>OY740821.1:4547500-5205000 GCA_963514005.1 Raja brachyura | reverse complement strand
CCTAGAGCTCTATCTTGCTCTCTCTTAAATCCATCCAGTGACTTGGCCTCCACTGCCCTCTGTGGCAGGGAATTCCACAAATTCACAACTCTCTGGGTAAAAAAGTTTTTTTCTCACCTCAGTCTTAAATAACCTCCCCTTTATTCTAAGACTGTGGCCCCTGGTTCTGGACTCGCCCAACATTGGGAACATTTTTCCTGCATCTCGCTTGTCCAGTCCTTTTATAATTTTACATGTTTCTATAAGATTCCCCCTCATCCTTCTAAACTCCAGTGAATACAAGCCTAGTCTTTTCAATCTTTCCTCATATGACAGTCCCGCCATCCCAGGGATCAATCTGGTGAACCTACGCTGCACTGCCTCAATCACAAGGATGTCCTTCCTCAAATTAGGAGACCAAAACTGTAAACAATACTCCAGACGTGGTCTCACCATAGCCCTATACAACTGCAGAAGAACCTCTTTACTCCTTAACTGCAATCCTCTTGTTATGAAGGCCAACATTCCATTAGCTTTCTTATTTTCTTCTTTTCCATACAAGTTAGGACCTTTTGCACCTCTATGACCGTGATACTGACTGCTCTTCAGGCACTTCCATTCTTCAGGCACTTCACCCCACCCAATGTTTCCTTGCGGTTCCCGGAGGTTTTGGTCCTCCGGCAACCACCTTCAACTAGCATCGCAACTGGCTTCGACTAAAAAATTACCGATTTTTAAAACGGAAACCACTTTTGACCATTAGGGAGACTGACAAAAACCTCCGGGAACCGCACGGAAACCTTGGGTGGGGCGCAAAGTCTCCAGAGGTTTCCGTTCAGGTTTCCTAAGTGGGACAGGGGCATTAATGCTATCTCATGGCCCCTTTTTTCCCGCCTGATTTCCTTGTTTACTTTGCTCCCTAGTTCCTGAAACTCCTCCAGGGATACACTTGATCCCAGCTGCCTATACCTGTCCCATTCATCCTTATTACTCTTGACCAGAGCCACAATGTATCTCATCAGCCAAGCTTCCTTATGTCTGCCTGCCCTGCCTTGCACTATAACTGGGACATGCATGGCCCGATCTCTTGACAGCACACTTGTCAACACATCCCACTCAGCCGATGTTCCTTTCCCTCAAATAACCTGCGCCAATCAACTTAATTCTACACGAGGGCCCTCTCTGTCCCTATCCATAACTATCTTAAACCGAATCGAAAGGTGGTCGCTGGTCCCAAAATGCTCTTCCACAAACACTTCATTAAGCACGTCAGGAATGACGGTGGAACAGCAATGGCAGGAATTTCTGGGCATAATCCAGAAGACACAGGAACATTTCATTCCAAAGAGGAAGGAAGGAGTAAGAGGCGACCATGGCTGACAGGGGAAGTTAGGGATGGAATAAAACTGAAAGAAAAGGTGTATAACACAGCAAAGAGTAGCCGGAAGTAGCGGGATTGGGAAACTTTCAAAGGACAACAGAAGGAAACAAAAGGGGCAATACGGGGTGAAAAGATGAAGTACGAAGGGAAGCTGGCCAGGAATATAAAGAAGGACAGTAAAAGCTTCTTTAGGTTTGTTAAGAGAAAAAGATTAGTAAAGACAAATGTGGGTACCTTGAAGGCAGACACGGGTGAAATTACTACAAGGAAATGGCAGAAGAGTTGAACAGGTACTTTAGTTCTGTCTTCACTAAGGAAGACACAAACAATCTTCCCAGATGTACTAGAGGACAGAGGATCTGGGGTGACTGAAGAACTGAAAGAAATTTGCATTAGGCGAGAAATAGTATTGGGTAGACTGATGGGACTGAAGGCTGATGGTCTGTATACCCAGGGCCTGATGGTCTGCATCCCAGGGTACTCAAGGAGGTGGCTCTAGAAATCGTGAACATTATCCAATGTTTTATAGATTCAGAATCAGTTCCTGTGGATTGGAGGGTAGCTAATGTTATCCCACTTTTCAAGAAAGGAGGGAGAGAGAAAACGGGGAATTACAGACCAGTTAGCCTGACATCGGTGGTGGGGAAGATGCTGGAGTCAATTATTAAAGAGGCAATAATGGAGCATTTGGATAGCAGTAAAAAGATTGGTCCAAGTCAGCATGGATTTACGAAGGGGAAATCATGCTTGACTAATCTTCTGGAATTTTTTGAGGATGTGACAAGTAAAATGGATGAAGGGGTGCCAGTGGATGTAGTGTACCTGGACTTTCAGAAAGCCTTTGATAAGGTCCCACACGGTAGATTAGTGGGCAAATTAGAGCACATGGTATTGGGGGTAGAGTATTGACATGGATAGAGAAATGGATGGCAGACAGGAAACAAAGAGTAGGGATTAATGGATCCCTTTCAGAATTTCAGCAGTGACTAGTGGAGTGCCGCAAGGCTCGGTGCTGGGGCCGCAACTATTTACAATATACATCAATGATTTAGATGATAGAATTAAAAGTAACACTATCAAATTTGCAGATCACACAAAGTTGGGTTGCAGTGTGATCTGCGAAGAGGATGCTAGGAGGATGCAGGGTGACTTGGACAGGTTGGGAGAGTGGGCAGATGCATGGCAGATGCAGTTTAATGTGGATCAATGTGAGGTTATCCACTTTGGCAGCAAGAACAAGGAGGCAGATTATTATCTGAATGGTATCAGATTAGGAAAAAGGGAAGTACAACGAGACCTGGGTGGCCTTGTATGCCAGTCACTGAAAGTAAACATGCAGGTACAGCAGGCAGTGAAGAAAGCTAATGGCATGTTGGCCTTCATAGCAAGAGGAGTTGAGTATAGGAGTAAAGAGGTGCTTCTGCAGTTGTATAGGGCCCTGGTGAGACCACACCTGGAGTATTGTGTACAGTTTTGGTCTCCTAATTTGAGGAAGGACATCCTTGTGATTGAGGCAGTGCAGCGTAGGTTCACCAGGTTAATCCCCGGGAGAGCGGGACTGTCATATGTGGAAAGATTGGAAAGACTGGGCTTGTATTCACTGGAGTTTAGAAGGATGAGGGGGGATCTTATAGAAACATATAAAATTATAAAAGGACTGGACAAGCTAGATGCAGGAAAAATGTTCCCAATGTTGGGCAAGTCCAGAACCAGGGGCCACAGTCTTAGAATAAAGGGGAGGCCATTTAAAACTGAGGTGACAAAAAAATGTTTTCACCCAGAGAGTTGTGAATTTGTGGAATTCCCTGGAAGCCAAATCATTGGATGAATTTAAAAGAGAGTTAGATAGAGCTCTAGGGGCTAGTGAAACCAAGAGATAAGCGGAGAAGGCAGGCACGGGTTACTGATTGTGGATGGGCCAAATAGCCTCCTCCTGCACCTATTTTTTTGCCAATACTAGATCCAGCGTTGCCCTCTCACATGTGGGGGCCTCCACATACTACTTAAGAAAACTCTTCTGAACACTTTTGAGGAATTGCACCCCATCTAAACCCTTTACACTATGATGTTCCCAGTCTATATTGGGAAAGATAAAATCCCCTACCACAACAACCTTATTTGACCTGCAGCTGTCTGCAATGTCTCGGCTCATTTGTTCTTCTAATTGCCGTCGACTATTTGGGGGTCTGTGGTACATCCCCAACAAGGTGATCACCCTTTTCTTGTTCCTCAGCTCCACCCATATAGCCTCACATCTGATCACGGCTGTGACATCCTCCTCAACCAACAATGCAACCCCCCCTCCTCTTCCCCTCACCCCTGTCTGTCCTGATGCTCCTGTACCCTGGAACATTGAGCTGCCAGTCCCGCCCCTCCCTTAACCAGGTTTCAGTCATGGCTACAACGTTCCCAGTTGCTCGTACCTATCCACGCCCTAAGCTCATCTGCCTTAGCCGTCAGGCCCGTTTTGCATTAAAACATGTGCAGTTTAAACCAACCCTCCTTCCTTGCTCTCCACCTATCAGCTGCCTATTCTGTCCACTAACCTTTCCCACACCACCCTCCATACCAACTTCTAGCCTCTCACATGCCTGTGTCCTGCACGAGATCCCACCCCCCTGTCAATCTAGTTTAACCCGTTTATATCAACGGGTCGATGGTGGAGAGGGTCAAGAACTTCAAATTCAACTTAGGTGACGTTTCACAGAGTGCTGGAGTAACTCAGCGGGTCAGGCAGCATCTGTGGAGAACATGGATAGGTGACGTTTCACAGAGTGCTGGAGTAACTCAGCGGGTCAGGCAGCATCTGTGGAGAACATGGATAGGTGACGTTTCACAGAGTGCTGGAGTAACTCAGCGGGTCAGGCAGCATCTGTGGGGAACATGGATAGGTGACGTTTCACAGAGTGCTGGAGTAACTCAGCGGGTCAGGCAGCATCTGTGGAGAACATGGATAGGTGACGTTTCACAGAGTGCTGGAGTAACTCAGCGGGTCAGGCAGCATCTGTGGAGAACATGGATAGGTGACGTTTCACAGAGTGCTGGAGTAACTCAGCGGGTCAGGCAGCATCTGTGGAGAACATGGATAGGTGACGTTTCACAGAGTGCTGGAGTAACTCAGCGGGTCAGGCAGCATCTGTGGAGAACATGGATAGGTGACGTTTCACAGAGTGCTGGAGTAACTCAGCGGGTCAGGCAGCATCTGTGGAGAACATGGATAGGTGACGTTTCACAGAGTGCTGGAGTAACTCAGCGGGTCAGGCAGCATCTGTGGAGAACATGGATAGGTGACGTTTCACAGAGTGCTGGAGTAACTCAGCAGGTCAGGCAGCATCTGTGGAGAACATAGATAGGTGACGTTTCACAGAGTGCTGGAGTAACTCAGCGGGTCAGGCAGCATCTGTGGAGAACATGGATAGGTGACGTTTCACAAAGTGCTGGAGTAACTCAGCGGGTCAGGCAGCATCTGTGGAGAACATGGATAGGTGACGTTTCACAGAGTGCTGGAGTAACTCAGCGGGTCAGGCAGCATCTGTGGAGAACATGGATAGGTGACAACAGTCACACTCAATAGCTGGCGTATCTGAATCGGAAACCATTCGTGTCCAGAACAGCTAACTTTGTGCCTTGGGAGTTTTCGACAAAATTCCACATTCTATTTCCCTGATTCCATCGACCATTCTAGCAGGGTGACACGGTGGCGCAGCGGTAGAGTTGCTGCCTCACAGCGCCAGAGACCCGGGTTCCATCCTGACCACAGGTGCTCTCTGTACGGAGTTTGCACGTTCTCCCCGTGACCTGCGCGGGTTTTCTCCGGGATCTCCGGTTTCCGCCCACACTCCAAAGACGTGCGGGTTTGTAGGTTAACTGGCTTTGTTAAAATTGTAGATTGTCCTTGGTGGGTAGGATAGTGTTGGTGTACGGGGATCGCCGGTCGGCTCGGACTCGGTGGGCCGAAGGGTCGGTTTCTGTGCTGTATCCCTTAACTGAATTAAACTGAAATAGAACATTCTTGTTAGCAGAAATAAAATCTTTTAAGATTGCTCCCCAAATGTTCCAATTACTCATAATACCAATTCCAAATTCCCAATTTATAATCTAATCACCAAATTCCCAAATGCCAATCTCTTCCTAAAATGACGGTATCTCATATCCGGAGTAGAGACACACACATCATCCGGATTCCACATTGGCCAATCTGGAATCCAAGTCTTTTTCAAATGAATTCCAAAGAAAATAAACAATAAAATCACAGTGAGGACAAAACAAAACTCCTTGCTTGCACCTCACCTTCTTTAGAGTCTTCACACAAACAATTAATTTCCACGGGGGAGGGGGGGGGGGGGGGGGGAGATGGATCTACAGGTTACAAACTGTAGGGGTTGGCAGAGAATTGATGGGGATAGTTTACTTTTAAAAAATGTTAACTGCTGGAAAACAAGTCTGCTCCACACAGTGTTAAAGTGAAGGTGACATCGAAGCAAACAGTGATAGAATGGAATCGGGGACAGTCAGACTGGTGCGAGAACTGGGAAGGGGAAGGGGATGGAGAGAGAGAGAGGGAAAACAAGGGCTCTCTGAAGTTAGAGAAGTCAATGTTCACACCGCTGGGGTGTGAGCTGCCCAAGTGAAATATGAGGTGCTGTTTCTCCAATTTACGTTGGGCCTCACTCTGACAATGGAGGAGGCCCAGGACAGAAAGGTCAATGTTGGAAATGGGAACACAGGGACAAGGAACAGCTTGTGAGTCAAGGTTAAGAGCCTAGACATAGCAGTGAAAAGTTAATCCCTTCCTAGTTGGAAGATACTTGATACATCCTAATTATCCCATTGTAGATGAACAAGCCAGTTTTCCAGTGGTGTGTACAGAGTGTGTCCGTGTGGAAGTTGTTAGTTGAATGGCCAGTGTCTATAGTCTGTTACGTTCAGTCTTCAGTCCTTTAGTTGTACATTCATAGTTTTCTTTGTTCACTAGAATGTGTTCAGTTATTATTTAAGTTCATGAGGCAGCACCTGATCGCAACCCAAGAGCACGACAAACCATCGGGTCTGGAGGGCGGCGTCTTGGTGGGGGAGGCGCGAGTCACGGGGTCGTTATCTGAGTTGGTATTTAAGGCCGGGCAACGCCCGTGTCCGTTGAGTAGGGAGCTGTACGCAGAAGAATAAACACGTCTAGAGTGTTGGACTCGTTTTTGGCTGGTCTCCTGCCAGTCCCCGCCACAGGCTGCAGATCTTTGAATACTTTGCTCTGACGCCGTATAACTATGTTTTAAAGTTTTAAACAGTGGTGGACGTCACGGTGGCGCAGCGGTAGAGTTGCTGCCTCACTGCGCCGGAGACCCGGGTTCCATCCTGACTACGGGTGCCGTCTGTACGGAGTCTGTACACTCTCCCCGTGACCTGCGTGGGATTTCTCCGAGATCTCCGGTTTCCTCCCGCACTCCAAAGACGCATGGGTTTGCAGGTTAATCGGCTTGGTATAATTGTAAACTGTCCCTTGTGTGTGTAGGATAGTGTTAGTGTGCGGGGGTCGGCGCGGACTCGGTGGGCCGAAGGGCCTGTATCTCTAAACTAAACTAAACACAAATTAATCATTAGTAATTATTACTCCAATCTGCGTTTTCTGTTTATACAGTGACCTCCATAATGTTTGGGACAAAGACCCATCATTTATTTATTTGCCTCTGTACTCCACAATTTGAGATTTGTAATAGAAAAAATCACACGTTGTTAAAGTGCACATTGTCAGATTTTAATAAAGGCCATTTTTATACATTTTGGTTTCACCATGTAGAAATTACAGCTGTGTTTATACATAGTCCCCCCATTTCAGGACACCATAATGTTTGGGACACAGCAATGTCATGTAAATGAAAGTTGTCATGTTTAGTATTTTGTTGCATATCCTTTGCATGGAATGACTGCTTGTAGTCTGCGATTCATGGACATCACCAGTTGCTGGGTGTCTTCTGTGGTGATGCTCTGCCAGGCATGTATTGCAGCCATCTTTAGCTTATGCTTGTTTTGGGGGCTAGTCCCCTTCAGTTTTCTCTTCAGCATATAAAAGGCATGCTCAATTTGGGTACAGATAGGGTGATTGACTTGGCCACTCAAGAACTGACCATTTTTTAGCTTTGAAAAACTACTGTGTTTGGGATCATTGTCTTGATGAGTGAGGAGGGTGGGTGGGGGGTGAGGGGGGGTGGGAGGTGGTTGATGGGGAGGGGGGAGGGGAGCGAGGGGTTGATGGGGTGAGGTGGCTTAGGTGGGTTGAGGGGGTGTGAAAGGGGAGTGAGGGGGTGAGGGGTGAAGGGGGAGGTGAGGGGGGTGAGTAGGGTGGGGGGGGGGGGTGAGGTGATGGGAGAGGGGATGATGTAGAATGAACTGCCGGCCAATGAGGTTTGAGGCATTTGTTTGAACTTGAGCAGATAGGATGTGTCTATACACTTCAGAATTCATTATGCTACTACCATCAGCAGTTGTATCATCAATGAAGATAAGTGAGCCAGTACCTTCAGCAGCCATACATGCCCAGGCCATAACACCCCCCAGATGAGGTGGTGTGCTTTGAATCTTGGGCAGTTCCTTCTCTCCTCCATACTTTGCTCTTGCCATCACTCTGATATAAATTAATCTTCATCTCATCTGTCCACAAGACCTTCCTTGGCCTGCCAGTCCCTTTGCCATTAGTAAGCTCACCAGTGCTCTCTCTCTTCTTAATGATGTTCCAAACAGTTGATTTTGGTAAGCCTAAGGTTTGGCTGATGTCTCTAACAGTTTTATTCTTGTTTCTCAGTCTTATAATGGCTTCTTTGACTTTCATTGGCACAACTTTGGTCCTCATGTTGATAAACTGCAATTAAAGTTTCCAAAGGTGATGAAAAGACTGGAGGAAAGACTAGGTACTGAGAGCTCTCTTATACCTGCATTAAGGAGGCATTTAAACACACCTGAGCAATTACAAACACCTGTGAAGCCATGTGTCCCAAACATTATGGTGCCCTGAAATGGGGGGGACTATGTATAAACACAGCTGTAATTTCTACATGGTGAAACCAAAATGGATAAAAATGGCCTTTATTAAAATCTGACAATGTGCACTTTAACCACAGGTGATTTTTTCCATTACAAATCTCAAATTGGGGAGTACAGAGGCAAATAAATAAATGATGGGTCTTTGTCCCAAACATTATGGAGGGCACTGTATTCATCTAGTCTCGGCACTGAGGGACTCAAGCCCACGCAGGCAGAAACCTGCTCCAACACATTTATTCTGCCCACGACCTGGATTGGAATGGATACGAGCGGCACGGAAGAATCAATGCAAGGAAAGCCCGTACCTTTGTACTATTATTGTCCCGCTAGGCTTCCCGATGACACAGAATGCCATTTTCACAATTCCCACTGTAAACATACCCGAATCACCAATTTCCCCAAATGAAATGAGGGCATCTCATGTCCGGAGAAGAGATGCTCACATTTCTAGCACCAAAACCTGGATTCCACATTGGCCAGTGTGGAATCCAGGTCGACATGGAATCTATTTTGAAAGATAGGAACAGTAAAAAGCCACAGACGGGACGAAACTAAAGTCCACGCTGGGCTCTTTAACTCGTCACTCCTGTTAGTTGAATGGCCAGCGCCTCTCTTTCTTTAGAGCCTTCACAACTAACTAGGAAACTTAGAATGAACAATTAATTTCCACAGTGAAAACCTCCAACACATAATCCAAAGAATCAAGGGAACAATTAAAGGTAGACAAAAATGCTGGAGAAACTCAGCGGGTCAGTTCCTCCTGCATTTTTGTCTACCTTCCATTTTCCAGCATAGAAACATAGAAATTAGGTGCAGGAGTAGGCCATTTGGCCCTTCGAGCCTGCACCGTCATTCAATATGATCATGGCTGATCATCCAACTCAGTATCCTGTACTTGCCTTCTCTCCATACCCTCTGATCCCCTTAGCCACAAGGGCCACATCTAACTCCCTCTTAAATATAGCCAATGAACTGGCCTCAACTACCCTCTGTGGCAGAGAGTTCCAGGGACCCACCACTATGTGAAAAAAGTCCTTCTCATCTCCATCCCAAAAGGATTTCCCCCTTATCCTTAAGCTGTGAACCCTTGTCCTGGACCTCCCCAACATCGGGAACAATCTTCCTGCATCTAGCCTGTCCAACCCCTTAAGAATGTTGTAAGTTTCTATACGATCCCCTCTCAATCTCCTAAATTCTAGAGAGTATAAACCGAGTCTCTGCAGTCTTTGTTCATAAGACAGTCCTGACATCCCAGGAATTAGTCTGGTGAACCTTCTCTGCACTCCCTCTATGGCATAAATGTCCTTCCTCAGATTTGGAGACCAGAACTGTACGCAATACTCCAGGTGTGGTCTTACCAAGATCCTGTACAACTGCAGTAGAACCTCCCTGCTCTTGTACTCAAATCCTTTTGCTATGAATGCCAACATACCATTCAGTTTCTTCACTGCCTGCTGCACCTGCATGCCTACTGTCAATGACTGGTGTACCATGACACCCAGGTCTCATTGTATCTCCCCTTTTCCTAATAGGCCACCATTCAGATAATACTCTACTTTCCTGTTCTTGCCACCAAAGTGGATAACCTCACATTTATCCACATTATACTGCATCTGCCATGCATTTCCCCACTCACCCAGCCTATCCAAGTCACCTTGCAGCCTCCTAGCATCTTCCTCACAGCTAACACTGCCCCCCAGCTTAGTGTCATCCGCAAACTTGGAGATGTTGCATTCAATTCCCTCGTCTAAATCATTAATATATATTGTAAATAGCAGGGGTCCCAGCGCTGAGCCTTGCGGTGCCCCACTAGTCACTGCCTGCCATTCTGAAAAGGACCCGTTTACTCCTAACCTTTGCTTCCTGTCTGCCAGCCAATTCTCTATCCACATCTATACTGAACCCCCAATACCGTGTGCTTTAAGTTTGTATACTAATCACTTATGTGGGACCTTGTCTAAAGCCTTCTGAAAGTCCAGATATAACACATCCACTGGTTCTCCCTCATCAACTCTGCTAGTTACATCCTCGAAAAATTCTATCAGATTTGATTTTTTTGTTTTGTTAGTTATAATATGTCCAGTTTTTAGTTAAGGCCTGCTGATTGTTTAATGCTTTGCTCTGATACTGTAGACCCGTAGTTTTAAAGGCTAATTAATCACAAGTAATTAATACTACAATCTTGTCATCTGTCTCGAGATTCTACATTCTGCAGTTTCTACTAGTCACGGTGGCGCAGCGGTAGAGTTGCCGCCTTACAACAAAACGCAGCGCCGGAGACCCGGGTTCCGTCCCGACTACGCTCGCTGTCTGTACGGAGTTTGCACGTTCCCCCCGTGACCCGCGTGGGTTTTCTCCGGGTGCTCCGGTTTCCTCCCACACTCCAAAGATGCACAGGTTTGCAGGTTAATTGTCTTGGGTATAAATGTAAACTGTCCCCAGTGTGTGTAGGATCGTGCTCGTGTACGGGGATCGCTGGGCGGCGCGGACTCGGCGGGGCGAAGGGCCTGTTTGCGTGCTGTAAAGTTTCTAACGTCTACACTTTCTCAGATCCATAATGTACCTACGGAGCTGTGCGACACCCTCTCTGTGGTTCCTCCTTCTCTCCAGCTCTGCTACCACGTTTTAACCCGGAGTCACTACCACAGCCCCTCCGCCCCCACCTCAACGGGTTCCGGGTCCGCCACGATGTAGAGCTTTTCTTCCGTCGCCTCCGCACCTTTTTGTATGGAGGCGACGTCACCACCCAGTGACGACCCCTTCTCCTGTCTCCACCGGTCCCCCTCCTCTTGCACTCCCCCGGATGGCCCTCGACCCACTTTAGACCGCTTTATTTCTAACTGCCAGCATGATACCAACCATCTGGTGACTTCTGGCCGTGCTTTCACAGGATGTAGCTCGTCATCAGCTGACGGGCTTTGCCACCCGACCCATTCGAAGGCTGGTGGGCCGCAGCTTGTGCAAGCCGGGCCCCCCCGTTAATGACGAATGAGTGTTTTGCTAGAGCTCTAAAACAGCTCTAAAACTGCATGCGTGCACCCCTCTTTTAGACCCTTCATAAATAATTAGAAAGCAGAATAAACAATTGATGGCTGATCATCCCCAATCAGTACCCCGTTCCTGCCTTCTCCCCATAACCTCTGACTCCGCTATCTTTAAGAGCCCTATCTAAATCTCTCTTGAAAGTATCCAGAGAACTGGCCTCCACCGCCCTCTGAGGCAGAGAATTCCACAGACTCACAACTCTCTGTGTGAAAACGTTTTTCCTCATCTCCGTTCTAAATGGCTTTCCCCTTATTCTTAAACTGTGGGGCCCCTGGTTCTGAACTCCCCCAACATCGGGAACATGTTTCCTGCCTCTAGCGTGTCCAAACCCTTAACAATCTTATATGTTTCAATAAGATCCCCTCTCATCCTTCTGAACTCCAGAGTGTACAAGCCCAGCCGCTCCATTTCATCAACATATGACAGTCGCAGAGTGCTGGAGTAACTTAGCGGGTCAGGCAGCATCTGTGGAGAACATGGATAGGTGACGTTTCACAGAGTGCTGGAGTAACTCAGCGGGTCAGGCAGCATCTGTGGAGAACAAGGATAGGTGACGTTTCACAGAGTGCTGGAGTAACTCAGCGGGTCAGGCAGCATCTCAGGAGAGAAGGAATGGGGGACGTTTCGGGTCCCGACCCTTCTTCAGTTAAAATGTTTAAGAAAGAACTGCAGATGCTGGAAAAACGAAGGACCCCAGAAGGGTTTCGACCCGAAACTTCGCCTATTTCCTTCGCTCCATAGATGCTGCTGAGTTTCTCCAGCATTTGTGTTCTACCTTCAGTTAAAATGTAATCAGGGACAGTCAGACTGGTGGGAGAAATGATCAAGGGGGAGGGGATGGAGAGAGAGAGAAAGCCAGGGCTACTTGAAGTTAGAGAAGTCTATGTTCATACCGCTGGGCTGTCAGCTGTACTGTTCTATATTCGATGTCGTTATTATGCGTCAGACACGGTGTAAATGATCCCTTGATAATGAATGCTATTCATTTGTCCTCCCAGGGTACAATGACTCTGACTTACGACCCAACAACTGCTTTGCAAAACGAGTAAGTACATTTGCCTCTTCTCTGCTACGTTTCTCCCAATGAACCTCCAAATGGCTTCTCTGTCCTTGGACACAAAATGGCCGCCTATTCCGCAGCGACAGAAGCTGCAGATAAGCCCCTGCACTCCAATCTCTTGGCCCGTTCACCCCTGAGGAGATCTTTCTCGCCACAACCCTGGCGGGGTCCCACTGTGGATTAAGGACTGCATTCTCTGAGTGGTTTACACTAGTGGGAGAGACCAGAGGCGAGGGCACAGCTTCAGAATAAAAGGACGTTCCTTTAGAATGGAGACAAAAAGGAATATTGCCTAAGAAAGAACTGCAGATGCTGGTTTAAATCGAAGGTAGACACAAAATGCTGGAGTGACTCAGCGGGTGAGGCAGTATCTCTGGAGAGAAGGAATGGGCGACGTTTCGGGTCGAGACCCTTCTTCAGACTGAAGGAGGAATTTCGAGAGTGGTGAATATGTGGCACAGATGGTGGTGGAGGCCAAGTCATTGGATATTTTTTGAGGAGACAGACAGATTTTTGATTTGTATCGGCAGGAGAATGGGGTTGAGAGGTAAAGTCATAGAGTGATACAGTGTGGAAACAGGCCCTTCGGCCTGACTTTCCCACACCGGCCAACAATGTCCCATCTACACTAGTCCCACCTGCCTGCCTTTTGGTCCATATCCCTCCAAACCTGTCCTATCCATGTACCTGTCGAACTGTTTCTTAAACGTTGGGATAGGCCCGGCAAAGTCATTGGGTATTTTTAAAGCGGAGATTACCAGGTTCTTGATTAGTATGGGTGTCAAAGGTTACAAATCCTGAAGCAAGGCCTCAGGCCCTGGGTCACCATGTTGTCTCTAGCTTCCGCGTACATGCAAACCCAGGACACGAACGATAGGAGCATTGGACCACAGAGACGGCTGCCTCACAGCGCCAGAGACCCGGGTTCCATCCCGACTACGGGTGCCCTCTGTACGGAGTTTGTACAGGGAGAAGGCAGGAGAACGGGGTTGAGAGGGAAAGATAGATCAGCCATGATCGAATGGCGGAGGAGACTCGACGGGCCGAATGGCCTAATTCTGCTCCTATGATGATCTATGTTCTGTCTTAGCTGGAGATTGGTTCTGAAAGGATCGTTCTGGCATGGACCGAGGGAGAGGGTCCATTTTAGTGACCTTTGACCCCCTGGAGTGCCCAATTCCCACGCTGCTTTGCTCGGGAGCAAGGAACTGTCCTTTGTTCAATTGAATCGTTGGTGGGTTACGGATTCTGGGGGTGAGGAAGTTGGGAACTGCCGAAGGGATGTTTGGCAAATGATTTTAGTGCGGGCACCGGTGAGTGCCCAGTATAGGGTGAGTCGTCGAATTAGGGACAGGCGGCATCTCTGGAGAGAAGGTATGGGTGACGTTTCGGGGGTTGAGACCCTTTTTCGGACTGAGAGCCAGGGGAGAGGGAGACACAGAGATAACGAAGGGTACGGTGTGAAAGCCAGAGATCAAAAGGGACATAGATTGTGCAAATGTCGAGTGGTACATTGTGAGCTGAGGGGAAAGGTCTTCTTGCATTTGAGTTTCACGTTTGTGGATGAGACGAAGCTGGGGGGCAGTGTTAGCTGTGAGGAGGATGCTAGGAGGATGCAAGGTGACCTGGATAGGTTGGGTGAGTGGGCAAATGCATGGCAGATGCAGTACAATGTGGATAAATGTGAGGTTATCCACTTTGGTGGCAAAAACAGGAAAGTGGACTATTATCTGAATGGTGGCCGATTAGGAAAAGGGGAGATGCAGCGAGACCTGGGTGTCATGGTTCACCAGTCATTGAAAGTAGGCATGCAGGTGCAGCAGGCAGTGAAGAAAGTGAATGGTATGTTAGCATTCATAGCAAAAGGATTTGAGTATAAGAGCAGGGAGGTTCTGCTGCAGTTGTACAGGGTCTTGGTGTGACCACAACTGGAGTATTGCGTACAGTTTTGGTCTCCTAATCTGAGGAAAGACATTCTTGCCATAGAGGGAGTACAGAGAAGATTCACCAGACTGATTCCTGGGATGGCAGGACTTTCATATGAAGAAAGACTGGATAGACTCGGCTTGTACTCGCTAGAATTTCAGAAGATTGAGGGGTGATCTTATAGAAACTTACAAAATTCTTAAGGGGTTGGACAGGCTAGATGCAGGAAGGTTGTTCCCGATGTTGGGGAAGTCCAGAACAAGGGGTCACAGTTTAAGGATAAGGGGAAATCTTTTAGGACCGAGATGAGAAAAACATTTTTCACACAGAGAGTGGTGAATCTGTGGAATTTCATTTCGGAGTCACGTGAGTGACTTCGTGAAGAGCCCGCCGGCGCGCATGCTCGACATATCGTCGTAACGCGTTGCTGCGACGGCTGGCGGTGGAGCGCGCTCCTCGCCAGCCCTTCATAAGGGGCCACGGAGGTGAGTATTCCACCTTTAGTTGGTGGTCCTTGTTGTCTGATTATGTCTTGCAGCAAGGACATGGATGGGAGTTCGAAGGGCCGGAGGACGACAGGACGAGTTCGCCGGTCAACAGTTCCGGGGCCTTTACCATCGGCAGTACCTGCAGCGCAGGCCGGGACTCAGGCGGAGATGTGGGTAAGCCCTGTGTTCACAGGTCCAGATCCGCCAGCACACCACAGCTGGGAGGAGTGTGGTGTGCCGCCAGAGCAGGGGGACCCTGCCATGGCAGTCAGGTTGTCAGCGGGCTCGCTGGCGACCTCGAGCAGGGCGCGTGCCGTTGCACGGTCTGTTCCACTCAGCCCTCCGAGAAGGGGGAGGGGAGGAGCCCAGAAGCCTAACCCTGTTAGGGCTAAGGCATTGCCTGTCGCGGAGGAGCGGTCAGGTTCCAGGGCGAGACCCGGGGCGGCTGTGAGGTCCAGCCGGCACACCCCGACTCTCGACGCCGGGACGGGTCGGTTGAGTCGGGTCTCGTTGCGGTCGCCGAGCCCCCCATGGATGGGTGGGCGGCACCATGCGTCGGCAACGTCCACGATGTGGGCAGCCGGCAAGACTGCGCGGGCCCCAGGCAGCCATGCTTCGGCTGGGGCCGACACTTCGCCGCATGTGCCCTTAGTGGCAGCGGCTTCAGCTCTCGCTAAACGGAGGCGATTGAACACGCCCGCGCAGGAATCGCGCAGTTTCGCCTCGGCGGCTGTTAGCGACAACTACCGGCACCGGCAGGGCCTCGACGAGGTGCGGGCCGATGACAGGAGCCCGGTTTTCTTTTCAGAGCCGGAGGACTCCGACCACCTGAGTGTTCAGGGTGAAGGGCGTATTGACCGTATGGAGCGGCTGCTGGAGCTCCTGCTTCAACGTCAACAACAGCAGGGCAGCAACAGGCACAGGGCGTCTTCACCAACATCTACTATCAGCCTGGAGCAGCACGAGGAGGAGGTTCTGGTGGATCCCGTACCACCTCCGGTGGAGGTGCCAGCGGAGGAACTTTTGGATGTGGCGACCAAATTCGCGGCCCCACATACGGCTGGTCTTCCTCTCAATTCAAAGCTGGCAGCCACAGTGGACTTTCTTAATAATCAGGTGCTGCAGGAAGAAGTCCTCATCCAGGCTATGAGCCGTCGCAAGGCTCCATCAAACTGCAACTCCCTCAACGTGCCTGTGGTCAATACGCCAATATGGGGCAACATCAGTGCGGCTATCCGTCAACAAGAGCTACAATTGCAGCGGATCCTGAAACTCCTCACGGCCGGTATTACCGCCTTTGCGCGGTCGGTGGACGAGGACGAGCTGAATTTGGACCAGGAAGATGCTCTGGCCTTATTGTGCGCGACCCAGCACGAAATCAACGGGTTTCGCAAAAACAGCATCCGCCCAGCACTCAACCCGAAGTTTGCAGGATTGTGCAAACCACCGCCGCCGCCGCCGCCCCGTCAGCTCTTTGGTGAGGACCTCTCGAAGAGAGTCAAAGAGCTTGACGAACAAGCCAAAACGGTGGGGATCATGCGCTCTAAGAGTGCCCCCACACCGTCCGGCTCAAAAGCTCCATACATTCGCTCACGAGGGTCGGCCAGTGCCTCGACGAGGACTCACCCTCTAGCTCCACAACGACAACAACACCAGAACCAGCACCAAGGGTCTTTTTTAGGACAGGGTCGGCAGAGACCTTTTTGGAAATCGAAGACGCCGCGCCCTCAAGCCAACCCAGCACCTCCACGGCCACCCACACGTGTCAAGGACCGCCGGTAACCACGGAGGTGAGGGGGTCTGGTTCTCTCTTTTCTCTCTGTTTAACTTCCCATGTTGGTGGTCGTTTACGGTTGTTTTTGGATGCATGGGGTAATTTTACTGGTGATGAGTATGTGTTGCGGAATATTCAGGGGCATAAAATTGAGTTTATTAATGGCGACATTCCTCCATCCCAGCACATGCCTGGTCGTACGTTCAAATTGTCTGCTGCAGAACAGGCAGCAGGTTACAAGGAAATTTTAAGTTTGGAACAGAAGGGTGTGATTGAGAAAACAGTGCATGAGCCGATTGAATTTGTTTCGAACATATTTACTAGACCTAAGAAGGATGGAGGCTGTCGTGTCATTATTGATCTAACCCGTTTGAATACGTTTGTAACATATACTCATTTTAAAATGGATACGTTTGAAACAGCCAAATCATTGATTTCTCATGGCTGCTTTATGGCATGCATTGATTTGAGGGATGCATATTATTCAGTATCCATCCAGAAAGATGATAGAAGGTTTTTGAAATTTATCTGGATGGGGCAACTTTGGCAGTATAAGGCTTTGCCTAATGGGCTTACTACAGCCCCTAGATTGTTCACTAAGTTGGTGAAGCCAATCATGGCTTATTTGAGACAACGACATCATATAGTTATGGCCTATTTAGATGATGTCTTTATTGTGGGCCACACCCTGCAATTGGCTGAACAGGGTGTTGCAGCTGCTGTCAATATATTTCAACAATTAGGATTCATTGTCCATCCAGAGAAATCAAAGTTCTGCCCTGCCCAGGTAATTAATTACCTAGGGTTCACGGTGAACTCAATGAGCATGAGGATAACTATACCAATTAACAAAATTGAGGAAGTCACTAAGGTGTGCAGAGATTTAATTGGCACCAATATACCATCGATTCGGCATACAGCCACAGTAATTGGCAAGTTAGTGGCTTTGTTTCCGGCAGCACGATATGGACCTTTGCATTATCAGAATTTGCAAAGAGCTAAAATTACTGCGTTAAAATGGAACGCTGGTCATTACGATCGATCTATGCAGCTGCCGTCCGAAGCGATAACTGAGTTGCAATGGTGGGTGTGTCACATTAGCAACTCATTTAAGCCTGTCAGGGAGGCTAATCCGGTGGTATATTTACAGACTGATGCAAGCTCCAATGGCTGGGGAGCTACTGATAATTGCTCTAGTTGTGGGGGTAGATGGGACACCCTTGAGGCATCGATGTTGTTGACTCAAGGGATTAACTATTTGGAGTTGCTGGCAGCATTCCACGGACTTCGTGCATATTGTTCCAAGCTTGTTGGAGCACACGTCCGTCTCCAAATAGACAACACCACAGCTGTGGCATATTTAAACCATATGGGTGGTACCAGGTCAGTTTCGTGTGACAAATTGGCTAACTCAATTTGGCTCTGGTGTATTCAAAGAGACATTTGGATTTCAGCTACCTATTTGCCAGGTGAGCTTAATACTGTGGCGGACACCAGGTCACGCAAATTTAATGACAACATTGAATGGATGTTGCATCCTGAGATTTTTGCTAAAGTCACAGCCAAATTTGGTAAACCGGACATTGACCTTTTTGCATCACGGTTGAACCATCAGGTACCAGCCTACGTTTCATGGGAACCAGATCCTGGGGCAATAGCGCTAGATGCATTCTCGCTGGACTGGGGGAATTGGGTTTTCTATGCCTTCCCTCCGTTTTGCCTCATCAGTCGGGTATTGCGAAAGATTCAGGCAGATGCTGCCAAGGGCATCCTTATTATACCCGACTGGCCCACACAGCCTTGGTATCCGGTGGTCTTTGACATGCTCAACGAACCTTGGGTCCTTTTGAAGGGTTGCCCACAATTGGTTACTCACCCTGTGTCAGGGGAGCCACATCCCTGCCATGGCTATTTAAATTTGTTGGCTTGCAGGTTCTGAACAGGCCGTTAGTCCAATACGGCCTCTCGGCTCGGACCATGGATACCATCGGGGCGTCGTGTCGAGAGTCCACAAGGCGAAGATACCGCTCGCATATTAAGAAGTGGGAAGCCTACTGCAGCCGCTCTCGCATCACGTACGATGACGTGACAATAACCGACGTCCTGGAATTCCTCGCGGGGTTGCACCATGATGAACACTTAAGTTACAGTGCCATCAACAGCGCCAGAAGTGCGCTATCATTCTACCTCAAGATTGGGGTAGGATCCAACAGGCTAGTGTCCAGACTCATGCGGGGTATATTCAATATGAATCCGCCTACACCACGCTATAATATCACCTGGGATGTCAGGGACGTATTAACCCTGCTCAGGACGTGGTCTCCCATGGAAGGGCTCCAACTGGACCAACTCACCATGAAGCTGGTGATGTTACTAGCGCTGACTTCAGCTCAGAGGGTACAGACACTACACAAACTGCGTGTCGACAGAATGACATCTACCCCTACAGAAGTAGTCTTTTTCGTTGACGAGCTACTAAAGCAGCATAGACCTGGGTGCACAGGGCTGCAGCTGAAGTTCCCGGCATACCCCGCAGATGCTAGGCTATGTTTAGCCTCACATATCCGCCACTATGTCAAGGTGACGGCACGCATCAGAGGAATGGAGAGATACCTGCTTGTCACTCATAAGAGACCTCATCATCGAGTGACAGTCCAGACGATATCCAGGTGGCTTCGAGTCGTCTTGGGTAAGTCAGGTATCGACACTAATGTGTTCAAGTCTCATTCCACCAGGGCTGCATCGACGTCAGCGGCGAGGGTCATGGAGGTGCCCATGGACCAAATTCTCGCCACAGCAGGATGGGCGAATGAAGCTGTGTTCCAGCGTTTTTATAACAAGCCTGTTGCTGCTCCTCTACAGTTCGCAGAAGCCGTGCTGAATGCAGGTCAAGAACGTGGAGATGTCCCCGCATGAGGGGTTTTTGATTTGTTATTAATAAATATGCTTTTGTTTTGCAGTATGAGCTATTGAGCCAGTTTGTTCCTCCCATCCATCCCTGGTAGTGGTGTGTCAGCATGGACGTGGTCCAGGGCGTGTAATCACAGAAGCTTTGAAGTCTTCACGAAGTCACTCACGTGACTCCGAAATGAAATAGTAAGATTGAACGAGAACTTACCAGTTCGAAGGTTGATCTTTATTTCATGAGGAGTCGAAGTGAGGGATTTCGTGCCCTCCTCGCCCAACCCTCAATCACCTTCATCTGGTAATCTTAGTCAATTCAATCATACTATGCGAAGTCATTTCTATTGTTGGTTCTGTGATTCCACGCCGCTACTTTGAAGTATGTCGAGCATGCGCGCCGGCGGGCTCTTCACGAAATCCCTCACTTCGACTCCTCATGAAATAAAGATCAACCTTCGAACTGGTAAGTTCTCGTTCAATCTTACTATTATCTGCCACAGAAGGTAGTTCATTGCCAATATTTAAGAGGGAGTTAGATGTGGCCCTTGTTGCTAAAGGGATCGGGGGTATGGAGAGAAGGCAGGTACAGGATACTGAGTTGGATGATCAGCCATGATCATATTGAATGGCGGTGCAGGCTCGAAGGGCCGAATGGCCTACTCCTGCACATATTTTCTATGTTTCTATGTTGAGGCAGCAGCCTCGGGGTGATGACATCCGGTTCGACTGCCCACACTAAAAAGGGCGCATGCTGCGGGTTGGTGCCAAGCTGCGGCACTGCTGCGGCTGTCTCTGTTTGTTGGCGTTCGCCTGACTGAGGTCAGTTGACGGGGGCTGACCACAAGGGAGGGTTGAAAACACCAGCCCCGAGGGGAAGGTGCAACAAGCCGTACAAACAGTAATATTGACTCAGGAGGGCAGCAAAACCCCTCGGACAACTGGGAGGATGGGGGAGGGACAGAGAGAGAGGGAAAGCAAAGGGTTTTCCATGGAATTATCTTGCAGATTTGCCAATCTTGGATCATCACGCAGAGGACAAATGCCCTAAAGATTCAAGAGTGACGATTCAAGAGAGTTTATTGTCATGTGTCCCAGATAGGATAATGTAATTCTTGCTTTGCTTCAGCACAACAGGATATAGACGGCATTGACTACAGAACAGATAAGTGTGTCCATATAACCGTTGAATATACAGTGGCTTGCAAATGTTTTCATACCCCTTGCACTTTTCCACATTTTGTCACGTTACAACCACAAACGTAAATGTATTTACAGTTTTCACTTTTCAATTTTTTATTTGTAATAAAATTTGGAAACCATGTATCATTTTCCTTCCACTTCACAATTATGCACCACTTTGTGCTGGTCTATCACATAAAATCCCAATAAAATACATTTACGTTTGTGGTTGTAAGGTGACAAAATGTGGAAAGGTTCAAGGGGTATGAAAACTTTTGCAAGCCACTGTATAGATATATATATATATATATACACATAAATGCGCAGATAAAGTGCAATAGGCTATTAAAGTTCAGAGTTTTGTTTGAGTTGCGTTTAATAGCCCTGATGGCTGTGGGGAAGTAGCTATTCCTGAACCAGGTCGTTGCAGTCTTCAGGCTCCTGTACCTACCTGAAGGCAGCAGGGAGATGAGTGTGTGGCCAGGATGGTGTGGGTCCTTGATGATGGTTCCAGCCTTTTTGAGGCAGCGACTGCGATAGATCCCCTCGCTGGTAGTGAGGTCAGAGCCAGGGACAAGTCAGGGATACAGTGTCGGAGATTGCAATAGCCCCACGCTGGGTCACACTAAGGGACCCACAATGTCTTCCATGTTTAAGAAGGAACTGCAGATGCTGGAAAAATCAAGGTAGTTAAAAATGCTGGAGAAACTCAGCGGGTGAGGCAGCATCTATGGAGCAAAGGAATAGGTGGAGGAATATAGAGCGAATGAATCAGACTGAAGAAGCGTCACCTATTCCTTTGCTCCATAGATGCTGCCTCACCCGCTGAGTTTCTCCAGCACTTTTGTCGACCGCAATGTCTTCCACATGTGGTCAAGCTTGGACTTCAACTTGGAGGCCCAAGCTCATCCCTTAGTTCCTTGGACTTCCCTTGGACCTCCGCTGGAGTTCCTTGTTTCCATTCTCACTCCTCCCACCACTCTGTTGTTAACGGAACTGGGTCCTAGTGCCCTTCTCCCCAGCCCCGGTGACCTCAGTGGCTATTCCACTGGGTCTTCCCCATCCCCCTCCTACCATGTAACCCCCGCTCTTTCCCACCCACACCACAGCCCCCATACCCCCCCACTCCCTGACCACCCTCCACCCCCCCACCACACAACGCTCCGTCCTCAGTCCACTCACCTGCCTTCCTCCAGCCACAACCCCCATCCCTGTCGCGTGTTCACCATCCCCCCGGACCTCCCCCTCTCCGACACCGAAAGGTCGGTCCTCAGCAGAGGTCTTACCTTTGTCCCCCTCCGTCCCCACCTCAATGAGTTACGCGCCCACCACGACTTGGAGCTCTTCTACCGTCGCCTCCGCCTCACAGCTTTTTTCCACGGGAACAAGTCCTCGCCCCCCACTGATGATCCCTTTTCCTGTCTCCCACGTACCCCCTCCTCGTGGACCCCCCCTCGTGGCCCTCCAGCTTTAGAACTCTTTATTCAGAACTGCCGTCGGGACATCAACCGCCTCGACTTCTCCACTCCCCTGTCTCACTCCAATCTCTCCCCCTCCGAACGTATTGCCATCGACTCACTCCGCAACAACCCAGACTGGGTTATCAAACCCGCCGACAAGGGAGGTGCTGTGGTAGTCTGGCGCGTCGATCTCTACAAAGCAGAGGCCACGCGCCAACTCTTGGACACCTCCTCCTACTTACCCCTGGACCATGACCCCACTGACGAGCACCAGGCCACCATCTCGAGCACCATAACCGGCTTCATCAACTCCGGCTCCCTCCCCCCCCGAGCCTCCAACCTCATCGTTCCCCAGCCCCGCACAGCCCGATTTTACCTTCTCCTCAAAATCCACAAACCCGACTGCCCCGGCAGACCCATTGTCTCTGCCTGTTCGTGCCCCACCGAACACTTTTCCACATACCTTGACTCCATCCTATCCCCCTTTGTTAAATCCCTCCCCACCTATGTTCAAGACACCTCAGACACTCTCCGTCGGCTCCGCACATTCCGTTGTCCAGGCCCCCATCCTCTCATCTTCACCATGGACGTCCAGTCACTATACACCTGCATCCCCCACCAGGATGGTCTCAAAGCCCTCCGGTACTTCCTCGACCAGAGGAGCAACCCATACCCATCCACTGACACCCTCCTCCGCCTAGCGGAGTTGGTCCTTACCCTCAACAACTTCTCTTTTGACTCCTCCCATTTCCTCCAAACACAAGGCGTAGCTATGGGCACACGCATGGGCCCTAGCTACGCCTGCCTCTTTGTCGGGCACGTCGAACAATCTTTGTTCTCGGCGTACCAGGGCCCCACCCCCGACCTTTACCTCCGTTACATTGACGACTGCTTTGGTGTCACCTCCTGCACCCACGCAGAACTGACTGACTTCATCCATTTCACCACCAACTTCCATCCGGCACTCAAATATACTTGGACCATTTCCGACATTTCCCTACCATTCCTTGACCTCACCATCTCTATTGCAGGTGATACACTCCTGACTGACATCCACTACAAACCAACTGACTCCCACAGCTACCTGGACTACTCTTCCTCCCACCCTGCTTCCTGTAAGGACTCCATCCCCTATTCCCAATTCCTCCGTCTACGCCGCATCTGCTCCCAGGATGACGTGTTCCACACCAGGTCATCGCAAATGTCCTCGTTCTTCAGAGAACGGGGTTTCCCCTCCCCCACTATAGATGAGGCTCGCACCAGGGTCTCCTCCATACCCCGCAACACTGCCCTCTCTCCCCATTCCCCCACTCACAACAAGGGCCGAGTCCCCCTGGTCATCACCTTTCACCCCACCAGCCAGCGCATACAACAGATAGTCCTCCGCCAGTTTCGTCACCTCCAACGTGACCCCTCCACTCGCCACATCTTCCCCCCGGTCTGCCTTCCGCAAAGACCGCTCCCTCCGCAACTCCCTCGTCAATTCTTCCCTTCCCTCCCGCTCCACTCCTTCCCCGGGCACTTTCCCTTGCAACCGCAAGAGATGCTACACTTGTCCCTTCACCTCCCCCATCCACTCCTTTCAGGGACCCAAGCAGTCATTCCAAGTCCGACAGAGGTTCACCTGCACCTCCTCCAACCTCATCTACTGCATCCGTTGCTCCAGATGCCAGCTGATCTACATCGGTGAGACCAAGCGGAGGCTGGGCGATCGTTTCGCCGAACACCTCCGCTCGGTCCGCAATAACCAACCCGACCTCCCGGTGGCTCAGCACTTCAACTCCCCCTCCCACTGCGTATCCGACCTCTCGGTCCTGGGCTCCTCCACGGCCAGAGTGATCAACACCGCAAGTTGGAGGAACAGCACCTCATATTCCGCTTGGGGAGTCTGCATCCTCTGGGCTTAAACATTGAATTTTCTCAATTCTGTTAACCCAGACTGCCTCCCCCCCACCTCTCCCTCAGCCCTCTAGCCCTGACATTCCTTCTCCATCTCCCCCCCCCCCCCCAGTCGCACTAGCTTCTCATTTTCACACCACAAACAGCTTACAATGGCCTGCTTCCTTTATCACCAATACTTTTTTGCATATCTTTCACTCATTGTTCCTTATCTCTCCACATCACTGTTTATATCTCTCGTTTCCCTGATCCCTGACCAGTCTGAAGAAGGGTCTCGACCCGAAACGTCGCCTATCTCCTTCGCTCCTTAGATGCTGCTGCACCCGCTGAGTTTCTCCAGCTTTTTGTGTAACCCCAGCCCATCAAAGCCCACGCCGCCATTCAATCATGGCTGATCTCTCTCTTGTGAGATATAGTTTGTGCTCACAATCACCACTCAGAGACTAAATCATGGAAACAAAAAATGCTTTATTTGCGAGTCTGTAGAATCAGGTGCCTCTCCAAGTTGAGACACATCAAAGTCAGTAAAGTAAAGCCCCTTTATACACACAATTCTGCTGGCTTAACCTTCCCTTCTGGCTCTTCCCAATCAGAGCACTGAGGTGCACAGTCTATAGGTACGTCCCCCAGTACCTCCCACATCATACATATCATCTTCATACATGTGCATGGTAATGAGCAGTTTGTCAACCAGGGGTGTGTTAGTAATATTCATTTATTTCATTAAGCATGCCCAGTTGTAAATGACCTGGCCTAGTTTGCTCACCTCCAACGGACCTGTCTCAGTTTTCTTGTATCTGAATTAAAAGCTGGTCTCCACTGACAAGGGTCGCATTCATCACTACCCTTCTACCGCTATACAATGCCATCAATCCTTACTCAAGGACAGTTCTGGTAACTTCATCCACAGCTGTGTCAGAATCCTCTCCCTGGCCTCTATCGGCTAGAATCCTGTTTACAAGTTAGAATCCTCTCCTGAACCCTTACAATAGTGGGGTTTAATCACTTTATCCCTCACAATCCTCCCTTTTTGTTTTGCTACGCATCTATTGATTAAACCTCAATTTCAAGCTCCTTCAGTTCGAATTGAAGTAACATTCTCCTAATCTCCTCTTCCTGTGGATCCTGGACCTCCCCTGGTCGCATTATCATTATTTTCTGTATTGCCCCTTTCTCTCCCATAGGTACTACTACAGCCTGCATCTGACTTATACTCCTTGTAATAAGTTCCCTAAAACAAGGAATACAACAGGGGATAAAGACCAACCCAGCCAATGCACATAGAAACACGAGTCCCGCTGTTCTCCACCATGTTCCCCCGAGGATGGAATCCCACCATCGAGTTCCCATAATCGAATTCCACTTCTGTATTGGAACATGTGCCAATTTCCGGATTCCCTCTGATATGTCCATTACAGCCTGTCCATTGTCATCGATGTTTAGACAGCAATTAGAGAGGTTGAATTTCCCGCATACCCCTCCTTCTTCTGCCGGGGGTAATCTAGGGCCAACCGGTTCTGGTATATTGCTGCTCTCATCTGTGTCTGCTGCTTTGCCAGCATCTCCAGTACCACCGCAGTTTGGTTGGTAATTACTTCCAGTACTGCCTGGAGTCTTATGTTCCAGTTTAACATGTATACCGGGGTTCGGTAGCCCCAGGATCCATCCTGTGCCCAAGTGGCTGGTCCATAGTATGAGATGATTCTTGCAGGTGGCCATTCATCATCTTCCCATTCTCCAATGTCTATTTTCCTCTTCTTCCGATATCGGTCGTCAAATACAGGTGTTCCTAGCGACCGCCCTTCTTCGGTGTTTAACAGGAAAAATCCCGGTTGTACCAGTCCAATGAAACAAGTCCCGCTCCAATTTCTTGGCAACACCGAGTATGCCTTGTGTCTGCATATCCATAACAGTCCTTCAGGGTCTGGTCCACTAGAGGTAACCTTGTTCCATATATCTCGCAACACCGGGATTCCTTGATAAGGGTTGTTCCCGGTGCAGTTCCATAGTCCAGTCGATTCCATTCCATCAGTCTTCATCCAGATAGCGCAGTTTCTCCCGTCTTTCTTAGTTGGATACCATCTAGACTCCTCTGGCCACCACACTCGGGACTGATTTGGCCACTGGGTGACGATGCGCTGGCAGGGGCTGCTGCCTACTAGGACGGCATCCTTTACCCAGGGCCTAGAGATACACTCGGTCCCAACCGGAGCATCTGTCAGGACCCATGCCTGGGGATCTCGGTCTTGTCCAACTGTTAGGTTCCACTCCATCAGGTCCCATACTTCAACAATGGATCCTCTCCACGGCCAACGTGAGCTCATCAGTGGTCCGCCACAGACCTAACAGTTAGTCACATTCAGGGTTCCAGCTATCCGGAGGGCCAAGTCCACAAACAAGTTTGTCCCTCCTTCAGGGATCTCAATCTGCTTCTTTATTTCGTCATACATTGTCTGGTGCAATTGAGGCTGAGTAGATAGGGGAGGGGGAGGCTTGGTGACTACTACTTCCGTTAACCTTTGTATTACTTCCTCCTTCACTTTGTCTAATGTCCATCTTAAGGCATCGAAAGGGAGACCTAACTATCCTATCCTAGTCATATAAACCCATCTCTCCCCCTTTGGGCAGATAACGTGCCCAAACCTCCCTACATATCCCCTATTCTCTACCATATAATACTTCTTTCCCCCGTCCTCACAAATAGTTCTAGTCCTCAGGCTATAGCAAGCAACATTCACATGGGAATGATAGGTAAATGATCTGGTTGTCTGCCCTCCGTATCTGATAGGATGATAACATTTATCACAGTTATTAATACTTTTTACCATGATCACATGCAGAGCAAACAATACCACGACTGCTCCTTTCATACTGCTAGTTATACATTTATTTTTTTCTAAAAGTTAATGTTAGGAGCTTATTCCCTGGTTCACCATCCACTGTTGGTTAAGAAGGTTCAACTGTTGGGTATAAATGCAGGAATAGCAAGATGGATTCAACAGTGGCTGAATGGGAGAAGCCAGAGGGTAATGGTGGATGGCTGTTTGTCGGGTTGGAGGCAGGTGACTAGTGGGGTGCCTCAGGGATCTGTGTTGGGTCCTTTGTTGTTTGTCATGTACATCAATGATCTGGATGAAGGGGTGGTAAATTGGATTAGTAAGTATGCAGATGATACCAAGATAGGGGGTGTTGTGGATAATGAAGAGGATTTCCAAAGTCTACAGAGTGATTTAGGCCAGTTGGAAAAATGGGCTGAAAGATGGCAGATGGAGTTTAATGCTGATAAATGTGAGGTGCTACACCTTGGCAGGACAAATCAAAATAGGACGTACATGGTAAACGGTAGGGAATTGAAGAATACAGTTGAACAGAGGGATCTGGGAATAACCATGCATAGTTCCTTGAAGGTAGAATCTCATATAGATAGGGTGGTAAAGAAAGCTTTTGGTATGCTAGCCTTTATAAATCAGAGCATTGAGTATAGAAGCTGGGATGTAATGTTAAAATTGTACAAGGCGTTGGTGAGACCAAATCTGGAGTATGGTGTACAATTTTGGTCGCCCAATTATAGGAAGGATGTCAACAAAATAGAGAGGGTACAGAGGCGATTTACTAGAATGTTGCCTGGGTTTCAACAGCTAAGTTACAGAGATAGGTTGAATAAGTTAGGTCTTTATTCTCTGGAGCGCAGAAGGTTAAGGGGGGACTTGATAGAGGTCTTTAAAATGATGAGAGGGATAGACAGAGTTAATGTGGACAAGCTTTTCCCTTTGAGAATAGGGAAGATTCGAACAAGAGGACATGACTTTAGAATTAAGGGACAGAGGTTTAGGGGTAACATGAGGGGGAACTTCTTTACTCAGAGAGTGGTAGCGGTGTGGAATGAGCTTCCAGTGGAAGTGGTGGCGGCAGGTTCGTTGGTATCATTTAAAAATAAATTGGATAGGCATATGGATGAGAAGGGTATGGAGGGTTATGGTATGAGTGCAGGCAGGTGGGACTATGGGAAAAAAGTTGTTCGGCACGGACTTGAAGGGCCGAGATGGCCTGTTTCCGTGCTGTAATTGTTATATGGTTATATGGTGTGAACATGGGACGCAATGGGTCCCACTTGGTCTGGTTTCTCCTATTTCCTTCGCTGTTGCTGGTCTAGTAGCTATGGTCAGGTATGACTCAGTGGTGACTCCCATCTGAAATCGATCTCTTTGGTTTTGAGAGAGGTGGACCATTATTCCTCATCCCGGACTCAGAAAAAAAAGGGGTCACTGTTAGCTGTTCGAACTTATTCAAACAGGGGGAAACCTTTTCCTGGTACCCGGGATTAGGGAGGCGCAAATATAATGTCTGTCTGAGGAAAGATCTTGACTCGAAATGTCACCCATTCCTTCACTCCAGAGATGCTGCCTGACCCGTCATTAGAATGGGCATCCAAAGATGTGCAGATTATTGGCTTCTGTAAATTGGCCCTAGTGTGTAGGATAGTACTAGTGTGATCGCTGGTCGGCGTGGACTCGGTGGGCCGAAGGTCCCGTTTCCACGCTGTATCTCTAGAAGCAAAACTGAAAGGTATGTAGCATGACTTTTGCGACGTTTTGCATCAGCACCTTTTGAACATTTCAGTGTTCATCAGGATTAAACTGTTTGGCTAGCAGTTTAGAAGCATAATTAGATCACAATATAGGAAGAGTTTACAGACCATACATGAGAAGTTGCACATTCCACAACTAATCATGTTTAAAAGAACATATTAATCAAAACGCTAAACTGATTTCTGGAATTGTTGTGAATATCACTTCCCCAATTCATTTGGGTCATTAGACTGTTTATGGGAAACATCTGTCTAACCAGAACCAGCAAGGAAAACAGCTGGATTCATAGCAATGGGCAGCCAGAAATTGTTGCACTCGAATGCAAATCCTACTGAGAATCCTGTAACAGAGAACGCCACTCTGTGTAATTGGAAAGCTCATTCAGGTACAACACCAAGGATTAAGAAGGGTTTTGGCCCGAAACGTTGCCTATCTCCTTCGCTCCTTAGATGCTGCTGCACCCGCTGAGTTTCTCCAGCCTTTTGTGTACCAAGGATTTACAGTTGGATACATTCAGGGATGGCACAGCGGTAGAGATGCTGCCTCACAGTGCCAGAGACCCAGGTTTGATTCTGACTGCGGGTCCTGTTGGTACGGAGTTTGTACGTTCGGCCCGTGACCGCGTGGGTTTTCTCTGGGGGCTCTGGTTTCCTCCCACTGTCCAAAGATGTCCAAGTTTGTAGCTTAATTGGCTCCGTTAAAATGGCCAATTGTCCCTGGTGTGTGGGCTAGTATTAGTATTAGTGTGCGGGTGATCGCTAGTCGGCACAGACTCAGTGGGCTGAAGGGCCTGTTTCTGCACTGTACCTCTAAGCTAAACTTTCTGGAATTGTGCCCAAATGTCCAATATATTTTGGAAGTCTACCTTTGAACCATGACAGATGTTTTACAGATCGCAACAGACTTGAGTCCGAAGAAGGGTCTGGACCCAAAATGTCACCTATTCTTTTTCTCCAGAGATGTTGTCTGACCCGCTGTTTTTTGTGTCTATCTTCGATGTAAACCAGCATCTGTAGTTCCTTCCTACATCTTTTAAATATTACTGTATCAAATGTCGGTACAAAATGGGGAAAGGAGGTAAAGGTGGGGGCGCAGATGCGACGGCTGGTAGGGTGGAAGGTGAGGACAAGGGGGATTCTGTCCTTGTTATGAGTAGGGGATGTGGAGTGAAAGCAGAGCTGTGGAATATAGAGGAGACCCTGGTGAGAGCCTCATCTATAATCAATGAGGGGAATCCCCGTTCCCTAAAGAATGAGGACATCTCCGATGCCCTGGTCTGGAACACCTCATCCTGGGTGCAGATGCGGTGCAGACGGAGGAATTGGGAATGGGGGAGGAATGGGTAGAAGGGAGAATGTGAAAACAAAGAACTGCAGATGCTGGACTAACTCAGATACTGCAGTAACTCAGCAGGTCAGGTAGCATCTCTGGATAGAAGGAATGGGTGACCTTTTAGGTCAAGACCCTTCTTCAGACTGCTACACAAAATATCTGAGTGGGACAGTATCTCTCAAGAACATGGATAGGCAATGTTTCGGCTCGGAAATAATGTTAATTGTATCCCTTCGTTATCACCTCTTCCCCTGCCAACAATGGGCCATTGTGGGCTCCACCCTTCCTTGGTCATCTGTTGCCGGCCCAGATTTGTTCTATACTGATCCGTGTGTTCAAGAGAGTTAGATTTAGCTCTTTGGCCTAATGGAATCAAGGGATATGGGGAGAAAGCAGGAACAGGGTACTGATTCTGGATGATCAGCCATGATCATATTAAGTGGCGGTGCTGGCTGAAAGGGTCGAATAGCTTACTCCTGCACCTATTTTCTATGTTTCTGGTCTATTCTTACCTCCAGTTCCCTCCCCTCTATTTTTGGTCTGAAGGAGAGTCCCGACCCGAAACGTCACCCGCGGTAGAACTGCTGCCTCACAGCGCCAGAGACCCAGGTTCGATCCACACTATGAGCGCTGTCTGTATTGGAGTTTTACGTTCTCCCCGTAACATATGTGGGATTTCTCCAGGTGCTCGGGATGCTAACCTATCGAGGATGGAAGACCTCGCACATAACCAAACAGAATGGCCAAAGCTTGCTGCCCAATGCACTCCACAGTGTGGGAAGGCTAAGTCTAAGTAAGTAAGTGTGTGTAGGATAGCGTTAGTGCACGTTAGGGGATTACTGACCGGCATGGGCTCAATGGGTTGAAGGGGCCGGTTTCCGTGCTGGATCTCTAAACAAAAGACAAATCACCCATTGATTTTCTCCAGATGTGCTGCCTGCCCACTGAATTACTCCAGGACTTTGTGTCTATCTCCATAATGTTATTGAAGGGAGTTACCATAAATAGTGTGTGAACAGCTTATTGGGAAATCAGGCTTGTGCTTGGATCTGTGATGTGTAAGAGATGGCAGTACTCCCAATACCTAATCCATACCATGGAAACAAACTCAGAACAACAAATAAACAACAGGCAGAGAGCAGCGGTTAAGGTCAGAGCAGAACAATAACAGCCGCCAAAGCCTAGTGCCTTAAATTTCTCAACATTTTATTTTAAAAAACAAATTGATGCATTGAAATTCATTTATAATCGCTATTTTCTTAAAAACAAATTAAAAACAAGGAATATTGAAAACTATTTACAAATGTAATACATACAGAAAGTTTCACTGATACCACAGGCAATTTGTGTTTAACATCTGTGTTCAATACTGTAGATACATTTTCTTTTTACACTAGTGCACTTAATGCTGGGAGAAAGGGCTGAGATTTTGAACCTTTCATATAGGTGGTGGTTTGGGGCAGTCCGTGTCTGATGAACGTTAGTTACCGGTGTTTCAGCTCAGATGCACCGGATGAAGGAAGAGAAGAAGCAAAGAGTAGAACTCCAGATCTTTGTTTGTGAGCTCCTTCCAATACTTTCTCACTGGAGATCACAGGCACATAGTTACTGAGAGCGAGAGTGTGTGAGGGTATGACAGTTGGTGAGTGACAGTGAGTGAGTGGGAAAGAGAGAGGGAGTGCGAGTGAAGAAATAGTGAAGAGTGAGTGTGTGAAGAGTGAGTGAGAGAGTGAGAGTGCGGGAGTGAGTGAGAGTTAGTGTGAGAGTGAGTGAGATTGGGTGTGGGTGAATAAGAGTGAGTGAGAGAGTGAGTGAGTGAGTGAGTGAGAGATGTAATGTAAATAAAGTTGAAGCGGAAGATGTAATGTAAATCCCACGCCTCGTGAGGCCAGGAGCCCTGTAGCCCAGGATAGAGACCCGTAGCCCAGGATAGAGACCCGTAGCCCAGGATAGGGACCCGTAGCTCAGGATATAGACCCGTAGCTCAGGATATAGACCCGTAGCCCAGGATAGAGACCTGTAGCCCAGGATATAGACCTGTAGCCCAGGATAGAGACCTGTAGCCCAGGATAGAGACCTGTAGCCCAGGATAGAGACCTGTAGCCCAGGATAGAGACCCGTAGCCCAGGATAGAGACCCGTAGCCCAGGATAGAGACCCGTAGACCAGGATAGAGACCCGTAGCCCAGGATAGAGACCCGTAGCCCAGGATAGAGACCTGTAGCCCAGGATAGAGACCTGTAGCCCAGGATAGAGACCTGTAGCCCAGGGTAGCCCAGGATAGAGACCCGTAGCCCAGGATAGAGACCCGTAGCCCAGGATAGAGACCCGTAGCCCAGGATAGAGACCTGTAGCCCAGGATAGAGACCTGTAGTGCAGGATAGAGACCTGTAGCCCAGGATAGAGACCCGTAGTGCAGGATAGAGACCCGTAGCCCAGGGTAGAGACCCGTAGCCCAGGATAGAGACCCGTAGCCCAGGATAGAGACCCGTAGCCCAGGATAGAGACCCGTAGCCCAGGATAGAGACCCGTAGCCCAGGATAGAGACCTGTAGCCCAGGATAGAGTGTGAATGAGCTGATGAGGGCGAGTGAGTAAGACTAAGTGGGTGAAGAGTGGGTGAGGGTGAGTGAGTCTATGGGTGAGTGAAGAGCGAGAGCGAGGGAGAGTGAGTGAGTGTGTGAGTGCGAGTGTGTGAGTGAGAATGTGTGAGTGAGAGTGTGTGAGTGAGAGTGTGTGAGTGAGAGTGTGTGAGTGAGAGTGTGAGTGAAGAGTGAGTGGGAATGACTGATCGTGGTGAGAGGGAGTGATTGTGGGTCAGTGAGAGCGAGTGAGTGGGTGAGAGAGCTTGAGTAAGTGAATAGTGGTTGAGTGGGAGAGTGAATGTGGGTGAGAGTGAGTAGGTGAATGAGAGTGGGTGAGTGAATGTGAGTGTGTGGGTTAGTGTGACTGTTAGTGAGAGATTGATTGTGAGTGATTGAGTGAAGCATGAGTGGGTGAGAGTAAGTAAGTGCGTGAGTGACTGAAACTGAGTGAGAGGGTGAGTGAAGAGTGTGAGTGGGTGAGAGCGTGCGTGGGAGAATGAAGAGTGAGTGAGTGAGTGTGGGTAAGAGATTGTGAGTAAGTGAAGTGAGTTGGTGAGTAAGAGTGGGAGTATGAGTGCGACAGTGAGTGAAGAGTGGTTGCGAGTGGGTGAGTGAAGAGTGAATGGGTGAGAGTGAGGGAGTGAGAGTGTGAGTGAGAGAGTGAGTGAGTGTGACAGTGAGTGTGTGGATGAGAGTGAGTGAGTGAATGAGATTGAGAGTGAGTGGGTGAGTGTGAGTGGGTGAGTGAGTGTGAGTGAAGAGTGAGTGTGAGGGGTGATTGACAGCAAGTGTGTGAGTGGGTGAGAGTGAGAGAGAGTGAGAGACAGTGTGGGAGTGAGTGGGTGAGTGAGTGAGAGTGAATGGGTGAGTTAAGAGTGAGCATGTGAGTGAGAGGGAGAGTGTGTGAGTGTCAGTGAAGAATGAGTGTGAGAGTGAGTGGGTGAGAGTGAGTGCGTGTTAAGAGTGAGCATGTGAGTGAGAGGGAGAGAGTGTGTGAGTGAGTGAGTCAGTGAAGAATGAGTGTGAGAGTGAGTGGGTGAGAGTGAGTGCGTGTTAAGAGTGAGCATGTGAGTGAGAGGGAGAGAGTGTGTGTGTGAGTGTCAGTGAAGAATGAGTGTGAGAGTGAGTGGGTGAGAGTGAGTGCGTGTTAAGAGTGAGCATGTGAGTGAGAGGGAGAGAGTGTGTGAGTGAGTGAGTCAGTGAAGAATGAGTGAGAGAGTGAGTGGGTGAGTGTGTGAGTGAGTGAAGAGTGAGAGAGTGGTTGGGTGAGAGTGAGTGAGAATGGGTGAGTGTGAGAATGCATGTGTGTGAGTGAGTGGGACTAAGTGAGAGTGCGTGAGTGAGTGAGTGTGAGTGTGGTTGAATGTATGTGACAGAGTGAGTGAAGAGTGTGTGAGCGCGAGAGTGAGAGTGAGTGAATGGGTTAGTGAGAGTGAGTGGGAGAATGAGAGTGGGTGTGAGACTGAGTGACTGTATGAGGGTGAGTGAGAGTTAGTGGGTGAGTAAGAGTGAGAGGGTGAGTGAATATGATTGTGTGGGTGAGTGTGACTGTTAGTGAGAGAAGATTGTGAGTGATTGAGTGAAGCGTGAGTGGGTGAGAGTGAGTAAGTGTGTGTGCGTGACTGAAACTGAGTGAGAGGGTGAGTGAAGAGCGTGAGTGAGGGAGTGGGTGGGTGAGTGAGTGAGTGAGTGCGTGGGAGAATGAAGAATGAGTGAGTGAGTGTGACATCGATGAGATTGAGTGAGAATGAATGAGATCGTGAGTGGGTGAGTGAGTGTGGGTGAGTGAGAGTGAGTGAGAATGAGTGAGTGAAGAGAGAGTGAATGGTAATGAGAGTGAGTGAAGAGTGTCAGCGTGAGAGAGTGGATGAATGAGAGTGTAAGAGTGAGTGCATGAGAGTGAGGCAATGAGCGAGTGAGTGTGTGGGTGAGTAAAGAGTGAGTGAGAGAGAGGGTGAGAGTGAGTAAGAGTGAGTGAGAGTGGAAATCAATGAAAGGGTGAGATTGAGTAAGAGTGAATGAGATAGTAAGTGAATAAGAGTAAGTGATTGGGAGTGAGTGAGTGTGAGTGGGTGTGAATGGGTGCTAGTGAGTAAAGAGCCAGTGAATGAATGAGCGTAAGTGGGTGAGTGAGACAGTGAGTGAAGAGTGAGTCAGTGGTAGTGAGAGAGTGTGAGTGAGTGAAGAATATGAGAGAGTGAGAGAATGAGAGTGTGAGAGTGAGTGTGCATGAGAGTGAGACAATGAGTGAGTGGGAGTAACTGAGTGTGCGTGGGTGTGAGTGAGTGACAGTGTGGGTGAGTGAGTGTGAGAGGGTGCGTGAAGAGTGAACATGTGAGTGAGAGTGTGAGTGAGTCAGTGACGAATGAGTGAGAGAGTGAGTGGGTGAGTGTGGGCGAGTGAAGAGTGAGAGAGAGAATGGGTGAAAGAGTGTGTGTGTGTGTGTGTGTGTGTGAGTGAGTTAGGGTGAGTGCGTGAGTGCATGAGAGTGAGTGTGGTTGAATGTGTGAGAGTGAGTGAAGAGTGAATGTGAGTTAGTGCGAATGAGTGAATGGGTGAGTGAGAGTGAGTGGGAGAGTGAATGACTGTAAGTGGGTAAGTGAGAGTGAGATGGTGAGTGAGAATGAGATGGTGAGTGAGTGTTAGTCTGAGTGGGTGTGACGGTGAGCAGGTTAAGAGTGAGCATGTGTGAGTGAAGAGCGAGTGAGTGGTAGTGAGAGTGTGAGTGAATGAAGAGTGTGTTAGAGTGAGTGGGAGTGGGTGAATGAGTGTGAGAGTGAGTGAGTGTGCATGACAGTGAGACAGTGAGTGTGTGTGTGTGAGTAAAGAGTGAGTGAGTGTGACTGGGTGAGTGAGTGAGTGCGAGTGGGTGAGTGAAGAGAGAGTGGGTGAGTAAGACAGTTAGTGTGAGTGCGAGTGAGTGGGTGTGTGGGTGAGTGAAGAGTGAGTGAGTGAGAATGAGTGGGTGAGAGTGAGAGTGTGGCTGAGTGAGTGCGTATGAGTGAGTAATAGTGGGTATGAGAGTGGGAGTCAGTGAGTGAAAATGAGTGAGTGAAGAGTGAATGGTAGTGAGAGTGTGAGTGAAGAGTGTGAGTGAGAGAGTAGGTGAATGAGAGATTAAGAGTGTGCATGAGTGAGACAATGAGTGAGTGAGCGTAAGTGAGTTAGTGAGCAAAGAGTGTGAATTAATGAGAGTGAGTGTGAGTGGGTGAATGACAGAGTGAGTGGGTGAGTGAAGAGTGAGTGAGTGCGAGAGTGAGTGTGAGTGAGTGGGTTAGTGTGTGGGTGAGTGAAGAGTGAGTGGGTGAGTTAGAATAAGTGAGTGAAGAGTGGGTGAGTTGTAGTGAGTGTGTGTGAGTGAGAGTGAGTTAAGAGTGTGAGTGTGAGTGAGTGAGGGTGGGTGAATTAGAGTGTGAGAGTGTGCATGAGAGTGAGACAATGAGTGAGTGAATGTGAGTGTGAGTGTTTGTGAGCAAAGAGTGAATTAATGAGAGTGAGTGAGTGAGTGTGAGTCGGTTAGTGTGTGGGTGAGTGAAGAGTGAGAGTGGGTGAGCGAGAGTGAGTGTGAGAGTGAGACAGTGAGTAAGAGTGGGTGAGTGAGATAATGAGTGAGTGGTTTAGAGTGAGAGTGTGGGTGAATGAGTGAGAATGAGTGAGTGAGTGAGTGGGTGAGTGAGTGAGAGTAAATGAATGGCTGAGATTGAGTAAGAGTCAATGAGATAGTGAGTGCGTGAATATGAGTGAGTGGATGAGTGAGAGTTTGGGTGAGTGTGAGTGGGTGAGTGAGAGTGAGTGAAGAGTGTGAGTGAAGAGTGTGAGTGAGAGAATGAGTGAAGAGTGTGAGTGAGAGAGTGGGTGAGTGACAATGTGAGAGTGGGTGTGCATGAGAGTGAGAAAATTAGTGAGTGAGTGAGAGTGAGTGGGTTTGTGAGTGAGTGAAGAGTGAGTGGATGATAGTGCAACAGCGAGTAAGAATGGGTGAGTGAGAGTGAGTGAGTGGGTGAGAGAGCGTGAGAGTCAGTGATTGAGTAATATTGAGTGATAGTGAATGATAGTAAGTGGATAAGCGTGAGTGAGTGGGTGAGTGAGAGTGGGTGAGAGAGTGCGTGAGAGTGGGGGTGAGTGAGAGTGAATGAGTGAAGTGAGTGAGAGTGAGTGACTATGTGGGTGAGTGAGTGAGTGAAGATCAAGTGAGTGGGTGAGAGTGTGGGTGAGTGAGAGAGTGGATAAGAGTAGGTATGAGTTAGTGAGAGTGAGAGCGAGTGGGTGTGTGTGAGACTGAATGAGTGCGAGTGGGTTAGAGAGTGTGGGTAGGTGAGTGAGCAAAAAGTGACTTGGAATGAGTGAGTGAAGAGTGAGTTAGAGTGTGGGCTACGTGAAGTGAGCGAGAGTGAGTTTGTGAGAATGAGTGGGTGAGTAATATAATGAGTGAAGAGTGTGAGTGAGTGGGTGAGAGTGCAAGTGTGAGTGAGTAAGTGACAGAGTGAGCGAAGAGTGTGAGTGAGAGAGTGAGTGAGGGTGAGTGTGAGAGAGTGAGTAAGTGTGAGAGAGTGAGTGAGGGCGAGTGTGAGAGAGTGAGTGAAGAGTGTGAGTGAGTGGGTGAGTGACAGAGTGAGTGAAGAGTGTGAGTGAGAGAGTGAGTGAGGGTGAGTGTGAGAGAGTGAGTGAAGAGTGAGTGAGAGAGTGAGTGAGGGTGAGTGTGAGGGAGTGAGTAAGTGTGAGAGAGTGAGTAAAGAGTGAATGAGTGAGTGAATTAGAGCGAGCGAGTGAGAGGGAGTGAGAGTGAGTGGGTGAGCGAGAGTGTAAGTGAAAATGAGTGAGCGTGCCTGCGAGTGAGAGCGACAGTGATTGGGTGAGTGTGTGTGAGAGAGTGGGAGTGAGTGACAGTGAGTGAGTGTGTGAGTGAGAGAGTGTGAAGAGTGTGAGTGAGTGAGTGAATTAGAGCGAGCGAGTGAGAGTGAGTGGGTGAGCGAGAGCGTAAGTGAAAATGAGTGAGTTTGCGTGCGAGTGAGAGACAGTGATTGGGTGTGAGAGAGTGGGAGTGAGTGGGCGAGTGAGTGAGAGTGAGTGAGAGAGTGAGTGTGTGGGTGAGTGAGTGTGTGGGTGAGTGAAGAGAGATAGTGAGAGAGTGTGAGTGAGTGAGAAGTGGGTGAGTGAGGGGTACCCGGACGTGGTGTCGAAGGACAAGATGCCGAAGCAAAGAAGTGGAAGCCAAATAACCGAACGGAAATGATGCCGAAAAGCCAAATAACCAAAAGGGCGAGACGCCTAAAAGCCAACTCACCGAACGGAAACGACGGCGAAAAGCCAAATAATGGACATGATTTCACCGGGGGCTGGGACTTATCAGCGATTGGTCCAGAACCCGCGTCCACCACATCACTGGCCGGGGGAGACGGAAGAGTGGGGATCATTTTTAATTTTCCTTCGCTGCCTTTGGTCTTTCCTAAATATAAAATGAAACCCCGTGTGATTGGAACTTTCAGTTTCTTTAACAAAATAATAATCCAAATGGGTTCCATTAATATTTACACCAACTGTAACAATGATATTGTGACTACCACAATACATTTACGTACACTACCGTGCATCTTGAAGGCCACTGGTCCTTTTGGGTGCGAATCGAAAAACCAGACAAAAATTATGACAGATTTTTAAAGAATATCTTAGCTCGCCGAGTCAGCTCACTGATATAAGTAAGTGTGAATCGACGTGAGTTAGTGTCAGCGTGCACGCCCGAGAGATGGGAAATGTCCACGCTGCGCTGCCTCGTGTCTTTATTCCCAGTGAGCAGAATTCTTCAAACCTCTGTTGACCCCCAGCTGAGGTGGTGGGCGGCCGTGGCCGGACAGCACTGACCCAGAGAAGAGAGAGCGGGCTGTCCCAAAGGTTGAGCTCCTTTGGCCGCTTACACAATGGGACAGGCAGTATCTCTGGAAAGAGGAAATGGGTGACGTTTCGGTTCAAGACCCATCAGAGTCAACTGAAGTCTCGTCGGTGAGAGCACTTGTGATTGTCTGAAGAAGGGTCTCTACCCAAAAAGTCATCCATTCCTTCTATCCATAGATGAGGTCTGTCCCGCTGAGTTACTCCAGCATTTTGTGTCTAATTGTCAGTGTGTAACAGCACCAGCAGTATCTTCCCACACAAGAATACCTGGGGCTGGAGGGTGACACTGGGCACTCTGTACCCGAGCACCAAGGTGTAAACTGCCAAAGGAGCGCATCCTTTGTGACAGCCCGCACTCTCTTCCCGGAGTCAGCGCTGTCTGGCAACGGCCGAGCCCCACCTCAGCTGGAGGTCCATGCAAGTTCCAACAATTCTTTTTTTTTTAAATCATTTTTTTTATTAGAAGTAAATACGTAATAAAAAGGAAGTTCGAATAATTCTGCTTACTGGTAATAAAGGCCCAAGACAGCGTAGTGTGGACACTTCCCATCTCTTGGACGTGCACACTGACACTAACTCACGCCAATTCACACTTACTCATATCACTCAACCACCTCAGGAAGCTAAGGGAATCTTGAAAAAAAAGAATTTTATTCGTCTGGTATCTCGATTCACACGCAAAAGACCAGTGGCTTTCAAGATGCACGGTAGTGTATGTAAATGTATTGTGATAGTCAAAATATGACTGTTACAGTTGGTGTAAATATCTATGGAACCAAATTAGATTATTATTTTGTATAATCAACCGAAAGTTCCAATCACACAAGGTTTTATTTCATATTTAGGAAAGTCCAAAAGCGGTGAAGGAAAATTAAAAAATGATCCCCACCCTCCCATCTCCCCCGGCCAGTGATGTGATGGACTCGAGAGTCTGGACCAATCGCTGACAAGTTCCACCCGCCCGCTGACGTCATGTTTGTTATTTGGTTTTTTGGTGATGCGTCCGTTCGGTGAGTTGGCTTTTAGATGTCCCGCCCTTTTGGTTATTTGGCTTTTCGGCGATCCGCCCTTTCAGTGAGTTGGCTTTTCGTCGTCGTTTATGTTCCGTTAGTCAGCTCTTAGGTGTCTCACCCTTTTGGTTATTTGGCTTTTCGGCATCGCGTCCGTTCGTTTTTTTGGCGTTTTGGCCTTGCGCTCTTTTGGTTATTTGGCTTTACGGCATTGTTTCCGTTCATTTATTTAGCTTCCACTTCTTCGCTTCGGCATCTCATCCTTCAATGCCACGTCTGCACACGGGGTGACAGTGAATGGGTGAGTGAGAGTGAGTGAGTGAGTGTGAGTTGAGAATGTGGGTGAGTGCGAGTGAGTGGGTGAATGAGAGTGAGTGAATGGTAGTGAGAGTGAGAGTGAGTGTGAGTTGAGAGTGTGGGTGAGTGTGAGTGAGTGAGAATGAGTGAGTGTGAGAGTGTGGGTGAGTGTGAGTGAGTGTGTGAATGAGAGTGAGTGGGTGAGTGAGTGAAGAGTGAGTGAATGGTAGTGAGAGTGTGAGTGAAGAGTGTGTGAGAGAGAGGAGTGAGTGTGAGTAGGTAAGTGAGTGAGGGAGAGCGAGTGAGAGTGAATGGGTGAGTGAAGTGTGAGTGAGTAAGAGTGCGGCTCTTTCTATGTGCCTTTCTTGGTGACCATGTCGTCGGCTTCGTTGGTGACCGTGTCATCGGCCACGTTGGCGAGCGTGTCGTCGGCTTCGTTGGTGGCCGTGTCATCGGACTTGTCGGCGGACGTGTCGTCGGCTTCGTTGATGGCCGTGTCGTCGGCCGCGTTGGTGGATGTGTCGTCAGCCATGTTGGTGCCCGTGTCGGCGGGCGTGTCATCAGCCTTGTCTTCGGCCGTGTTGGTGGCCATGTCATCGGCCACGTTGGCGAGCGTGTCGTCGGCTTCGTTGGTGGTCGTGTCATCGGCCGCGTTGGTGGATGTGTCGTCAGCCATGTTGGTGCCCGTGTTGGCGAGCGTGTCATCAGCCTTGTCTTCGGCCGCGTTGGTGGCCGTGTCGGCGGGCGTGTCATCAGCCTTGTCTTCGGCCGTGTTGGTGACAGTGACGGCGGAAATGTCATCGGTCGTGTCGTCGGCCGCGTTGGTGGCCGTGTCGTCGGCCGCGTTGGTGGCCGTGTCGTCGGCCGCGTTGGTGGCCGTGTCGTCGGCCGCGTTGGTGGCCGTGTCGTCGGCCGCGTTGGTGGCCGTGTCGTCGGCCGCGTTGGTGGCCGTGTCGTCGGCCGCGTTGGGGGCCGTGTCGTCGGCCGCGTTGGGGGCCGTGTCGTCGGCCGCGTTGGGGGCCGTGTCGTCGGCCGCGTTGGGGGCCGTGTCGTCGGCCGCGTTGGGGGCCGTGTCGTCGGCCGCGTTGGGGGCCGTGTCGTCGGCCGCGTTGGTGGCCGTGTCGTCGGCCGCGTTGGTGGCCGTGTCGTCGGCCGCGTTGGTGGCCCTGTCGTCGGCCACGTTGGTGGCCGTGTTGTCGGCCGCGTTGGTGGCCGTGTCATCGGCCATGTTGGTGGCTGTGTCGGCGGAAGTCTCATCGGCCGTGTCATCGGCCGCGTTGGCGGCCGTGTCGGCGCGTGTGTCGGTGCCCGTGTCGGCGGGCATGTCAGCAGGCGTGTCGGTGGCCGTGTTGGTGGCCTTGTCGGCAGGCGTGTCGGTGGCCGTGTCGGCGTGTGTGTCGGTGGCCCTGTCGGCGGGCATGTCGGCGGCCATGTTGGTGGCCCTGTCGGCAGGCGTGTCGGTGCCCGTGTCGGCAGGCGTGTCGGTGCCCGTGTCGGCGGGCGTGTTGGTGGCCCTGTCGGCGGGCATGTCGGCAGGCGTGTTGGTGGCCGTGTCGGTGGGCATGTTGGTGGCCCTGTCGGTGGCCCTGTCGGCGGCCATGTTGGTGGCCCTGTCGACAGGCGTGTCGGTGGGCGTTGTGCAGGTGTCTTTGATGTTGTGGGCGGATGAACAAAAGTTGACGGAGTCTATGCTCTCCCCAGAGCTGCTGCTGGGCTGGGACTTGGACTGCTCGCTGTTCTTGGGAGTGCTGTTCCTGATGACCTCCGACCCTTGAAAGAGCCTGCAAGTAGGGAGCACAATCATCAGCGCACACATCTGGAGAAGCCATGTGGTCACAGAGAGAACCACATGCCACACACACACACACACACACACACACACACACACAGACACACACACAGACACACAGACACACAGACACACAGACACACACACACACAGACAGACACACACAGACACACACACAGACACACACACACAGACACACACACACACACACAGACACACACAGACACACACACACACACACAGACAGACAGACAGACACACACAGCCGGAGAAGGCACATGGTCACAGGGAGAACATGCGAACTCCACACACACATGCAGCACTCAAGGTCAGCATCAAACACATTCCTAGACTCGGCAAGGCCAGCAGCATAATCAAGGATGAGTCAAATCCTGGCCACATCAGGCAAAAGGTATAGAAGTGTGAAAATGCACAGATTCAGGGATAGTTTCTTCCCAGCTGTTATCAGGCAACTGAACAATCCTACCCCAACCAGAGAGCAGTGCCGAACTACTATCTACCTTATTGATGACCCTTGGTCTATCCTTGATCGGACTTTACTGGGTTTATCTTGCACTAAACATTATTCCCTTATCATGCATCTGGACACTGTAAATGGCTCGATTGTAATCATATATTGTCTTTCGGCTGACTGGATAAGCATGCAACAAAAAGCTTTTCACTGTATCGAGGTACACGTGACAATAAACTAAACTGACCTGGGCCTCTGGCGCTGTGAGGCAGCAGTCTAATGTTAATTGGCTTCTTTAAATTGTCCCTAAGCATATGGAATAACATAGAACTAGCGTGAGGGTGATCGTTGGTCAGCGTGGACTCGGTGGGCCGAAGGGCCTGTTTCCACGCTATATCTCTAAAACTAAACTAAGGAGGATACAGCATATGTGGGATAGACAAAAGTGCTGGAGAAACTCAGTGGGATGCAGCAGCATCTATGGAGCGGAGGAAACAGGCAACGTTTTGGGCCGAAACTCTTCTTCAGACTGATGTAGGGTTGGGGGCGGGTGGGTAGAAGAAAGAAAAGGAGGAGCCAGAGGATTGAGGGAGAGCTGAGAGGAGGAGACAGCAAGGGCTACCGGAAATTGGAGAAGTCAATGTTTATGCCACTAGGGTGCAAACTGCCCAAGCGGAATATGAGGTGCTGCTTCTCCAATTACCGGTGGTGCTCACTCTGGCCATGGAGGAGGCCCAGGACAGTAAGGTCGGATTCGGAATGGGAGGGGGAGTTGAAGTGCTGAGCCACAGGGAGATCAGGTTGGTTGATGCAGACCGAGCAGAGGTGTTCGGCGAAACGATCGCCAAGCCTACGCTTGGTCTCACTGATGTAGATCAGCTGACATCTAGAGCAGTAGATGCAATAGATGAGGTTGGAGGAGATGCAGGTGAACCTCTGTCGCACCTGGAACGACTGCTTGGGTCCTTGAATGGAGTTGAGGGGGAGGTAAAGCGACAAGTGTAGCATCTTTTGCGGTTGCAAGGGAAACCGTAAAACCCTCCCATTCTGAATCCGACCTTTCTGTCCTGGGCCTCCTCCATGGCCAGAGTGAGCACCACCGGAAATTGGAGGAGCAGCATCTCATATTCCGCTTGGGCAGTTTGTACTCTAGCGGCATAAACATTGACTTCTCCAATTTCCGGTAGCTCTTGCTGTCTCCTCCTCCCCTTCTGAGCTCTCCCTCAGCCCTCTGGCTCCTCCTCTTCCTTCTCCTTTCTTCTCCCCATCCCCCCCACCTCCCTTCAGTTATCAGTCTGAAGAAGGGTTTCGGCCCGAAACGTGGCCCATTTCCTCTGCTCCATAAATGCTGCGGCACCCGCTGAGTTTCTCCAGCACTTTTGTCTACCTTCGATTTTCCAGCATCTGCAGTTGCTTCTTAATCAGCATATGTGGGGGATGGGAGCTAATTGAGATGGATAAGGATGCCAGCAACAAATTATGGCAGAGTGAATAATAAACAGATGTTTAAAAACTGGAGTTCAAGGGATGGTGTAAGTTTGAGAGAAAGATGAATGGGGATAAAAGGCACAGACTAATTTGTAAATTGTGTGAGAATCCAGAAATCAAAGGGAGTTGGGAGTTCTGGTGCAGGATTCCCTCAAAGGGAATCTGCAAGACAAATCAGTGATAAAGAAGGCAAAAGCAATGCTGGCATTTATTTCAAGTGGGCTAGAATACAAAAACAGGGATGTAATGCTGAGGCTCTATCAGGCACTGGTCAGGCCACATTTGGAGTATTGTATCCAATTTTGGGCATAATATCTGATGAAGGATGTGCTGGCTATGGAGAGGGCCCAGAGGAGGTTTACAAGAATGATCCGAGGAATGAATGGGTTAACCTATGATGAGCGTTTATGACGGCAGTGGGCCTGTACTCACTGGAGTTCATTGAAATGCACCGAAAGGTTTGGACAGTGTGGATGTGGATAGGATGTTTCCACTCATGGGAGAGTGTCGGACAAGGGTTCCCAGCCTGGGGTCAATTTACCCCAGAGGGTACATTTCACCTTCCCAGCCTGGGGCACATTTATTGATTCTGGATTTGTACATACTTTTTAACTTTGACTTTGTTTGGTTCTGGTATACTGTTCACCATTAGTTGTCCATAAATAGGTGAAATAATATTGTGATGTGTTATTAAAGTTGCCAGGGGTAAATGGGATGAAAAAGGTTGGCAACCCCTGATCTAGGACCAGAGCCTCAGAATTAAAGGGCATTCCTTTAAGGAGATGAGGAGGAATATCTTTAGCCAGAGGGTAGTGAATCTGTGGAATTCATTACCACAGGCAGCTGTGGAGGTCAAGTCATTGAATATTTTGAAGGTGGAAATAGATAGAATCTTGATTAGAATGAGTGCCAGGGGTTATGGGAAGAAGGCAGGAGAATGGGGTTGAGAGAGAAAGATAGATCCGCCATTACTGAATGGTGGAATAGACTTGATTGGCTGAATGGCCTAATTCTGCTCCTGTAACTTATGAGCGAGGGGTCAATGTTACCTGAGGTGTTAATATATGATGGACAAGTAAATGGGATTGTGGTGATGTCCAGGATACAGAGAGTATTGCTCAACATGATGAAATGATGCACGTCTTTGGAATGAGGGAGGAAATCGGAGCACCCAGAGAAAACCCACACAGACACAGAGAGAACATACAAACTCTAGTCCCACCTGCCTGCATTTGGCCGATATCCCGCTCAACCTTTCTTATTTCCACACCTGTCAAAATGTTTTTTAAATCGAAGATAAGACACAAAATGCTGGAGTAACTCAGCGGGATGGGCAGCATCTCTGCAGAGAAGGAATGGGTGACATTTCGTGTCGAGACCCTTCTTCAGAGTGATGACATGGGAGTGGGCAGCACAGAGATAAAATGTAATCGGAGACAGTGAGACTAATGAGGAAACTGGGAAGGGGGAGGGATGGAGAGAGAGGGAAATCAAGGGCTACCTGAAGTTGGAGAAGTCAATGTTCATACCACTGGAGTGTAAGCTGCCCAAGCAAAATTTGAGGTGCTGTTCACAAGTTCATGTGATAGGTTGCACAGGCTCATTTTAATAAAGAAAATAGAAAGCTGGAACAAAAGTTAGAAAATGAGATAAAACAACTAGACAGTGAAAACATAAAACACCCTTCTAAAGAGCTAAGTAATAAAATTGCAATAGCTAAATATAGACTTAATAAAATATATTCTAACCAAGTCATTAAACTATTTCAACAAACCAAGCAAGTGTACTTTGAGTTTGGAGACAAACCACAAAAACTGTTAGCACGACAGCTTAGAAAATCAGAAGATGAAAAATTGATACATAGAATTAGATCTACGGATGGAAATATATTGACGATACCAAAAGATATTAATGACAGATTTTTACAATACTATCAAAATCTTTATTCATCTAAGGTAACAGGCCAAACAGTTGGTATGGATACATTTCTACAAGAGTGTCAAATTAACAATCTAGATCAGGAAGGTAGACATTTGTTAAACGCTGAAATAACAGTAAAAGATATTGAAGAAGCAATTAGTTTGTTAAAGAATGGAAAAGCAGCGGGCCCTGATGGCCTGAGTGCCGAATTTTATAAAAAATTTCAAGACTTGATTTCCCCAAGACTACATACAGTATATAGATACGCATATGAACAAGGCAAATTACCAGTTTCTTTAAACGAATCCACAATTACACTCATACCCAAGGTAGATAAGGATTTGGAAGATCCAGGATCATATAGAGCGATCGCACTTCTGAATACAGACCAAAAAATATTAACTAAAGTTTTATCTCAGAGATTAAGTTTAGTGATTTCTAAATTAATACATCATGATCAAACAGGTTTTATTCCAAAACGCTATTCATCCCATAATCTTAGACGCTTGTTTAATATTATATATTCAAAAAAAGTACGGGATGGGGAACTAGCAGTTATATCGCTAGACGCGGAAAAAGCATTCGATCAGGTGGAATGGTTATATTTATTTAATATAATGGAAAAGTATCAATTGGGGGATAGATTCTGTAAATGGATAAGAATTCTATATTCGAATCCAACAGCAAGAATCTTAACTAATCAAATGTTATCAGCTAAATTTAAACTCTTTAGGGGTTGTAGACAGGGATGTCCATTATCGCCTTTATTATTCGCTTTGATGATAGAGTCTTTGGCGGAAAGAATCAGATCTGAACCTGAAATCTATGGCTATAATACCGACACTACAACCAACAAAATATCTTTATATGCAGATGACGTGTTGATTTATATTACAAAACCGGAAATTAGTATACCTAAGCTGTTTAATGTTATAACTAAATTTGGTACATTTTCAGGATTTAGGATTAATTGGAACAAAAGTGATGTTATGCCTATAACAGGAATTAATTTAAACATATTACAACAATATCCATTAAAATTAGTTAAAGACAAATTTAAATATTTAGGAATTAATGTAACTAAATCTTATAATTCGCTAATTAAATCTAATTACCCTCTATTATTAGATAAACTTAAAAAAAATATTCTGTATTGGAAAACACTTCCTATATCCATGATTGGTAGAATAAATGCTATAAAGATGGTGTTTTTACCACAATTATTATATTTGTTTCAGGCTATTCCTTTTTTTCTCCCAAAGACTTTTAAAAAAAAAATAGATAATATTATTTATAGTTTTATTTGGGATTATAAAAATCATAGAATAAGTAAAAAACATTTATGTAAATCTAAGATAAATGGAGGATTAGCACTTCCAAATTTTTTATATTACTTTTGGGCAGTTCAGATTAAGAATATGAATTTTCGGTGGGTAAATGTGGATCAGGAACCAATGTGGTTAAAGATGGAAAAGGAAGATTGTTTACCTTATAAGGTAGGCTCGATTCTCTTTGCTCCAAAGGAAGTACAAAAAAAAATGTATAGGGATAACCCTATAATTTATAATAATAGACGTATTTGGAAACAAATAGTTAAGACTTTACAATTAGATAATCTTTCACTCAGAGTACCAATAACGAATAACCCATTATTTAAACCCTCTATATTGGATGGAGGGTTTAGACATTGGGATGATTTAGGAATTAAAAGGATAGAACACCGTTATAGTAAAGGAAAATTTCTTTTATTTCAAGAGTTACAAGAGATTTACGGACTGTCTCCGCAACATTTGTTTAGGTACTTACAAATTAGAGATTATATAAAATCCAACACACAAGATTACAAAAATAAAGTACCAGGATTATTAGATGATGTGTTTAATTTACATCCAAATACAGAAAAATTAATAGCATATATATATAACATAATTTTGGATAAGGAGAAACCAACAACTGAAACATATCGGCAAGCATGGGAAAAAGAAATTGGGTTATCCATAACAAAAGAAATCTGGGAAGAAAGTTTACAGCAAATACATCGGTGTTCGTTAAATGCCAGACATACATTGATACAATTTAAAGTATTATATAGATTACATTACTCAAAAACTAAATTAAATAGTATCTTTCCCAATCTCTCTGCAATTTGTGATAAATGTAAGAATTTAGAAGCAAATTTAACACACAGTTTTGCTACATGTTCCAAATTGAATCATTACTGGACAGAAATTTTTAAGGTTATCTCTGAGGTTCTTAAAATTAGATTGGATCCAGACCCAAAGATATTAATACTTGGAATTTTGGATTCAAACTCGGTCCTTACAGTAAATCAAAGAAATTTCTTTGATTACTGTTTGATAATAGGGAAAAAATTAATATTGAAATTTTGGAAGGGAACTTTAACCCCCACAATTAAAATGTGGGCGGCAGAAATGTTGGAGACGTTACAATTGGAAAGAATCAGATTTGTCCTACTGGACAAATATAATTCTTTCCAACAAATATGGTCTCCATATATACAGTACCTAGAGAAGTAGCTGCTCTTGACAACACAGCTTGACGGGTACCCTGCGGGACTTGATGAGAATAACATATTCTTATACTAGGATTAATAAGCATGTCTTCATTGATACTATTATTTGTAATAGTTTTAGATAAAACATATTTGGTTGTTTTTCATTTATATATATATATATAATATTTTTTCATTTTCTGGTAACCTTATTTTCTTTTTCTATTTTCTTTTTCTCTTTTATATAATCAAATTATTATTTAATCACTCTCTTATTGATTTAAAACTACTCTATCTCTATCTTTTTTTCCTAAAAAATAGAAGATAATAACTTTCAATGGGTTATTTAAAAAAAAATTTGGAATTAAGTTGATGTTTGCAAAGCTGTTTACAATATTGTAAATCGATTACTTCTAATAAAAGAAATTAAATACAAAAAAAAACAAAAAAAAAAAACAAGTTCATGTGATAGGAGCAGAATTAGGCCATTCGGCCCATCAAATCTATTCCGCCATTCCACCATGGCTGATCTATATTTCCCTCCGAACCCTGTTCTCCTGCCTTCTCATAATAACCCCTGCCACCCGTACTAATCAAAAATCTATTTATCTCTGTCAGTCTGAAGAAGGGTTTCGATCCAAAATGTGGCCTATTCCTTCTCTCCATTGATGCTGCTTCACCTCCTGAGTTCCTCCAGCATTTTTGTCTACCTTTGATTTTTTCCAGCATCTGCAATTCTTTCTTAAACAAAAATCTATCTCTCTGCTTTTGAAATATCCATTGACTTGGCCACAACAGCCTTCTGTGGCAAAGAATTCCACACAATCACCACCCTCTGACTAGCAGCAATTGTGAAACCACATATGCAGATGTTGCACCTACTCGAAAGGCGGCGTCGCCTACAAGCCAATGGACCGAATGCTGCTCGACAGAAAAGTCAAATAATAGACATCATGTTGCCAGGGGGCGGGACTTGTCCATGATTGGTCCAGACCCCTGCGTCCATCACATCACTGTGAAGGGATGAACATTGTCCCGCGCCTCCGCTCCACCCGTCCCACAGCCCGCGGAGGGCTCTCTCTCCTCTCTCCCCTCTCTCTCCTTTCTCTCCGCTCCACCCGTCCCACAGCCCGCGGAGGGCTCTCTCCCCTCTCCACCCGTCCCACAGCCCGCGGAGGGCTCTCTCTCCGCTCCACCCGTCCCACAGCCCGCGGAGGGCTCTCTCTCCGCTCCACCCGTCCCACAGCCCGCGGAGGGCTCTCTCTCCTCTCCACCCGTCCCACAGCCCGCAGAGGGCTCTCTCCCCTCTCTCTCCGCTCCACCCTTCCCACAGCCCGCGGAGGGCGCTCTCCCCTCTCTCTCCCTTCTCTATTTCTCTCCCATTTTCTTCTCCCCCTCCCCTCTCTCCCCCTCCTCCTCTATCTCACCCTCCTCTCTCTCCCCCTCTCTCTCCCTTCTCGCTCTCCTCTTCTCTCTTTCTCTCCCCTCTTCTCTCTCTCCGCCTCTTTCTCGCCACTCTCTTTCCCCCTTCTCTCTCCCCTCATCTATCTCTCCCACTCTCTCCCTTCTCTCTCTCCTCTCTTTATCTCCCCCTTCTCGCTCTCCCCCACTTATGCAAAGCAGCTATGGAAGTTGAGAAAACTGGCACTGACAGCAAAGATAGACACAACATGCTGGAGTGATTCAGTGGGACAGGCAGCATCACTGGAGAGAAGGAATGGGTGACGTTTCGGGTCGAGACTCTTCAGATCTGAAGAATTGTCTCGACATGAAACGTCACCCATTCCTTCTCTCCAGAGATGCTGCCTGTTCTGCTGAGTTACTCCAGCTTTTTGTGTCCATCTTTGGTTCAAATAGTTTACAGATTCTGGTGTTTTGTGCATAGGAGCTTGTGTGCGTTCCGCAAGCAACCAGATGGTAATAAATAAAACGTGCTTCTTGTTGTCGTGGGAGAGTGGGGCTGTCCCGAGCGATACCCACCTTCGGCCGCTTACAACTTGGTGCTTGGGTTCAGATTGCCCTTTCACCTATGACTTGTGTGGGTCAATGACCCCACCCCCCCGCCGGTTACGATCTGGTTGCTTGCGGAACACATACAGGCTCCCACGCACAAAACAACTGAAGCTGTAAACTGTAAACCGAAGATGGACATAAAAAGCTGGAGTAACTCAGTGGAACAGGCAGCATCTCTGGAGAGAAGGAATGGGTGACGTTTCACGTCGAGACCCTTCTTCTGACCTGAAGACTGAATCTGAAGAGTCTCAACTCGAAACGCCACCCATTCCTTCTCTCCAGAGATGCTGCCTGTCCCACTGAGTCACTCCAGCATGTTGTGTCTATCTTCGCTGTCAGTGCCAGTTTTCTCAAATTCCATAGCCGCTCTGAATAAGTGGGGTGGAGAGAGAATGGGGGGGGGGGAGAGAACGAGAGAGAGAGGAGAGAGAGAGAGGGGAGAGAGAGAAAAGGGGGGAGAAAGAGAGAGGGGGAGAGAGAGGAGGGGAGAGAAAAGGGAGGGAGAGAGAGGGAGAGAGAGGGAGAGAGGCGAGGGGGAGAAAGAAAAGGAGGCGAGAGGGAGAGAAGGGAGAGAGAGAGAGAGAGGGAAGAGAGGCAAGAGGGGAAAGAGAAGGGGGAGATGGGAGCGTGGGGGTCATTTGCCCACACAAGCCATAGACAACTGTGCAATCTGAACCCAAGCACCAAGTTGTAAGTGGGCGAATGTGCGCATCGCTCGGGACAGCCCCCGCTCTCCCACGGCCACCCTCCGCGGATGGGTGGAGCGGAGGCGTGGGTCAATGTTCATCCCTCCACAGTGATATGATGGACACGGGGGTCTGGACCAATTACTGACAAGTCTCGCCCCCCGGCAACGTCATGTCCGTTATTTGACTTTACTGTTGAGCGGCACTCGGTTTGTGGGCTTGTCGTCTACGCCGCCTTTCGGGTAGGTGGCGTTTCGGCAGAGCGGTCATTCGGTGAGTTTGCTTTTAGGCGACGTAGTCTTTTGTTTCGTTAGCTTTTAGGAGTCCCACCCTTTCGGTTAGTTGGCATTTCGGCTTTGTTCCCTTTGGGTTAGTTGGCGTTTCGGCTTTGTTTCCATTGGGTTATTTGGCGTTTCGGCTTTGTTCCCATTGGGTTATTTGGCGTTTCGGCTTTGTTCCCATTGGGTTATTTGGCGTTGCGGCTTTGTTTCCATTGGGTTATTTGGCGTTGCGGCTTTGTTCCCATTGGGTTATTTGGCGTTTCGGCTTTGTTTCCATTGGGTTATTTGGCGTTTCGGCTTTGTTCCCATTCGGTTAGTTGGCGTTTCGGCTTAGTTCCCATTCGGTTATTTAGCTTCCACTTCTTTGCTTCGGCTTCTCATCCGTCGGAGCCACGTCCGGGTACCATGAAACCTGTCTGACAACTGGACACCTCCTACCACTCTAATGTCAGGCCTCTGGAATCATACATGTTTACATGTATCCAATATTGCTCATTATGACCAATGCAGGGAGCTGCAGCCAATGCTCACACAAAACCCACTAAATGATTTAATCTTCTTTAAACACATCTCCTGGCAACAACTTCAAGGAAGCAAAATTTCAATTTGATCGCCCAAACCCTTCCTCCAATTGGTGCTGGGCCTCACTTTGACAATGGAGGAGGCCCAGGACAGAAAGGTCAGCGTGGGAATGGGAGGGAAATTAAGTGTTGAGCAACCGGGAGATCAGGTAGGTTCTCCAGTAAAGTCTCGGAGGCTGGGCCCTCTATTGGTCTGGCAAAACGGATAATCCAGAAAGCCTCTGGAACCAAGGGTGCTGGCAAATCGGTGGTGGACCTGTACATGGCAGCATCTTTGACTGGTTGCATCACAGCCAGGTTCAGCAACTCGAAAGTCCAGGAAAGAAGGAGATTATAAAAGGCGGTGGACACTGCCCGGTCCATCACGGGTACTGATCTCCCCACTATCAAATGGTTCTGAGAAAACAAGGCCTGTACACCAAAAGGCTCTACTCACCATGAAGGAAATGTCAAAGATCAATGAAAAACTGAAGATAGACACAAAAGGCTGGAGGAGCTCAGCGGGACTGACAGCATCTCTGGAGAAAACAGGCAGGTGACATTTTGGGTCTGATTAATTTTACTGGATGTATGCCATATCATCTTTTCCCCTGCCAACAATGAAACATTCTAGTCTGCAGAAGGGTCTCGACCCAAAATGTCACCCAATTCCTTCTCTCCAGAGATGCCGCCTGACCCTCTGAGTTATTCCAGGTTTTTATGTCTATCTTCGATTCAAACCAGCATCTGCAGTTCTGCTCCTTCCTACACATCAATAAGGAACCGTGCTCTCTGGGTTAACAGATACAGTGTTATTTTATTCTACTCACAGACTGAGTCGCTTCACCAGGCTCTTCCTGGGCTTTGTAGATGTGGACCCAGAGCAATCTGCAGTCGGTACAGGTCGGAGACAGGTGGGAGTACTGGGAAGAGAGGGAAAATAAGGTTTACTTGAAGTTAGAGAAGTCAATGTTCACACCACTGAGGTGTAAGCTACCCAAGTGAAATACAAGATGCTGTTCCTCCAATTTGCGCTGGGCCTCACTCTGACAATGGAGGAGACCCAGGACAGAAAGGTCCGTGTGGGATTGGGAGGGGAATTAAGTGTTGAGCAACTGGGAGTTCAGGTAGGGTTAGACAGACTGAGCTGATGTCTTTTAAATATTGTTATAATACCTGCCTCAACTACCTCCTCTGGAAGCTCGTTCCTTGTATCCACCACTCTCTGTGGGTGAAAAAGATGCACCTCAGCTTCCTAGTAAATCTTTCCCATCTCACCTATGTGCTCTGGTTTTTGATTCCATCGTTACAATGCGTAACAGACTGCATTCACTTTATCTATTCCCCTTATGATCTTGTTTGCCTCTCTAAGGTCACCCCTCACCCTCCTGCACTCCAAGCCTGCTCAACCTCTCCCTATGGCTCAGTCCCTCAAGTCCTGGCAACATCCATCATAAATAGCCACAAAAAGCTGGAGTGACTCAGCGGGACAGGCAGCATCTCTGGAGAGAAGGAATGGGTGACGTTTTGGGTCGAAACCCTTCTTCAGAAATTCAAAGTAAATTTCGATACAAAGCAAAAGCGCATAAATCGACAAGGCCGTAAAGTTTATTTGGTCATATGGAAGGTGAAGTGGCAGGATATAATTAATGCTGCTGCACAAAATCCTTTGTCGAGAATGTGGCGCACTCATTACCTATGATAGATTGCAGGCAAAAATGCCTTGCGCATTCTAAATGGCCGCATAATGAAACAGATCACCTATTAATCAATGATTACATGCTGCAGAGTAGGAATAATTGATTACTTGATCGGTTGCCTGAGCTCTGCATTATTTTCCCGCTGGGTGATGTACGGAAATAGCTCAAAATAGTAAGCCAATGGTTTCACATGGATAGTTCGATAGTAGCGGTGAATTTATAACTCAAAGGACCTGCTCAATGAGAGATACAGTGCGGAAATAGGCCCCACAACTCAACTTGCCCACACCGACCTACACCGACCTCTGCTACACTAGTCCCACCTGCCTGTATTTGGTACATATCCCTCTAAACCATCCAAATGTGTTTTAAATATTGTTTAAGTCCCTGCCTCAACTACATCCTCTGGCAGCTCACTCCACATACCTTCTATCCTAGATGTAGAAAAGTGGCCCCTCAGGTTCCTATTAAATCTTTCCCCCCACACCTTAAGCCTATGTCTCCTGGTTCTCGATTTCCTCAACTCTGGGTAAAAGACTCTGTGCATTTACCCAATCTATTCCTCTCATGATCTTATACACTTCTATAAGATCAGCCTCCTGCACTCCATGGAATAAAGTCCTAGCCTGCCCAACCTCTCCCTATAGCTCAGGCCCTCGAGTCCCGGCAACATTTCGTAAATCTTCTCTGCACCCTCTCCTCCAGATTGACAACATCTTTCCTCTAACAGGGTTCATATGTGAAGCATAACGGATGGGTGCATGGATAGGAATGGTTTAGGAAGGTTATGGGCCAACCACAGGCAGGTGGGACTAGTGTAGATGGGACATGTTGGTCGGTTTGAGTAAGTTGGGCCGAATGACCTGCTTGCATGTTGTGTGACTCTAGGCACGAGAGATAGTTATCCAATGTCGACTGAGTGAGTTATTCATCCCAACACCAGGAAAAAGACCTCAAACACTAACATTAAGCAGTGCACATACGCAAACAAACACAATGTACAGGTCCACCACCGATTCTGCGACAACTGGTGGTCCGGACAGAATTACGAGAGTGCTCTTGAAATGTCCCCAGAACTCCCCCGAAAATGTGGTACCCAGGCCGGGTGAGGCGGCTGATCTTAACCTCATTGGGACCCGTGCCGATCGGCGGGATGAATTTGCCCCCTGCGGCCAGAACCGGCAGATCCGTTCCATTTGCCCACTTCCACGGCCAACTTTGCGGGCCGATATCTCAGCCCATCGGCAGCCTAGGTGGACCGTTCCAGTACCATTGAACTCCCCTCCAGACCATGACCTCTTTTTATCCGGCAAAAAGGATAATCCAGAAAGGCTCTAGATCCAAGGGTGCCGGAAAATCGGTGGTGGACCTGTACATTTGACTGGTTGCATCATGGCCAGGTTCGGCAACTCGAAAGCCCAGGTAAGAAGGAGATTATAAAAGGTGGTGGACACTGCCCGGTCCATCACGGGTACTGACCTCCCCACCATCATACGGTCCTGAGAAAACAAGGTCTGTGTACCAAAAGTCTCTATTCAACAAAAGGGGAATGTCAAAGATCAACAAAAAAACAAAGATAGACACAAAAGGCTGGAGAAACTCAGTGGGACGGACAGCATCTCTGGAGAAAAGGGGCAGGTGACATTTCGGATTTGATTACACTGTCCTGATTAATTTTACTGATTGTATACCTTGTTGTCATCTTCTCCCCTGCCAATAATGAACCATTCTAGTCTGCAGAAGGGTCTCGACCCGAATGTCACCCAATTCCTTCTCTCCAGAGATGCTGTCTGTTCTTGGTGGTAGGGTGTTGACGTGGATAGAAAATTGGTTGGCAGACAGGAAGCAAAGAGCAGGAGTGAACGGGTCCTTTTCAGAATGGCAGACAGTGGCGAGTGGAGTGCCGCAAGGCTCAGTGTTGGGGCCGTAACTGTTTACCATATATATTAATGATTTAGAAGAGGGAATTAAGAGCAACACTAGCACGTTTGCGGATGACATAAAGCTGGATGGCAGTGTGAACTGTGAAGAGGATGTTAGGAGATTGCAGGGTGACCTGGAAAGGTTGAATGTGTGGGCAGATGCGTGGCAGATGCAGTATAATATAGATAAATGTGAGGTTATCCACTTTGGTGGCAAAAACAAGGGAGCAGATTATTATCTCAATGGGGTTAGGTGAGGTAAGGGGGAGGTACAGCGAGATCTGGGTGTCCTTGAACACCGGTCACTGAAAGTTGGCGTGCAGGTACAGCAGTGAAGAAAGCTAATGGAATGTTGGCCTTCATAACAAGGGGATTTCAGTCTAGGAGTAGAGAGGTTCTTCTGCAGTTGTATAGGGCCCTGGTAAGACCACATCTAGAGTATTGTGTACAGTTTTGGTCTCCTAATTTGAGGAAGGACATCCTTGTGATTGAGGCAGTGCAGCATACGTTCACAAGATTTGTGGATAATGAAGAGGTTAGTCCAAAGTCTACAGAGTGATTTAGGCCAGTTGGAATAATGGGCTGAAAGATGGTAGATGGAGTTTAATGCTGATAAATGCGAGGTGCTACACCTTGGCAGGACAAATCAAAATAGGACGTACATGGTAAACGGTAGGGAATTGAAGAATACAGTTGAACAGAGGGATCTGGGAATGACCGTGCATAGTTCCTTGAAGGTGGAATCTCATATAGACAGGGTGGTAAAGAAAGCTTTTGGTATGCTAGCCTTTATAAATTAGAGCATTGAGTATAGAAGCTGGGATGTAATGTTAAAATTGTACAAGGCATTGGTGAGACCAAATCTGGAGTATGGTGTACAATTTTGGTCGCCCAATTATAGGAAGGATGTCAACAAAATAGAGAGGGTACAGAGGAGATTTACTAGAATGTTGCCTGGGTTTCAACAGCTAAGTTACAGAGATAGGTTGAATAAGTTAGGTCTTTATTCTTTGGAGCGCAGAAGGTTAAGGGGGGACTTGATAGAGGTCTTTAAAATGATGAGAGGGATAGACAGAGTTGAGGTGGACAAGCTTTCCCCTTTGAGAATAGGGAAGATTCAAACAAGAGGACATGACTTTAGAATTAAGGGACAGAGGTTTAGGGGTAACATGAGGGGGAACTTCTTTACTCAGAGAGTGGTAGCGGTGTGGAATGAGCTTCCAGTGGAAGTGGTGGCGGCAGGTTCGTTGGTATCATTTAAAAATAAATTGGATAGGCATATGGATGAGAAGGGTACGGAGGGTTATGGTATGAGTGCAGGCAGGTGGGACTAAGGGAAAAAAGTTGTTCGGCACGGACTTGAAGGGCCGAGATAGCCTGTTTCCGTGCTGTAATTGTTATATGGTTATATGATCCCTGGGATGGCGGGACTGTCATATGAGGAAAGATTGAAAAGACTAGGCTTGTATTCACTGGGGTTTAGAAGGATGAGGGGGAATCTTATAGAAACATATAAAATTATAAAAGGACTGGACAAGCTAGATGCAGGAAAAAATGTTCCCAATGTTGGGCGAGTCCAGAACCAGGGGCCACAGCCTTAGAATAAAGGGGTGACCATTTAAGACTGAGGTGAGTAAAAACTTTTTCACCCAGAGAGTTGTGAATTTATGGAATTCCCTGCCACAGAGGACAGTGGAGGCCAAATCACTGGGTGGATTTCAGAGAGAGTTACATAGAGCTCTAGGGGCTGGTGGAATCAAGTGAAATGGGGAGAAGGCAGGCACGGGTTATTGATTGGGGACTATCAGCCATGATCACAATAAATGGTGGCGCTGGCTTGAAGGGCCAAATGCCTCCTCCTGCACCTATTTTCTTTGTCTATGTCTATGTCCCGTTGAGTTACTCCAGCATTTTGTGTTTACTTTCGAACGAACCAATCCACATTTTGTTGATCATCATATAATACCATATAACCATATAACAATTACAGCACGGAAACAGGCCATCTCGGCCCTTCAAGTCTGTGCCGAACAACTTTTTTCCCTTAGTCCCACCTGCCTGCACTCATACCATAACCCTCCATACCCTTCTCATCCATATGCCTATCCAATTTATTTTTAAATGATACCAACGAACCTGCCGCCACCACTTCCACTGGAAGCTCATTCCACACCGCTACCACTCTCTGAGTAAAGAAGTTCCCCCTCATGTTACCCCTAAACCTCTGTCTCTTAATTCTAAAGTCATGTCCTCTTGTTTGAATCTTCCCTATTCTCAAAGGGAAAAGCTTGTCCACATCAACTCTGTCTATCCCTCTCATCATTTTAAAGACCTCTATCAAGTCCCCCCTTAACCTTCTGCGCTCCAGAGAATAAAGACCTAACTTATTCAACCTATCTCTGTAACTTAGCTGTTGAAACCCAGGCAACATTCTAGTAAATCTCCTCTGTACCCTCTCTTTTTTGTTGACATCCTTCCTATAATTGGGCGACCAAAATTGTACACCATACTCCAGATTTGGTCTCACCAATGCCTTGTACAATTTTAACATTACATCCCAGCTTCTATACTCAATGCTCTGATTTATAAAGGCTAGCATACCAAAAGCTTTCTTTACCACCCTATCTATATGAGATTCCACCTTCAAGGAACTGTGCACGGTTATTCCCAGATCCCTCTGTTCAACTGTATTCTTCAATTCCCTAAGCAGAAATCATCTGCTTTCAAATGTCTGGAAAAGGGTCTTGAACCAAAACGCTATCCATTCCTTTTCTCCAGAGATTCTGCCAGACCCACTGCGTTACTCCAGCTTTGTGTGTCTACCTTCTGTTCAAACCAGCATCTGCAGTTCTGCTCCTTCCTACACATCAATGAAAAACCATGCTCTCTGGGTTAACCAGATGCAGTGTTATTTTATTCTACTCACAGACGGAGATGCTTCACCGTGCTCTTCCTGGGCTTTGCAGATGTGAGACTTTTATCGATGCGTGGTTCAATTTCCAGCGATATCTTGTAGCTACAGAATGGCAAACAAACATGTTGGACAAATTAATGCAGTTATTCTGCCAAATTCAATGCTTGCACCAAAGATCATTTGGCCGGGAGGTATTTATTTCTCTGGCAAGAGAACATGGCTCATTACAGGGTGGCTCGGTGGCGCAGCGATAGAGTTGCTGCCTCACAGCGCCAGGGACCCAGATTCCATCCTGACTACGGGTGCTGTCTGTACAGAGTATGTGTGTTGTCCCTGTGACCTGCGTGAATTTTCTTTGACATCTTTGGTTGCCTCCCACACTCCAAAGACGTACAGGTTTGTAGATTAATTGGCTTGGTATGAATGTAAAAATGGTCCCACGTTTATGCTGCGTAGTGTTAATGTGCGGGGATTGCTGGTCGGTGTGGACGCAGTGGGCCAAAGTGCCTGTTTCCATGCTGTATCTCTAAACTAAACATATTTCATTTATTATGCAATCTATGGTACAGCGTTTACGACCCATTGTGCTGCTGCTAGAAATAATGTCATTGTTCCATTTTAGGTACATACGGTCACTCTCGACTCGTGCACATTTACAATGCCAGTTTAGAGATACAGCGCGGAAACAGGCACTTTGGCCTAAATGCCAAAGATTACATCTAAGATTACTTCCACGTTTAGACAAGAACAAAAAATGTTCTTCCAAAGCTTCTTACCTGTCCTCATCAGTGAAATACTGTTCGTTGCGGAACCACTGGAGAAAACTTTGGACGGGGCTGATGTAGTATACGTTACAGGAAGACTGCAACTGCTTAATTTGGGATAATACCTCAAACTCCTGCCAAAGGACAACAAAGATTAAACCTTCCTCTCCTCCACAAAAAAATATCATTGCCTCCTGTGACATGTACGGAACTTTCAAGAGGAGCCAAAAACTATAAACACTATAATTTGCTGTCAACTCACTGCATTTGGTTCTGCAAATATTGTAAAGGTGGACTGATGTACTGATGGTCACATTTCGAGCACAGTCAGTAGGAAGTCAGAAGAAAGGTCTCGACCCGAAACGTCACCCATTCCTTCTACCCAGAGATGATGCCTGTCCCGATGAGTTTCTCCAGCATTTTGTGTCTATTTTCAAAAAACTGCAGATGCCCGTTTACGCTGAAGAGACACAAAATGCTGGAGTAACTCAGCGAGACAGGCAGCATCTCTGGAGAGAAGGAAAAGGTGACGTTTCGGCTCGAGACACTTCTTCAGACTCCAGATCTCCCGTCAGGGAGGAAAAGAACGTTCTCAAGGTCGGGGTACCTTGAGGAGATTTCGCAATGGAGCAGATCAAATGTGTTGGGAGCAACTGCGGATGCTGGAGAATAAGACACAAAATGGTGGAGTAACTCAATGGGACAGGCAGCACCACTGGAGAGAAGGAATGGGTGAAAGTTCAGGTCGAATCCCTTCTTCAGACTCAGTGTTGTGCAGCACCCAGTACAGTTCTAGTCAATCTGCTATAGCAAGGATGTTGCATTGAAAATAGGTGCAGGAGGAGGCCATTCGGCCCTTCGAGCCAGCACCGCCATTCATTGTGATCATGGCTGATCGTCCCATATCAATGACCCATGCCTGCCTTCTCCCCATATCCCTTGACTTCACTAGCCTCCAGAGCTCTATCTAACTCGCTCTTAAATCCATCCAGTGATTTGACCTCCACTGCCCTCTCTGGCAGGGAATTCCATACATTCACAACTTTCTGGGAGAATTTTTTTTTTCTCACCTCAGTCTTAAATGACCTCTTTATTCTAAGACTGTGATTCAGATTCAGATTCAATTTTAATTGTCATTGTCAGTGTACAGTACAGAGACAACGAAATGCATTTAGCATCTCCCTGGAAGAGCGACACAGCAAATGATTTGAATAAATAACAATAAGTGTCCAGGGGGGGGGTGATTGGCAGTCACCGAGGTACGTTGTTGAGTAGCGTGACAGCCGCCGGAAAGAAGCTGTTCCTGGACCTGCTGGTTCGGCAACGGAGAGACCTGTAGCGCCTCCCGGATGGTAGGAGGGTAAACAGTCCATGGTTGGGGTGAGAGAGGTCCTTGGCGATGCTGAGCACCCTCCGCAGACAACGCTTGCTTTGGACAGACTCAATGGAGGGGAGCGAGGAACCGGTGATACGTTGGGCAATTTTCACCACCCTCTGCAATGCCTTCTGGTCGGAGACAGAGCAGTTGCCATACCAAACTGTGATGCAGTTGGTAAGGATGCTCTCGATGGTGCAGCGGTAGAAGTTCACCAGGATCTGAGGAGACAGATGGACCTTCTTCAGTCTCCTCAGGAAGAAGAGACGCTGGTGAGCCTTCTTGATCAAAGTTGAGGTATTGTGGGTCCAAGAGAGGTCGTCGGAGAGGTTGTGTCCCCTGGTTCTGGACTCATCCAACATTGGGAACATTTTTCCTGCATCATGCTTGTCCAGTCCTTTTATAATTTTATATGTTTCTATAAGATCTCCCCTCATCCTTCTAAACTCCAGTGAATACAAGCCTAGTCTTTTCAATCCTTTCTCATATGACAGTCCTGCCATCCCAGGGATCAATCTCGTTAACCCATGCTGCACTGCTTCAATCACAAGGATAACCATATAACAATTACAGCACGGAAACAGGCCATCTCGGCCCTTCAAGTCCGTGCCGAACAACTTTTTTCCCATAGTCCCACCTGCCTGCACTCATACCATAACCCTCCATACCCTTCTCATCCATATGCCTATTCAATTTATTTTTAAATGATACCAACGAACCTGCCGCCACCACTTCCACTGGAAGCTCATTCCACACCGCTACCACTCTCTGAGTAAAGAAGTTCCCCCTCATGTTACCCCTAAACCTCTGTCCCTTAATTCTAAAGTCATGTCCTCTTGTTTGAATCTTCCCTATTCTCAAAGGGAAAAGCTTGTCCACATCAACTCTGTCTATCCCTCTCATCATTTTAAAGACCTCTATCAAGTCCCCCCTTAACCTTCTGCGCTCCAGAGAATAAAGACCTAACTTATTCAACCTATCTCTGTAACTTAGCTGTTGAAACCCAGGCAACATTCTAGTAAATCTCCTCTGTACCCTCTCTATTTTGTTGACATCCTTCCTATAATTGGGCGACCAAAATTGTACACCATACTCCAGATTTGGTCTCACCAATGCCTTGTACAATTTTAACATTACATCCCAGCTTCTATACTCAATGCTCTGATTTATAAAGGCTAGCATACCAAAAGCTTTCTTTACCACCCTATCTATATGAGATTCCACCTTCAAGGAACTATGCACCCCCTTAATATATATTTTCTCTAAGTATCTTTTCCATTAATTTGCCCACCACTGAAGTCAAACTAACCGGTCTATTTGAGGATGTCCTTCCTCAAATTAGGAGACCAAAACTGTACACAATACTCCAGATGTGGTCTCACCAGAGCCCTATACAACTGCAGAAGAACCTCTCTACTCAGAGGTATAGCTGAAATCCTCTTGTTATGAAGGCCAACATTCCATTAGCTTTCTTCATTGCCTGCTGTACCTGCACGCCAACTTTCAGTGACCGGTGTACAAGGACACCCAGGTCTTGCTGTACCTACCCCTTACCTAACCTAACCCCATTGAGATAATAACCTGCCCCCATGTTTTAGCCACCAAAGTGGATAACTTCACTTTATCTATATTATACTGCATCTGCCACGCAACTGCCCACTCACTCAATATGTCCATGTCACCCTGCAGCCTCCTAACATCCTCTTTACAGTTCACAATGCCACCAGCTTTGTGTCATCTGCAAACTTGCTAGTGTTGCTCTTAATTCCCTCTTCCCAATCATTAATATATATGGTAAACAGTTGTGGCTCCAACACCAAGCTTTGCTGCACTCCACTCACCACTGCCTGCCATTCTGGAAAGGACCCGTTCACTCCTTTGCTTCTTTGCTTCCGGTCTGCCAACCAATTTTCTATCCATGTCAACACCCTACCCCCAATACCATGTGCCCTAATTTTAGTCACCAGTCTCCCGTGTGTTCCTTATCAAAGGCTTTCTGAAAGTCTAGATACACTACATCCACTGGCACCCCTCCATCCATTTAACTTGTCACATCCTCGCAAAATTCCAGAAAATTAGTTAAGCATGATTTCCCTTTCATAAATGCACGTTGACTAATCCTTTTACTGCTATCCAAATGCCCCATTATTACCTCTTTAATAATTGACTCCAGCATCTTTCCCACCACCGAAGTCAGGCTAACTGGTCTGTAATTCCTCATTTTCTCTCTCGCTCCTTTTTTGAAAAGTGGGATAACATTAGCTATCCTCCAATCCACAGGGACTGATCCTCAATCTATTGATCATTGGAAAATAATCACCAATGCATCCACTATTTCTAGAGCCACCTCCCTGAGGACCCTGGGATGCAGACCATCAGGCCCAGGGGGTTTATCATCCTTCAGTCCCATTAGCCTCCCCGATATTATTTCTTGCCTAATGAAAATTACTTGCAGTTCCTCTACCCCCTCAGATCCTCTGTCTTCCAGTACATCTGGGAGATTGTTTGTGTCCTCATTAGTGAAGACAGATCCGAAGTACCTATTCAACTCTTCTGCCATTTCCTTGTTGCCCATAATTATTTCACCCGTGTCTGCCTTCAAGGGAAGACTTTGCTACTCTTTTTCCCGTAACATATTCAAAAAAACTTTTACTGTCCTTCCTTATATTCCTGGCCAGCTTACCTTCATACTTCATCTTTTCAGCCCGTATTACCCGTTTTGTTTCCTTCTGTCGTCCTATGAAAGTTTCCCAATCCTCTGGCTTCCGGCTACTCTTTGCTGTGTTAAACATCTTTTCTTTTAGTTTTATCCTATCCCGAACTTCTCTTGTCAGCCACGGTTGCCTCCTACTCCCCTTAGAATCTTTCTTCGTTTTTGGAATGAAATGATCCTGCGTCTTCCGGATTATGCCCAGAGATTCCAGCCATTGCTGTTCCACCGTCATTCCTGCTAATATCCCGTTCCAGTCTAACTTGGCCAGGTCGACTATCATACCTTCATAGTCCCCTTTGTTCAACTGCATCACTGCCACTTCTGATTTAACATTCTCCGTCTCAAATTGCAGATTAAAACTTATCATATTATGATCACTACCTCCAAGCGGTTACTTTACCTCGAGTTCTCTTATCATATCTGGCTCATTGGACAACACTAAATCCAGAATTGCCTTTTCTCTGGTCGGCTCCATTACAAGCTGCTCTAAGAAACCATCTCAGAGGCATTCTACAAACTCTCTTTCTTGAGGTCCTGAACCAACCTGATTTTCCCAGTCTACCTGCATATTGAAATCCCTTACCACCACAGTGGCATTACCTTTGTTATATGCAAGTTTTAACTCCTGCTGCAACTTACACCCTACATCCGGGCTACTATTTGGGGATCTGTAAATAACACCAATTAGTGTCTTCTTGCCTTTACAATTCCTCAACTCAATCCACAGTGACTCTACCTCGCAAGGGACTAAATCACCAGCAGAGCTACGCCCCGCTCCTCTGCACACCTGCCTGTCCTTTCTATAGGATGTATAACCCTGAATATTAAGTTCCCAGGCCCGATCCTCCTGCAGCCACGTCTCAGTAATCCCCACAATGTCATATCTACAAACTGAGCCTCAAGCTCATCTACTTTACTTCTTATACTTCGCGCATACATATACAACACTTTTAATTCCTTGTGCATCTCATCTTTCACATCGATTCCTATTACACATGACAATACTCTCCTATCCCCTTGTGAGCTTCCTTTCCCGTTATTTCTGGGGTCATTAACCATCCCTTTACTTTCTTTCCCTTTAACTCCATCCTCGACTATCCCATTTGACACCCCACTTCCCTTATTCAGTATAAAACCACCCGTGTAGCAGTGGCAAACCTGCCTGCCAGAATGCTGGTTTCCCCACCTGTTAAGATGCAATCCGTCCCTTTTGTACAGTTCCCCCTTCCACGAAAACAGATCCCAGTGATCTAAGAATCTAAATCCCTGCCCCTGCACCAGTTCCCCAGCCACACGTTCAGGTCCCGTATCTCCCTGTTCCTCCTCTCGCCAGCACGAGGAACTGGAAGCAAACCGAAGATAACAACCCTGGAGGCCCTGATTTTCAGCATTTTTCCGAGCTCTCTAAAGTCACACTGCAGAATGTTCATCCCGCTCTTTCCGACATCATTTGTGCCGACAAATAGACAATGCTGATGTGCCGATGTTAATAGACAATAGGTGCAGGAATAGGCCTTTGAGCCCTTCAAGCAGCATCGCCATGCACTGTGTTCATGGATGATTATCCGCAATCCGTACCCCATTCCTGCCTTCTCCCCATATCCCTTGACTGCGCTATCTTTAAGAGTTCTATCTAACTCTCCCTTGAAAGCATCCAGAGAATTGGCCTTCACTGCCTTCTGAGGCAGAGAATTTCAGATTCACAACATTCTGGGTGAAGAAGTTTTTCTTTGTCTCTATTCTAAATGGTCATCCCCTTATTCTTAATTTGTGGCCCCTGGTTCAGGACTCTCACAACATTGGGAACATGTCGTTATGCTGGATAGGGTACAGAGAAGATTTACGGGGATGTTGCCGGGACTTGAGGCGCTGAGCTATAGAGCGACTCACTTTATCCCTTGAAGTGCAGGAGGATGAGAGGTGATCTTATCGAGGTATATAAAATCGAGAGGGGAATAGAAAGGGTGAATGCACACAGTCCTTTAACCATGATAGGGGAAATCAACTACTAGTGTCAATGTGAGAGGGATAATATTGAAGACGAACCCGAGGGGTAACCTTTTCCTCTCAGATGGATACAATGAATGAGCTGCCAGAGAAGATCGTTAAGGCAGTTAGCTTGGACATGGATAGGGTAGATTAAGGGGGGTATGGGCCAAACCTGGGCAGGTGAGACTAGTATAGATGGGACACCTTGGTCAGCATGGGTCAGTTGGGCCAAAGGGCCAGGTTAAAGCCATAAAATAAGCTGGGGAATAAAGAACTAAAGGGCATAGGTTTAAGGTGAGAATTAAAAGATTTAGCAGGAACCGGAGGGGTATCAGAGGGTGGTGGGTACATGGAATGAGCTGTCTGGGGAAATAGTTGAGGCTGTTACAACAACACTTTATAGACACTTGGACAGTACTTGAATAGGAAATGTTGAGAGGAATATAGGCCAAATGGGATTAGTGTAGATGGGGCATCCTGGTCGGCATGGATGAGTTGGGCAGAAGGGCCTGTTACAATGCTGAACTCAATGAAGCCTATACTCAGGAATCCATTCAAGAACACTTTGTACAGCATCCTCTCACAAGCTTAGTCATATACCATAGAATGACCCCAACATTTACTCCTCTATGACATATAATAATAATAATCTTTATTGTGATTGTACAAGACAACGACATTTTGTTGGAGCAGTCCTCCAGCTGCACAGGAATATGAGTATAAAAATACGTTAAAAAGACTACAAACATATAGGCGTTCCCATTTGAAGGGCAAGGCTCACAGTGGAGAAAGTAAACATTAAAAAACACGAAAAACACTAAAAACCTGCAACTAGAGGAAGAGCTCCAAGCCGCTGCGACTGTGCGCGCCGCCATATATTCCACCTCCACTGGTAAAGCAGACGGTGAAACCAGATAGGGTTAAATGGATTAAAATTACATCCTCGGCAAAACTTCTCAACATTTGGAAGCTAACGACATTTCCACACTAATTATTTTTCAGGAATCTTCAGTCATAAAGAACATTTTTCCAGGCATATTTTAGAAAATTGTGCAATATATAATTTATACTAACCCGTCGTTTTTTCTCCATGTTGGTCAAGCCCTAAAAAATGCAAGAAAATAACCCATTAACCTGTTGAAAGATTCAGTTTGGTTCATTGTCACCGAGGTACTGTGAAAAGCCTTAGTTACGTGCTATCCAGTCAATGGAAAGACTATACATGATTAGAATCGAGCCATCCACTGTGTACCGATACATGATAAGGGAAAGCCAAGGTAAGGTAAGGTAAAGCCAGCAAAGATCTATCAAGAATAGTCTGAGGGTACACAAAGAGGTAGATAGTAGTTCAGGACTGCTCTCTGGCTGTGGTAGGGGGATTCAGTTGGAAACACCTGATAACAGCTGGAAATAAACTGTCCCTGAATCTGGAGGTGTGCATTTTCACACTTCTATCACTTCTATACCTTTTGCCTGATGGGAGAGGGGAGAAGAGGGAATGGCCAGGGTACGACACGTCCTTGATTATGCTGCTTGCCTTGCCGAGGCAACGTGAGGTATAAATGGAGTCAATGGAAGGGAGGTTGGTTTGTGTGATAGTGAGATTGGACAATACTCTAGGATTACAGTCCGTGAAGAGCTGAAGTGGATTACAATTAAATTCACCTTGCTTCCAAACTAGGAGATGAAAATGGAATAGCAGCAAGATTTTATATATACAGTAGCCGCTATATTTTTATATGATGCGTCGAAGGTTACAGGGAAAAGGCAGGAGAATGGGGTTGAGGGGAAAAATAGATCAGCCATGATTGAATGGGGGAGCAGACTCGATGGGCCAACTGGCCTAATTCTGATTCTATGTCTCATAATCTAATGTGCAGTCTTTGTGCAATCTCGTTTATACCGCGTAAGCAAATGGGCCAATTAACAAAATTGTCTAAACTCTGCAATGGGCGGCATCATGGCGCAGCGGTAGAGTTGCTGCCTAACAGCGCCAGAGGCCCGGGTTCGATTCCAACTGCGGGTGCTGTCCGTACGGAGTTTGTTCGTTCTCCCTGTGACGGCGTGGGTTTTCTCCGGGTACTCTGGTTTCCTCCCACACTCCAAAGATGTGCAGGTTTGTAGGCTCATTGGTTTTGGTAAAGATTGTACATGGTCCCTCGTGTGTAAGATAGTGCTAGTGGACGACTGATCGGCATGGTCTAGATGGGCTGAAGGGCCTGTTTCCGCTCTGTATCTCTAAACTAAACGACATTCAGAATGCAATTTAAAAAGTGATAGGCTCGCAAGAGAGTCTGTTTAGTAATTTTCAGGCAACCTGGTTTCATTAAATTACTGAAGCAAAGCTGTGCTCTCTTTGTGCAGGAGGGATCTGCAGATGCTAGTTTAAACCGAAGATAGGCACAAAGTACTGGAGCAACTCAGTGGGGCAGGCAGCATCTCTGGAGAAAAGGAATGGGTGACCTTTCGGGTCGAGATTCTCCTTCAGACTCAGACTTCTTCAGAAGAAGGATTTCGACCCGAAACGTCACCCATTCCATCTCCCCAGAAATGCTGCCTGTCCTGCTGAGTTACCCCAGCATTTTGTCTGTCTTCGAATATAATCTTTGATCTGCCTTGGTTGAACCTTCACTGATGGCGTAACTGTAGCAAGGAACAGCGCGAGAAAACCGCAGCAAGGAATCCCGACCCGTAGCCCTACTTACATCGATATAGTCAGGGAACGCCGTGTCCAGCATCATCAAGTCGGTCAAGAATATTCCCAGAAATGGCACGGTGCCTTGCATCACTCCCTGGGGAATTCAGGCAAAATTCGTCAGTGAACATGCTGAACAGTGCTTTTCTTAAACATTCCGACTGCTCGCTGCCTCATCATTTGCATTAAACTAAATTGGTTTGGAATTTATCATTAAAACAATATCATATCCTTAGATAATCTCCTTACTTATCTGGTAGAGTTGCTGCCTTGCAGTGTCAGAGACCCGGGTTCAATCCTGACTATGGGTGCAGTCAGTATGGAGTTTGTACGTTCTCCCCGTGACAGCGTGGGTTGTCTCCGGGTGCTCCGGTTTCTTCCCACACTCCAAAGACATGCATGATTATAGGTTCATTTGCTTTGGTTAAATTGTCCTGAGTGTTAGCGTCGGATAGTTAAGGATGTGGGAGGAACACGGGAAACCCAGTCAGTCACAGGGGGAATGTGCAAACTGCACATCGTTAGCGGCCGAGGTCAGAATGGAAATGATACAGTGTGGAAACAGGCTCTTCAGCCCAACTTGCCCACACCGGCCAACATTGTCCCAACTGCCTGTGTTTGATCCGTAATCCTCCAAACCTGTCCTGTCCATGTACCTGTCCAACTGTCTCTTAAATGTTGGGATAGTCCCAGCCTCAACTACCTCCTCTGGCAGCTTGTTCCATACACCCACCAGTGTTGGTGTTGTACTGTGATTTCAGTAAAGCAGTGAGTGGAGATGGGGGGGGGGGGACTGGGAAAGTTGATGGGGGCAGGACAAAGCCTGGACAAGCCATCAGTGGAGACTAGTGAGGGAGGGGGTCTTTGTCAGATGGGTGGAGTTTCAGTAAAGCTTTTTTCTTCTGTGTCTCCAATTCTACATTTATTCCTCCACAAACGCACACGCACATACACACCAAAAATCCAGCTCCCTTTGACATAGAAGAGGAATTAAATGTAGAGGCCGGCACAGTGGTGCAGCGGGTAGAGCTGCTGTCTCATGGCGCCTGAGATCCTGACCTTGGCCGCAGTCTATGCGGAGTTTGCACGTACTCCCTGTGATGGCGTGAGTTTCCTCCGGATGCTCCGGTTTCAATCCCACATCCCAAAGACATGCAGGTTCCTAGGTGGTAAAATTGTGTGTAGGGGTGGATGAGAAAGTGGGAAACCATAGAATGGGTGATCGATGGGTGGCGTGTACTCGGTGGCTCAAGGGCCTGTTTCCATGCTCCATCTTTAGTTTAGTTCAGAGATATAGCATGGAGGGAGGCCCTTCGGCCCACCGAGTCCACACCAACCAGCGATCCTGCACACTAACACTATACTACACACTAGGAAGAATTTACAATTTTACCGAAACCAATTAACTACAAACTTTGAAGTGTGGGAGGAAACTGGAGCACCCGGATAAAACCCACACGGTCACAGGGAGAATGTACAAACTCCGTCCAGGCAGCACCCGTAGTTGGGATCTATCCTGGGCCCATGCAAGGCAGCAACTCTACCACGGTACCACCCAAGGTCACTCAAGCATTTTGTGTCCATCCACGATTAAACGGTGACATTTCATACCGATCCTGAATGAACACTAAAAACAAGGGCTACAGGCTTGTTGAAGATTCACAGCTTGTTGAAGATTAGACAGATAAGTACTGGTGACAAAACGCCCCCTCAGGGTGGGTGTCGAGCAGTCACGGAAACAGCTCGGGAGATTTCAGGAGAACTCACAGCATGGGATGAGGGTTGGGGAAAGACATGGAAAAGGATCGAGTTATAATTCCCAGCTCAGTGTGAATCCCGTTACTTTTTGTTCAAAGTAAACAAGTATAGTTCAGCTTAACTGAATTAATGTGACACTGCCTGTTGCAACAAGAAATAAGTTATTCTTTCACAGAAAAAGATATGACATAATCAAATATTCACACACACACGCACACGTACACACAGACCTCAAATTGCTCAACTCAATGTGATTTGCTTCGTTTTCCCCCTTTCAATGCATTTAGCCAAGCCCAACTTGGCTAAATGTCTATTCCATTTTTTTGTGCTGGAAGGAACTGCAGATGCTGGTTTAAACCGAAGATAGACATAAAATGCTGGAGCCACTCAGCGGAACAGGCAGCATCTCTGGAGAGAAGGATTAGGTGACGTTTCGGGTTGAGACCCTTCTTCAGACTCAAACTTCTCTCCAGAGATGCTGCCTGTCCCACTGAGTTACTCCAGCATTTTGTGTCTATCATGCTATTTTTTCCCTGACCAAACTTTTCAGCTGTGGAAAACTTTAACAATATTTAATTGACTGAAAGTGTTATTCACATGTAACAAGATTGGTAATTTACCTTCTTAAGAGCTCAGGCTTCTTAATGACTGATACAACCCATTCAACAAAATGGCAGATGAGTTAAAGCATGATTTAATGTTTAGTTCATTTATGAGTTTAGACGGATGAGAGAGTGGGGGGGGGGGGGGGGGGGGAACTAATTGAAACTTACCAAATAGTGAAAGGCCGGATTGAGCGGACGTGGAGAGTATGCAGGAAGGAACGGCAGATGCTGGTTTAAACTGAAGATAGACAAAAATCCTGGAGTAACTAAGTGGGACATCTCTGGAGAGAAGGAATAGGAATAGGAAAGAAGAAGGGTCTCAACCCAAAATGTCGCCTATTCCTTTTCTCCACAGGTGCTGTCTGACCCACTGAGTTACTCCAACATTTTGTGGATGTGGCGATGATGTTTCCACTAGTGGGAGAGTCCAGGACCAAAGGATATAGCTTCAAATAAAACGATGTACCTTTAGAAAGGAGATGGCGAGGAATTTCTTTAGTCAGAGCGTGGTGAAACTGTGGAATTCATTTCCACTGACGGCTGTGGATATTTTTCAGGAGCAGATAGACAGATTCATGATTAGTACGGGTGTCAGGGGTTATGGGAAGAAGGCAGGAGAATGGGGTTGAGAGGGATGGATGGGACATGATTGAATGGCTGAGTTAACATGATCGGTCAAATGGCCTCATTCTGCACCTATGACTTATGAACCTATAACATATGATTTATGACATTAAGTAGCTGCCGTCCAAAAGATAGTGCAAACAAAGCAGGTGCAGGTGGATTATAATTGCAGCCTGAATCCCACACAGCTGATAAATGTAATCATTCAGAATAAAAAAGCATAGCAACAGGTGGTAGCTGAGTGAATATTTACACAGAGGTACTGTCATAGAGTCATAGAGTGATATAATGTGTTAAAGAAGGAACTGCAGATGCTGGAGAATCGAGGGTTACACAAAAAGCTGGAGAAACTCAGCGGGTGCAGCAGCATCTAAGGAGCGAAGGAGATAGGCGACGTCTCAACCCGAAACGTCGCCTATCTCCTTCGCTCCTTAGATGCTGTTGCACCCGCTGAGTTTCTCCAGCTTTTTGTGTAACCCTCATCGAGTGATATAATGTGGAAACTGGCAATTCGGCCCAACTCGCAAACACCGGCCAACATGTCCCAGCTACACTAGTCCCACCTGCCTGCATTTGGTCCATATCCCTCCAAACCTGTCCTATCCATGTACTTATCTAAAGGTTCCCATTTGAGGTCCCACCATGCTGGGCGTGACGTACCTTCATTAGCAACTCCCGACTCCTCTCTTGGTTGTTCTCATAGGAGAAGATGCTTGAAAGCTCTTCAAACATCAACATGCTGTCCCTAATAAAAAGAATGATACAAGGAAGTTATACCAGGCAGATTCATCACAGAGATTGCGGTCTTTATAGAACCTGAATGTTACTCCACAGTGGGTTTGCAGTGCTAGAGTTTTTGCCTCACAACACCAGGGTCCTGGGTTCAATCCAGGCTACGGATGCTGTCTGTGTGGTGTTCGTACATTCTCCCCGTGACCGTGTGGGTTTTCTCCAGGTGCTAAGGTTTCCTCGCACACTCCGAAGACGTACAGGTTTGGAGGTTAATTGGCTTCTGTAAATGGTCCCCAATGTGTAGGATAGAACTAGTGTACGGGTGATTATTGGTTGGTGTGGAGTTGGTGGGCGAATGGGCCCCCGTGGAGCTACACACTCGAAGACCATGGGCCTACCCAGTAGGCCCAACTCGCCTGCTGGAGACCAGGGACTCGCCCGCGACAGATGGCTCGGATTGCCCACCCAGAGTGGAGGGAGTGGGCCGGAGGGCCGGTGAACAGACCAGCTGCGAGAGGGAGTGCGCAGTCTCGACGGGGGTGTGGCCACTGGAGGCCCTGCAACAGCCTGGACCAGGCGCCGTTTCAAGAGGCCGAGTACGTGGACCGCTCGCGGCCTACAGTGGTGGAGGAGCGGCGGAGGACACCGCAGCTATGCTTGGCCAGGCCTCGACTGTGAACGAAGAAATGGTGTCAAACATGGCACCACCAGCATTATGTGCAAAATCAATTCCATTGTGTAGTGGTTATTTGCATATGGGACAATTAAAATAAAAATACATTTAACTATTTCCATGCTGTATCTCTAAAGTAAAACTAATGATGGCAGCTAGACAAATGTCATTGCTGCCCGAACATCAGGGGAGGATCAAGGTGGCTGTGGCTTGGAGTTCCAATTCCAGGCACATGCTTTAGAAATATTTAACGCATTCCATTAGCTGGCAGAGGTTTGGAAATTCTCTGCATTGTTGGCAACCATGCTTATATAATGAAGCCAACATAATCAAAGATTTCCCGACCCCAGTCAATCCTCTTTCTCCCTGCTCCCGTCAGGCAGAAGGTACAGAAGCTTGAAAGAGCGCACCACCAGACTCAGGAACAGCTTCTTCCCCTCTGTTATCAGGTTTCTGAATGGTCCTTCCATAAGTTAGGGAACTGTCCGATTCACCTCTACCCCATTGGGAACATTGGACTTTGTCTCTGGAGCTGGTGCACTACAATGCGGAGAACTATATTCTGCACTCTGTATCTATGAATTGATTTGATGGCTACTACTAAATATTTGAGATCTGTCCATGTCCACAGGTGGCACGGTGGTGCAGCGGTAGAGTTGCTGCCTCACAGCGCCAGAGACCAGGGTTCGATCCTGACTACGGGTGATGTCTGTATGGAGTTTGTGCATTCTCCACGTGACCTGGGTGGGATTTCTCCAAGATCATCAGTTTCCCCCAACACTCCAAAGAAGTGCAGGTTTGTAGGGTAATTGGCTTGGTATCAATGTAAAATTGTCCCTAGTGGATGTAGGATAATGTTAATGTGCAGGATCGCTGGTCGGTGTGGACTCAGTGGGCCGATGGGCCTGTTTCCGTGCTATATCTCTAAAATAAACTGGTCCAAAGGGAGCTGGAAGGAATTTGCAATCCATCCACCACATAACTTATGTTCTTTAACAAAAAACAAAACAGGCCAAAGAGAAATGAACTTACTTTGAAACAGTGTCCCAGGTCTTCTTCAGCCTGTAGATGGAGATTGACTGCATAGCTGACACAATAGCCTGGAGCGAGGAGAAATTCCTCATCATCCTGCATTCCTGAATGGAAAACAAGAGACTTGTCCATCAGTGGTTGCTGGCTTCCTGATGGCTCAGAGTTTATGAACTTGGCTCCGAGGAGGAGAGTCAGCTGTGAAAATACTACAGCGGTACGATTATGTGGGAAACATTTAGACTGGGTAACCCGAGGCTTGTTATTCACCTCAGCTCTACACTTCAATGCCGACCATCTTCCGACAGCAGCGGTCAGCGGTGGCTGGGGTCAAGGACATTGAAAGAGACTTCAGAAGTGTTAGAAAACATAACGTCTGGAGTGTTTTCAGTTGTGGGTGGGTGGGTGGGTGGGGAGGTGGAGGGGCAGAAAAGGAAGCCTTTCTTTCTACCCATTGTTGTATTAAAGGAAGTAGCAACGGCGGCATTAAAGGGCCTGTCCCACTTACGTGTCCTTGGCACGTAAATTACGCAACCGCGTGGGCGCGTTGAGCTGCGACAGTTCCACGAAGGTCGCACGCGACTTCATGCGACCGCACAGCCGTCTGGAGCGCGTGACGTCATTTGAAGATGGACACAAAATGCAGGAGTATCTCAGCGGGACCGGCCACATCTCTGGAGAGAAGGAATGGTTGATGTTTCGTGTCGAGACTTTTTTTCAGTCTGAAAGAAGGGTCTTGACTCGAAACGTCACCCATTGCTTCTCTCCAGAGATGCTGCCGGTCCCGCTGAGTTACTCCTGCATTTTGTGTCTATCTTCAATTTTCTTGGTCCCGCTCTGGGAGTAGGAGTGGGGGCGGATCCGGACCGCAACGGCCGTGAACCCCAGGCCGAGCTCGGCGATCGTTTGCCCGCTTCTGCTGCTGTTGGAGGTGAGATGTTGCGTCCCGCCAGGGTCTTGGGCCTGTCCCACTTTGGCCGTCAGTTCCGTGACAGGCCGTTGATGCGCGAAGATTTCATTCGCTACAAAAATTTAGGAGCCCCGGACGATGTCGCGCACAACTCCATACCCCTCCGCGCTTCTCAGTGGGACTGGCCCCGCGCGGCCATACAATGCCCGTGCACCTCAACGCGTGCACGAGGTTGCGTAATTTGGGTGCCAAGGACATGTAAGTGGGACAGGCCCTTAAGACCTCATGTCCGTGACCCACTGCATATGATAATGATTGAAGAAGGGTCAAAACAAAGGATGGTCCACAGAAAATAAAAACAAAATGTTTATACGATTTACTGGGAGGGAGGGAACCTGTTTTGCATCTAATAGCCAATGTAATTTTACATGGGCAGCGGTGGTGCAGCGGTGGAGTTGCTGCCTCACAGCGCTTACAGCACCAGAGAGCCAGGTTCAATCCCGACTCCGGGTGCTGTTTGTACGGAGTTTGTATGTTCTCCCCATGACCTGCGTTGATTTTCTCTGAGATCTTCGGTGTCCTCCCACACTCCAAAGACGTGCAGGTTTGTAGGTTTGGGTAAAATTGCAAATTGTCCCTAGTGTGTGTAGAACAGTATTAGTGCAGCGCAGACTCATGGGTTAAAGAGCCTGTCTACACACTTTAAAAATGTCATTTAAAAATGTGAAGATAGACTCAAAGTGCTGGAGTAAAGGTGACGTTTTGGGTGGAGACCCTTCTTCGGACTTGTATCAGACTTGACAATCTGAAGATAGATTGCTTTTATGCATTGTAAAAATGGCAATATTGTTTTTGCTTTGTTAATATTCACATACAAACACATACTGAAGCATGGATTGTTAAGTATGTAACCGCAGTCTATTTCCCTTCAGAAGTCTTGCTACTTTACTTCAGGGAAAGGAATGACGAAAGCTTGGCTTGGTTACATGAGGCAAAGGTTAAGATCTAGCTTATAGCCAGAGCAGGTCAGGGGTGGAACAGTGGTAGAGCTTACAGTGCTTACGGCGTCAGAGACCCCGGTTCGATCCTGACTATGGGTGCTTGTCTGTGTGGAGTTTGTATGTTCTCCCCGTGACCTGCGTGAGGTTTTCTCCGAGAGCTACTCTTTCCTCCCACACTCCCAGGACATTCAGGTTTGTAGCTTATTGGCTTGGTATAAATGTAAACATTGTCACTGATGTAGGATAGTGTTAATGTGCGGGGATCGCTGGTCGGAACGGATTTGGTGGGCCGAAGGGCCTGTATCTCTGAAGTAAACTAAACTAGTTTGCAGGTTCTGTATATTGGCCTCTGTATATTGTCCCGTGTGTAGAGAATGGATGAGAAAGCGGGATAACGTAGAACTATTGTGAACTAGACGATCGGCAAGGACAAGGTGGGCCGATGGACCATTTTAAAAACTGCTCGACAATCGTGGAAGCAGGTTAATGAAATCCAGATATGTGGATGCCAGATAGCTTGTACAATTAAGTGAAGCAAGGGAACAAAGCAAAGTGGGTCTGAAGAGAGTTTCTCAACCCAAAAAGTTACCCATTCCTTTTCTCCATAGATGCTGCCTGACCAGCAGAGTTACGCCAGCTTTTTATGCCTATCTTTGGTTTAAACCATCATCTGCAGGTCCTTCCTAATCATAGCAACCACAGCATCTTTACCAGAACACAGCAATGCTCAAAAAGCACCCGGAGTGAAGCAGTGTTGTTTACTTGCGTCTAATGGAAATGATTTGTAGCATATGTCAAGCTTACAAGCCAGCGTGAGGCAGCGACTCTACCGCTGACAGAGGCAGAACGGAGAAGCCATGTGGTTACCTGGGCAACGTGGATCCACTTCTCCATGATTTTGCCTCGTTGCTGGGGCTTCAGCTGCCGGTCCCTCAGTATGGTGCTGACGACACACCTGGTGACGGTGTTGAACTGAGTGATGGTGGCCCGGACGGTGGGTGCGAGGTGCTCATTCCCTTTCTTGTCCCGTTTTGACCAGACGCCGCCCAGGCAGTGATCTGGGACAACCTTCTTGAACAGCTCCTGGAATTCAACACAACTAAGTGAGTGAGTAAGGGGCGGTACAATGGTAGAGATGCTGCCTCACAGCGCCAGAGACCCAGGTTCCATCCTAACATAGAAACATAGAAAATAAGTGCAGGAAGAGGCCATTCGGCCCCTCGAGCCACCACCGCCATATCCCTTGATTCCACTAGCCCTTAGAGCTCTATCTAACTCTCTCTTAAATCCATCCAGTGATTTGGCCTCCACTGCCCTCTGTGGCAGGGAATTCCATAAATTCACAACTCTGAGTGAAAACGTTTTTTCTCACCTCAGTCTTAAATGACCTCCCCTTTATTCTAAGAGTGTGGCCCCTGGTTCTGGACTCGCCCAACATTGGGAACATTTTTCCTGCATCTAGCTTGTGCAGTCCTTTTATAATTTTATATGTTTCTATAAGATTCCCCCTCATCCTTCTAAACTCCAGTGAATATAAGCCTAGTCTTTTCAATCTTTCTTCATATGACAGTCCCGCCATCCCAGGGATCAATCTCGTGAACCTACGCTGCACTGCCTCAATCACAAGGATGTCCTTCCTCAAATTAGGAGACCAAAACTGTATACAATACTCCAGATGCGGTCTCACGAGAGCCCTATACAACTGCAGAAGAACATCTTTACTCCTGTACTGAAATCCTCTTGTTATGAAGATCAACATTCCATTAGCTTTCTTCACTGCCTGCTGTACCTGCACACCAACTTTCAGTGACCAGTGTACAAGGACACCCAGGTCTCCTAATTCCCTCTTACTAACACGTGGCATTTGGAGTAATCAGGCCCTTCTTCCAAGATGGCGTCCAACTTGGGCGACTATTTGCGTGCTAGCCGCAGAAGCAGATCTACAAACGCATCTTACTTTCGCTCCACACTCTTAAATCTCCACTCCTACAGCAACATTTCTTACTTTAACTATGAAAATGGTTTGGTTGTAATGGTGTGTGGTCTTTCCGCTGACTGGATAGCATGCAACAAAAGCTTTTCACTGCATCTGACAATAAACAATAAACACGTGCGTGACAATAAACTAAACTGAACTAATGGTCCCAAATTCATCTCACAGATCCAAACAAAATGGTCATCAGACACACACACACACCACCCTGGCCACGCTCCCATTTCAATCCTACCGTGGGGAAGAAAGTACAGGAGCCTGAAAACCGTGACCTCCAGCTTCAGGAACAGCTCCTTCACTACAACCATCCGGCTTCAGAGCACAACTCACAGCAAACCTCAAACAGTTGGTGCACTGGGACTCAAGGCGTTTGTTTTGTACTGGAGTCATTCAGCACGGAAACAGACCCTTTGGCCCAACTTGCCCATGCTGACCAAGATGCCCCATCTATGCGAGCCTCATCTGCCCAAATTTGGCCCATATTCCATTAAACCTTTCCTATCCATGTACTTGTTCAAATGTCGTTTTAAATGTTATTGTACCTACCTCAACTACCTCCTCTGGTAGTTTATTCCATTGACCCACCACCCTCTGTGTAAAAAATAAATTGCCCTCAGATTCCTATTAAAACTTTCCCTTCCGACCTGAAATCTGAGTCCTCTGGTTCTTGATTCCAAATAATGATTTTCTTTTATTTAGAGTCATACAGCATGGAAACAGGCCCTTCGGCCCAACTGAACCACACCACCCATCTACGTTAGTCCCACCTGCCTGCATTTAGCCCATATCCCTCTTAATCTGTCCTATCCATGTACCTGTCTAATGGGATGGGCGATTGCAACCTTCACGTGGTCCACCCTGTTTCAACTAATGCAAACAACCCGACGTGCACAAACAAATAGATGTAGTGATTTTTCATGCCACTTGATCTACAACTTTAGGCTGTGCACACCATCGCAAGACCTGTCTAATTGTTTCTTAAATGTTCCAATAGTACCAGACTCAACTACGTCCTCTAGCAGCTCGTTCCATGTACCCACCTTTGTATGAAAAAGTTACCGCCCAGATTCCTCTTTATCCCTTCACTTTAAACCTATGTCCTCTGGTTCTACATTCCCATGCTCTGTGTGTCTACCCGATCTATATCTCATGTGATTTAGTACACTTTATCAAACTTCTTTTTGTTTGTTTGCTTCTGCGATCTGTTGAGTATTGTGTTAACAGAGCTGTTGTTCTGCTGCAAGAAGGAATATCATTGTTCCGTTTCAGCACACTTGACAATGAGAACAGTCTTGACTTGAAATCCTTGTTTACTTACAGCATCCATGCACGTCAGCTGTTGTGCCACATTAGCTGACGGGAAAGAGAGGAAATTTCTCTGCATATCCCCTTCCTCTCCCAGGCTGAAAATGATGTTGCCATTGTCCGAAGAAGAGTCTCGACCTGAAACGTCACCTTTTCCACCTACCTACGGGTTATTAAAAACAGACACAGATGAGCGGGTCTGTACAATACAGGAGCAGACACAAATGGGACAACTCACATAGGTGTGGAGACACTGGCAACTTGGGGCAGCACAGTGGCGCAGCCGCTAAAGCCGCTGCCTTGCAGGGCCAGAGACCCCGGGTTCGATTCTGACCTCAGCTGTTCTCTGCGTGGAGTTTGCATGTTCTCCCTGTGCCCAAGTGCTCCACCCACATCACGGAGACGTGCGGGCTTGTAGGTTAATTGGCCCCAGTGTGTCGGGAGTGGATGAGAAAGTGGGATAACATAGAACTAGTGAGAATAGGTGATCGATGGTCAACATGGACTCTTTAAGCTGCAGGGCCTGTCTCCATGCTGCATCTCCAAATGAAACATGATTCAAACATCATCCTTTCAGTCTCCTTGCTAATTCAGGCTTGTTTTATTTGCCCAACAATTAATTGGGCGATAAGCCTGGTTGGGTTTCAGTCCAGGTGCTGTGGGAATGGGATAGATGAGTGTGACCCACCAACCATGTACCTGGAATATTTCACCCATGTCTCGTACCCACCACATTTTCCCCTCTAGTTCTCCCAGCATCAGCAAACCAGAGCAGGAACATAAACGTGAGATTTATTTCACAAGGCCTTCATGCTTTAGCTATTTCTCACCTTAAGCAAATGGGTCACAGTCATACAGCATTGCCCACGTCGATCAAGGACAGATATCACTGGTGGATCAAACGTGGACGGACCTCCGTTTAGTTTAGTTTAGGGTTACATTGTGGAACAGGCCCTTCAGCCCACCGAGCCCGCACCAGCGCGTACATCCCCCCCCCCGTACACTAGCACCATCCTACATACTAGGGCTATGTCCCAGTACAGAGGGTACTGGCGCAGTGGTAGAGTTGCTGCCTCGCAGCGCCAGAGACTCGGGTTTGATCCTGACCACGGGTGCTGTCTGTATGGAGTTTGTACGTTCTCCCGATGACCCACGTGGGTTTTCTCCGGGTGTTCCGGTTTCCTCCCACACTCCAAAGACGTGCAGGTTTGTTGGTTAGTTGGCTTGGTGTAAAGTGGGAAACAAACTGTCCCTAGTGTGTGTGGGGTGGTGCTTAGGATTGCCAACTGTCCCGTATTTACCAGGATATCCTGTATGTTGGGCTAAATTGGTTTGTCCTATACGTGTCCGCCCTTGTCCCGTATTTGACAGCTACTACTCTGTAATCACCAGAGAGCATGCTAAGTGCACAAGAAGGCCACACCAGCACATTGTTTTCATTTAATAAAAGCTTCCTGATATTAATCCTGGTCACCTCCAGTTGCATATTCCAACAACAAAGATGAATTTCTTCCCAATCAAGTTTGCCGCAATAAAGGATGTTAATCAGAAAACGATTGAGGTGTCAAAATTCCCCAAAAAAGGATTAAAGGAAACAATTGGATCAATTAGTGAGTAGCCTAGAGTCTGGACTTCACCAGTACACATTTTAGTCGGGTCAAGCATCAACGATAGAAAGAGCTGAACAAAATACTGGAGGTTATAAGGAATGGCAGATACTGGTTTAAAGAACAAGACATAGAGTACTGGAGTAATTTAGGGGGTCAGGCAGCATCTCCGGAGAACATGGATAGGCGACCTCTCATGTGTTATAGGATCAGAATTTGGCCATCGGCCCATCAGGTCTACTCCACCATTCAATCATGGCTGATCTATCTTTCCTTCTCAACCCCATTCTCCTGCCTTCTTCCCATAACACCTAACAGCAGTATCAAAAAAGAACCTATCAATCACCACCTTAAAAATATCCAAATATCAATTAATTCCCCAGATTCGCCACAAACTAAAGGGCTCTCTCTAACTTCTACGGGAGCACAGTAGAGAGCATGCTGACAAAGTTGCACTTTGTGGCTTGGTTCGGCAACTTGAGTGCCCAGGAACGGAAAAGACTACAAAAGTAGTAAACACTGCCCAGTCCATCATCGGCTCTGACCTCCCTACCATCGAGGGGATCTATCGCAGTCGCTGCCTCAAAAAGGCTGGCAGCATCATCAAGGAATCACATCATCCTGGCCACACACTCATCTCCCCGCTACCTTCAGGCAGAAGATACAGGATCCTGAAGACTGCAATGTCCAGGTTCAGGAATAGCTACTTCCCCACGGCCATCGGGCTATTAAACTCAGCTCATACACAACTCTGGACATTCATAGCTCATTATCTGTTTATTTGCACTTTATCTGTTTACTTATTCATGTGTGTATATATTTATATCATGGTATATGGACACACTGATCTGTTCTGTATTATTCATGCCTACTATATTTTGTTGTGCTGAAGCAATGTAAGAATTTCATCGTTCTATCTGGGACACATGACAATAAACTCTCTTGAATCTTGAAATTCCTCTTCATGTTTCTAACGGTACGTCTTTTTATTGTGAGGCTATGGCTTCTGATCCTAGACTCTCCCACTGGTGGAAACATCCTCTCCACATGCACTCTATCCAGGCCTATCACTATTCGGTGAGTTTCAATGAGGTGCCCCCTCATCCTTCTAAACTCCAGCGAGTGACGTTGGGTCAGGACTCTTGAGTCCTCTTAATCCTATTTACCCCACTGTTATACAGGGTGGCTAAGTGACCGTAATTTCACTTAACTAACAAGATGCAACTCAGTTAACTTGTACTAACTGGACAATTAGCGTGCACACTTTCGCACATCCTAACTAAACATTGCCAACAATTCATATATGTCATGTCGGTAGTGTTAATAATTTAAATCTGACCAAGTCAATATTGATCCTTGGAGAATTAGTCAAATCCTACACTAGTTTATAATGAATAACTTGAAATCAACAGCTGAAGAGTCAGCATTCTGACACGGATGTGTTAAGACTTGACATGAGACACATTTGATTCCAAAATTCATCATGTTCTTCCAGTGTTCATTCAAGGATGTCTATTTTGAACAATCAACATAAGTCTTCCAGAGGAAGCTGCAGAAGACGATACTAAGATGCAATGATGACTTTTATAAGACAGTTTGACGGATGTACAGATAAGGAAGGGTTTAGAGGGCCAAGGTCATATGCAGGCAAAGCACCAAGACAAGGGTCATTGGGCTGAAAGGTTTGTTTCCGTGCTGTACAACTTTAGTTTAGTTTTAGTTTTGGGATACAGCACGGAAACAGGCTCTTCTGCCCACCGAGTCCGTGTCGACCAGTGATCCCCGCGCACAAGCGCGTTCCAACACACAAGGAACTATTTACATTTTTTACTCAAGTCAATTGTCCTCCAATCCTGTACGTCTTTGGAGAGTGGGAGGAATTAAAAATTTAAATTTTAAATTAAATGCAGATTTAAAAGTTCCTGGCCTTCCAGTTATGAATCATCTGATTATCATAATAACTCACAACTAACTTGTGCAACAATCCCACCCTAAATTTCAAGGCTATGGAAAGGAGATGGCATTTGCTAGGTCAGATGCCATTGGTATGACTTACATTGTCAGTAAAATGTGAGAGAGGAAGAAGAGAAACAAGACATGGAATATCTTAGTCCTACTGGCTGACTGCAGTGAAGGAACACCACTATCAGCCATTTTCCCTCTCCCCTAAATACTACCAACAAAAGCAAAAGGATCAAAAGTCCACAGAAAGTTGAGAGGAAGCATACTGCATAGGAAGGGAATGCAGGTCAAGCAGCACCTCTGCAGAAAAGGTATAGGTGAGGTGTCAGGTCGAGACCCTTCTTCAGATTAAGGTTGCATCACAGCTTGGTTTGGAAACAGCTCTGCCCAAAACAGCGAGAAATTGCAGAGAAATGTAGATGTAGCCCAGTCTGTCACACAGACAGCTCATTCACCATTGACTACATCTACATTTCTCATTGCCTCCGAAAAATAGCCAACATAATCAAAGACGTCCTACATCAGTCATTCCTCCTTCTACCTGCTCACATTTGGCAGAAGATACAGAAGCTTGAAAGCGCTCACTGCCAGACTCAGGAACAGCTTCTTCCCCTCTGTTATCAGGCTTCGGAACAGTCCTTCCATAAGCAAGGTTACTGTCCGATTCACCACTACCCCATTGTGGAAATTGGACTTTGTCTATGGAACTTTCATTGACTGATGAACAAGGACCCTCTGATCCTGTTGTACTTCCCCTTTTCCCAACTTGACACCATTTAGATAATAATCTGCCTTCCTGTTTTTGCTGCCAAAGTGAATAACCTCACATTTTTCCACATTAATCTGTATCTGTCATGCATCTGCCCACTCACCCAACGTGTCCAAGTCACCCTGCATTTTTATAGCAACCTTCTCACAGCTCACATTGCCGCCCAGCTTTGTGTCATCTGCAAATTTGCTAATGTTACTTTGAATCCCTTCATCTGAATCATTGAAGTATATTGTAAATAGCTGCAGGTCCCAGCACCGAGCCTTGCGGTACCCCACTAGTCACTGCCTGCCATTCTGAAAGGAACCCCTTAATCCCGACTCTTTGCTTCTTGTCTGCCAACCAATTTTCTACCCATGTCAGCACTCTACCCCCAATACCATGTGCCCTAATTTTGTCCACTAATCTCCTATGTGGGACCTTAGCAAATCAACATTCTGAAAGTCCAGGTACACTACATCCACTGGCTCTCCCTTGCTCATTTTCCTAGTGTATCCTCATAAAATTCTATAAGATTAGTCAAGCATTATTTCCTCTTCAAAAATCCATGCTGACTCGGACCGATCCTGTTACTGCTATCCAAATGCCGCTATTACATCTTTTATAATTGACTCCAGTACCTTCCCCACCACCAAGGTCAGGCTAACTGGTCTATAATTCCCTGTTTTCTCTTTCCCGCCTTTCTTAAAAAGTGGGATAACATTAGCTACCCTCCAATCCACAGGAACTGATCTTGAATCTACAGAACATTGGAAAATGATCACCAATGCGTCCATGATTTCTACAGCCACTTCCTTCAGTATCCAGGGATGCAGATCTGTTATCAGGCTTCTGAACAGTCCTTCCATAAGCAAGGTTACTGTCCGTTTCACCTCTACCCCACTGCGAACATTGGACTTTGTCTATGGAACTGGTGCGCTACAATGCTGAGAACAAAGCTGCCACAGCCAGACATAAAGTAGCATTTTTCCACGAGCAGTAGCTCTACTCAACAGCCAAAAGTCTGAAGCCTCCTTGTGCTCTGGTATTTTATTTCATTCTTCACGTTTCAATTATAATGTTTTATTTTTAATTGTCTATTGTATATTGTGTTGTTACTAGCGAGCAAAGTACCAATGCAAATTCCTTGTATGTATACATACTTGCCGAATGAAATGGATTCAATATATTCTGCACTCTGTATCTTCCCCTTTGCTCTACCTATTTTACTTCAGTTTGACTTGATTGTATTTATGTATCGGATTATCTGATCTGTTTGTATAGCATGCAAAATTCAACCACTGGGTGGCGCCAACAATGGCTGCCTCGCCAACAGTCTGTCTGTCTCTTCCTTTGTTTTTTTTGGTATGTGTTAAATGTATGTTTTTAGTGTTCATTAGTTTGTTTTATGGGTGTTGGGGATGTTTTCCCTAATCTCTTACCTCGACGGAGATGTGGCATTTTTCTGCATCATGTTGCTGTCCACACTGCGGCCCAACATCGCGTTGGCTGCCTCTTGACGCAGACCGATTTTGAGTTCTCCACCACCGCAGCCTACGGGGCTTAGCATCGCGGAGCCCGCGGTCTCTGGTCACAGACAGACATCCACAACTACAAGCCGCAGGGCCTTCGATCGGCCCGACACGGGAGCTTCCATCGCGCCGACGCGGGAGATTTGATTGCCCCGACACGGGCGCTTCGACCGCCAGCTGCGGGAGCTCCGATTGGCCCGACACATCGTTCAACTGCTCCGACTGTAGGAGAGAAATGAGGGAAGAAGGTTAAACTTTATTGCCTTCCATCATAGAGAGGAATGTGGGGAATCCGCTGTGGTGGATGTTTATGTTTACTTGTATGTAGTTGTGTATCATGTTGCTTTTTTAGTACGGCTGATTAGTAATTTGCATATCACTCTACCTTAATTGGTACAGGTGACAATGAGGCTTTTGAAACTTTTGAAAACAATGTTTTCACTGTATCTCAGTACACGTGGCAATAATAAATCTAAACATAAAGTTCTTCAATACAGACTGTGCACAAGCTAAACATCACCATAATGAGAAGAATGATCGACTGTAGATGGGAATTTGACATTGCATCTTATTCTGGTCTCTCTTCCAGCCATTTGTCCCCATCTTGCTCTACATTTAAGATAGTCACAAAATGCTGGAGAAGGTGACGTTACGGGTCAAGGCCCTTCAGACTGAAAGTCAGGGGTGAGGCAAACGAAAGATAAGAGAGGGTAATATAAGAACTGCAGATGCTGGTTTACACTGAAGATAGGCCCGAAAAGTCACCCATTCCTTCTAATCAGAGATGCCGCCAGTCCCCCAAAGTTACTCCAGCATTTTGTGTCTTTGGTGTAAATCAACATCTGCAGTTCCTTTCTATATATTTTGCCTGCTCTACATTTAGATGCAGATCCTCCCCACTGCTCGGCCCGTCCATCCAATAGAGCATTTGGGAGTCCAGCGGATGGATTTGACAGTTGCTATGGGACTGGATGCATCTTCTACCAAGTGGGAAATTGGTCCTTAATTGAATTTCCAGCACCACCATTCAATGTGATCGTGGCTGATCATCTCCAATCGGAACCCCATTCCTGCCTTCTCCCTATATCCCCTGGCTCTGCTATCTTTAAGAGCCCTATCTAGCTCTCTCTTGAAAGTAGCCAGAGAACCGGCCTCCATCGTGCTCTGAGGCAGAGAATTCAACAGAATTAATCTCGCTGTGTGAAGAAGTGTTTGCTCATCTCTGTTCTAAATGGCTTATCCCTTATTCTTAAACAGCGGTCTAAGGAGCGAAGGAGATAGGCGACGTTTCGGGTCGAGACCCTTCTTCAGACTGGTCAGGGATCAGGGAAACGAGAGATATAGACGGTGATGTGGAGAGATAAAGAACAATGAATGAAAGATATGCAAAAAAGTATCGATGATAAAGGAAACAGGCCACTGTAAGCTGTTTGAGGTGTGAAAATGAGAAGCTAGTGCGACTTGGGTGGGGGGGAGATAGAGAGAGAAGGAATACCAGGGCCCGAGGGCTGAGGGGGAGGTGGGGAGGGGGGGGAGGCAGCCTGGGTTAACAGAATTGAGAAAATTCAATGTTTAAGCCCAGAGGATGCAGACTCCCCAAGCGGAATATGAGGTGCTGTTCCTCCAACTTGCGGTGTTGCTCACTCTGGCCGTGGAGGAGGCCCAGGACCGAGAGGTCGGATACGGAGTGGGAGGGGGAATTGAAGTGCTGAGCCACCGGGAGGTCGGGTTGGTTATTGCGGACCCAGCAGAGGTGTTCGGCGAAACGATCGCTCAGCCTCCGCTTGGTCTCACCGAAGTAGATCAGCTGGCATCTGGAGCAGCGGATGCAGTAGACGAGGTTGGAGGAGGTGCAGGTGAACCTCTGTCGGACTTGGAAGGACTGCTTGGGTCCCTGAAAGGAGTGGATGGGGGAGGTGAAGGGACAAGTGTAGCATCTCTTGCGGTTGCAAGGGAAAGTGCCCGGGGGAGGGGTGGAACGGGAGGGAAGGGAAGAATTGACAAGGGAGTTGCGGAGGGAGCGGTCTTTGCGGAAGGCAGACGGGGGGAGATGGGAAGATGTGGCGAGTGGAGGGGTCACGTTGGAGGTGGCGAAACTGGCGGAGGACTATGTGTTGTATGCGCTGGCTGGTGGGGTGAAAGGTGAGGACCAGGGGGACTCTGCCCTTGTTGTGAGTGGGGGAATGGGGAGAGAGGGCAGCGTTGCGGGGTATGGAGGAGACCCTGGTGCGAGCCTCATCTATGGTGGGGGAGCGGAATCCCCGTTCTCTGAAGAACGAGGACATTTGTGATGACCTGGTGTGGAACACCTCATCCTGGGAGCAGATGCGGCCAGTAGACGGAGGAATTGGGAATAGGGGATGGAGTCCTTACAGGAAGCAGGGTGGGAGGAAGAGTAGTCCAGGTAGCTGTGGGAGTCAGTTGGTTTGTAGTGGATGTCGGTCAGGAGTGTATCACCTGCAATAGAGATGGTGAGGTCAAGGAATGGTAGGGAAATGTCGGAAATGGTCCAAGTGTATTTGAGTGCCGGATGGAAGTTGGTGGTGAAATGGATGAAGTCGGTCAGTTGTGTCTGGGTGCAGGAGGTGACACCAAAGCAGTCGTCAATGTAACGGAGGTAAAGGTCGGGGGTGGGGCCCTGGTACGCCGAGAACAAAGATTGTTCGACGTGCCCGACAAAGAGGCAAGCGTAGCTAGGGCCCATGCGTGTGCCCATAGCTACGCCTTGTGTTTGGAGGAAATGGGAGGAGTCAAAAGAGAAGTTATTGAGGGTAAGGACCAACTCCGCTAGGCGGAGGAGGGTGTCAGTGGACGGGTATGGTTTGCTCCTCTGGTCCTTTATGTTTCCATAAGATACCCTCTCATCCTTCTAAAATACAGAGTATACAAGGCAAGCCACTCCATTCTCTCAGCATATCACAGTCCCGCCATCCTGGGAATTAACCTTGTTAACTTACGCTGCACTCCCTGAATAGCAAAAATTTCCTTCCTCAAATTAGGGGACCAAAACTTGTTGTCCAGGAAGAGGATAAACAATCTTCCTGATGTACGTGGCCAGAGGATCTGGGGTAACGGAAGGAAATCCACATTAGGCAGGAAATGATGTTGGGTAGACTGATGGGACTGAAGGCTGATAAATCCCCAGGGCCTGATGGTCTGCATCCCTGGGTACTGAAGGAAGTGGGTCGAGAAATCATGGACGCATTGGTGATCATTTCCCAATGTTCTACAGATTCAGGATCAGTTCCTGTGGATTGGAGGGTAGCTAATGTTATCCCACTTTTTAAGAAAGGCGGGAAAGAGAAAACAGGGAATTATAGACCAGTTAGCCTGACCTTGGTGTTGGGGAAGATGCTGGAGTCAATTATAAAAGATGTAATAGCGGCATTTGGATAGCAGTAACAGGATCGGTCCGAGTCAGCATGGATTTTTGAAGAGGAAATCATGTTTGACTAATCTTATGGAATTTTCTGAGGGTATACTAGGAAAATGACCTAATGTGCAGGAACAGCAGATGGTGGTTTACACTGAAGATAGACACAAAATGCTGGAGAAACTCAGCGGGACATGCAGATTACAACTCAGCCATATGAATATTGATTTCTCCAACTTCAAATAAACCCTTCCCTTCCCTCTCTCTCCATCCCTCCCCCACCCTAGTTCTCCAACTAGCTTCACTGTCCTGTGAAATGTCACCTATCCATGTTCTCCAGAGATGCTGCCTGACCCGCTGAGTGAGTCCAGCACTCTGTGAAACGTCACCTATCCATGTTCTCCAGTGATGCTCCCTGACATTCGTCGTTTCACATTGGGACCCTTCTGGTATGAGTGGGCCAGTGGAGTAGAGAAGCCAAGACAGTTGTTGCACCACCAGTGGATATGAAAAGGTCCAGAGAGGGTAGAAGGCTGGGCAGGGGGGCAGGCGGGGAGAGAGAAGAGGTGGGGGGGAATCTTTGCGACTGGAGACAGGATTGTCATTGGATGAATAGGATTCTCTCCCATAAAGAAAAGCTCAGAGGTGGCAGAAGAGCCCTACGTCCCTATGTTCCTGATGTCGGGGAGTCCAGAACCAGGGGTCACAGTTTAAGAATAAGACCCGCTGAGTCACTCAACCTTTTATCTTGGTCTATTGGTCTAACTAAGGTAGATTCAGATCTACCTTTGACCTGCTCTTGAAAGTCTTCTTGACGCTCTCTTTTTTCATCGGCTGTGAACTGAACACAATACTCTAAATATTTGGTCTTTGGTCATCTTCAATTCGAATCACTAAAATGGTAACTGGTACTTTTATTAAGTTTTCTTTTCTCAGTGCTGTTAAGGCAAGCTTGTACTGATGATACTGCAAGATGTAATGAACAGCTCTGGCCTCACCACAAGAGACCCGGGTTTGAACCTGACTTCAGATGCTATCTGTGTGCAGTTTGTGCGTTCAGCCTGTGGTTTTCCACTGGGTGTTCCGGTTTCCTCCCACAAAGAAACATAGAAACATAGAAAATAGGTGCAGAAGTAGGCCATTCGGCCCTTCGAGCCTGCACCACCATTCAATATGATCATGGCTGATCAACCAACTCAGTAACCTGTACCCGCCTTCTCTCCATACCCCCTGATCCCTTCAGCCACAAGGGCCACTTCTAACTCCCTCTTACATATAGCCAATGAACTGGCCTCAACTACTTTCTGTGGCAGAGAATTCCACATATTCATCACTCTTTGTGTGGAAATTTTTCTTCTCATCTCGGTCCGAAAAGACTTCCCCCTTATCCTTAAACTGTGACCCCTTGTTCTGGACTTCCCCAACATTGGGAACAATCTTCCTGCATCTAGCCTGCCCATCCCCTCAAGAATTTTGTAAGTTTCTTTCAGATCCCCCCTCAATCTTCCAAATTCTAGCGAGTACAAGCCGGGTCTATCCAGTCTTTCTTCATATGAAAGTCCTGCCGTCCCAGGAATCAGTCTGGTGAACCTTCTCTGTACTCCCTCTATGGCAAGAATGTCTTTCCTTGGATTAGGAGACCAAAACTGTATGCAATACTCCAGGTGTGGTCTCACCAAGGTGCTGTACAACTGCAGTAGAACCTCCCTGCTCCTATACTCAAATCCTTTCACTATGAATGCCAACATACCATTCGCTTTCTTCACTGCCTGCTGCACCTGCATGCCCCCTTCCAATGACTGGTGTATCATGACACCCTGGTCTCGTTGCATCTCCCCTTTTCCTAATCAGCCACCATTCAGGTAATAGTCTACTTTCCTGTTCTTCCCACCAAAGTGGATAACCTCACATTTATCCACATTATACTGCATCTGCCATGCATTTGCCCACTCATCCAACCTATCTAGGTCACCTTGCAGCCTCCTAGCATCCTCCTCACAGCTAACACTGGCCCCCTGCTTCGTGTCATCCGCTAACTTGGTGACGTTGCATTCAATTCCCTCGTCCAAATCATTAATATATATTGCAAATAGCTGGGGTCCAAGCACTGAGCTTTGCGCTACCCCACTAGTCACTGCTCGCCATTCTGAAATGGACCCGGTTACTCCTACTGCCAGCCAGTTCTCTATCCACATCAATACTGAACCCCCAATACTGTATGCTTTAAGTTTGCATACCAATCTCTTACGTGGGACCTTGTCGAAAGCCTTCTGAAAGACCAGATATAACACATCCTCTGGTTTTCCCTTATCCATTCTACTGGTTACATCCTCAAAAAATTCTATAAGGTTCGTCAGACATGATTTACCTTTCATAAATCCATGCTGACTTTGTCCATTGATTTCACCACTTTCCAAATGTGCCGCTATCCCATCTTTAATAACTGACTAGCATTTTCCCCACTACCGATGTTAGACTAACTGGTCTGTAATTCCCTGTTTTCTCTCTCCCTCCCTTTTTAAAAAGTGGGGTTACATTAGCTACCCTCCAATCCTCAGGAACTACTCCAGAATCTAAAGAGTTTTCAAAAATTATCACTAATGCATCCACTATTTCTGTGGCTACTTCCTTAAGTACTGTGGGATGCAGCCTATCTGGCCCTGGGGATTTATCGGCCTTTAATCCATTCAATTTACCTAACACCACTTCCCGACTAACCTGGATGTCACTCAGTTCCTCCATCTCATTTGAGCCCCAGTCCCCTGCTATTTCCGGCAGATTATTTATGTCTTCCTTTATGTCTTCCTTAAAGTAGTTATTCAATTGGGCTGCCATGTCATTGTTCCCTATGATCAATTCACCTGTTTCTGACTGCAAGGGACCTACATTTGTTTTAACTAATCTTTTTCTCTTCACATATCTATAAAAGCTTTTGCAGTCAATTTTTATGTTCGCTGCCAGTTTTCTTTCATAATCTATTTTCCCTTTCCTAATTAAGCCCTTTGTCCTCCTCTGCTGGACTCTGAATTTCTCCCAGTCCTCTGGTAGGCTACTTTTTCTGGCTAATTTGTACGCTTCATCTTTGTTTTGATGCTATCCCTGATTTCCCTTGTTATCCACAGATGTACAACCTTCCCTGATTTATTATTTTGCCAAACTGGGATGAACAATTGTTGTAGTTCATCCATGCGGTCTTTAAATGCCTTCCATTGCATATCCACCGTCAACCCTTTAAGAATCAATTGCCAGTGTATCTTGGCCAATTCATTTCTCATACCCTCAAAGTTACCTTTCTTTAAGTTCAGAACCCTTGTTTCTGAATTAACAATGTCACTCTCCATCCAAATGAAGAACTCAACCATATTATGGTCACTCTTGCCCAAGGGGCCACGCACAACAAGACTGCTAACTAACCCTTCCTCATTACTCAATACCCAGTCTAGAACAAAGATTATAGAGGAGCAAGATGCGCCACTCAGTGGAAATCCAATGGACTGGTGTGTAGTACGTAACGGAACGTCAAGGCCGCCATTTTGGCGGATTGCCTCCCCATGTGTAATCCGCTCCAAAGCTACAGAGCAAGATGCATTAGAAAGTTATTGGATTTATTTGTAATATATCTTTACTTACCTCTCGACCTCCCTCTCTCTCCTCTCTTCTCCCTATCTCTCTCGATCCCTCTCTCTCCCCTCTCGATCTCTCTCTCCCCTCTCAATCTCCCTCTTCTCTCGATCCCTCTCTCTCCCCTCTTGATCTTTCTCTCCCCTCTCGATTTCCCACTTCTCTCGATCTCTCTCGCTTCTCTCCCCTCATGATCTCTCTCTCTCCCCTCTCTTCTCTCGATCTCTCTCTCCCCTCTCGATCTCTCTCTCTCCCCTCTTCTCTCGATCTCACTCTCTCCCCTCTCGATCTCTCTCTCCCCTCGATCTCCCTCCCTCTCTCCCTCCCTCCCTCCCTCCTTCCCTCACCCTCCCTCCTTCCCTCTCTCTCCCTCCCTTCCCTCTCTCTCCCTCCCTTCCCTCTCTCTCCCTCCCTTCCCTCTCTCTCCCTCCCTTCGCTCTCTCTCCCTCCCTTCCCTCTCTCTCCCTCCCTTCCCTCTCTCTCCCTCCCTTCCCACTCTCCCTCCATTTCTCCCGTTCCCCCATTTCCCTCACATCTTTCCTCCCCAGCCCCCACTTTTGCGTATTTTCCCTTGCATTGTGCAGCTTCCCTTGTATTGCTTAAACACACACTGCACAAAATTACAGGCACACACAAACACACATTCATATAAATATATGGTGGGACAGGCCCTTGGGAGATAAATCCATTACCTTCTCATGGATCAGAAGCAACTGATTTAAAGCATCACTATAACTCTATCCTATTTGTCAGATCGTGTACATAAACCATATATGCATACATACATATGCATATACATACATACATATACATATGCATATACATACATACATATACATACCTATATATACATGCATATATACACATACATATATACACATACATATATACATATGATCATTTTCCAATGTTCAATAGATTTAGGATCAGTTCTTGTGGATTGGAGGATAGCTAATGTTATCCCACTTTTCAAGAAAGGAGCGAGAGAGAAAACAGGGAATTACAGGCCAGTTAGCCTGGCTTCGGTGGTGGGAAAGATGCTGGAGTCAATTATTAAAGATGTAATAATGGGGCATTTGGGTAGCAGTAAAAGGATTAGTCCAAGTCAGCATTTATGAAAGGAAAATCATGTTTGACTAATATATATGGTAAACAGTTGCGGCCCCAACACCGAGCCTTGTGGCAAAAAATTCCAGAAGATTATTCAAACATGATTTTCCTTTCATAAATGCTGACTTGGACTAATCCTTTTACTGCTATCCAAATGCACCATTATTACATCTTTAATAATTATATATAATGATTTTGAAGAGGTAAATAGGACCAGACTGATTCATGGGATGGCAGGATTCCATATGAAGAAAGACTGGATAAACTTGGCTTGCACTCGCTGGAATTTAGCAGGTTCAGGGGGGATCTTATAGAGGCGTAAGGGGTTGGACAGGCTAGATGCAGGAAGATTGTTCCCGATGTTGGGGAACTCCAGAACAGGGGGTCACAGTTTAAGGATAAGGGGGAAGTCTTTTAGGACCGAGATGAGAAGATCTTTTTTCACACAGCGAGTGGTGAGTCTGTGGAATTCTCTGACGGCTGGAACCGATATTGCACCAACTCACTCAATTTTAAATAAATCATAATAGAGATCTATTAACATGGTTAACACTTTATTTCTGACATACATGGTAAGATTTACATAAAGGAGGGAGAGAGAGGGGGAAGGGGAGAGAGAGGGAGAAGGGGAGAGAGGGGGAAGGGGAGAAAGGGAAGGGGAGAGAGGGAATGGGAGGAGAGAGAGAGGGAAGGTAAGGAGAGAGGGGGGAGGTAAGGAGAGGGGGGGGAAGGAGAGAGGGGGTAGGGAAGGGAAGGAGAGGGAGAGAGAGAGAGGGAAGGAGGGAGAGACAGGGAAGGAGGGAGAGAGAGGGAAGGGAAAGAGAGGGGGAGAGAGCGATCGAGAGAAGGGAGAGAGAGAGAGAGAGAGATCGAGAGATGGGAAAGAGAGATCGAGAGAAGGGGAGAGACAGAGATCGGGAGGGGGAGATCGAGAGAAGGGGACAGAGAGAGAAGGGGAAAGAGAGAGAGAAGGGGAAAGAGACGGAGAAGGGGAAAGAGAGAGAAGGGGAGAGGGAGGGAGAGGGAGGAGGGAGAGAAGGGGAGAGGGAGAAGGACAGGGAGAGTGGAACAAGGGCACGTTATAACGCGCACCCTTCCCATTCCGACCAAAGATATGATATAGAGCTCCTCTGGCATCTTTGATTCCGACCCCCGCCCCACATTTGCACCCAAGGATTATAGAGCGGAGTTCTATAATCTTTGATTGCACCCTTCTTCACGACGGGCTTGTGATCTTTGCTTGTGAAGTCTCGACAATTCGAGGGACATAACCGGTAACAGCCGTCGCGTTCCCGGACTCGAATCCGAGCTGGAAAAATCTCGTGGTCACTGGGCCTTATTTTGGAGACCCCTGCCTTACAAGAACAAAACCAAACACGTTCAGAAGTGTTAAAATTATTTACTTTATTACTGTGGTAAGTAAAGATCTATTCAAAATAATTCTAATAACTTTCTAATGTACCGACCAAAGATTATAGAGGAGCCTAGTTTTCCATGACCGTTGACGTGAGAACAGAAAATAACATTTCAGTTCAGAATAATAATATTTTTGTCACCTTTCTTTTTTTGGGGGGAAGCTAAAGAAAGATTACCAGCCGTCGCTGCAGATTTAGATGTAGACGCCATAGTCGACGCCATCTCTGGTCCGCTAATATGGCGTCGACAATCACACACGTGATACGACGCATTTTTCGCTGAGTGGCGCATCTTGCTCCTCTAGAATCTTCGCCCACCAGCGTGACAGACGATCGGGCAGGGTGGGGAGACGGAGAAGGCGTCCTGTGTGATGATCGCCACGGCCACTTTTCCACCACGCTCTCCCGTGACCGCGCTGCGATAGTGACCGCCACGTTGTAGAACTTCAAGGAGCCTATCGGAGCGCGCAGCACGACTTGAGCACGTGTTTAGCGGCATCAATCCAGAGCCCTGGGGGGGGGGGGGGGGGGGGGGGGCTGGGCCATGTAACTCACAGCTTGTGGAAAAGAGTGGCCAGCAGGCTGCGCGTTGAAACCTCTGCACAGCTGGCCGCGAGGAGCAGAGGCATTGTGAAGTAATCCGACTCGTATCAGCCCATTAGATTTTAAATAGATCTCAGATTGGTAAACAATTTTAGTAAAAGACGCGGTAAATAATGAATTAAATGTTCAGATGAGGCTGACTTTGGTTATCTGATATCTCTCCAATTTCTACAGATGCGCCGTAGAAAGCATTTTATCGGGATGCATCACAGCAGAGTTTGGGAACAGCTCCATCCAAGACCACAAGAAACTGCAGAGAGTTGCGGACGTAGTCCAGACCATCACACAAACTAACCTCTCTTCCATTGACTCCATCTACACTTCAGGCTGCCTCGGCAAGGCCAGCAGCATCATCAAGGACCAGTCTCATCCCCGTTCACTTCCTCTTCACCCCTCTCCCATTAGACAAGCGTGAAAACTAACACCTCCAGATTCAGGGACTGTTTTCTTCCCAGTTGTTATCAGACAACTGAACCATCCTATCACCAACTAGAGAGCGGTCATGAGCTCCCATCTACCTCATTGGAGACCTTAGAACTATTTATAATAAGACTTTATTTCACTTTATCTTGCACTAAACGTTATAACCTTTACGGTAGACAGAAGTGCGGGAGAAACTCAGCGGATGCAGCAGCATCTATGGAGCGAAGGAAATAGGCAACGTTTTATAACATAGAAATTAGGTGCAGGAGTAGGCCATTCGGCCCTTCGAGCCTGCACCGCCATTCAATATGATCATGGCTGATCATCCAACTCAGTATCCCGTACCTGCCTTCTCTCCATACCCTCTGACCCCCTTGGCCACAAGGGCCACATCTGACTCCCTCTTAAATATAGCCAATGAACTGGCCTCAACTACCCTCTGTGGCAGAGAGTTCCAGAGACTCACCACCCTCTGTGTGAAAAAAGTCTTTCTCATCTCGGTCTTAAAGGATTTCCCCATTATCCTTAAGCTGTGACCCCTTGTCCTGGACCTCCCCAACATCGGGAACAATCTTTATCCTTTGTCTGTGAGCGGCTTGATTGTTATCATAGAAACATAGAAAATAGGTGCAGGAGGAGGCCATTCAGCCCTTCGAGCCTGCACCGCCATTCGTTGTGATCATGGCTGATCGTCCCCAATCAATAACCCGTGCCTGCCCTCTCTCCATATCCCTCGATTCCACCAGCCCCAAGAGCTCTATCTAACTCTCTCTTAAATCCATCCAGTGTTTTGGCCTCCACTGCCCTCTGTGGCAGGGAATTCCACAAATTCACAACTCTCTGGGTGAAAAAGCTTTTTCTCACCTCAGTCTTAAATGGCCTCCCCTTTATTCTAAGATGTATGTATTCTAAGATTCATGTATCACCTTTCCACTGACTGGTTAGCCCACACCAAAAAACCTCTTCACTGTTGGTCCGGCAAAACAGATAATCCAGAAAGGCTCTGGAACCAAGGATGCTGGAAAATCAGTAGTGGAGATAACAGATATTGAAGGTAAATATCCTGCATGCCTTCTTTACCACCTTAAATGTTGCCAACTTCAAGGATCCTCGTACTCCAAAGTCCGCATTCCTCAATACACGTTTGGAATCCACCATTCCCTACGAATGTCCCACCCTGAATAGCCCTCACCAAGTACTTCACCTCACACTGGTGAGGAATATATTCTATCTTCCATTGTTCTACCTGCGGCATGTGTGTGCCTTTAAGAAATGTGTCCCGGGCCTCCTCCTTTGCCAGATTGAGGCTGTACAACATGGAGGAACAACTCACTGCCCAGTGATGTAAACATTGGATTCTCTGAGTGAATGTAACTTCTACATATGCTCCCCTTCCTCCTCTCCTCCCTCCAACCCCCTTCTTGCACTAAAAGTCAGTTAACCAGTTCCACAGTTCACAATATATTCCACAGATTCACACCATCCCTAGCAGATAATCAGCTTTTCAGTTAGATATAGCTCTCAGAGCTAACAGAATCAAGAGATATGGGGAGAAATCAGGAACGGGGAACTGATTCTGGATGATCAGCCATGATCATATTGAATGGTGATGCAGGCTCGAAGGGCCAAATGGCCGACTCCTGCACTTATTTTCTATGTTTCAGTATGAGGGATCCTCCTTGCCTGAGGTAATCTGTTGCCGGTCCTGATTTGTCCTGGTCATTTCTTCCTTCCAATCCATCCCCTCCCACCCACAATCAGTCCGAAGGGTCCTGATCCGAAACGTCCCGTATCCATGTTCTCCAGAGATGCTGCCTGACCTGCTGAGTTACTCCAGCACACTGTGAAACGTCCCCTATCCATGTTCTCCACAGATGCTGCCTGACCCGCTGAGTTACTCCAGCACTCTGTGAAACATCCCCTATCCATGTTCTCCACAGATGCTGCCTGACCCGCTGAGTTACTCCAGCACTTTGTGTCTATCAATAAGAACCTTTGGTGCGACAGACCCTGGTTCAATCTTGACTAGGGGTGCTGTCTGTATGGAGTTTGTATGTTCTCCCCATGACTGCGTGGGTTTTCTCCGGGTGCACCGGTTTCCTCCCACATCCCAAAGACATGCAGGTTTGTAGGTTAATTGGCTTCTGTACATCGTCCCTAGTGTGTAGGATGATCATTAGCTGGCACGGACTCGGTGGGCCGAAGGGCCTGTTTCCACGCTGAACCACTCAACTACACTAATTATTTGGCTTTGCAAAGCTTGAAGATGTAAGAGAAAATAAGGTGGAGTAATCTCCAAAGTCTAAAAGTTTGAATGTATCTGAGAACCAAGTGAAAATGGGATGGGAACACAGGGAATGTTGATGTTGGAATCTTGAGCAAAACACAAAGTGCTGGAGTAACTCAGTAGGCCAGGCATCATCTGTGGAAGGAATGGGCAGGCAAAGTCATTAGAATGGGCATCCAAAGATGTGCAGATTATTGGCTTCTGTAAATTGGCCCTAGTGTGTAGGATAGTACTAGTGTGATCGCTGGTCGGCATGGACTCGGTGGGCCGAAGGTCCCGTTTCCACGCTGTATCTCTAGAAGCAAAACTAAAAGGTATGTAGCATGACTTTTGTGACATTTTGCATCAACACCTTTTGAACATTTCAGTGTTCATCGGGATTAAACACTGTTTGGCTAGCAGTTTAGAAGCATAATTAGATCACAATATAGGAAGAGTTTACAGACCATACATGAGAAGTTGCACATTCCACAACTAATCATGTTTAAAAGAACATATTAATCAAAACGCTAAACTGATTTCTGGACTTGTTGTGAATCTCACTTCTCCAATTCATTTGGGTCATTAGACTATTTATGGGAAACATCTGTCTCACCAGAACCAGCAAGGAAAACAGCTGGATTCATAGCAATGGGCAGCCAGAAATTGTTGCACTCGAATGCAAATCCTACTGAGAATCCTGTAACAGAGAACGCCACTCTGTGTAATTGGAAAGCTCATTCAGGTACAACACCAAGGATTAAGAAGGGTTTCGGCCCGAAACGTTGCCTATCTCCTTCGCTCCTTAGATGCTGCTGCACCCGCTGAGTTTCTCCAGCCTTTTGTGTACCAAGGATTTACAGTTGGATACATTCAGGGATGGCACAGCGGTAGAGATGCTGCCTCACAGTGCCAGAGACCCAGATTTGATTCTGACTACGGGTCCTGTTGGTACGGAGTTTGTACGTTCGGCCCGTGACCGCGTGGGTTTTCTCTGGGGGCTCTGGTTTCCTCCCACTGTCCAAAGATGTACAAGTTTGTAGATTAATTGGCTCCGTTAAAATGGTCAATTGTCCCTGGTGTGTGGGCTAGTATTAGTATTAGTGTGCGGGTGATCGCTAGTCGGCACGGACTCAGTGGGCTGAAGGGCCTGTTTCTGCACTGTACCTCTAAGCTAAACTTTCTGGAATTGTGCCCAAATGTCCAATATATTTTGGAAGTCTACCTTTGAACCATGACAGATGTTTTACAGATGGCAACAGACTTGAGTCCGAAGAAGGGTCTGGACCCAAAATGTCACCTATTCTTTTTCTCCAGAGATGTTGTCTGACCCGGTTTTTTGTGTCTATCTTCGATGTAAACCAGCATCTGTAGTTCCTTCCTACATCTTTTAAATATTACTGTATCAAATGTCGGTACAAAATGGGGAAAGGAGGTAAAGGTGGGGGCGCAGATGCGACGGCTGGTTGGGTGGAAGGTGAGGACAAGGGGGATTCTGTCCTTGTTACGAGTAGGGGATGTGGAGTGAGAGCAGAGCTGCGGAATATAGAGGAGATCCTGGTGAGAGCCTCATCTATAATCAATGAGGGGAATCACCGTTCCCTAAAGAAAGGACATCTGCGATGCCCTGGTCTGGAACACCTCATCCTGGGTGCAGACGGAGGAATTGGGAATGGGGGAGGAATGGGTAGAAGGGAGAATGTGAAAACAAAGAACTGCAGATGCTGGACTAACTCAGATACTGCAGTAACTCAGCAGGTCAGACAGCATCTCTGGATAGAAGGAATGGGTGACGTTTTAGGTCAAGACCCTTCTTCAGACTGCTACACAAAATATCTGAGTGAGACAGTATCTGTCAAGAACATGGATAGGCAATGTTTCGGGTCGGAAATAATGTTAATTGTATCCCTTCGTTATCACCTCTTCCCCAGCCAACAATGGGCCATTGTGGGCTCCACCCTTCCTTGGTCATCTGTTGCCGGCCCAGATTTGTTCTATACTGATCCGTGTGTTCAAGAGAGTTACATTTAGCTCTTTGGGCTAATGGAATCAAGGGATATGGGGAGAAAGCAGGAACAGGGAACTGATTCTGGATGATAAGCCATGATCATATTAAGTGACGGTGCTGGCTGGAAGGGTCGAATAGCTTACTCCTGCAACTATTTTCTATGTTTCTGGTCTATTCTTAGCTCCATTTCCCTCCCCTCTATTTTTGGTCTGAGGGAGAGTCCCGACCCAAAACGTCACCCACGGTAGAACTGTTGCCTCACAGCGCCAGAGACCCAGGTTCGATCCACACTATGAACGCTGTCTGTATTGGAGTTTTACGGGAAATCTCCCCATAACATATGTGGGATTTCTCCAGGTGCTCGGGATGCTAACCTATCGAGGATGGAAGACCTCGCACATAACCAAACAGAATGGCCAAAGCTTGCTGCCCAATGCACTCCACAGTGTGGGAAGACCAAGTCTAAGTAAGTAAGTGTGTGTAGGATAGCGTTAGTGCACGTTAGGGGATTACTGACCGGCATGGGCTCAATGGGTTGAAGGGGCCGGTTTCCGTGCTGGATCTCTAAACAAAAGACAAATCACCCATTGATTTTCTCCAGATGTGCTGCCTGCCCACTGAATTACTCCAGGACTTTGTGTCTATCTCCATAATGTTATTGAAGGGAGTTACCATAAATAGTGTGTGAACAGCTTATTGGGAAATCAGGCTTGTGCTTGGATCTGTGATGTGTAAGAGATGGCAGTACTCCCAATACCTAATCCATACCATGGAAACAAACTCAGAACAACAAATAAACAACAGGCAGAGAGCAGCGGTTAAGGTCAGAGCAGAACAATAACAGCCGCCAAAGCCTAGTGCCTTAAATTTCTCAACATTTTATTTTAAAAAACAAATTGATGCATTGAAATTCATTTATAATCGCTATTTTCTTAAAAACAAATTAAAAACAAGGAATATTGAAAACTATTTACAAATGTAATACATACAGAAAGTTTCACTGATACCACAGGCAATTTGTGTTTAACATCTGTGTTCAATACCGCAGATACATTTTCTTTTTACACTAGTGCGCTTAATGCTGGTAGAAAGGGCTGAGATCTTGAACCTTTCAAGTAGGTGGTGGTTTGGGGCAGTCCGTGTCTGATGAACGTTAGTTACCGGTGTTTCAGCTCAGATGCACCGGATGAAGGAAGAGAAGAAGCAAAGAGTAGAACTCCAGATCTTTGTTTGTGAGCTCCTTCCAATACTTTCTCACTGGAGATCACAGGCACATAGTTACTGAGAGCGAGAGTGTGTGAGAGTGTGAGAGTGAGTGACAGTATGAGAGTGGGAAAGAGAGAGGGAGTGGGAGTGAAGGAATAGTGAAGAGTGAGTGAGAGAGTGAGAGAGAGAGTGAGCACGGGAGTGAGTGAGAGTGAGTGTGAGAGTGAGTGAGATTGGGTGTGGGTGAATAAGAGTGAGTGAGAGAGTGAGTGAGTGAGAGATGTAATGTAAATGAAGTTGAAGCGGGAGATGCAATGTAAATCCCACGCCCCATGAGGCCAGGAGCCCTGTAGCCCAGGATAGAGACCTGTAGCCCAGGATAGAGACCCGTAGCCCAGGATAGAGACCCGTAGCCCAGGATAGAGACCTGTAGCCCAGGATAGAGACCTGTAGCCCAGGGTATAGACCTGTGGTCCAGGGTAGAGACCTGTAGCCCAGGATGGGCCTGTAGCCCAGGATATAGATCTGTAGCCCAGGATAGAGACCTGTAGCCCAGGAGATATACCCATAGTGCAGGATAGAGACCCGTAGTGCAGGATAGAGACCCGTAGTGCAGGATAGAGACCCGTAGCCCAGGATAGAGACCCGTAGCCCAGGATAGAGACCCGTAGTGCAGGATAGAGACCTGTAGCCCAGGATAGAGACCCGTAGTGCAGGATAGAGACCCGTAGCCCAGGATAGAGTGTGAATGAGCTGATGAGGGCGAGTGAGTAAGACTAAGTGGGTGAAGAGTGGGTGAGGGTGAGTGAGTCTATGGGTGAGTGAAGAGCGAGAGCGAGTGAGAGTGAGTGAGTGAGAGTGTGTGAGTGAGAATGAGTGAAGAATGTGGGAATGACTGATCGTGGTGAGAGTGAGTGATTGTGGGTCAGTGAGAGCGAGTGAGTGGGTGAGAGAGCTTGAGTAAATGAATAGTGGTTGAGTGGGAGAGTGAATGTGGGTGAGAGTGAGTAGGTGAATGAGAGTGGGTGAGTGAATGTGAGTGAGTGGGTTAGTGTGACTGTTAGTGAGAGAAGATTGATTGTGAGTGATTGAGTGAAGCATGAGCGGGTGAGAATGAGTAAGTGCGTGAGTGACTGAAGGTGAGTGAAGAGTGTGAGTGGGTGAGAGCGTGCGTGGGAGAATGAAGAGTGAGTGAGTGAGAGTGTGGGTAAGAGATTGTGAGTAAGTGAAGTGAGTGTTGGTGAGTAAGAGTGGGAGTATGAGTGTGACAGTGAGTGAAGAGTGGTTGCGAGTGGGTGAGTGAAGAGTGAATGGGTGAGAGTCAGGGAGTGAGAGTGTGAGTGAGAGAGTGAGTGTGACAGTGAGTGTGTGGATGAGAGTGAGTGAGTGAATGAGATTGAGAGTGAGTGGGTGAGTGTGAGTGGGTGAGTGAGTGTGAGTGAAGAGTGAGTGTGAGGGGTGATTGACAGCAAGTGTGAGAGTGAGAGACAGTGTGGGAGAGTGAGTGGGTGAGTGAGAGTGAGTGGGTGAGTGAGAGGGAGAGTGTGTGAGTGTCAGTGAAGAATGAGTGTGAGAGTGAGTGGGTGAGTTAAGAGTGAGCATGTGAGTGAGAGGGAGAGTGTGTGAGTGTCAGTGAAGAATGAGTGTGAGAGTGAGTGGGTGAGAGTGAGTGCGTGTTAAGAGTGAGCATGTGAGTGAGAGGGAGAGAGTGTGTGAGTCAGTGAAGAATGAGTGAGAGAGTGAGTGGGTGAGTGTGTGAGTGCGTGAAGAGTGAGAGAGAGTGGGTGAGAGTGGTTGGGTGAGAGTGAGTGAGAATGGGTGAGTGTGAGAATGCATGTGTGTGAGTGAGTGGGACTAAGTGAGAGTGCGTGAGTGAGTGAGTGTGAGTGTGGTTGAATGTATGTGACAGAGTGAGTGAAGAGTGTGTGAGCGCGAGTGAGAGTGAGTGAATGGGTTAGTGAGAGTGAGTGGGAGAATGAGAGTGGGTGTGAGACTGAGTGACTGTATGTGGGTGAGTGAGAGTTAGTGGGTGAGTAAGAGTGAGAGGGTGAGTGAATGTGATTGTGAGTGGGTGAGTGTGACTGTTAGTGAGAGAAGATTGTGAGTGATTGAGTGAAGCGTGAGTGGGTGAGAGTGAGTAAGTGTGTGTGCGTGACTGAAACTGAGTGAGAGGGTGAGTGAAGAGCGTGAGCGAGGGAGTGGGTGAGTGAGTGGGTGAGTGAGTGAGTGCGTGGGAGAATGAAGAATGAGTGAGAGTGAGTGGGTAAGAGATTGTGAGTAAGTGAAGTGAGTGTTGGTGAGTAAGAGTGGGAGTATGAGTGTGACAATGAGTGAAGAGTGGTTGTGAGTGGGTGAGTGAAGAGTGAATGGGTGAGAGTGAGTGAGTGAAAGTGTGTGAGAGAGTGAGTTAGTGGGTGAGTGTGAGTGGGTGAATGAGAGTGAGTGTGAGTGGGTGAGTGAGAGAGTGAGTGAGGGGTGATTGACAGCAAGTGAGAGTGTGAGTGGATGAGTGTGGGTGAGTGAGTGAGAGTGAGTTGGGGAGTTAAGAGTGAGCATGTGAGTGGGAGGGAGTGAGAGAGTGTGTGAGTGAGTGAGTCATTGAAGAATGAGCGAGAGAGTGAGTGGGTGAGCGTGTGAGTGAATGAAGTGAGAGAGAGTGGGTGAGAGTGATTGGGTGAGAGTGAGTGAGTAAAGAGTGACTTAATGAATGAGAGTGAGTGATTGTGACTGTGTGAGTGACTGAGAGTGAGTGAGTGTGAGTGGGTGAGTGAAGAGTGAGTGGGTGAGTAAAACAGTGAGTGTGAGAGTGAGTGGGTGTGTTAGTGTGTCGGTGAGTGAGAATGAGTGGGTGAGAGTGAGTGAGAGTGTGGCTGAGTGAGTGCGTATGAGTGAGTGATAGTGGGCGAGTGAGAGAGTGCGTCAGTGAATCGATGAGATTGAGTGAGAATGAATGAGATAGTGAGTGAGTGTGGGTGAGTGAGTGTGAGAGTGAGTGAGAATGAGTGAAGAGAGAGTGAATGGTAATGCGAGAGTGAGTGAAGAGTGTCAGCGTGAGAGAGTGGATGAATGAGAGTGTAAGAGTGAGTGCATGAGAGTGAGGCAATGAGCGAGTGAGTGTGTGGGTGAGTAAAGAGTGAGTGATAGAGAGGGTGAGAGTGAGTAAGAGTGAGTAAGAGTGGGAATCAATGAATGGGTGAGATTGAGTAAGAGTGAATGAGATAGTAAGTGAATAAGAGTAAGTAAATGGGAGTGAGTGAGTGTGAGTGGGTGTGAATGGGTGCTAGTGAGTAAAGAGCCAGTGAATGAATGAGCGTAAGTGGGTGAGTGAGACAGTGAGTGAAGAGTGAGTCAGTGGTAGTGAGAGAGCGTGAGTGAGTGAAGAATGTGAGAGAGTGAGAGAATGAGAGTGTGAGAGTGAGTGTGCATGAGAGTGAGACAATGAGTGAGTGGGAGTAACTGAGTGTGTGTGGGTGTGAGTGAGTGGGTGACATTGTGGGTGGGTGAGTGTGAGTGTGAGAGGGTGCGTGAAGAGTGAACATGTGAGTGAGAGTGTGAGTGAGTGATGAATGAGTGAGAGAGTGAGTGGGTGAGTGTGGGCGAGTGAAGAGTGAGAGAGTGGGTGAGTGTGTGTGGGTGAGTGTGTGTGGGTGAGTGTGTGTGGGTGAGTGTGGGTGAGTGTGTGTGGGTGAGTGTGTGTGTGTGTGTGTGTGTGAGTGAGTTAGGGTGAGTGCGTGAGTTAGGGTGAGTGCATAAGAGTGAGTGACTGGTTGAATGTGTGAGAGTGAGTGAAGAGTGAGTGTGTGCGTTAGTGCGAATGAGTGAATGGGTGAGTGAGAGTGAGTGGGAGAGTGAGTGACTGTAAGTGGGTGAGTAAGAGTGAGATGGTGAGTGAGAATTAGATGGTGAATGAGTGTTAGTGTGAGTGGGTGAGTGTGACGGTGAGCAAGTTAAGAGTGAGCGTGTGTGAGTGAAGAGCGAGTGAGTGGTAGTGAGAGTGTGAGTGAATGAAGAGTGTGAGTTAGAGTGAGTGGGAGTGGGTAAATGAGTGTGAGAGTGAGTGAGTGTGCATGACAGTGAGACAGTGAGTGAGTGTGTGAGTAAAGAGTGAGTGAGTGTGACTGGGTGAGTGAGTGAGTGCGAGTGGGTGAGTGAAGAGAGAGTGGGTGAGTAAGACAGTGAATGTGAGTGCGAGTGAGTGTGTGGGTGAGTGAAGAGTGAGTGAGTGAGAATGAGTGGGTGAGAGTGAGAGTGTGGCTGAGTGAGTGCGTGTGAGTGATAGTGGGTGTGAGAGTGGGAGTCAGTGAATCGATGAGATTGAGTGAGTGTGAATGCGAGTGCGAGTGAGTGAGTGTGAGAGTGAGTGTGAGTGAGTGAGGGAGAGAGTGTGTGAGTGACAGTGAGAGTGAGCTAGTGTGCGGATGAGTGAAGAGTGAGTGGATGAGTGAGAGAGTGAGTGGGTGTGAGTGAGAGTGAGAGTGTGGGCGCATGAGTGTGAGTGGGTGAGTGAAAATGAGTGAGTGAAGAGTGAGTGAATGGTAGTGGGAGTGTGAGTGTGAAGAGTGTGAGTGAGAGATTAAGAGTGTGCATGAGTGAGACAATGAGTGAGTGTGAGTGAGTTAGTGAGCAAAGAGTGTGAATTAATGAGAGTGAGTGTGAGTGGGTGAGTGACAGAGTGAGTGGGTGAGTGAAGAGTGAGTGAGTGCGAGAGTGAGTGTGAGTGAGTGAGTGGGTTAGTGTGTGGGTGAGTGAAGAGTGAGAGTGGGTGGGTGAGAATAAGTGAGTGAAGAGTGGGTGAGTTGTAGTGAGTGTGTGAGTGAGAGTGAGTTAAGAGTGTGAGTGTGAGTGAGAGTGAGTGAGGGTGGGTGAATTAGAGTGTGAGAGTGTGCATGAGAGTGAGACAATGAGTGAGTGAGAGTGTGAGTGAGTGAGTGTGAGTGTTTGTGAGCAAAGAGTGAATTAATGAGAGTGAGTGAGTGTAAGTGAGTCGGTTAGTGTGTGGGTGAGTGAAGAGTGAGAGTGGGTGAGCGAGAGTGAGTGTGAGAGTGAGACAGTGAGTACGAGTGGGTGAGTGAGAGAATGAGTGAGTGGTTTAGAGTGAGAGTGTGGGTGAATGAGTGAGTGAGTGTGAGAGTGAGTGAGTGAGTGGGTGAGTGAGTGAGAGTAAATGAATGGGTGAGATTGAGTGAGAGTCAATGAGATAGTGAGTGCGTGAATAAGAGTGAGTGGATGAGTGAGAGTGTGGGTGAGTGTGAGTGAAGAGTGTGAGTGAGAGAATGAGTGAAGAGTGTGTGAGAGAGTGGGTGAGTGACAATGTGAGAGTGGGTATGCATGAGAGTGAGAAAATTAGTGAGTGAGTGGGTTTGTGAGTGTGAAGAGTGAGTGGATGATAGTGCAACAGAGAGTAAGAGTGGGTGAGTGAGAGTGAGTGAGTGGGTGAGAGAGCGTGAGAGTCAGTGAATGAGTAATATTGAGTGATAGTGAATGATAGTAAGTGCATAAGCGTGAGTGGGTGAGCTAGTGAGTGTGAGTGGGTGAGTGAGATTGGGTGAGAGAGTGCGTGAGAGTGGGGGTGAGTGAAAGTGAATGAGTGAGTGAGAGTGAGTGACAAGGTGGGTGAGTGAGTGAAGATCAAGTGAGTGGGTGAGAGTGTGGGTGAGAGAGAGTGGGTAAGAGTAGGTACGAGTTAGTGAGAGTGAGAGCGAGTGGGTGTGTGTGACACTGAATGAGTGCGAGTGGGTTAGAGAGTGTGGGTAGGTGAGTGAGCAAAAAGTGACTTGGAATGAGTGAGTGAAGAGTGAGTTAGAGTGTGGGCTACGTGAAGTGAGCGAGAGTGAGTGTGAGAATGAGTGGGTGAGTAATATAATGAGTGAAGAGTGTGAGTGAGTGGGTGAGAGTGCAAGTGTGAGTGGGTGAGTGACAGAGTGAGTGAAGAGTGTGAGTGAGAGAGTGAGTGAGGGTGAGTGTGAGAGAGTGAGTAAGTGTGAGAGAGTGAGTGAAGAGTGTGAGTGAGTGGGTGAAGTGCAAGTGTGAGTGGGTGAGTGACAGAGTGAGTGAAGAGTGTGAGTGAGAGAGTGAGTGAGGGTGAGTGACAGAGTGAGTGAAGAGTGTGAGTGAGAGAGTGAGTGAGGGTGAGTGACAGAGTGAGTGAAGAGTGTGAGTGAGAGAGTGAGTGAAGTGTGAGTGAGTGGGTGAGTGACAGAGTGAGTGAGGGTGAGTGTGAGAGAGTAAGTGTTAGAGAGTGAGTAAAGAGTGAATGAGTGAGTAAAGAGTGAATGAGTGAGTGAATTAGAGCGAGCGAGTGAGAGGGAGTGGGTGAGCGAGAGTGTAAGTGAAAATGAGTGAGTTTGCGTGCGAGTGAGAGAGACAGTGATTGGGTGAGAGAGAGTGGGAGTGAGTGAGAGAGTGAGTGAGAGAGTGAGTGAGAGAGTGAGTGAGAGTGTGAGTGTGTGGGTGAGTGAAGAGTGAGAGAGTGTGAGTGAGTGAGAAGTGGGTGAGTGAGGGGTACCCGGACGTGGTGTCGAAGGACAAGATGCCGAAGCAAAGAAGTGGAAGCCAAATAACCGAACGGAAACAATGCTGAAATGCCAAATAACTGAAAGGGCGAGACGCCTAAAAGCCAACTAACCGAACGGAAACGACGGCGAAAAGCCAAATAATGGACATGATTTCACCGGGGGCTGGGACTTATCAGCGATTGGTCCAGAACCCCGCGTCCATCACATCACTGGCCGGGGGAGACGGAAGAGTGGGGATCATTTTTAATTTTCCTTCGCTGCCTTTGGTCTTTCCTAAATATAAAATAAAATCCCGTGTGATTGGAACTTTCAGTTTCTTTAACAAAATAATAATCCAAATGGGTTCCATTAATATTTACACCAACTGTAACAATGATATTGTGACTACCACAATACATTTACGTACACTACCGTGCATCTTGAAGGCCACTGGTCCTTTTGGGTGCGAATCGAAAAACCAGACAAAAATTATGACAGATTTTTAAAGAATATCTTAGCTCGCCGAGTCAGCTCACTGATATGAGTAAGTGTGAATCGGCGTGAGTTAGTGTCAGCGTGCACGCCCGAGAGATGGGAAATGTCCACGCTGCGCTGCCTCGTGTCTTTATTCCCAGTGAGCAGAATTCTTCAAACCTCTGTTGAACCCCAGCTGAGGTGGTGGGCGGCCGTGGCCGGACAGCACTGACCCAGAGAAGAGAGAGCGGGCTGACCCAAAGGTTGAGCTCCTTTGGCCGCTTACACAACGGGACAGGCAGTATCTCTGGAAAGAGGAAATGGGTGACGTTTCGGTTCAAGACCCATCAGAGTCAACTGAAGTCTCGTCGGTGAGAGCACTTGTGATTGTCTGAAGAAGGGTCTCTACCCGAAAAGTCATCCATTCCTTCTATCCACAGATGAGGTCTGTCCCGCTGAGTTACTCCAGCATTTTGTGTCTAATTGTCAGTGTGTACCAGCACCAGCAGTATCTTCCCACACAAGAATACCCGGGGCTGGAGGGTGACACTGGGCACTCTGTACCCGAGCACCAAGGTGTAAGCTGCCAAAGGAGCGCATCCTTTGTGACAGCCCGCACTCTCTTCCCGGAGTCAGCGCTGTCTGGCAACGGCCGAGCTCCACCTCAGCTGGAGGTCCATGCAAGTTCCAACAATTCTTTTTTTTTTAAAATCATTTTTTTTATTAGAAGTAAATACGTAATAAAAAGGAAGTTCGAATAATTCTGCTTACTGGTAATAAAGGCCCAAGACAGCATAGTGTGGACACTTCCCATCTCTTGGACGTGCACACTGACACTAACTCACGCCGATTCACACTTACTCATATCACTCAACCACCTCAGCAAGCTAAGGGAATCTTGAACAAAAAGTATTTTTATTCGTCTGGTTTCTCGATTCACACGCAAAAGACCAGTGGCTTTCAAGATGCACGGTAGTGTATGTAAATGTATTGTGATAGTCAAAATATGACTGTTACAGTTGGTGTAAATATCTATGGAACCAAATTAGACTATTATTTTGTATAATCAACCGAAAGTTCCAATCACACAAGGTTTTATTTCATATTTAGGAAAGTCCAAAAGCGGTGAAGGAAAATTAAAAAAATGATCCCCACCCTCCCATCTCCCCCGGCCAGTGATGTGATGGACTCGAGAGTCTGGACCAATCGCTGACAAGTTCCACCCGCCCGCTGACGTCATGTTTGTTATTTGGTTTTTTGGTGATGCGTCCGTTCGGTGAGTTGGCTTTTAGATGTCCCGCCCTTTTGGTTATTTGGCTTTTCGGCGATCCGCCCTTTCAGTGAGTTGGCTTTTCATTGTCGTTTATGTTCCATTAGTTAGCTCTTAGGTGTCTCACCCTTTTGATTATTTGGCTTTACGGCCTCGCGTCCGTTCAGTTTTTTGGCGTTTTGGCCTTGCGCTCTTTTGGTTATTTGGCTTTACGGCATTGTTTCCGTTCATTTATTTAGCTTCTTCGCTTCGGCATCTCATCCTTCGATGCCACGTCTGCACACGGAGTGACAGTGAATGGGTGAGTGAGAGTGAGTGAGTGAGTGAGTGAGAATGAGAATGAGTGTGAGAGTTTTGGTGAGTGTGAGTGTGTGAATGAGAGTGAGTGGGTGAGTGAGTGAAGAGTGAGTGAATGGTAGTGAGAGTGTGAGTGAAGAGTGTGTGAGAGAGAGGAGTGAGTGTAAGTAGGTAAGTGAGTGAGGGAGAGCGAGTGTGAGTGAATGGGTGAGTGAAGTATGAGTGAGTGAGAGTGCGGCTCTTTCTATGTGCCTTTCTTGGTGACCATGTCGTTGGCTTCGTTGTTGGCCATGTCATCGGACGTGTCGTCGGCTTCGTTGGTGGCCGTGTCGTCGGCTTCGTTGGTGGTCGTGTCATCGGTCGCATTGGTGGCCGTGTTGGCGAGCGTGACATTGGCCGTGTCATCGGACGTGTCGGCGGACGTGTCGTCGGCTGCGTTGGTGGCCGTGTTGGCGAGCGTGTCATCGGCCTTGTCTTCTGCCGCGTTGGTGGCCGTGTCGGCGGAAATGTCATCAGCCGTGTCGTCGGCCATGTTGGTGGTCGTGTCGTCGGCCATGTTGGTGGTCGTGTCGTCGGCCGTGTTGGCGGTCGTGTCGTCGGCCGTGTTGGCGGTCGTGTCGTCGGCCGTGTTGGCGGTCGTGTCGTCGGCCGTGTTGGCGGTCGTGTCGTCGGCCGTGTTGGCGGTCGTGTCGTCGGCCGTGTTGGCGGCCGTGTCGTCGGCCGTGTTGGCGGCCGTGTCGTCGGCCATGTTGGCGGCCGTGTCGTCGGCCATGTTGGCGGCCGTGTCGTCGGCCATGTTGGCGGCCGTGTCGTCGGCCATGTTGGCGGCCGTGTCGTCGGCCATGTTGGCGGCCGTGTCGTCGGCCATGTTGGCGGCCGTGTCCTCGGCCATGTCGGCGGCCGTGTCCTCGGCCATGTCGGCGGGCATGTCAGCGGGCATGTCGGTGGCCGTGTCAGCAGGCGTGTCGGTGGCCGTGTCAGCAGGCGTGTCGGTGGCCGTGTCAGCAGGCGTGTCGGTGGCCGTGTCAGCAGGCGTGTCGGTGGCCGTGTCAGCAGGCGTGTCGGTGGCCGTGTCAGCAGGCATGTCGGTGGCCGTGTCAGCAGGCATGTCGGTGGCCGTGTCAGCAGGCGTGTCGGTGGCCGTGTCAGCAGGCGTGTCGGTGGCCGTGTCAGCAGGCGTGTCGGTGGCCGTGTCAGCAGGCGTGTCGGTGGCCGTGTCAGCAGGCGTGTCGGTGGCCGTGTCAGCAGGCGTGTCGGTGGCCGTGTCAGCAGGCGTGTCGGTGGCCGTGTCAGCAGGCGTGTCGGTGGCCGTGTCGGCGGGCATGTCAGGGGGCATGTCGGTGGCCGTGTCAGCAGGCGTGTCGGTGGCCGTGTCAGCAGGCGTGTCGGTGGCCGTGTCAGCAGGCGTGTCGGTGGCCGTGTCAGCAGGCGTGTCGGTGGCCGTGTCAGCAGGCGTGTCGGTGGCCGTGTCAGCAGGCGTGTCGGTGGCCGTGTCAGCAGGCATGTCGGCGGGCGTGTCGGAAGGCATGTCGGCGGGCGTGTCGGAAGGCATGTTGGTGGCCGTGTCGGCGGGCATGTCGGAGAGCATGTTGGTGGCCCTGTCGGCAGGCGTGTCGGTGCCCGTGTCGGCGGGCATGTCGGAGAGCATGTTGGTGGCCCTGTCGGCAGGCGTGTCGGTGCCCGTGTCGGCGGGCATGTCGGCAGGCATGTCGGTGCCCGTGTCGGCGGGCATGTCAGCAGGCATGTTGGCGGCCCTGTCGGCAGGCGTGTCGGTGGGCGTTGTGCAGGTGTCTTTGATGTTGTGGGCGGATGAACAAAAGTTGACGGAGTCTATGCTCTCCCCAGAGCTGCAGCTGGGCTGGGACTTGGACTGCTCGCTGTTGTTGGGAGTGCTGTTCCTGATGACCTCCGACCCTTGAAAGAGCCTGTAAGTAGGGAGCACAATCATCAGCACACACATCTGGAGAAGCCATGTGGTCACAGAGAGAACCACATGCCAGGCACAGACAGACAGACAGACAGACAGACAGACAGACAGACAGACAGACGCACACAGACAGACAGACAGACACACACAGCCGGAGAAGGCACATGGTCACAGGGAGAACATGCGAACTCCACACACACATGCAGCACTCAAGGTCAGCATCAAACACATTCCTAGACTCGGCAAGGCCAGCAGCATAATCAAGGATGAGTCAAATCCTGGCCACATCAGGCAAAAGGTATAGAAGTGTGAAAATGCACAGATTCAGGGATAGTTTCTTCCCAGCTGTTATCAGGCAACTGAACAATCCTACCCCAACCAGAGAGCAGTGCCGAACTACTATCTACCTTATTGATGACCCTTGGTCTATCCTTGATCGGACTTTACTGGGTTTATCTTGCACTAAACATTATTCCCTTATCATGCATCTGGACACTGTAAATGGCTCGATTGTAATCATATATTGTCTTTCGGCTGACTGGATAAGCATGCAACAAAAAGCTTTTCACTGTATCGAGGTACACGTGACAATAAACTAAACTGACCCGGGCCTCTGGTGCTGTGAGGCAGCAGTCTAATGTTAATTGGCTTCTTTGAATTGTCCCTAAGCATATGGAATAACATAGAACTAGCGTGAGGGTGATCGTTGGTCAGCGTGGACTCGGTGGGCCGAAGGGCCTGTTTCCACGCTATATCTCTAAAACTAAACTAAGGAGGATACAGCATATGTGGGATAGACAAAAGTGCTGGAGAAACTCAGTGGGATGCAGCAGCATCTATGGAGCGGAGGAAACAGGCAACGTTTTGGGCCGAAACTCTTCTTCAGACTGATGTGGGGTGGGGGGTGGGGGCGGGTGGGTAGAAGAAAGAAAAGGAGGAGCCAGAGGGTTGAGGGAGGAGCTGAGAGGAGGAGACAGCAAGGGCTACCGGAAATTGGAGAAGTCAATGTTTATGCCGCTAGGGTGCAAACTGCCCAAGCGGAATATGAGGTGCTGCTTCTCCAATTACCGGTGGAGCTCACTCTGGCCATGGAGGAGGCCCAGGACAGTAAGGTCGGATTCGGAATGGGAGGGGGAGTTGAAGTGCTGAGCCACAGGGAGATCAGGTTGGTTGATGCAGACCGAGCAGAGGTGTTCGGCGAAACGATCGCCAAGCCTACACTTGGTCTCACCGATATAGATCAGCTGACCTCTAGAGCAGCGGATGCAATAGATGAGGTTGGAGGAGATGCAGGTGAACCTCTGTCGCACCTGGAACGACTGCTTGGGTCCCTGAATGGAGTCGAGGGGGAGGTAATGCGACAAGTTTAGCATCTTTTGCGGTTGCAAGGGAAAGTGCCCGGGGAGGGAAGGGAAACATAGAAACATAGAAACATAGAAAATAGGTGCAGGAGTAGGCCATTCGGCCCTTCGAGCCTGCACCGCCATTCAATGTGATCATGGCTGATCATCCAACTCAGTATCCCGTACCTGCCTTCTCTCCATACCCCCTGATCCCTTTAGCCACAAGTGCCACATCTAACGCCCTCTTAAATATAGCCAATGAACTGGCCTCAACTACCTTCTGTGGCAGAGAATTCCAGAGACTCACCACTCTCTGTGTAAAGAATGTTTTCCTCATTTCGGTCCTAAAGGAATTCCCCCTTATCCTTAGACTGTGACCCCTTGTTCTGGACTCCCCCAACATCGGGAACAATCTTCCAGCATCTAGCTTGTCCAACCCCTTAAGAATTTTGTAGGTTTCTATAAGATCCCCCCTCAATCTTCTAAATTCCATCGAGTACAAACCGAGTCTATCCAATCTTTCCTCATATGAAAGTCCTGACATCCCAGGAATCAGTCTGGTGAATCTTCTCTGTACCCCCTCTATGGCAAGGATGTCTTTCCTCAGATTTGGAGACCAAAACTGTACGCAGTACTCCAGGTGTGGCCTCACCAAAACCCTGTACAACTGCAGTAGAACCTCCCTGCTCCTATACTCAAATCCTTTCGCTATGAATGCTAACATACCATTTGCTTTCTTCATTGCCTGCTGCACCTGCATGCCTACTTTCAATGACTGGTGTACCATGACACCCAGGTCTCGTTGCATCTCCCCCTTACCTAATCTGCCACCATTCAGATAATAGTCTACCCTCATGTTTTTGCCACCAAAGTGGATAACCTCACATTTATCCACATTGTACTGCATCTGCCATGCATCTGCCCATTCACTCAGCCTATCCAAATCACCCTGCAGCCTCCAAGCATCCTCCTCACACCTAACTATACCCCCCAGCTTGGTATCATCTGCAAATTTGGAGATGTTGCATTGAATTCCCTCGTCCAAATCATTAATATATATTGTAAATAGCTGGGGTCCCAGCACTGAGCCTTGCGGCACCCCACTAGTCACTGCCTGCCATTCTGAAAAGGACCCGTTTACTCCTACCCTTTGCCTCCTGTCTGCTAGCCAGTTCTCTATCCACATCAATACTGAACCCCCAATACCGTGTGCTTTAAGTTTGTATGCTAATCTCTTATGCGGGACCTTGTCGAAAGCCTTCTGAAAGTCTAGATATAACACATCCACTGGTTCTCCCTTATCCACTCTACTAGTTACATCCTCGAAAAATTCTATCAGATTTGTCAGACATGATTTACCTTTCGTAAATCCATGCTGACTTTGTCCAATGATTTCACCACTTTCCAAATGCGCTGCTATCCCATCTTTAATAACTGACTCTAGCAGTTTCCCCACTACCGATGTTAGACTAACTGGTCTGTAATTCCCCGCTTTCTCTCTCCCTCCTTTTTTAAAAAGTGGGGTTACATTAGCTACCCTCCAATCCTCAGGAACTACTCCAGAATCTAAGGAATTTTGAAAAATTATCACTAATGCATCCACTATTTCTGTGGCTACCTCCTTGAGTACTCTGGGATGCAGACTATCTGGCCCTGGGGATTTATCGGCCTTCAATCCGTTCAATTTACCCAACACCACCTCCCGGCTAACCTGGATTTCACTCAGTTCCTCCATCTTATTTGACCCCCGTTCCACTGCTATTTCCGGCAGATTATTTATGTCTTCCTTAGTGAAGACAGAACCAAAGTAGTTATTCAATTGGTCTGCCATGTCCTTGTTCCCCATGATCAATTCACCTGTTTCTGACTGCAAGGGACCAACATTTGTTTTAACTAGTCTCTTTCTCTTTACATATCTATAAAAACTTTTGCAGTCAGTTTTTATGTTCCCTGCCAGTTTCCTTTCATAATCTATTTTCCCTTTCCTAATTAAGCCCTTTGTCCTCCTCTGCTGGATTCTGAATTTCTCCCAGTCCTCCGGTAGGCTGCTTTTTCTGGCAAATTTGTATGCCTCATCTTTTGTTTTTATACTATCCCTGATTTCCCTTGTTATCCATGGATGCACCACCTTCCCCGATTTATTCTTTTGCCAAACTGGTATGAACAACTTTTGTACTTCATCCATGCAGTCTTTAAATACCTTCCATTGCACATCCACTGTCAACCCTTTAAGAATCACCTGCCAGTCTATCTTGGCCAATTCACATCTCATACCTTCAAAGTTACCTTTGTTCAAGTTCAGAACCCTTGTTTCTGACTTAATTTTGTCACTCTCCATCCTAATGAAGAACTCAACCATATTATGGTCACTCTTGCCCAAGGGGCCACGCACAACAAGACTGCTAACTAACCCTTCCTCATTACTCAATACCCAGTCTAGGATAGCCTGCTCTCTCGTTGGTTCCTCCACATGTTGGTTGAGAAAACTATCCCGCATACATTCCAGGAAATCCTCTTCCTCAGCACCCCTGCCAATTTGATTCACCCAATCTACATGCAGATTGAAGTCACCCATTATAACCGTGTTACCCTTGTTGCACGCATTTCTAATTTCCTGTTTGATGCCATCCCCAACTCCAATACTACTGTTAGGTGGCCTGTACACAGTTCCCACTAGCGTTTTCTGCCCCTTAGAGTTTCGCAGCTCTACCCATATCGATTCCACATCCTCCACGCTAATGTCCTTCCTTTCTATTGCATTAATCTCCTCTCTCACCAGCAACGCTACCCCACCTCCTTTTCCTTTTCGTCTATCCCTCCTGAATATTGAATATCCCTGGATGTTCAGCTCCCAACCTTGGTCATCCTGGAGCCAAGTCTCCGTGATTCCAACTATAGCATAGTCATTAATCGCTATCTGCACCTTCAACTCATCCACCTTATTACGAATGCTCCTCGCATTGAGACACAAAGCCTTCAGGCTTGTTTTTACAACACTCTTACTCCTTATACAATGATGTTGACAAGTGGCCCCTTTCACATCGATCCCTATTACACTTGGCCATACTCTCCTATCCCTTTGTGAGCTTTCTTCCCCGTTAATTCTGGGGTCATTAACCATCGCTTTACTCTCTTTCCCTCTAACTCCGTCCTCGACTATCCCATTTGATACCCCACCCCCCTTATTCAGTTTAAAACCATCCGTGTAGCAGTGGCAAACCTGCCGGCCAGAATGCTGGTCCCCCACCTGTTAAGATGCAATCCGTCCCTTTTGTACAGTTCCCCCTTACTATAAAAAGAATCCCAGTGATCTAAGAATCTAAATCCCTGCCCCCTGCACCAGTTCCTCAGCCACACATTCAGGTCCCATATCTCCCTGTTCCTGCTCTCGCCAGCACGAGGAACTGGAAGCAAACCGGAGATAACAACCCTGGAAGTCCTGCTTTTCAGCATTTTTCCGAGCTCTCTGAAGTCCCGCTGCAAAAAATTCATCTCCTTCTTTCCAACATCATTTGTGCCAACATGCACGACCACTTCCGGCTGGTCACCTTCGCCCTTGAGGATTGTCTGCACTCTGTCCGTAACATCCTGGATCCTGGCACCAGGAAGGCAGCACACCATCCTGGAAGGGAAGAATTGGCCAGTGAGTTACGGAGGGAGCGGTCTTTGCAGAAAGCAGACAGTCCACTATTAACCCACTGACTCCCATGGCTATCTAGACTACATTTCTTCCCACCCTGCTTCCTGTATGGACTCCATCCCCTACTCCCAATTCCTCCGTCTAAGCCGCATCTGCTCCCAGGATGAGGTGTTCCACACCAGGGCATCGGAAAAGTCCTCATTCTTCAGGGAATGAGGGTTTCCCTCCCCTACTATAGATGAGGCTCTCACCAGGGTCTCTTCAATAACCCGTAACACTGCTCTCTCTCCTCATCCCTCCACTCGCAACAAGGGCAGAGTCCTCCTAGTCCTCACCTTTCACCCCACCAGCCATCATATATAACAAATAGTCCTTCATCATTTTCGCCAGCTCTAAACGTGACCCCACCACTCACCACATCTTCCCATCTCCACCCTTATGCTTTCCGCAAAGACCGCTCCCTCCATAACTCCCTAGTCAATTCTTCCCTTCCCTCCCGCACCACCCCCTCCCCGGGCACTTTCCCTTGCAACCGCAAGAGATGCTACACTTGTCACTTTACCTCCCCCCTTGACTCCATTCAAGGACCCAAGCAGCCATTCCAGGTGCGACAGAGGTTCACCTGCACCTCCTCCAACCTCATCTATTGCATCCGCTGCTCTAGATGTCAGCTGATCTACATCGGTGAGACAAGCGTAGGTTTGGCGATATTTTTGCCGAACACCTCCGCTCGGTCTGCATTAACCAACCTGATCTCCCTGTGGCTCAGCACTTCAACTCCCCCTCCCATTCCGAATCCGACCTTTCTGTCCTGGGCCTCCTCCATGGCCAGAGTGAGCATCACTGGAAATTGGAGGAGCAGCATCTCATATTCCGCTTGGGCAGTTTGTACTCTAGCCGCATAAACATTGACTTCTCCAATTTCCGGTAGCCATTGCTGTCTCCTCCTCCCCTTCTGAGCTCTCCCTCAGCCCTCTGGCTCCTCCTCTTCCTTCTCCCCACCCCCCCTCAGTTATCAGTCTGAAGAAGGGTTTCGGCCCGAAACGTGGCCCATTTCCTCTGCTCCATAAATGCTGCGGCACCCGCTGAGTTTCTCCAGCGCTTTTGTCTACCTTCGATTTTCCAGCATCTGCAGTTCCTTCTTAATCAGCATATGTGGGGGATGGGAGCTAATTGAGATGGATAAGGATGCCAGCAACAAATTATGGCAGAGTGAATAATAAACAGATGTTTAAAAACTGGAGTTCAAGGGATGGTGTAAGTTTGAGAGAAAGATGAATGGGGATAAAAGGCACAGACTAATTTGTAAATTGTGTGAGAATCCAGAAATCAAAGGGAGTTGGGAGTTCTGGTGCAGGATTCCCTCAAAGGGAATCTGCAAGACAAATCAGTGATAAAGAAGGCAAAAGCAATGCTGGCATTTATTTCAAGTGGGCTAGAATACAAAAACAGGGATGTAATGCTGAGGCTCTATCAGGCGCTGGTCAGGCCACATTTGGAGTATTGTATCCAATTTTGGGCATAATATCTGATGAAGGATGTGCTGGCTATGGAGAGGGTCCAGAGGAGGTTTACAAGAATGATCCCAGGATTGAGTGGGTTAACCTATGATGAGCGTTTATGACGGCAGTGGGCCTGTACTCGCTGGAGTTCATTGAAATGCACGGAAAGGTTTGGACAGTGTGGATGTGGATAGGATGTTTCCACTCATGGGAGAGTGTCGGACAAGGGTTCCCAGCCTGGGGTCAATTTACCCCAGAGGGTACATTTCACCTTCCCAGCCTGGGGCACATTTATTGATTCTGGATTTGTACATACTTTTTAACTTTGACTGACTGTTTGGTTCTGGTATACTGTTCACCATTAGTTGTCCATAAATAGGTGAAATAATATTGTGATGTGTTATTAAAGTTGCCAGGGGTAAATGGGATGAAAAAGGTTGGCAACCCCTGATCTAGGACCAGAGCCTCAGAATTAAAGGGCATTCCTTTAAGGAGATGAGGAGGAATGTCTTTAGCCAGAGGGTGGTGAATCTGTGGAATTCATTACCACAGGCAGCTGTGGAGGCCAAGTCATTGAATATTTTGAAGGTAGAAATAGATAGATTCTTGATTAGAATGAGTGCCAGGGGTTATGGGAAGAAGGCAGGAGAATGGGGTTGAGAGAGAAAGATAGATCCGCCATTACTGAATGGTGGAATAGACTTGATTGGCTGAATGGCCTAATTCTGCTCCTGTAACTTATGAGCGAGGGGTCAATGTTACCCGAGGTGTTAACATATGATGGACAAGTAAATGGGATTGTGGTGATGTCCAGGATACAGAGAGTATTGCTCAACATGATGAAATGATGCACTGTCATTCCTTCTAAGCTTACTTTAGAGATACAGCATGGAAACAGGCCGTTCGGCCCACCAAGTACGTGCTGACCAGCGATCACCCGTACACTAGGTCCACCCTACTCACTGGGGGCAATTTTCAGAATTAATCTACACACCTGCACGTCTTTGGAATGAGGGAGGAAATCAGAGCACCCAGAGAAAACCCACACAGACACAGAGAGAACGTACAAACTCTAGTCCCACCTGCCTGCATTTGGCCCATATCCCTCTCAACCTTTCTTATTTCCACACCTGTCAAAATGTTTTTTAAATCGAAGATAAGACACAAAATGCTGGAGTAACTCAGCGGGATGGGCAGCATCTCTGCAGAGAAGGAATGGGTGACATTTCGTGTCAAGACCCTTCTTCAGAGTGATGACATGGGAGTGGGCAGCACAGAGATAAAATGTAGTCGGAGACAGTGAGACTAATGAGGAAACTGGGAAGGGGAGGGATGGAGAGAGAGGGAAATCAAGGGCTACCTGAAGTTGGAGAAGTCAATGTTCATACCACTGGAGTGTAAGCTGCCCAAGCAAAATTTGAGGTGCTGTTCACAAGTTCATAAGTGATAGGAGCAGAATTAGGCCATTCAGCCCATCAAATCTACTCCCCCATTCCACCATGGCTGATCTATATTTCCGTCAACCCTGTTGTCCTGCCTTCTCACAATAACCCCTGATACCCGAACTAATCAAAAATCTATTTATCTCTGTCAGTCTGAAGAAGGGTTTCGATCCAAAATGTGGCCTATTCCTTCTCTCCATTGATGCTGCTTCACCTCCTGAGTTCCTCCAGCATTTTTGTCTACCTTTGATTTTTTCCAGCATCTGCAGTTCTTTCTTAAACAAAAAATTATCTATCTCTGCTTTTGAAATATCTATTGACTTGGCCTCAACAGCCTTCTGTGGCAAAGAATTCCACACAATCACCACCCTCTGACTAGCAGCAATTGTGAAACCACATATGCAGACGTGGCACCTACTCGAAAGGCGGCGTCGCCTACAAGCCAATGGACCGAATGCTGCTCGACAGAAAAGTCAAATAATAGACATGATGTTGCCAGGGGGCGGGACTTGTCCATGATTGGTCCAGACCTCTACGTCCATCACATCGTCCCGCGCCTACGCTCCACCCGTCCCACAGCCCGCGGAGGGCTCTCTCTCCGCTCCACCCGTCCCACAGCCTGCGGAGGGCTCTCTCTCCTCTCCACCCGTCCCACAGCCCACGGAGGGCTCTCTCTCCTCTCCACCCGTCCCACAGCCCGCGGAGGGCTCTCTCCCCTCTCTATTTCTCTCCCATTTTCTCTCTCCCCTCCCCTCTCTCCCCATTCGCCCCCTCCTCCTCCTCTATCTCCCCCCTCTCTCTCTCTCTCTCTCTCTCTCCCTTCTCTTTATCTCCCCTTTTCTCTCTCTCCCCCCTCTCTCCCTCCCCCACTTATGCAAAGCAGCTATGGAAGTTGAGAAAACTGGCACTGACAGCAAAGATAGACACAACATGCTGGAGTGATTCAGTGGATCAGGCAGCATCACTGGAGAGAAGGAATGGGTGACGTTTCGGGTCGTGACTCTTCAGATCTGAAGAATTGTCTCGACATGAAACGTCACCCATTCCTTCTCTCCAGAGATGCTGCCTGTTCTGCTGAGTTACTCCAGCTTTTTGTGTCCATCTTTGGTTAAAATAGTTTACAGATTCTGGTGTTTTGTGCGTGGGAGCTTGTGTGTGTTCCGCAAGCAACCAGATGGTAATAAATAAAACGTGCTTCTTGTTGTCGTGGGAGAGTGGGGCTGTCCCGAGCGATGCACACCTTCGGCCGCTTACAACTTGGTGCTTGGGTTCAGATTGCCCTTTCACCTATGACTTGTGTGGGTCAATGACCCCACCCCCCCGCCGGTTACCATCTGGTTGCTTGCGGAACACATACAGGCTCCCACGCACAAAACAACTGACGCTGTAAACTGTAAACCGAAGATGGACACAAAAAGCTGGAGTAACTCAGTGGAACAGGCAGCATCTCTGGAGAGAAGGGATGGGTGATGTTTCACGTCGAGACCCTTCTTCTGACCTGAAGACTGAATCTGAAGAGTCTCGACTCGAAACGCCACCCATTCCGTCTCTCCAGAGATGCTGCCTGTCCCACTGAATCACTCCAGCATGCTGTGTCTATCTTCGCTGTCAGTGCCAGTTTTCTCAAATTCCATAGCCGCTCTGAATAAGTGGGGTGGAGAGAGAATGGGGGGGACAGAGATCGAGAGAGAGAGGAGAGAGAGGGGGGAGAGAGAGAGAAAAGGGGGGAGAAAGAGACAGGGGGAGAGAGAAGGAAGAGAGAGAAGGGAGGGAGTGAGAGGGAGAGAGGTGAGGCGGAGAAAGAAAAGGAGGAGAGAGGGAGAAAAGGGAGAGAGAGAGAGAGAGGGGGAAGAGAGACAAGAGGGGAAAGAGAAGGGGGAGATGGGAGCGTGGGGTCATTTGCCCACCCAAGCCATAGACAACTGTGCAATCTGAACCCAAGCACCAAGTTGTAAGTGGCCGAATGTGCACATCGCTCGGGACAGCCCCCACTCTCCCACGGCCACCCTCCGCGGATGGGTGGAGTGGAGGCGTGGGACAATGTTCATCCCTCCACAGTGATATGATGAACACGGGGGTCTGGACCAATTACTGACAAGTCTCGCCCCCCCGGCAACGTCATGTCCGTTATTTGGCGTACTGCGCATGTTGTTCCATTGTTTAAAAAGGGTTCTAAAAGTAAACCTAGCAATTATAGGTTTACAATTGGAAAAATGGGCTGAAAGATGGCAGATGGAGTTTAATGCTGATAAATGTGAGGTGCTACACCTTGGCAGGACAAATCAAAATAGGACGTACATGGTAAACGGTAGGGAATTGAAGAATACAATTGAACAGAGGGATCTGGGAATAACCGTGCACAGTTCCTTGAAGGTGGAATCTCATATAGATAGGGTGGTAAAGAAAGCTTTTGGTATGCTAGCCTTTATAAATCAGAGCATTGAGTATAGAAGCTGGGATGTAATGTTAAAATTGTACAAGGCATTGGTGAGACCAAATCTGGAGTATGGTGTACAATTTTGGTCGCCCAATTATAGGAAGGATGTCAACAAAAAAGAGAGGGTACAGAGGAGATTTACTAGAATGTTGCCTGGGTTTCAACAGCTAAGTTACAGAGATAGGTTGAATAAGTTAGGTCTTTATTCTCTGGAGCGCAGAAGGTTAAGGGGGGACTTGATAGAGGTCTTTAAAATGATGAGAGGGATAGACAGAGTTGATGTGAGAATAGGGAAGATTCAAACAAGAGGACATGACTTTAGAATTAAGGGACAGAGGTTTAGGGGTAACATGAGGGGGACCTTCTTTACTCAGAGAGTGGTAGCGGTGTGGAATGAGCTTCCAGTGGAAGTGGTGGCAGCAGGTTCGTTGGTATCATTTAAAAATAAATTGGATAGGCATATGGATGAGAAGGGTATGGAGGGTTATGGTATGAGTGCAGGCAGGTGGGACTACGGGAAAAAAGTTGTTCGGCATGGACTTGAAGGGCCGAGATGGCCTGTTTCCGTGCTGTAATTGTTATATGGTTATATTTGACTTTACTGTTGAGCGGCACTCGGTTTGTGGGCTTGTCGTCTACGCCGCCTTTTGGGTAGGTGGCGTTTCGGCAGAGCGGTCATTCGGTGAGTTTGCTTTTAGGCGACGTAGTCTGTTGTTTAGTTAGCTTTTAGGAGTCCCACCCTTTCTGGTTATTTGGCGTTTCGGCTTCGTTCCCATTGGGTTATTTGGCGTTTCGGCTTTGTTCCCATTGGGTTATTTGGCGTTGCGGCTTTGTTCCCATTGGGTTATTTGGCGTTTCGGCTTTGTTTCCATTGGGTTATTTGGCGTTTCGGCTTTGTTCCCATTCGGTTAGTTGGCGTTTCGGCTTAGTTCCCATTCGGTTATTTAGCTTCCACTTCTTTGCTTCGGCTTCTCATCCGTCGGAGCCACGTCCGGGTACCATGAAACCTGTCTGACAACTGGACACCTCCTACCACTCTAATGTCAGGCCTCTGGAATCATACATGTTTACATGTATCCAATATTGCTCATTATGACCAATGCAGGGAGCTGCAGCCAATGCTCACACAAAACCCACTAAATGATTTAATCTTCTTTAAACACATCTCCTGGCAACAACTTCAAGGAAGCAAAATTTCAATTTGATCGCCCAAACCCTTCCTCCAATTTGTGCTGGGCCTCACTTTGACAATGGAGGAGGCCCAGGACAGAAAGGTCAGCGTGGGAATGGGAGGGAAATTAAGTGTTGAGCAACCGGGAGTTCAGGTAGGTTCTCCAGTAAAGTCTCGGAGGCTGGGCCCTCTATTGGTCTGGCAAAACGGATAATCCAGAAAGCCTCTGGAACCAAGGGTGCTGGCAAATCGGTGGTGGACCTGTACATGGCAGCATCTTTGACTGGTTGCATCACAGCCAGGTTTAGCAACTCGAAAGCCCAGGAAAGAAGGAGATTATAAAAGGCGGCGGACACTGCCCGGTCCATCACAGGTACTGATCTCCCCACTATCAAATGGTTCTGAGAAAACAAGGCCTGTACACCAAAAGGCTCTACTCACCATGAAGGAAATGTCAAAGATCAATGAAAAACCGAAGATAGACACAAAAGGCTGGAGGAGCTCAGCGGGACTGACAGCATCTCTGGAGAAAACAGGCAGGTGACATTTTGGGTCTGATTAATTTTACTGGATGTATGCCATATCATCTTTTCCCCTGCCAACAATGAAACATTCTAGTCTGCAGAAGGGTCTCGACCCAAAATGTCACCCAATTCCTTCTCTCCAGAGATGCCGCCTGACCCTCTGAGTTATTCCAGGTTTTTATGTCTATCTTCGATTCAAACCAGCATCTGCAGTTCTGCTCCTTCCTACACATCAATAAGGAACCGTGCTCTCTGGGTTAACAGATACAGTGTTATTTTATTCTACTCACAGACTGAGTCGCTTCACCAGGCTCTTCCTGGGCTTTGTAGATGTGGACCCAGAGCAATCTGCAGTCGGTACAGGTCGGAGACAGGTGGGAGTACTGGGAAGAGAGGGAAAATAAGGTTTACTTGAAGTTAGAGAAGTCAATGTTCACACCACTGAGGTGTAAGCTACCCAAGTGAAATACAAGGTGCTGTTCCTCCAATTTGCGCTGGGCCTCACTCTGACAATGGAGGAGACCCAGGACAGAAAGGTCCGTGTGGGATTGGGAGGGGAATTAAGTGTTGAGCAACTGGGAGTTCAGGTAAGTTTAGACAGACTGAGCTGATGTCTTTTAAATATTGTTATAATCCCTGCCTCAACTACCTCCTCTGGAAGCTCGTTCCTTGTATCCACCACTCTCTGTGGGTGAAAAAGATGCACCTCAGCTTCCTAGTAAATCTTTCCCATCTCACCTATGTGCTCTGGTTCTTGATTCCATCGTTACAATGTGTAACAGACTGCATTCACTTTATCTATTCCCCTCATGATCTTGTTTGCCTCTCTAAGGTCACCCCTCACCCTCCTGCACTCCAAGCCTGCTCAACCTCTCCCTATGGCTCAGTCCCTCAAGTCCTGGCAACATCCATCATAAATAGCCACAAAAAGCTGGAGTGACTCAGCGGGACAGGCAGCATCTCTGGAGAGAAGGAATGGGTGACGTTTTGGGTCGAAACCCTTCTTCAGAAATTCAAAGTAAATCTCGATACAAAGCAAAAGCGCATAAATCGACAAGGCCGTAAAGTTTATTTGGTCATATGGAAGGTGAAGTGGCAGGATATAATTAATGCTGCTGCACAAAACCCTTTGTCGAGAATGTGGCGCACTCATTACCTATGATAGATTGCAGACAAAAATGCCTTGTGCATTCTAAATGGCCGCATAATGAAACAGATCACCTATTAATCAATTATTACATGCTGCAGAGTAGGAATAATTAATTACTTGATCGGTTGCCTGAACTCTGCATTATTTCCCCGCTGAGTGATGCACGGAAATAGCTCAAAATAGTAAGCCAATGGTTTCACATGGATAGTTCGATAGTAGCGGTGAATTTATAACTCAAAGAGAGATACAGTGTGGAAACAGGCCCCTCAACTCAACTTGCCCTCACCGACCTACATGCCTCTGCTACACTAGTCCCACCTGCCTGTATTTGGTACATATCCCTTTAAACCATCCATATGTGTTTTAAATATTGTTTTAGTCCCTGCCTCAGCTACATCCTCTGGCAGCTCGCTCCACACACCTTCTATCCTAGGTGTAGAAAAGTGGCCCCTCAGGTTCCTATTAAATCTTTCCCCCCACACCTTAAGCCTATGTCCATCTGGTTCTCGATTTCCTCAACTCTGGGTAAAAGACTCTGTGCATTTACCCAATCTATTCCTCTCATGATCTTATACACTTCTAGAAGATCAGCCTCCTGCACTCCATGGAATAAAGTCCTAGCCTGCCCAACCTCTCCCTATAGCTCAGGCCCTCGAGTCCTGGCAACATGTCGTAAATCTTCTCTGCACCCTCTCCTCCAGATTGACAACATCTTTCCTCTAACAGGGTTCATATGTGAAGCATAACGGATGGGTACATGGATAGGAATGGTTTAGGAAGGTTATGGGCCAACCACAGGCAGGTGGGACTAGTGTAGATGGGACATGTTGGTTGGTTTGAGTAAGTTGGGCCGAATAACCTGCTTGCATGTTGTGTGACTCTAGGCACGAGAGATAGTTATCCAATGTCGACTGAATCCATGAGTGGCTATTCATCCCAACACCAGGAAAAATACCTCAAACACTAACATCAAGCAGTGCGCATACGCAAACAAACACAATGTACAGGTCCACCGCCGATTCTGCGGCAACTGGTGGTCCGGACAAAATTACGAGTGTGCTCTTGAAATGCCCCCAAAACTCCCCCGAAAATGTGGTACCCAGGCCGGGTGAGGCGGCTGATCTTAACCTCATCGGGACCCGTGCCGATCGGCGGGATGAATTTGCCCCCTGCGGCCAGAGCCGGCAGATCCATTCCATTTGCCCACTTCCACGGCCAACTTTGCGGGCCGATATCTCAGCCCACCGGCAGCCTAGGTGGACCGTTCCAGTACCATTGAACTCCCCTCCAGACCATGAGCTCTTTTTATCCGGCAAAAAGGATAATCCAGAAAGGCTCTGGTTCCAAGGGTGCCGGAAAATCGGTGGTGGACCTGTACATTTGACTGGTTGCATCATGGCCAGGTTCGGCAACTCGAAAGCCCAGGTAAGAAGGAGATTATAAAAGGTGGTGGACACTGCCCGGTCCATCACGGGTACTGACCTCCCCACCATCATACGGTCCTGAGAAAACAAGGTCTGTGTACCAAAAGTCTCTATTCAACAAAAGGGGAATGTCAAAGATCAACAAAAAAACAAAGATAGACACAAAAGGCTGGAGAAACTCAGTGGGACGGACAGCATCTCTGGAGAAAAGGGGCAGGTGACATTTCGGATTTGATTACACTGTCCTGATTAATTTTACTGATTGTATACCTTGTTGTCATCTTCTCCCCTGCCAATAATGAACCATTCTAGTCTGCAGAAGGGTCTCGAACCGAACGTCACCCAATTCCTTCTCTCCAGAGATGCTGTCTGTTCCTGGTGGCAGGGTGTTGACGTGGATAGAAAATTGGTTGGCAGACAGGAAGCAAAGAGCAGGAGTGAACGGGTCCTTTTCAGAATGGCAGGCAGTGGCGAGTGGAGTGCCGCAAGGCTCGGTGTTGGGGCCGCAACTGTTTACCATATATATTAATGATTTGGAAGAGGGAATTAAGAGCAACACTAGCACGTTTGCGGATGACATAAAGCTGGGTGGCAGTATGAACTGTGAAGAGGATGTTAGGAGATTGCAGGGTGACCTGGAAAGGTTGAATGTGTGGGCAGATGCGTGGCAGATGCGGTATAATATAGATAAATGTGAGGTTATCCACTTTGGTGGTAAAAACAAGGGAGCAGATTATTATCTCAATGGGGTTAGGTGAGGTAAGGGGGAGATACAGCGAGATCTGGGTGTCCTTGTACACCGGTCACTGAAAGTTGGTGTGTAGGTACAGCAGGCAGTGAAGAAAGCTAATGGAATGTTGGCCTTCATAACAAGAGGATTTCAGTATAGGAATAGAGAGGTTCTTCTGCAGTTGTATAGGGCCCTGGTAAGACCACATCTAGAGTATTGTGTACTGTTTTGGTCTCCTAATTTGAGGAAGGACATCCTTGTGATTGAGGCAGTGCAGCATACGTTCACAAGATTGATCCCTGGGATGGCGGGACTGTCATATGAAGAAAGATTGAAAAGACTAGGCTTGTATTCACTGGAGTTTAGAAGGATGAGGGGGAATCTTATAGAAACATATAAAATTATAAAAGGACTGGACAAACTAGATGCAGGAAAAATGTTGGGCGAGTCCAGAACCAGGGGCCACTGTCTTAGAATAAAGGGACGACTGTTTAAGACTGAGGTGAGAAAAAACGTTTTCACCCAGAGAGTTGTGAATTTTGTGGAATTCCCTGCCACAGAGGGCAGTGGAGGCCAAATCACCGGGTGGATTTCAGAGAGAGTTACATAGAGCTCTAGGGGCTGGTGGAATCAAGTGAAATGGGGAGAAGGCAGGCACGGGTTATTGATTGGGGACTATCAGCCATGATCACAATAAATGGTGGCGCTGGCTCGAAGGGCCAAATGCCTCCTCCTGCACCTATTTTCTTTGTCTATGTCTATGTCCCATTGAGTTACTCCAGCATTTTGTGTTTACCTTTGAACGAACCAATCCACATTTTGTTGATCATCATCTGCTTTCAAATGTCTGGAAAAGGGTCTTGAACCAAAACGCTATCCATTCATTTTCTCCAGAGATTCTGCCAGACCCACTGAGTTACTCCAGCTTTGTGTGTCTACCTTCTGTTCAAACCAGCATCTACAGTTCTGCTCCTTCCTACACATCAATGAAAAACCGTGCTCTCTGGGTTAACCAGATGCAGTGTTATTTTATTCTACTCACAGACGGAGATGCTTCACCGTGCTCTTCCTGGGCTTTGCAGATGTGAGACTTTTATCGATGCGTGGTTCAATTTCCAGCAATATCTTGTAGCTACAGAATGGCAAACGAACACGTTGGACAGATTAATGCAGTTATTCCGCCAAATTCAATGCTTGCACCAAAGATCATTTGGCCGGGAGGTATTTATTTCTCTGGCAAGAGAACATGGCTCATTACAGGGTGGCTCGGTGGCGCAGCGATAGAATTGCTGCCTCACAGCGCCAGGGATCCAGATTCCATCCTGACTACGGGTGCTGTCTGTACAGAGTCTGTGCGTTGTCCCTGTGACCTGCGTGAATTTTCTTTGACATCTTTGGTTGCCTCCCACACTCCAAAGACGTACAGGTTTGTAGATTAATTGGCTTGGTATGAATGTAAAAATGGTCCCACGTTTATGCTGCGTAGTGTTAATGTGCGGGGATTGCTGGTCGGTGTGGACGCAGTGGGCCAAAGTGCCTGTTTCCATGCTGTATCTCTAAACTAAACATATTTCATTTATTATGCAATCTATGGTACAGCGTTTACGACCCATTGTGCTGCTGCTAGAAATAATGTCATTGTTCCATTTTAGGTACATACGGTCACTCTCGACTCGTGCACATTTACAATGCCAGTTTAGAGATACAGCGCGGAAACAGGCACTTTGACCTAAATGCCAAAGATTACATCTAAGATTACTTCCACGTTTAGACAAGAACAAAAAATGTTCTTCCAAAGCTTCTTACCTTTCCTCATCCGTGAAATACTGTTCGTTGCGGAACCACTGGAGAAAACTTTGGACGGGGCTGATGTAGTATACGTTACAGGAAGACTGCAACTGCTTAATTTGGGATAAAACCTCAAACTCCTGCCAAAGGACAACAAAGATTAAACCTTCCTCTCCTCCACAAAAAAATATCATTGCCTCCTGTGACATGTACGGAACTTTCAAGAGGAGCCAACAACTATAAACACTATAATTTGCTGTCAACTCACTGCATTTGGTTCTGCAAATATTGTAAAGGTGGACTGATGTACTGATGGTCACATTTCGAGCACAGTCAGTAGGAAGTCAGAAGAAAGGTCTCGACCCGAAACGTCACCCATTCCTTCTACCCAGAGATGATGCCTGTCCCGATGAGTTTCTCCAGCATTTTGTGTCTATTTTCAAAAAACTGCAGATGCCCGTTTACGCTGAAGAGACACAAAATGCTGGAGTAACTCAGCGAGACAGGCAGCATCTCTGGAGAGAAGGAAAAGGTGACGTTTCGGATCGAGACACTTCTTCAGACTCCAGATCTCCCGTCAGAGAGGAGAAGAATGTTCTCAAGGTCGGGGTACCTTGAGGAGATTTCGCAATGGAGCAGAACAAATATGTTGGGAGCAACTGCGGATGCTGGAGAATAAGACACAAAATGGTGGAGTAACTCAGTGGGACAGGCAGCACCACTGGAGAGAAGGAATGGGTGAAGGTTCAGGTCGAATCCCTTCTTCAGACTCAGTGTTTTGCAGCACCCCGTACAGTTTTAGTCAATCTGCTATAGCAAGGATGTTGCATTGAAAATAGGTGCAGGAGGAGGCCATTCGGCCCTTCGAACCAGCACCGCCATTCATTGTGATCATGGCTGATCGTCCCATATCAATAACCCGTGCCTGCCTTCTCCCCATATCCCTTGATTCCACTAGCCTCTAGAGCCCTATCTAACTCGCTTTTAAATCCATCGAGTGATTTGACCTCTCTGGCAGGGAATTCCATACATTCACAACTTTCTGGGAGATAAGTTTTTTCTCACCTCAGTCTTAAATGACCTCCCCTTTATTCTAAGACTGTGTCCCCTGGTTCTGGACTCGCCCAACATTGGGAACATTTTTCCTGCATCATGCTTGTCCAGTCCTTTTATAATTTTATATGTTTCTATAAGATCTCCCCTCATCCTTCTAAACTCCAGTGAATACAAGCCTAGTCTTTTCAATCCTTTCTCATATGACAGTCCTGCCATCCCAGGGATCAATCTCGTTAACCTACGCTGCACTGCCTCAATCACAAGGATGCCCTTCCTCAAATTAGGAGACCAAAACTGTACACAATACTCCAGATGTGGTCTCACCAGAGCCCTATACAACTGCAGAAGAACCTCTCTACTCCTATACTGAAATCCTCTTGTTATGAAGGCCAACATTCCATTAGCTTTCTTCACTGCCTGCACGCCAACTTTCAGTGACCGGTGTACAAGGACACCCAGGTCTTGCTGTACCTACCCCTTACCTAATCTAACCCCATTGAGATAATAACCTGCCCCCGTGTTTTAGCCACCAAAGTGGATAACTTCACTTTATCTATATTATATTGCATCTGCCACGCATCTGCCCACTCACTCAATCTGTCCCTCTTCCCAATCATTAATATATATGGTAAACAGTTGCGGCCCCAACACCGAGCCTTGCGACACTCCACTCTCCACTGCCTGCCATTCTGGAAAGGACCCGTTCACTCCTTTGCTTCTTTGCTTCCGGTCTGCCAAACAATTTTCTATCCATGTCAACACCCTACCCCCAATACCATGTGCTCTAATTTTAGTCACCAGTCTCCCGTGCGTTCCTTATCAAAAGCTTTCTGAAAGTCTAGATACACTACATCCACTGGCACCCCTTCATTCATTTTACTTAATTTCCCTATCATAAATCCATGTTGACGTGGACTAATCCTTTTACTGCTATCCAAATGCCCCATTATTACCTCTTTAATAATTGACTCCAGCATCTTTCCCACCACCGAAGTCAGGCTAACTGGTCTGTAAATCCTCATTTTCTCTCTCGCTCCTTTTTTGAAAAGTGGGATAACATTAGCTATCCTCCAATCCACAGGGACTGATCCTCAATCTATTGATCATTGGAAAATGATCACCAATGCATCCACTATTTCTAGAGCAACCTCCCTAAGGACCCTGGGATGCAGACCATCAGGCCCAGGGGATTTATCATCCTTCAGTCCCATTAGCCTACCCAATATTATTTCTCGCCTAATGAAAATTTCTTTCAGTTCCTCTACCCCCTCAGATCCTCTGTCCTCCAGTACATCTGGGAGATTATTTGTGTCCTCCTTAGTGAAGACAGATCCGAAGTACCTATTCAACTCTTCTGCCATTTCCTTGTTTCCCATAATAATTTCACCCGTGTCTCCCTTCAAGGGACAGACTTTTGACTTTGCTACTCTTTTTCCCGTAACATATTCAAAATAACTTTTACTGTCCTTCTTTATATTCCTGGCCAGCTTCCCTTCATACTTCATCTTCTCAGCCCGTATTACCCGTTTTGTTTCCTTCTGTCGTCCTATGAAAGTTTCCCAATCCTCTGGCTTCCGGCTACTCTTTGCTGTGTTATATGTATTTTCTTTTAGTTTTATTCTATCCCGAACTTCTCTTGTCAGCCACGGTTGCCTCCTACTCCCCTTAGAATCTTTCTTCCTTTTTGGAATGAAATGATCCTGCATCTTCCGGATTATGCCCAGAAATTCCTGTCATTGCTGTTCCACCGTCATTCCTGCTGGGATCCCGTTCCAGTCTACCTTGGCCAGGTCCCCTCTCATACCTTCATAGTGCCCTTTGTTCAACTGCAACACTGCCACTTCTGATTTAACATTCTCCATCTCAAATTGCAGATTAAAACTAATCATATTATGATCACTACCTCCAAGCGGTTACTTTACCTCGAGTTCTCTTATCATATCTGGCTCATTGGACAACACTAAATCCAGAATTGCCTTTTCTCTGGTCGACTCCATTACAAGCTGCTCTAAGAAACCATCTCAGAGGCATTCTACAAACTCTCTTTCTTGAGGTCCTGAACCAACCTGATTTTCCCAGTCTACCTGCATATTGAAATCCCCCATCACCACAGTGGCATTACCTTTGTTATATGCAAGTTTTAACTCCTGCTGCAACTTACACCCTACGTCCCGGCTACTATTTGGGGGTCTGTAAAAAACACCAATTAGTGTCTTCTTGCCTTTACAATTCCTCAACTCAATCCACAGCAGGCACGTGCCGTGAGTAATTACTCAGGGTAGGCAGTCAGCCGGCTTTCAAAAAAAATCTTAAAACCGCGCATGCGCAGATTGTTCTCTTCGTAAAAAAATAAAAATAAGTAACAATTCAAATTTCCCAAGGGTTCTAAATCTCCTTTATTTTTTAATTACTGAATGGGTGGGGGACGGAGGATGAAGGCAGGTGGATAGATGGTGGGAAAAACGGGAGCACATCGGGACGTTGAATCAGTTGTCATCTTATGCAATGACAATACTAATTCAAGGGTCCAATTGGAGGGGGAGTTCCTTTCACAGCGTGTGGGGAGCCTGCGGCAGGGGTTAAATATGCGAGAAGGGAGAAGTTTTGAGAAGGAGGGGGACAGAGATCATATCAAACTCACTCACCACTGCCGCAGCGCTCCGGGCAAGGACAGCAGAACTGGCCGCCACTTCCGGGGATAGAAGCAGCTCGGGTGCGAGCGGCCACCGGGACCCAACACCAGAACCGACTGCTCTTCAGCGCCTTCTGATCACCTCTGGCAGTGCTCTTCGTCTGAACATCTCTCACCCTCCGTGTTAAAGAAGGAACTGCAGATGCTGGAGAATCGAGGGTTACACAAAGAGCTGGAGAAACTCAGCGGGTGCAGCAGCATCTAAGGGGCGAAGGAGATAGGCGACGTTTCGGGTCGAGACCCTTCTTCAGACTGAGACTGAGTCTGAAGAAGGGTCTCGACCCGAAACGTCGCCTATCTCCTTCGCCCCTTAGCTGCTGCTGCACCCGCTGAGTTTCTCCAGCTTTTTGTGTAACCCCCATCTCTCACCTGCCGGACACGGACAGCAGAACTGGCCGCCACTTCCGCGGAAGGAAGCAGCTCGGGTGACTGCAAGTGGCCGCCGGGACCCTGCCACTTCAGCCCCTTCTGCTGGTCCCCACTCACCTCTGGCAGTGCTCTCCGTCTGAACATCTCTCACCTGCCGCTCGCCAGCCGGCTTCCCGCAAATCTTTAAATTCCGACAGCGCGTTCACGGGTCCAGTTTAGGTTACTTGGCTGTGGGAATTTAAGGATTTGCGGGACGCGGTTGACATGAGCGAAGCCGGCGCACGGCAGGTGAGAGATGGGGGTTACACAAAAAGCTGGAGAAACTCAGCGGGTGCAGCAGCATCTAAGGGGCGAAGGAGATAGGCGACGTTTCGGGTCGAGACCCTTCTTCAGACCTGCTGACCTTCTTCATGCTGCAGCACCCGCTGAGTTTCTCCAGCTTTGTGTAACCCTCGATTCTCCAGCATCTGCAGTTCCTTCTTTAACACGAACGGCTTTAGGACGCGGTTAAAGACCTGCCGGAGGGGCAAGTCTGGGCAGTGAGTGGGTTGTATCCACGTGTGATGCTCCATCCACCCCCCGGGGCCGAGAGTGTGGGATTGTGAAGGAACTGCAGATGCTGGTTTGCACCGAAGATAGACACACACAAGAAGGGTCTCGACCCGAAACGTCGCCTATCTCCTTCGCTCCTTAGATGCTGCTGCACCCGCTGAGTTTCGCCAGCTTTTTGTGTAACCCATAGACACACACAATGCTGGAGTAACTCCGAGGGACTGGCAGCATCTCTGGAGAGATGGGATGGGTGAGATTTCGTGTCGAGAGCCTACTTCAGACTTCTCCAGAGATCCCGCTGAGTTTACTCCAGTAGTGGTGTTTATCCCGGTGGCGGGGAGCCGGGCTTGACCGACCCGCCGCCTCTACTTGCCGGTCAGTCGGGTGATCATCGCCCTCCGCCCGGAATGCAGCGGAGTTTTGCACCCAGTGAGTTGTCCAGCGCTCACGGTGGACGAGGGAGGACAGCAACAGACCAGGTAAATGAATAGGAGCACATAAATGAGTCTAGCATTTCTTGTTTTTATGTTTTAATTTACAAGCCGCTTCACGCGAGGCAAGTTTTATTTTCAGTCCGAAGAAGGGTCTCGACCCGAAACGTCACCCATTCAACGATAGACACACACAAGCTGGAGTAACTAAGTGGGACAGGCCGCATCTCTAGAGGGAAGGGATGGGTGATGTTTAGATCCAAATGCTGGAGAATTTCAGCAGGTCGAGACCCTCCTGTCACCCATCCCTTCGCTCTATAGATGCTGCTGCACCCGCTGAGTTTCTCCAGAATTTTGTGTACGCTCGATTTTGCTGCTATATTTAAGAGGGCGTTAGATGTGGCACTTGTGGCTAAAGGGATCAGGGGGTATGGAGAGAAGGCAGGTACGGGATACTGAGTTGGATGATCAGCCATGATCACATTGAATGGCGGTGCAGGCTCGAAGGGCCGAATGGCCTACTCCTGCACCTATTTTCTATGTTTCTATGTTTCTATCTATCTGCAGTTCCTTCTTTAACACTGCTGGAGTAATTCAGCGGGTCGAGATCCTTCTTCAGAAGACGAGCCCCCCCCCCCCGCACCCCCAACCACCTTCCACCTCAACTTACGCCTGGGCACCAAAGCAGCTCAAGAGGCGAACCCTGAGCTCCGTCTCCCAACAATCTGAACAGCGGCTGCGGCCGGCTGGCACCCGGCATGGACTTCTCACCCCTCACACACTTTTACTCTCACCTAGTCCCATCTCACCTGCACTCAGACTGGAGCATGGCAAGTGGGTTACTGACCCCGATCCCCTCCTTCACAACGCCAGACTGCCCAAACACTGTGAACGGAGCTCTCCCCCCACCCTGGGAACTACAGTATTTAAAAACATAAAGCACAAAGAAATGCACTTACCACATTATTGGTACATTAAGTCCATTCTCCATTTGTTTGCTAAGATACTATTAAAATAATGGCAATCCATATTTGAACATCCCGCCAAGAAACTCGCGATGCGCATGCGCAGAAAGATGATGCACATGCGCAGTGCTGCAAAGGCAGAATTTCTGCTGCCTTCAGCTCCCATTGAATCTGACGGCTCAGGCAGCGCTGACGGCACGGGGGCTGCACAGAGCTTCCCGTGTTACAAGCGCTGCGGGTGAAAGGCACGGAGAATTATGCCTACCTAAGAGATCGATCTCTTAGACAGGCATAATTCTCCCATGCCTTTACTATTTATATTTAAAAATTGCCATTTCATAATTTTAGTCAGGGTAGGCAGTGCCTACCTTGCCTACCCTGACGGCACGTGCCTGATCCACAGTTACTCTACCTCGCCAGTCCCTATGTCTTACCTCGCAAGGGACTGAATTCCATGCCTCACCAGCAGAGCTACCCTCCGCTCCTCTGCCCACCTGCCTGTCCTTTCTATAGGATGTATAACCCTGAATATTAAGTTCCCAGGCCCAATCCTCCTGCAGCCACGTCTCAGTAATCCCCACAGAGAAAGAGACTAGTTAAAACAAATGTTGGTCCCTTGCAGTCAGAAACAGGTGAATTGATCATGGGGAACAAGGACATGGCAGACCAATTGAATAACTACTTTGGTTCTGTCTTCACTAAGGAAGACATAAATAATCTGCCGGAAATAGCAGTGGAACGGGGGTCAAATAAGATGGAGGAACTGAGTGAAATCCAGGTTAGCCGGGAGGTGGTGTTGGGTAAATTGAATGGATTGAAGGCCAATAAATCCCCAGGGCCAGATAGTCTGCATCCAAGAGTACTCAAGGAGGTAGCCACAGAAATAGTGGATGCATTAGTGATAATTTTTCAAAATTCCTTAGATTCTGGAGTAGTTCCTGAGGATTGGAGGATAGCTAATGTAACCCCACTTTTTAAAAAAGGAGGGAGAGAGAAAGCGGGGAATTACAGACCAGTTAGTCTAACATCGGTAGTGGGGAAACTGCTAGTCAGTTATTAAAGATGGGATAGCAGCGCATTTGGAAAGTAGTGAAATCATTGGACAAAGTCCGCATGGATTTACGAAAGGTAAATCATGTCTGACAAATCTGATAGAATTTTTCGAGGATGTAACTAGTAGAGTGGATAAGGGAGAACCAGTGGATGTGTTATATCTAGACTTTCAGAAGGCTTTCGACAAGGTCCCGCATAAGAGATTAGCATACAAACTTAAAGCACACGGTATTGGGGGTTCAGTATTGATGTGGATAGAGAACTGGCTAGCAGACAGGAAGCAAAGGGTAGGAGTAAACGGGTCCTTTTCAGAATGGCAGGCAGTGACTAGTGGGGTACCGCAAGGCTCAGTGCTGGGACCCCAGCTATTTACAATATATATTAATGATTTGGACGAGGGAATTCAATGCAACATCTCCAAGTTTGCAGATGACACCAAGCTGGGGGGTATAGTTAGGTGTGAGGAGGATGCTTGGAGGCTGCAGGGTGATTTGGATAGGCTGAGTGAATGGGCAGATGCATGGCAGATGCAGTATAATGTGGATAAATGTGAGGTTATCCACTTTGGTGGCAAAAACATGAGGGTAGACTATTATCTGAATGGTGGCAGATTAGGAGAAGGGGAGATGCAACGAGACCTGGGTGTCATGGTACACCAGTCATTGAAAGTAGGCATGCAGGTGCAGCAGGCAGTGAAGAAAGCAAATGGTATGTTAGCATTCATAGCGAAAGGATTTGAGTATAGGAGCAGGGAGGTTCTACTGCAGTTGTACAGAGTTTTGGTGAGGCCACACCTGGAGTATTGCGTACAGTTTTGGTCTCCAAATCTGAGGAAAGACATCCTTGCCATAGAGGGGGTACAGAGAAGATTCACCAGACTGATTCCGGATGTCAGTACTTTCATATGAGGAAAGATTGGAAAGACTTGGCTTGTACTCGCTGGAATTTAGAAGATTGAGGGGAGATCTTATTGAAACTTACAAAATTCTTAAGGGGTTGGACAAGCTAGATGCTGGAAGATTGTTCCCGATGTTGGGGGAGTCCAGAACAAGGGGTCACAGTCTAAGGATAAGGGGGAATTCCTTTAGGACCGAGATGAGGAAAACATTCTTTACACAGAGAGTGGCGAGTCTCTGGAATTTCATTTCGGAGTCACGTGAGTGACTTCGTGAAGAGCCCGCCGGCGCGCATGCTCGACATATCGTCGTAACGCGTTGCTGCGACGGCTGGCGGTGGAGCGCGCTCCTCGCCAGCCCTTCATAAGGGGCCACGGAGGTGAGTATTCTACCTTTAGTTGGTGGTCCTTGTTGTCTGATTATGTCTTGCAGCAAGGACATGGATGGGAGTTCGAAGGGCCGGAGGACGTCAGGACGAGTTCGCCAGTCAACAGTTCCGGGGCCTTTACCATCGGCAATACCTGCAGCGCAGGCCGGGACTCAGGCGGAGATGTGGGCAAGCCCTGTGATTACAGGTCCAGGTCCGCCAGCACACCACAGCTCGGAGGAGTTCGACGAGGAGGAGTGTGGTGTGCCGCCAGAGCAGGGGGACCCTGCCATGGCAGTCAGGTCGTCAGCGGGCTCGCTGGCGACCTCGAGCAGGGCACGTGCCGTTGCACGGTCTGTTCCACTCAGCCCTCCGAGAAGGGGGAGGGCAGGAGCCCAGAAGCCTAACCCTGTTAGGGCTAAGGCATTGCCTATCGCGGAGGAGCGGTCAGGTTCCAGGGCGAGACCCGGGGCGGCTGTGAGGTCCAGCCGGCACACCCCGACTCTCGACGCCGGGACGGGTCGGTCGAGTCGGGTCGAGTCACGGTCGCCGAGCCCCCCATGGATGGGTAGGCGAGACCATGCGTCGGCAACGTCCACGATGTGGGCAGCCGGCAAGACTGCGCGGGCCCCAGGCAGCCATGCTTCGGCTGGTGCCGACACCTCGCCGCAAGTGCCCTTAGTGGCAGTGGCTTCAGCTCTCGCTAAACGGAGGCGATTGAACACGCCCGCGCAGGAATCGCGCAGTTTCGCCTCGGCGGCTGTTAGCGACAACTACCGGCACCGGCAGGGCCTCGACGAGGTGCGGGCCGATGACAGGAGCCCGGTTTTCTTTTCAGAGCCGGAGGACTCCGACCACCTGAGTGTTCAGGGTGAAGGGCGTATTGACCGTATGGAGCGGCTGCTGGAGCTCCTGCTTCAACGTCAACAACAGCAGGGCAGCAACAGGCACAGGGCGTCTTCACCAACATCTACTATCAGCCTGGAGCAGCAGGAGGAGGAGGTTCTGGTGGATCCCGTACCAACTCCGTTGGAGGTGCCAGCGGAAGAACTCTTGGATGTGGCGACCAAATTCGCGGCCCCACATACGGCTGGTCTTCCTCTAAATACAAAGCTGGCAGCCACAGTGGACTTTCTTAATAATCAGGTGCTGCAGGAAGAAGTCCTCATCCAGGCTATGAGCCGGCACAAGGCTCCATCAAACTGCAACTCCCTCAACGTGCCTGTGGTCAATACGCCAATATGGGGCAACATCAGTGCGGCTATCCGTCAACAGGAGCTAAAATTGCAGCGGATTCTGAAACTCCTCACGGCCGGTATTATCGCCTTTGCGCGGTCGGTGGACGGGGACGAACTGAATTTGGACCAGGAAGATGCTCTGGCCTTATTGTGCGCGACCCAGCACGAAATCAACGGGTTTCGCAAAAACAGCATCCGCCCAGCACTCAACCCGAAGTTTGCAGGATTGTGCAAACCACCGCCGCCGCCGCCGCCCCGTCAGCTCTTTGGTGAGGACCTCTCGAAGAGAGTCAAAGAGCTTGACGAACAAGCCAAAACGGTGGGGATCATGCGCTCTCAGAGTGCCCCCACACCGTCAGGCTCAAAAGCTCCATACATTCGCTCACGAGGGTCGGCCGGTGCCTCGACGAGGACTCGCCCTCTAGCTCCACAACGACAACAGCACCAGAACCAGCACCAAGGGTCTTTTTTAGGACAGGGTCGGCAGAGACCTTTGTGGAAATCGAAGACGCCGCGCCCTCAAGCCAACCCAGCACCTCCACGGCCACCCACACGTGTCAAGGACCGCCGGTAACCACGGAGGTGAGGGGGTCTGGTTCTCTTTTTTCTCTCTGTTTAACTTCCCATGTTGGTGGTCGTTTACGGTTGTTTTTGGATGCATGGGGTAATTTTACTGGTGATGAGTATGTGTTGCGGAATATTCGGGGGCATAAAATTGAGTTTATTAATGGCGACATTCCTCCATCCCAGCACATGCCTGGTCGTACGTTCAAATTGTCTGCTGCAGAACAGGCAGCAGGTTACAAGGAAATTTAAGTTTGGAAAGAAGGGTGTGATTGAGAAAACAGTGCATGAGCCAATTGAATTTGTTTCGAACATATTTACTAGACCTAAGAAGGATGGAGGCTGTCGTGTCATTATTGATCTAACCCGTTTGAATACGTTTGTAACATATACTCATTTTAAAATGGATACGTTTGAAACAGCCAAATCATTGATTTCTCATGGCTGCTTTATGGCATGCATTGATTTGAGGGATGCATATTATTCAGTATCCATCCAGAAAGATGATAGAAGGTTTTTGAAATTTATCTGGATGGGGCAACTTTGGCAGTATAAGGCTTTGCCTAATGGGCTTACTACAGCCCCTAGATTGTTCACTAAGTTGGTGAAGCCAATCATGGCTTATTTGAGACAACGACATCATATAGTTATGGCCTATTTAGATGATGTCTTTATTGTGGGCCACACCCTGCAATTGGCTGAACAGGGTGTTGCAGCTGCTGTCAATATATTTCAACAATTAGGATTCATTGTCCATCCAGAGAAATCGAAGTTCTGCCCTGCCCAGGTAATTAATTACCTAGGGTTCACGGTGAACTCAATGAGCATGAGGATAACTATACCAATTAACAAAATTGAGGAAGTCACTAAGGTGTGCAGAGATTTAATTGGCACCAATATACCATCGATTCGGCATACAGCCACAGTAATTGGCAAGTTAGTGGCTTTGTTTCCGGCAGCACGATATGGACCTTTGCATTATCAGAATTTGCAAAGAGCTAAAATTACTGCGTTAAAACGGAACGCTGGTCATTACGATCGATCTATGCAGCTGCCGTCCGAAGCGATAACTGAGTTGCAATGGTGGGTGTGTCACATTAGCAACTCATTTAAGCCTGTCAGGGAGGCTAATCCGGTGGTATATTTACAGACTGATGCAAGCTCCAATGGCTGGGGAGCTACTGATAATTGCTCTAGTTGTGGGGGTAGATGGGACACCCTTGAGGCATCGATGTTGTTGACTCAAGGGATTAACTATTTGGAGTTGCTGGCAGCATTCCACGGACTTCGTGCATATTGTTCCAAGCTTGTTGGAGCACACGTCCGTCTCCAAATAGACAACACCACAGCTGTGGCATATTTAAACCATATGGGTGGTACCAGGTCAGTTTTGTGTGACAAATTGGCTAACTCAATTTGGCTCTGGTGTATTCAAAGAGACATTTGGATTTCAGCTACCTATTTGCCAGGTGAGCTTAATACTGTGGCGGACACCAGGTCACGCAAATTTAATGACAACATTGAATGGATGTTGCATCCTGAGATTTTTTCTAAAGTCACAGCCAAATTTGGTAAACCGGACATTGACCTTTTTGCGTCACGGTTGAACCATCAGGTACCAGCCTACGTTTCATGGGAACCAGATCCTGGGGCAATAGCGCTAGATGCATTCTCACTGGACTGGGGGAATTGGTTTTTCTATGCCTTCCCTCCGTTTTGCCTCATCAGTCGGGTATTGCGAAAGATTCAGGCAGATGCTGCCAAGGGCATCCTTATTATACCCGACTGGCCCACACAGCCTTGGTATCCGGTGGTCTTTGACATGCTCAACGAACCTTGGGTCCTTTTGAAGGGTTGCCCACAATTGGTTACTCACCCTGTCTCAGGGGAGCCACATCCCTGCCATGGCTATTTAAATTTGTTGGCTTGCAGGTTCTGAACAGGCCGTTAGTCCAATACGGCCTCTCGGCTCGGACCATGGATACCATCGGGGCGTCGTGTCGAGAGTCCACAAGGCGAAGATACCGCTCGCATATTAAGAAGTGGGAAGCCTACTGCAGCCGCTCTCGCATCACGTACGATGACGTGACAATAACCGACGTCCTGGAATTCCTCGCGGGGTTGCACCATGATGAACACTTAAGTTACAGTGCCATCAACAGTGCCAGAAGTGCGCTATCATTCTACCTCAAGATTGGGGTAGGATCCAACAGGCTAGTGTCCAGACTCATGCGGGGTATATTCAATATGAATCCGCCTACACCACGCTATAATATCACCTGGGATGTCAGGGACGTATTAACCCTGCTCAGGACGTGGTCTCCCATGGAAGGGCTCCAACTGGACCAACTCACCATGAAGCTGGTGATGTTACTAGCGCTGACTTCAGCTCAGAGGGTACAGACACTACACAAACTGCGTGTCGACAGAATGACAGCTACCCCTACAGAAGTAGTCTTTTTCGTTGACGAGCTACTAAAGCAGCATAGACCTGGGTGCACAGGGCTGCAGCTGAAGTTCCCGGCATACCCCGCAGATGCTAGGCTATGTTTAGTCTCACATATCCGCCACTATGTCAAAGTGACGGCACGCATCAGAGGAATGGAGAGATACCTGCTTGTCACTCATAAGAGACCTCTTCATCGAGTGACAGTCCAGACGATATCCAGGTGGCTTCGAGTCGTCTTGGGTAAGTCAGGTATCGACATTAATGTGTTCAAGTCTCATTCCACCAGGGCTGCATCGACGTCAGCGGCGAGGGTCATGGAGGTGCCCATGGACCAAATTCTCGCCACAGCAGGATGGGCGAATGAAGCTGTGTTCCAGCGTTTTTATAACAAGCCTGTTGCTGCTCCTCTACAGTTCGCAGAAGCCGTGCTGAATGCAGGTCAAGAACGTGGAGATGTCCCCGCATGAGGGGTTTTGATTTGTTATTAATAAATATGCTCTTGTTTTGCAGTATGAACTATTGAGCAAGTTTGTTCCTCCCATCCATCCCTGGTAGTGGTGTGTCAGCATGGACGTGGTCCAGGGCGTGTAATCACAGAAGCTTTGAAGTCTTCACGAAGTCACTCACGTGACTCCGAAATGAAATGGTAAGATTGAACGAGAACTTACCAGTTCGAAGGTTGATCTTTATTTTATGAGGAGTCGAAGTGAGGGATTTCGTGCCCTCCTCGCCCAACCCTCAATCACCTTCATCTGGTAATCTTAGTCAATTCAATCATACTATGAGAAGTCATTTCTTTTGTTGGTTTCTGTGATTCCACGCCGCTACTTTGAAGTATGTCGAGCATGCGCGCCGGCGGGCTCTTCACGAAATCCCTCACTTAGACTCCTCATAAAATAAAGATCAACCTTCGAACTGGTAAGTTCTCGTTCAATCTTACTATTCTCTGCCACAGAAGGTAGTTGAGGCCAGTTCATTGGCTATATTTAAGAGGGCGTTAGATGTGGCATTTGTGGTTAAAGGGATCAGGGGGTATGGAGAGAAGGCAGGTACGGGATACTGAGTTGGATGATCAGCCATGATCATATTGAATGGCGGTGCAGGCTCGAAGGGCCGAATGGCCTACTCCTGCACCTATTTTTCTATGTTTCTATGTTTCTACAATGTCATATCTACAAACTGAGCCTCAAGCTCATCTAATTTACTTCTTATACTTCGCGCATACATATACAACACTTTTAATTCCTTGTGCATCTCATCTTTCACATTGATTCCTATTACACATGACAATACTCTCCTATCCCCTTGTGAGCTTCCTTTCCCGTTATTTCTGGGGTCATTAACCATCCCTTTACTCTCTTTCCCTTTAACTCCATCCTCGACTATCCCATTTGACACCCCACCCCCCTTATTCAGTATAAAACCACCCGTGTAGCAGTGGCAAACCTGCCTGCCAGAATGCTGGTTTCCCCACCTGTTAAGATGCAATCCGTCCCTTTTGTACAGTTCCTCCTTATTCGAAAACAGATCCCAGTGATCTAAGAATCCAAATCCTTGCCCCTGCACCAGTTCCCCAGCCACACGTTCAGGTCCCGTATCTCCCTGTTCCTCCTCTCGCCAGCACGAGGAACTGGAAGCAAACCGGAGATAACAACCCTGGAGTCCCTGATTTTCAGCATTTTTCCAAGCTCTCTAAAGTCACACTGCAGAATATTCATCCCTCTCATTCCGACATCATTTGTGCCGACAAATAGACAATGCTGATGTGAATAGGCAATAGGTGCAGGAGTAGGCCTTTGAGCCCTTCAAGCGAGCATCGCCATGCACTGTGTTCATGGATGATTATCCACAATCCGTACCGCATTCCTGCCTTCTCCCCATATCCCTTGACTGCGCTATCTCTAAGAGTTCTATCTAAAACCCCTGTCTCACGGTGCGAGTTGGCCCACGAGTGACCCCGAGTTTTCACTCGTGGTGATCACGTACAGCCAACGTAGTGGGAACGTCGGAACTCGCGCGATCAACTTGTCCACTCGTGGCGCTAACGGCAGGTACCCGTGAAACTTGTGAACTCGTGAAAAAAGTCAAACATGTTTGACTTTTTCCACGAGTCAAATTTCGTGGTCAAGTTTAAAATTGAAACATTTAAACTCAGAGTTATATCGTAGTGGCCCGTGCGTTAACTTTAGTGATCCGTGCGTCTACCGTGGGAACTCTTTAATAGACACAAAATGCTGGAGTAACTCGCGGACCAGGCAGCATCTCTGGAGAGAAGGAATGGAGTCGAGACCCTTCTTCAGACTTACCCAAAACGCCACCCATTGCTTCTCTCAAGATATGCGGCCTGTCCCGCCGAGTTACTCAAGCATTTTGTGTCTATCTATACTTTAGTTTCGGATATGATCAAGTGTAAGAAACGCAAACCAGACTACCTTCACATCAGAAAATCCTAATGTTCCTAATTTGGCCGAGGCACTTCACTGTCTGTGTGTAGGAAGGAGCTGCAGATGCTGGTTTACACCGACGATAGACACAAACATGCTGGAGTAACTCAGCGGGACAGGCATCGCCTCTGGAGAGAAGGAATGGGTGATGTTTCGGGTCGGGACCCTTCTTCAGACTCCCCGCTCATTCTTCCCTCGTCGATGTGAACTTGTGGGGGTGCGAGGAATCGGGCGTCGCTGGGTAAGGGGAAGAAAGGTTTTACTGCTGAATTATGCGCAACAGAAGCATGAAGTGGGGGTAAGGTCCGTTTAAACTATCTTGTCGTCATCCCCCCCCCCCCCCCCCCAATGTTGGGAGAGAGAGGGAAGAGAGTTGTGCAAACAAACCACGGGAGACTGCATCTTTGGAGGGAAATCATAAAATGTATAGGGATGTTTCGGGCAGGGACCCTAAAGGTTGACTACCCGTTTCGCAGATGCTGTTCCTAGCCCCCCCCTCTCACTCCTCCCCACCCATAGTCTTTGCCTTCTCCCAATTCCACCATCCCTCGCCCCCCCCCCCCCCCCAAACCTGTCCTCGCCTGAACTGCTGAAGATAACCGAGTGCTTTAAATGCAAATCCCGCACTGCGGCAACAACACACGCCCTGAGCGGGAGAGGAACTTGGTAACTCAAGAGCAAACGGGAGGGGAACTTGGTAACTCTGGAGACGATCTCGGAACATCGCAGATTACCATACCCGTGGGAACTCGCCACAAACACTTGCACATCAACTTGGAATATCGTACGCAACCACGAGTCTGTCACTCTGGGTCACTCGTGTGTCAACTCGCACCGTGAGACAGGGCCTTAACTCTCCCTTGAAAGCATCCAGAGAATTGGCCTTCACTGCCTTCTGAGGCAGAGAATTTCAGATTCACAACATTCTGGGTGAAGAAGTTTTTCTTTGTCTCTATTCTAAATGGTCATCCCCTTATTTTTAATCTGTGGCCCCTGGTTCAGGACTCTCACAACATTGGGAACATGTCGTTATGCTGGAAAGGGTACAGAGAAGATTTACGGGGATGTTGCCGGGACTTGAGGCGCTGAGCTATAGAGCGACTCACTTTATTCCTTGGAGTGCAGGAGGATGAGAGGTGATCTTATCGAGGTATAAAAAAATCGAGAGGGGGATAGAAAGGGTGAATGCACAGAGTCCTTTAACCATGATAGGGGAAATCAACTACTAGTGTTAATGTGAGAGGGACAATATTGAAGACGAACCCGAGGGGTAACCTTTTCCTCTCAGATGGATACAATGAATGAGCTGCCAGAGGAGATCGTTAAGGCAGTTAGCTTGGACATGGATAGGGTAGATTAAGGGGGGTATGGGCCAAACCTGGGCAGGTGAGACTAGTATAGATGGGACACCTTGGTCAGCATGGGTGAGTTGGGCCAAAGGGCCAGGTTAAATCCATAAGATAAGCTGGGGGATAAAGAACTCAAGGGCATAGGTTTAAGGTGAGAATTAAAAGATTTAGCAGGAACCGGAGGGGTATCAGAGGGTGGTGGGTACATGGAATGAGCTGTCTGGGGAAATAGTTGAGGCTGTTACAACAACACTTTATAGACACTTGGACAGTACTTGAATAGGAAATGTTGAGAGGAATATAGGCCAAATGGGATTAGTGTAGATGGGGCATCCTGGTCGGCATGGATGAGTTGGGCAGAAGGGCCTGTTACAATGCTGAACTCAATGAAGCCTATACTCAGGAATCCATTCAAGAACACTTTGTACAGCATCCTCTCACAAGCTTAGTCATATACCATAGAATGACCCCAACATTTACTCCTCTATGACATATAATAATAATAATCTTTATTGTAATTGTACAAGACAACAACATTTTGTTGGAGCAGTCCTCCAGCTGCACAGGAATATGAGTATAAAAATCCGTTAAAAAGACTACAAACATATAGGCGTTCCCATTTGAAGGGCAAGGCTCACAGTGGAGAAAGTAAACATTAAAAAACACGAAAAACACTAAAAACCTGCAACTAGAGGAAGAGCTCCAAGCCGCTGCGACTGTGCGCGCCGCCATATATTCCACCTCCACTGGTAAAGCAGACGGTGAAACCAGATAGGGTTAAATGGGTTAAAATTACATCCTCAGCAAAACTTCTCAACATTTGGAAGCTAACGACATTTCCACACTAATTATTTTTCAGGAATCTTCAGTCATAAAGAACATTTTTCCAGGCATATTTTAGAAAATTGTGGAATATATAATTTATACTAACCCGTCGTTTTTTCTCCATGTTGGTCAAGCCCTAAAAAATGCAAGAAAATAACCCATTAACCTGTTGAAAGATTCAGTTTGGTTCATTGTCACCGAGGTACTGTGAAAAGCCTTAGTTACGTGCTATCCAGTCAATGGAAAGACTATACATGATTAGAATCGAGCCATCCACTGTGTACCGATACATGATAAGGGAAAGCCAAGGTAAGGTAAGGTAAAGCCAGCAAAGATCTATCAAGAATAGTCTGAGGGTACACAAAGAGGTAGATAGTAGTTCAGGACTGCTCTCTGGCTGTGGTAGGGGGATTCAGTTGGAAACACCTGATAACAGCTGGAAATAAACTGTCCCTGAATCTGGAGGTGTGCATTTTCACACTTCTATCACTTCTATACCTTTTGCCTGATGGGAGAGGGGAGAAGAGGGAATGGCCAGGGTACGACACGTCCTTGATTATGCTGCTTGCCTTGCCGAGGCAACGTGAGGTATAAATGGAGTCAATGGAAGGGAGGTTGGTTTGTGTGATAGTGAGATTGGACAATACTCTAGGATTACAGTCCGTGAAGAGCTGAAGTGGATTACAATTAAATTCACCTTGCTTCCAAACTAGGAGATGAAAATGGAATAGCAGCAAGATTTTATATATACAGTAGCCGCTATATTTTTATATGATGCGTCGAAGGTTACAGGGAAAAGGCAGGAGAATGGGGTTGAGGGGAAAAATAGATCAGCCATGATTGAATGGGGGAGCAGACTCGATGGGCCAACTGGCCTAATTCTGATTCTATGTCTCATAATCTAATGTGCAGTCTTTGTGCAATCTCGTTTATACCGCGTAAGCAAATGGGCCAATTAACAAAATTGTCTAAACTCTGCAATGGGCGGCATCATGGCGCAGCGGTAGAGTTGCTGCCTAACAGCGCCAGAGGCCCGGGTTCGATTCCAACTGCGGGTGCTGTCCGTACGGAGTTTGTTCGTTCTCCCTGTGACGGCGTGGGTTTTCTCCGGGTACTCTGGTTTCCTCCCACACTCCAAAGATGTGCAGGTTTGTAGGCTCATTGGTTTTGGTAAAGATTGTACATGGTCCCTCGTGTGTAAGATAGTGCTAGTGGACCACTGATCGGCATGGTCTAGATGGGCTGAAGGGCCTGTTTCCGCTCTGTATCTCTAAACTAAACGACATTCAGAATGCAATTTAAAAAGTGATAGGCTCGCAAGAGAGTCTGTTTAGTAATTTTCAGGCAACCTGGTTTCATTAAATTACTGAAGCAAAGCTGTGCTCTCTTTGTGCAGGAGGGATCTGCAGATGCTAGTTTAAACCGAAGATAGGCACAAAGTACTGGAGCAACTCAGTGGGGCAGGCAGCATCTCTGGAGAAAAGGAATGGGTGACTTTTCGGGTCGAGATTCTCCTTCAGACTCAGACTTCTTCAGAAGAAGGATTTCGACCCGAAACGTCACCCATTCCATCTCCCCAGAAATGCTGCCTGTCCCGCTGAGTTACCCCAGCATTTTGTCTGTCTTCGAATATAATCTTTGATCTGCCTTGGTTGAACCTTCACTGATGGCGTAACTGTAGCAAGGAACAGCGCGAGAAAACCGCAGCAAGGAATCCCGACCCGTAGCCCTACTTACATCGATATAGTCAGGGAACGCCGTGTCCAGCATCATCAAGTCGGTCAAGAATATTCCCAGAAATGGCACGGTGCCTTGCATCACTCCCTGGGGAATTCAGGCAAAATTCGTCAGTGAACATGCTGAACAGTGCTTTTCTTAAACATTCCGACTGCTCGCTGCCTCATCATTTGCATTAAACTAAATTGGTTTGGAATTTATCATTAAAACAATATCATATCCTTAGATAATCTCCTTACTTATCTGGTAGAGTTGCTGCCTTGCAGTGTCAGAGACCCGGGTTCAATCCTGACTATGGGTGCAGTCAGTATGGAGTTTGTACGTTCTCCCCGTGACAGCGTGGGTTGTCTCCGGGTGCTCCGGTTTCTTCCCACACTCCAAAGACATGCATGATTATAGGTTCATTTGCTTTGGTTAAATTGTCCTGAGTGTTAGCGTCGGATAGTTAAGGATGTGGGAGGAACACGGGAAACCCAGTCAGTCACAGGGGGAATGTGCAAACTGCACATCGTTAGCGGCCGAGGTCAGAATGGAAATGATACAGTGTGGAAACAGGCTCTTCAGCCCAACTTGCCCACACCGGCCAACATTGTCCCAACTGCCTGTGTTTGATCCGTAATCCTCCAAACCTGTCCTGTCCATGTACCTGTCCAACTGTCTCTTAAATGTTGGGATAGTCCCAGCCTCAACTACCTCCTCTGGCAGCTTGTTCCATACACCCACCAGTGTTGGTGTTGTACTGTGATTTCAGTAAAGCAGTGAGTGGAGATGGGGGGGGGGGGACTGGGAAAGTTGATGGGGGCAGGACAAAGCCTGGACAAGCCATCAGTGGAGACTAGTGAGGGAGGGGGTCTTTGTCAGATGGGTGGAGTTTCAGTAAAGCTTTTTTCTTCTGTGTCTCCAATTCTACATTTATTCCTCCACAAACGCACACGCACATACACACCAAAAATCCAGCTCCCTTTGACATAGAAGAGGAATTAAATGTGGAGGCCGGCACAGTGGTGCAGCGGGTAGAGCTGCTGTCTCATGGCGCCTGAGATCCTGACCTTGGCCGCAGTCTATGCGGAGTTTGCACGTACTCCCTGTGATGGCGTGAGTTTCCTCCGGGTGCTCCGGTTTCAATCCCACATCCCAAAGACATGCAGGTTCCCAGGTGGTAAAATTGTGTGTAGGGGTGGATGAGAAAGTGGGATACCATAGAATGGGTGATCGATGGGTGGCGTGTACTCGGTGGCTCAAGGGCCTGTTTCCATGCTCCATCTTTAGTTTAGTTCAGAGATATAGCATGGAGGGAGGCCCTTCGGCCCACCGAGTCCACACCAACCAGCGATCCTGCACACTAACACTATACTACACACTAGGAAGAATTTACAATTTTACCGAAACCAATTAACTACAAACTTTGAAGTGTGGGAGGAAACTGGAGCACCCGGATAAAACCCACACGGTCACAGGGAGAATGTACAAACTCCGTCCAGGCAGCACCCATAGTCGGGATCTATCCTGGGCCCATGCAAGGCAGCAACTCTACCACGGTACCACCCAAGGTCACTCAAGCATTTTGTGTCTATCCACGATTAAACGGTGACATTTCATACCGATCCTGAATGAACACTAAAAACAAGGGCTACAGGCTTGTTGAAGATTCACAGCTTGTTGAAGATTAGACAGATAAGTACTGGTGACAAAACGCCCCCTCAGGGTGGGTGTCGAGCAGTCACGGAAACAGCTCGGGAGATTTCAGGAGAACTCACAGCATGGGATGAGGGTTGGGGAAAGACATGGAAAAGGATCGAGTTATAATTCCCAGCTCAGTGTGAATCCCGTTACTTTTTGTTCAAAGTAAACAAGTGTAGTTCAGCTTAACTGAATTAATGTGACACTGCCTGTTGCAACAAGAAATAAGTTATTCTTTCACAGAAAAAGATATGACATAATCAAATATTCACACACACACGCACACACAGACCTCAAATTGCTCAACTCAATGTGATTTGCTTCGTTTTCCCCCTTTCAATGCATTTAGCCAAGCCCAACTTGGCTAAATGTCTATTCCATTTTTTTGTGCTGGAAGGAACTGCAGATGCTGGTTTAAACCGAAGATAGACATAAAATGCTGGAACAGGCAGCATCTCTGGAGAGAAGGATTAGGTGACGTTTCGGGTTGAGACCCTTCTTCAGACTCAAACTTCTCTCCAGAGATGCTGCCTGTCCCACTGAGTTACTCCAGCATTTTGTGTCTATCATGCTATTTTTTCCCTGACCAAACTTTTCAGCTGTGGAAAACTTTAACAATATTTAATTGACTGAAAGTGTTATTCACATGTAACAAGATTGGTAATTTACCTTCTTAAGAGCTCAGGCTTCTTAATGACTGATACAACCCATTCAACAAAATGGCAGATGAGTTAAAGCATGATTTAATGTTTAGTTCATTTATGAGTTTAGACGGATGAGAGAGTGGGGGGGGGGGGGGGGGGGGAACTAATTGAAACTTACCAAATAGTGAAAGGCCGGATTGAGCGGACGTGGAGAGTATGCAGGAAGGAACGGCAGATGCTGGTTTAAACTGAAGATAGACAAAAATCCTGGAGTAACTAAGTGGGACATCTCTGGAGAGAAGGAATAGGAATAGGAAAGAAGAAGGGTCTCAACCCAAAATGTCGCCTATTCCTTTTCTCCACAGGTGCTGTCTGACCCACTGAGTTACTCCAACATTTTGTGGATGTGGCGATGATGTTTCCACTAGTGGGAGAGTCCAGGACCAAAGGGTATAGCTTCAAATAAAATGATGTACCTTTAGAAAGGAGATGGCGAGGAATTTCTTTAGTCAGAGCGTGGTGAAACTGTGGAATTCATTTCCACTGACGGCTGTGGATATTTTTCAGGAGCAGATAGAAAGATTCATGATTAGTACGGGTGTCAGGGGTTATGGGAAGAAGGCAGGAGAATGGGGTTGAGAGGGATGGATGGGACATGATTGAATGGCTGAGTTAACATGATCGGTCAAATGGCCTCATTCTGCACCTATGACTTATGAACCTATAACATATGATTTATGACATTAAGTAGCTGCCGTCCAAAAGATAGTGCAAACAAAGCAGGTGCAGGTGGATTATAATTGTAGCCTGAATCCCACACAGCTGATAAATGTAATCATTCAGAATAAAAAAGCATAGCAACAGGTGGTAGCTGAGTGAATATTTACACAGAGGTACTGTCATAGAGTCATAGAGTGATATAATGTGTTAAAGAAGGAACTGCAGATGCTGGAGAATCGAGGGTTACACAAAAAGCTGGAGAAACTCAGCGGGTGCAGCAGCATCTAAGGAGCGAAGGAGATAGGCGACGTCTCAACCCGAAACGTCGCCTATCTCCTTCGCTCCTTAGATGCTGTTGCACCCGCTGAGTTTCTCCAGCTTTTTGTGTAACCCTCATAGAGTGATATAATGTGGAAACTGGCAATTCGGCCCAACTTGCAAACACCGGCCAACATGTCCCAGCTACACTAGTCCCACCTGCCTGCATTTGGTCCATATCCCTCCAAACCTGTCCTATCCATGTACTTATCTAAAGGTTCCCATTTGAGGTCCCACCATGCTGGGCGTGACGTACCTTCATTAGCAACTCCCGACTCCTCTCTTGGTTGTTCTCATAGGAGAAGATGCTTGAAAGCTCTTCAAACATCAACATGCTGTCCCTAATAAAAAGAATGATACAAGGAGGTTATACCAGGCAGATTCATCACAGAGATTGCGGTCTTTATAGAACCTGAATGTTACTCCACAGTGGGTTTGCAGTGCTAGAGTTTTTGCCTCACAATACCAGGGTCCTGGGTTCAATCCAGGCTACGGATGCTGTCTGTGTGGTGTTTGTACATTCTCCCCGTGACCGTGTGGGTTTTCTCCAGGTGCTAAGGTTTCCTCCCACACTCCGAAGACGTACAGGTTTGGAGGTTAATTGGCTTCTGTAAATGGTCCCCAATGTGTAGGATAGAACTAGTGTACGGGTGATTATTGGTTGGTGCGGAGTTGGTGGGCGAATGGGCCCCCGTGGAGCTACACACTCGAAGACCATGGGCCTACCCAGTAGGCCCAACTCGCCTGCTGGAGACCAGGGACTCGCCCGCGACAGATGGCTCGGATTGTCCACCCAGAGTGGAGGGAGTGGGCCGGAGGGCCGGTGAACAGACCAGCTGCGAGAGGGAGTGCGCAGTCTCGACGGGGGTGTGGCCACTGGAGGCCCTGCAACAGCCTGGACCAGGCGCCGTTTCAAGAGGCCGAGTACGTGGACCGCTCGCGGCCTACAGTGGTGGAGGAGCGGCGGAGGACACCGCAGCTATGCTTGGCCAGGCCTCGACTGTGAACGAAGAAATGGTGTCAAACATGGCACCACCAGCATTATGTGCAAAATCAATTCCATTATGTAGTGGTTATTTGCATATGGGACAATTAAAATAAAAATACATTTAACTATTTCCATGCTGTATCTCTAAAGTAAAACTAATGATGGCAGCTAGACAAATGTCATTGCTGCCCGAACATCAGGGGAGGATCAAGGTGGCTGTGGCTTGGAGTTCCAATTCCAGGCACATGCTTTAGAAATATTTAACGCATTCCATTAGCTGGCAGAGGTTTGGAAATTCTCTGCATTGTTGGCAACCATGCTTATATAATGAAGCCAACATAATCAAAGATTTCCCGACCCCAGTCAATCCTCTTTCTCCCTGCTCCCGTCAGGCAGAAGGTACAGAAGCTTGAAAGAGCGCACCACCAGACTCAGGAACAGCTTCTTCCCCTCTGTTATCAGGTTTCTGAATGGTTCTTCCATAAGTTAGTGTACTGTCCGATTCACCTCTACCCCATTGGGAACATTGGACTTTGTCTCTGGAGCTGGTGCGCTACAATGCGGAGAACTATATTCTGCACTCTGTATCTATGAATTGATTTGATGGCTACTACTAAATATTTGAGATCTGTCCATGTCCACAGGTGGCACGGTGGTGCAGCGGTAGAGTTGCTGCCTCACAGCGCCAGAGACCAGGGTTCGATCCTGACTACGGGTGATGTCTGTATGGAGTTTGTGCATTCTCCACGTGACCTGGGTGGGATTTCTCCAAGATCATCAGTTTCCCCCAACACTCCAAAGAAGTGCAGGTTTGTAGGGTAATTGGCTTGGTATCAATGTAAAATTGTCCCTAGTGGATGTAGGATAATGTTAATGTGCAGGATCGCTGGTCGGTGTGGACTCAGTGGGCCGATGGGCCTGTTTCCGTGCTATATCTCTAAAATAAACTGGTCCAAAGGGAGCTGGAAGGAATTTGCAATCCATCCACCACATAACTTATGTTCTTTAACAAAAAACAAAACAGGCCAAAGAGAAATGAACTTACTTTGACACAGTGTCCCAGGTCTTCTTCAGCCTGTAGATGGAGATTGACTGCATAGCTGATACAATAGCCTGGAGCGAGGAGAAATTCCTCATCATCCTGCATTCCTGAATGGAAAACAAGACACTTCTCCATCAGTGGTTGCTGGCTTCCTGATGGCTCAGAGTTTATGAACTTGGCTCCGAGGAGGAGAGTCAGCTGTGAAAATACTACAGCGGTACGATTATGTGGGAAACATTTAGACTGGGTAACCCGAGGCTTGTTATTCACCTCAGCTCTACACTTCAATGCCGACCATCTTCCGACAGCAGCGGTCAGCGGTGGCTGGGGTCAAGGACATTGAAAGAGACTTCAGAAGTGTTAGAAAACATAACGTCTGGAGTGTTTTCAGTTGTGGGTGGGTGGGTGGGTGGGGAGGTGGAGGGGCAGAAAAGGAAGCCTTTCTTTCTACCCATTGTTGTATTAAAGGAAGTAGCAACGGCGGCATTAAAGGGCCTGTCCCACTTACGTGTCCTTGGCACGTAAATTACGCAACCGCGTGGGCGCGTTGAGCTGCGACAGTTCCACGAAGGTCGCACGCGACTTCATGCGACCGCACAGCCGTCTGGAGCGCGTGACGTCATTTGAAGATGGACACAAAATGCAGGAGTATCTCAGCGGGACCGGCCACATCTCTGGAGAGAAGGAATGGTTGATGTTTCGTGTCGAGACTTTTTTTCAGTCTGAAAGAAGGGTCTTGACTCGAAACGTCACCCATTGCTTCTCTCCAGAGATGCTGCCGGTCCCGCTGAGTTACTCCTGCATTTTGTGTCTATCTTCAATTTTCTTGGTCCCGCTCTGGGAGTAGGAGTGGGGGCGGATCCGGACCGCAACGGCCGTGAACCCCAGGCCGAGCTCGGCGATCGTTTGCCCGCTTCTGCTGCTGTTGGAGGTGAGATGTTGCGTCCCGCCAGGGTCTTGGGCCTGTCCCACTTTGGCCGTCAGTTCCGCGACAGGCCGTTGATGCGCGAAGATTTCATTTGCTACAAAAATTTAGGAGCCCCGGACGATGTCGCGCACAACTCCATACCCCTCCGCACTTCTCAGTGGGACTGGCCCCGCACGGCCATACAATGCCCGTGCACCTCAACGCGGCCACGAGGTTGCGTCATTTGGGTGCCAAGGACATGTAAGTGGGACAGGCCCTTAAGACCTCATGTCCGTGACCCACTGCATATGATAATGATTGAAGAAGGGTCAAAACAAAGGATGGTCCACAGAAAATAAAAACAAAATGTTTATACGATTTACTGGGAGGGAGGGAACCTGTTTTGCATCTAATAGCCAATGTAATTTTACATGGGCAGCGGTGGTGCAGCGGTGGAGTTGCTGCCTCACAGCGCTTACAGCACCAGAGACCCAGGTTCAATCCCGACTCCGGGTGCTGTTTGTACGGAGTTTGTATGTTCTCCCCGTGACCTGCGTGAGGTTTTCTCCGAGAGCTTCTCTTTCCTCCCACACTCCCAGGACATTCAGGTTTGTAGCTTATTGGCTTGGTATAAATGTAAACATTGTCACTGATGTAGGATAGTGTTAATGTGCGGGGATCGCTGGTCGGAACGGATTTGGTGGGCCGAAGGGTCTGTATCTCTGAAGTAAACTAAACTAGTTTGTAGGTTGTGTATATTGGCCTCTGTATATTGTCCCGTGTGTAGAGAATGGATGAGAAAGCGGGATAACGTAGAACTATTGTGAACTAGACGATCGGCAAGGACAAGGTGGGCCGATGGACCATTTTAAAAACTGCTCGATAATCGTGGAAGCAGGTTCATGAAATCCAGATATGTGGATGCCAGATAGCTTGTACAATTAAGTGAAGCAAGGGAACAAAGCAAAGTGGGTCTGAAGAGAGTTTCTCAACCCAAAAAGTTACCCATTCCTTTTCTCCATAGATGCTGCCTGACCAGCAGAGTTACGCCAGCTTTTTATGCCTATCTTTGGTTTAAACCATCATCTGCAGGTCCTTCCTAATCAAAGCAACCACAGCATCTTTAACAGAACACAGCAATGCTCAAAAAGCACCCGGAGTGAAGCAGTGTTGTTTACTTGCGTCTAATGGAAATGATTTGTAGCATATGTCAAGCTTACAAGCCAGGATGCAGAGGTTTCATTCAGAGATCCAGCATGGGAACAGGCCCTTCGGCCCACTAGGTCCATGCTGACCATCGATTACCCCGTACACTAACACTATCCAACACATTAGGGACAATTTGCAATTTTACCGAAACCAATTAGCCTGCAAACCTGCACGTCTTTGGAGTGTGGGAGGAAACCGGAGCACTGAGAGAAAACCTACGCAGGTCACGGGGAGAATAGACAAACAGATAGCACCTGTGGTCAGGATGGAACCCGGGTCTCTGGCGCTGTGAGGCAGCGACTCTACCGCTGACAGAGGCAGAACGGAGAAGCCATGTGGTTACCTGGGCAACGTGGATCCACTTCTCCATGATTTTGCCTCGTTGCTGGGGCTTCAGCTGCCGGTCCCTCAGTATGGTGCTGACGACACACCTGGTGACGGTGTTGAACTGAGTGATGGTGGCCCGGACGGTGGGTGCGAGGTGCTCATTCCCTTTCTTGTCCCGTTTTGACCAGACGCCGCCCAGGCAGTGATCTGGGACAACCTTCTTGAACAGCTCCTGGAATTCAACACAACAACTAAGTAAGTAAGTAAGGGGCGGTACAATGGTAGAGATGCTGCCTCACAGCGCCAGAGACCCATGTTCCATCCTAACATAGAAACATAGAAAATAGGTGCAGGAGGAGGCCATTCGGCCCTTCGAAGCAGCACCGCCATTCATTGCGATCATGGCTGATCGTCTCCTACCAATAACCCGTGCCTGCCTTCTCCCCATATCCCTTGACTCCACTAGCCCCTAGAGCTCTATCTAACTCTCTCTTAAATCCATCCAGTGATTTGGCCTCCACTGCCCTCTGTGGCAGGGAATTCCATAAATTCACAACGCTGAGTGAAAAAGTTTTTTCTCACCTCAGTCTTAAATGACCTCTCCTTTATTCTAAGAGTGTGGCCCCTGGTTCTGGACTCGCCCAACATTGGGAACATTTTTCCTGCATCTAGCTTGTGCAGTCCTTTTATAATTTTATATGTTTCTAAAAGATCCCCCTTCATCCTTCTAAACTCCAGTGAATACAAGCCTAGTCTTTACAATCTTTCCTCATATGACAGTCCCGCCATCCCAGGGATCAATCTCGTGAACCTACGCTGCACTGCCTCAATCACAAGGATGTCCTTCCTCAAATTAGGAGACCAAAACTGTACACAATACTCCAGATGTGGTCTCACGAGAGCCCTATACAACTGCAGAAGAACCTCTCTACTCCTGTACTGAAATCCTCTTGTTATGAAGACCAACATTCCATTAGCTTTCTTCACTGCCTGCTATACCTGCACGCCAACTTTCAGTGACCAGTGTACAAGGACACCCAGGTCTCCTAATTCCCTCTTCCAAATCACTAAGTGCTCACTCATTACTAACACGTGGCATTTGGAGTAATCAGGCACTTCTTCCAAGATGGCGTCCAACTTGGGCGACTATTTGCGTGCTAGCCGCAGAAGCAGATCTACAAACGCATCTTACAATCGCTGCACACTCTTAAATCTCCACTCCCACAGCAACATTTCTTACTTTAACTATGATCTTCTTAAACTACTGAAAATGGTTTGGTTGTAATGGTGTGTGGTCTTTCCGCTGACTGGATAGCATGCAACAAAAGCTTTTCACTGCATCTGACAATAAATAAGCACGTGCGTGACAATAAACTAAACTGAACTAATGGTCCCAAATTCATCTCACGGATCCAAACAAAATAGTAAGATTAAACAAGAACTTACCAGTTTGAAGTTTGATCTTTATTTTATGAGGAGTTGCGATGAGGGATTTCGTGAAGACCCCGCCAGGCACGCATGCGCGACATTCTTCAAAGCAGCGGTGTGGAATCACAGATCACAAACCGAAGATAGTAAGATTAAAACTTGACCATACCAGTTGAATATATAATAGAGGGTTGGGAGCGGAGGACACGAAATCCCTCATCGCAACTCCTCATAAAATAAAGATCAAACTTCAAACTGGTAAGTTCTTGTTTAATCTTACTATTTTACTTCGGAGTCACGTGAGTGACTTCGTGAAGATTTCAAAGCTCTGTGATTACATGCCCTGGACCACGCCCATGCTCACACACTGCCGTAATTCTGATGGAGGAAGTATGTTAACGTATTTCAGACTTGAACAAGCTGAAAAAATAATAACATTTGTTAATACAACAATAACCCCCTGAACTCGGGGACAAACGTTTAGGGAACAGCACTTAAAACTGAATCCGCCAACGTTGCGGGAGCGGTTATAAATCAGTTATAAAACCGCTGAAGTGTAGATTCACTGGCCCAGCTCGCTATTGCGAGGCCAAAATCCATGAACACCGCCATAGTCCTTGCCACTGATGTGGATGCAGCCCTGATAGAATGACATTTAAAATATTAGTGTCTTACCTGCTGCACCGAATACCACCTCGTGTCATCTGGAGATAGTCTGCACAATCACCCTGTGACGTGGGTTACCATGGCTGAAACAGACCCGTCTCCATACATCTGATGCCCATTTGCAGACGTGTAGTCCCAGGTCTGTGTAGTGTAAGTAATTCTTCTGTAAAGAAGTTACCTTAGTATGGTCCGATCATTCTATCCAGGTTTAATTCCTGTAAAGTCATGACCTGTTGAGCTGTGTTCAGTGCCATTATCATAAGCACTTTGAAGGTGAGTAAGTCCATCATAGGCGACCAGCTCCTGAGGAGGGTCAACACTACCTCATCCCAGTCCAATCTAGCAATAGGACAACAATGCACTCCTGGCACTGTATACAGCACTGTAACTGAGGGACTCGTCATAATGACGACCCATGAGTATTCCAGCACCTTGGAGAGTATAGCAGATATGTAGATGGTCTAGGTCCGACTACAGAAACCTCCCATATCCTTATGTAGGCGAGGTACTGCTTCCTACTGGACTCTCTCTGCACGATGCTGTTTGACATCCATGGTCCTTTATGTTGCAGAGCCTGGTTGCGTATCCTGCAGCACCTGTCTGATGAAGCAGAATGGGGAAAACATAGAAACCCCGCATTTCCCCCCAACGTAGCGAAAACGCGTCCATCGCCACTGCCCCAGGATCTAGTTCTCAAGACATATGTTAGTATCCAATGGCTCAACCTGGACGCAAAGAGGTCGAAATCTGGTATTCCATATTAGGCTATAATTTTAGCAGATATTTGGAGGTTCAATCTACTTGATGTCGTTATTAATACTTGTGACCTGGTGTCCGCCACTATATTGAGCTTATCCAGAAGGTACATAGCTGAACTCAAATTTCTTTCAATCCACCAGAGCCAAATTAATGTTTCCAATTCATCCCAAGATATTAACTTGACGCCACCCATAAGGTTTAATATGCCTCCTCAGTGGTATTATTTTGAAGACGAACATACGTATGCTGCAGATTAGTACATTAATGCGCAGCCCTGGACATGCTCCCAGCATTTCTAAACAGTTTATACCTTGTGATTGAAGAAAGTAGACTCATGCAATCCCATTTACCGCCCCACCTGGAATGGTGTCAGTAGTTCCCCAGCCCTCGGCGCTTGCGTCGGTTTGTAACGCGACTACTAGGTTTGATGTAATGATGGGATTTAACAATCACAACCATTGCTAATCCACCGTTGTACCTCAATTATGCTTGGATTGGCAGCTGCTTAAGCTCGTAATTGTAAGCATTCGCTATACATGCCGAGATTTTGCTTATTCACCCAAGCTTTGATAGCGTAACGACCCAATTATGTGGCTGGAATGTAGCTCCAATTTACCCATAGCTTAGCAGCATGTCGAAAGTCAGTTCCCTGGCGCAAGCAAGGCTGTTACATGAATCTATTATGGCTATAGCTCTGTTCCCTGGATAGTGACAAACAGAGCCGCAGAATGTATGTACCTCCCTCCTACTTGTGAGGTTATGCATGCAGCACTTCCAAGAGAACCAGGCCCCCTTACCTCCATGGTTACCGGCGAGCCTGACGTTCTGGTTTCTAGTATTCCTTCTTTGCTGGGTGCTGCTCGATCGCCTCGGTAAATCCTTGTTCCTGCAGCTGGTGTGTGGTGAGGTAGTCTATGCTGGCTCTGCCCTAACAAGGCTTCTGCTGTTGGGGAGCTGGTGCGGATGTGTTCTTGATGGCCTCGTCTTTGACCGGCTTGGGCAGGTCCTCCCCAAACAGCTGTCTTGGAGGTGTGGTGGAGGTACGACCCAACCCAGCGAATTCAGGGTTAATGTCGGGCCGGATGGAGCTCTGACTAAAACAGTTTCCCGAAGTGTGCTACACAGGAGGGCTAGAGCATCCTGCTGCTCTGCGGATGCACCTGCCCCATCGAGGGTCCTGATGAGCGCCGTGATGCCCGACGCCAATAGCTTCAGAATTTTCTGCCTCTTCATCTCTTGTTCCCTCGCATTGGAAATTATGTTCCCTCAGATGGCTGAGTCGACCCTCGGGACGTTCAGGGTAACACAGTTTCCAGGATCCTTGTACTTCTCCGTGTTTCTGAAAGCACCTGGTCTAGGAACTGGTGTGTCGTCAAGAATTAATACTTACTGCCAATGTAGAGTGCAGCGGTACCCCTGAAAACAGGTTTCGGATTTTCGACACCTCCAACTTCTTCTTCTGGATCGAGAGCAGTGGGCTCTTCTGCTGCCGCTGCTTTGTCAAATCGGCCATCTGTTGAATGCTAGCACTCCCGATGGACGAAGGTGAGATTGAAGGTGGTGGTCATGATCCGAACTCCCAGACCGCTGAGACTCCTGCTCTTGCCGACCCAGGTCCTGCTGATATAGTTGCTCCACCATTAGCTCCATCCTAGCCATGCGACCGCTGCCGCTACACACGGACAACAGGTCGACTTCCCCAGGCCCTGATGAGTCGCTGGGGCTTCTGCCAGTAGGTCACACCTCAACGAAGTGGCTGACAGGTACTCGTCAGCACCCGCTCCTGCGGGGCTGAACGACTTCCGCACGGACAACCCGCTAGCCCGGCATCCCTCGGACCTTAGCGGCCTCTCTACCTGACGAGCAGGCAGAGGAAAGGAGTCGGAACCGGTCCCCAATACCGGTCCGTGGTCCGTGCAGGCACACCGTCACCCTCACCCCCAGGGGTCTGTGACGGCGCTTGGCTGGCTTTACCCGCAGCAACGGGATTGCCTAACCGTATTCTGCTGCCACCGGTCTGCGCTCCGGCAGCCTGTTCCGGTGCAGTGCCGGTACCTCCTGCTCCCGCAGGCTGTACGACTCCTGCACGGACATACCGCTAGTCCGCCGTCGTTTGGACCTAAGCAGCACCTCTGCCTGGTGGGAAGGCAGAGGGAAGGATCGGTACCGGTCCCCAATACCGGCTCCGCTGTCCGTGCAGGCTTGCCGTCACCCTTAACCACACGGGTCCATGAGGGCGCATAGCCGGCGTTACCCGTAGCAATGGGGTTGCCTAGCCGTAAACTGCTGCCACCGGTCTGCGCTCCGGCAGCCTGTTCCGGTGGACACCGGTACCTCCTGCTCCTGCAGGGCTCCCCGATTTCCAGCAGGTCCATCACCGGCCTGCAGTCTAGCAGGTTACCCCCGGCGGTATGTCGATGCCTCCCACTGCAGCGGGGCATGACCTGTGCGCAGCTCTCCCCATCTCTGATACCTGCATAGTAGGAGAGACAAAACGAGCCGCCGAGCGGGTCACATGTTTACGCACCTTTGCCCCACAGTCACTATGCATAGGTGAGAGTGGTAGGGAGTCCAGGTCTTGACAATCCTGCTCCCACGCGGTGCTCCACCATTTTGCGGCCCCATGGTCAGCCGTGGTGGAGAGACGGGTCCTGGCTGCGCAGGGCTCCCCGACCTCCGCGTTCTTCTGGAATGGTGGCCGCTGACTCCCATCTGAAGTCGCACGGCCCTTGGAGACCTGCTTCGCTGCCTTCATTCTGGTCTCCATCCCTCTGTAAGCAAACTCGAATACAGACGCTTAGCTATTCAAAGTTAGTATCTTACCTGAGGGTCTTTAAGAAGTATGGTGACCAGCCTCTCATGCTTTAATAACTTTTATATGTTGGCAGTCGGAACTTCTTGAAGACAATGCATACCCTAGAGTAGCAGGGCACTTTAATGTAGCCAGGCCACAGAATCCCTGCAGTTGCAGTGTGGAGTCAGGCTGCCTTTGCTTGCAAGCCTGCTTCTCCCTGAATGCCAGCAACCCGCAGAACCCCTGCAGGCTGCGGTGTAGAGTCGGGCTGCTGCCCATGGCAAGCACAGCAAGCCCTACACCACATGCACACCGCCAGCCCGCAGTATCACCCCCGCGGGCTGTGGTGTAGAGTCGGGGCTGCCGCTCCGCCGTTGAAACTTCTGACGGCGAGCCTGCAAGCCCGACTCCTGCATGCACACCGCCAGCCCGCAGTATCCCCCGCGGCTGCAGTGTAGAGTCGGGGCTGCCGCTCTACCGTTCCTACTTTGAACGGCGAGCCTGCAAGCCCCACGCCTACATGTACACCGCCAACCCGCGGTGTTCCCCGCGGGCTGAGGTGTAGAGTCGGGGCTGCCGCGCTGCCGTCGCGAACTTTTGACAGCGAGCCGGCAAGCCCCATTCCTTTTCGCCCGCGGCGTCCCCTGCGGGCTGCGGTGTGGAGTCGGGCTGCCTCTGCCGTCCTCCGCCGGCGAGTGTATGAGCCCGGACCCTCCTGGGTCAACGGGCTTCCCGACTCCAACTATTGGTGCCGCCGCTGACTGCCGCAGCAGCCAGATCCGAGGCGGCCTCGAGACCCTGCGACAGGGCCACCTAGAAGAAAAAGACCGCAGGTTAGTGTTTTACTTACCTGCAGGTCCCAGCAGTAGAGGAGCAACGCTCCTCCCTGCCTGTCGCTCGCATGCGGTCGACGATATGTCGCGCATGCGTGCCTGGCGGGGTCTTCACGAAGTCACTCACGTGACTCCGAAGTAAAATGGTCATCAGAGACACACACACACCACCCTGGCCACGCTCCCATTTCAATCCTACCGTGGGGAAGAAGGTACAGGAGCCTGGAAACCGTGACCTCCAGCTTCAGGAACAGCTCCTTCACTACAACCATCCGGCTTCAGAGCACAACTCACAGCAAACCTCAAACGGTTGGTGCACTGGGACTCAAGGCGTTTGTTTTGTACTGGAGTCATTCAGCACGGAAACAGACCCTTTGGCCCAACTTGCCCATGCTGACCAAGATGCCCCATCTATGCGAGCCTCATCTGCCCAAATTTGGCCCATATTCCATTAAACCTTTCCTATCCATGTACTTGTTCAAATGTCGTTTTAAATGTTATTGTACCTACCTCAACTACCTCCTCTGGTAGTTTATTCCATTGACCCACCACCCTCTGTGTAAAAAATAAATTGCCCTCAGATTCCTATTAAAACTTTCCCTTCCGACCTGAAATCTAAGTCCTCTGGTTCTTGATTCCAAATAATGATTTTCTTTTATTTAGAGTCATACAGCATGGAAACAGGCCCTTCGGCCCAACTGGACCACACCACCCATCTACGTTAGTCCCACCTGCCTGCATTTAGCCCATATCCCTCTTAATCTGTCCTATCCATGTACCTGTCTAATGGGATGGGCGATTGCAACCTTCACGTGGTCCACCCTGTTTCAACTAATGCAAACAACCCGACGTGCACAAACAAATAGATGTAGTGTTTTTTCATGCCACTTGATCTACAACTTTAGGCTGTGCACACCATCGCAAGACCTGTCTAATTGTTTCTTAAATGTTCCAATAGTACCAGACTCAACTACGTCCTCTAGCAGCTCGTTCCATGTACCCACCTTTGTATGAAAAAGTTACCGCCCAGATTCCTCTTTATCCCTTCACTTTAAACCTATGTCCTCTGGTTCTACATTCCCATGCTCTGTGTGTCTACCCGATCTATATCTCATGTGATTTAGTACACTTTATCAAACTTCTTTTTGTTTGTTTGCTTATGCGATCTGTTGAGTATTGTGTTAACAGAGCTGTTGTTCTGCTGCAAGAAGGAATATCATTGTTCCGTTTCAGCACACTTGACAATTAGAACAGTCTTGACTCTTGAAATCCTTGTTCACTTACAGCATCCATGCACGTCAGCTGTTGTGCCACATTAGCTGACGGGAAAGAGAGGAAATTTCTCTGCATATCCCCTTCCTCTCCCAGGCTGAAAATGATGTTGCCATTGTCCGAAGAAGAGTCTCGACCTGAAACGTCACCTTTTCCACCTACCTACGGGTTATTAAAAACAGACACAGATGAGCGGGTCTGTACAATACAGGAGCAGACACAAATGCGACAACTCACATAGGTGTGGAGACACTGGCAACTTGGGGCAGCACAGTGGCGTAGCCGCTAAAGCCGCTGCCTTGCAGGGCCAGAGACCCCGGGTTCGATTCTGACCTCAGCTGTTCGCTGCGTGGAGTTTGCATGTTCTCCCTGTGCCCAAGTGCTCCACCCACATCACGGAGACGTGCGGGCTTGTAGGTTAATTGGCCCCAGTATGTCGGGAGTGGATGAGAAAGTGGGATAACATAGAACTAGTGAGAATAGGTGATCGATGGTCAACATGGACTCTTTAGGCTGCAGGGCCTGTCTCCATGCTGCATCGCCAAATGAAACATGATTCAAACATCATCCTTTCAGTCTCCTTGCTAATTCAGGCTTGTTTTATTTGCCCAACAATTAATTGGGCGATAAGCCTGGTTGGGTTTCAGTCCAGGTGCTGTGGGAATGGGATAGATGAGTGTGACCCACCAACCATGTACCTGGAATATTTCACCCATGTCTCGTACCCACCACATTTTCCCCTCTAGTTCTCCCAGCATCAGCAAACCAGAGCAGGAACATAAACGTGAGATTTATTTCACAAGGCCCTCATGCTTTAGCTTTTTCTCACCTTAAGCAAATGGGTCACAGTCATACAGCATTGCCCACGTCGATCAAGGACAGATATCACTGGTGGATCAAACGTGGACGGACCTCCGTTTAGTTTAGTTTAGGGTTACATTGTGGAACAGGCCCTTCAGCCCACCGAGCCCGCACCAGCGCGTACATCCCCCCCCGTACACTAGCACCATCCTACATACTAGGACTATGTCCCAGTACAGAGGGCACTGGCGCAGTGGTAGAGTTGCTGCCTCGCAGCGCCAGAGACTCGGGTTTGATCCTGACCACGGGTGCTGTCTGTATGGAGTTTGTACGTTCTCCCGATGACCCACGTGGGTTTTCTCCGGGTGTTCCGGTTTCCTCCCACACTCCAAAGACGTGCAGGTTTGTTGGTTAGTTGGCTTGGTGTAAAGTGGGAAACAAACTGTCCCTAGTGTGTGTAGGGTGGTGCTTAGGATTGCCAACTGTCCCGTATTTACCAGGATATCCTGTATGTTGGGCTAAATTGGTTTGTCCTATACGTGTCCGCCCTTGTCCTGTATTTGACAGCTACTACTCTGTAATCACCAGAGAGCATGCTAAGTGCACAAGATGGCCACACCAGCACATTGTTTTCATTTAATAAAAGCTTCCTGATATTAATCCTGGTCACCTCCAGTTGTATATTCCAACAACAAAGATGAATTTCTTCCCAATCAAGTTTGCCGCAATAAAGGATGTTAATCAGAAAACGATTGAGGTGTCAAAATTCCCCAAAAAAGGATTAAAGGAAACAATTGGATCAATTAGTGAGTAGCCCGAGTCTGGACTTCACCAGTACACATTTTAGTCGGGTCAAGCATCAACGATAGAAAGAGCTGAACAAAATACTGGAGGTTATAAGGAATGGCAGATACTGGTTTAAAGAACAAGACATAGAGTACTGGAGTAATTTAGGGGGTCAGGCAGCATCTCCGGAGAACATGGATAGGCGACCTCTCATGTGTTATAGGATCAGAATTTGGCCATCGGCCCATCAGGTCTACTCCACCATTCAATCATGGCTGATCTATCGTTCCTTCTCAACCCCATTCTCCTGCCTTCTTCCCATAACACCTAACAGCAGTATCAAAAAAGAACCTATCAATCACCACCTTAAAAATATCCAAATATCAATTAATTCCCCAGATTCGCCACAAACTAAAGGGCTCTCTCTAACTTCTACGGGAGCACAGTAGAGAGCATGCTGACAAAGTTGCACTTTGTGGCTTGGTTCGGCAACTTGAGTGCCCAGGAACGGAAAAGACTACAAAAGTAGTAAACACTGCCCAGTCCATCATCGGCTCTGACCTCCCTACCATCGAGGGGATCTATCGCAGTCGCTGCCTCAAAAAGGCTGGCAGCATCATCAAGGAATCACATCATCCTGGCCACACACTCATCTCCCCGCTACCTTCAGGCAGAAGATACAGGAGCCTGAAGACTGCAATGTCCAGGTTCAGGAATAGCTACTTCCCCACAGCCATCGGGCTATTAAACTCAGCTCATACACAACTCTGAACATTTATAGCTCATTATCTGTTTATTTGCACTTTGTTTACTTATTCATGTGTGTATATATTTATATCATGGTATATGGACACACTGATCTGTTCTGTATTATTCATGCCTACTATATTTTGTTGTGCTGAAGCAATGCAAGAATTTCATCGTTCTATCTGGGACACATGACAATAAACTCTCTTGAATCTTGAAATTCCTCTTCATGTTTCTAACGGTACGTCTTTTTATTGTGAGGCTATGGCTTCTGATCCTAGACTCTCCCACTGGTGGAAACATCCTCTCCACATGCACTCTATCCAGGCCTTTCACTATTCAGTGAGTTTCAATGAGCATCCCCCTCATCCTTCTAAACTCCAGCGAGTGACGTTGGGTCAGGACTCTTGAGTCCTCTTAATCCTATTTACCCCACTGTTATACAGGGTGGCTAAGTGACCGTAATTTCACTTAACTAACAAGATGCAACTCAGTTAACTTGTACTAACTGGACAATTAGCGTGCACACTTTCGCACATCCTAACTAAACATTGCCAACAATTCATATATGTCATGTCGGTAGTGTTAATAATTTAAATCTGACCAAGTCAATATTGATCCTTGGAGAATTAGTCAAATCCTACACTAGTTTATAATGAATAACTTGAAATCAACAGCTGAAGAGTCAGCATTCTGACACGGATGTGTTAAGACTTGACATGAGACACATTTGATTCCAAAATTCATCATGTTCTTCCAGTGTTCATTCAAGGATGTCTATTTTGAACAATCAACATAAGTCTTCCAGAGGAAGCTGCAGAAGACGATACTAAGATGCAATGATGACTTTTATAAGACAGTTTGACGGATGTACAGATAAGGAAGGGTTTAGAGGTCCAAGGTCATATGCAGGCAAAGCACCAAGACAAGGGTCATTGGGCTGAAAGGTTTGTTTCCGTGCTGTACAACTTTAGTTTAGTTTTAGTTTTGGGATACAGCACGGAAACAGGCTCTTCTGCCCACCGAGTCCGTGTCGACCAGTGATCCCCGGGCACAAGCGCGTTCCAACACACAAGGAACTATTTACATTTTTTACTCAAGTCAATTGTCCTCCAATCCTGTACGTCTTTGGAGAGTGGGAGGAATTTAAAATTTAAATTTTAAATTAAATGCAGATTTAAAAGTTCCTGGCCTTCCAGTTATGAATCATCTGATTATCATAATAACTCACAACTAACTTGTGCAACAATCCCACCCTAAATTTCAAGGCTATGGAAAGGAGATGGCATTTGCTAGGTCAGATGCCATTGGTATGACTTACATTGTCAGTAAAATGTGAGAGAGGAAGAAGAGAAACAAGACATGGAATATCTTAGTCCTACTGGCTGACTGCAGTGAAGGAACACCACTATCAGCCATTTTCCCTCTCCCCTAAATACTACCAACAAAAGCAAAAGGATCAAAAGTCCACAGAAAGTTGAGAGGAAGCATACTGCATAGGAAGGGAATGCAGGTCAAGCAGCACCTCTGCAGAAAAGGTATAGGTGAGGTGTCAGGTCGAGACCCTTCTTCAGATTAAGGTTGCATCACAGCTTGGTTTGGAAACAGCTCTGCCCAAAACAGCGAGAAATTGCAGAGAAATGTAGATGTAGCCCAGTCTGTCAGAGAGACAGCTCATTCACCATTGACTACATCTACATTTCTCATTGCCTCCGAAAAATAGCCAACATAATCAAAGACGTCCTACATCAGTCATTCCTCCTTCTACCTGCTCACATTTGGCAGAAGATACAGAAGCTTGAAAGCGCTCACTGCCAGACTCAGGAACAGCTTCTTCCCCTCTGTTATCAGGCTTCGGAACAGTCCTTCCATAAGCAAGGTTACTGTCCGATTCACCACTACCCCATTGTGGAAATTGGACTTTGTCTATGGAACTTTCATTGACTGATGAACAAGGACCCTCTGATCCTGTTGTACTTCCCCTTTTCCCAACTTGACACCATTTAGATAATAATCTGCCTTCCTGTTTTTGCTGCCAGTGAATAACCTCACTTTTTTCCACATTAATCTGTATCTGTCATGCATCTGCCCACTCACCCAACGTGTCCAAGTCACCCTGCATTTTTATAGCAACCTCCTCACAGTTCACATTGCCGCCCAGCTTTGTGTCATCTGCAAATTTGCTAATGTTACTTTGAATCCCTTCATCTGAATCATTGAAGTATATTGTAAATAGCTGCGGGTCCCAGCACCGAGCCTTGCGGTACCCCACTAGTCACTGCCTGCCATTCTGTAAGGAACCCCTTAATCCCGACTCTTTGCTTCTTGTCTGCCAACCAATTTTCTATCCATGTCAGCACTCTACCCCCAATACCATGTGCCCTAATTTTGTCCACTAATCTCCTATGTGGGACCTTAGCAAATCTACTTTCTGAAAGTCCAAGTACACTACATCCATTGGCTCTCCCTTGTTCATTTTCCTCATGTATCCTCAGAAAATTCCATAAGATTAGTCAAGCATTATTTCCTCTTCAAAAATCCATGCTGACTCGGACCGATCCTGTTACTGCTATCCAAATGCCGCTATTACATCTTTTATAATTGACTCCAGTACCTTCCCCACCACCAAGGTCAGGCTAACTGGTCTATAATTCCCTGTTTTCTCTTTCCCGCCTTTCTTAAAAAGTGGGATAATATTAGCTACCCTCCAATCCACAGGAACTGATCCTGAATCTACAGAACATTGGAAAATGATCACCAATGCGTCCATGATTTCTACAGCCACTTCCTTCAGTATCCAGGGATGCAGATCTGTTATCAGGCTTCTGAACAGTTCTTCGATAAGCAAGGTTACTGTCCGTTTCACCTCTACCCCACTGCGAACATTGGACTTTGTCTATGGAACTGGTGCGCTACAATGCTGAGAACAAAGCTGCCACAGCCAGACATAAAGCAGCATTTTTCCACGAGCAGTAGCTCTACTCAACAGCCAAAAGTCTGAAGCCTCCTTGTGCTCTGGTATTTTATTTCATTCTTCACATGTTTCAATTACAATGTTTTATTTTTAATTGTGTATTGTATATTGTGTTGTTACTAGCGAGCAAAGTACCAATGCAAATTCCTTGTATGTATACATACTTGCCGAATGAAATGGATTCAATATATTCTGCACTCTGTATCTTCCCCTTTGCTCTACCTATTTTACTTCGGAGTCACGTGAGTGACTTCGTGAAGACCCCGCCAGGCACGCATGCGCGACATATCGTCGACCGCATGCGAGCGACAGGCAGGGAGGAGCGTTGCTCCTCTACTGCTGGGACCTGCAGGTAAGTAAAACACTAACCTGCGGTCTTTTTCTTCTAGGTGGCCCTGTCGCAGGGTCTCGCGGCCGCCTCGGATCTGACTGCTGCGGCAGTCAGCGGCGGCTCCAATAGTTGGAGTCGGGAAGCCCGTTGACCCAGGAGGGTCCGGGCTCACACACTCGCCGGCGGAGGACGGTAGAGGCAGCCCGACTCCACACTGCAGCCCGCGCGGGACGCCGCGGGCTGGCGGCACAAAAAGGAATGGGGCTTGCCGGCTCGCCGTCTCAAGTTCGCGACGGCAGCGCGGCAGCCCCGACTCTACACCACAGCCCGCGGGGAACACCGCGGGCTGGCGGTGTACATGTAGGAGTGGGGCTTGCAGGCTCGCCGTTCAAAGTAGGAACGGTAGAGCGGCAGCCCCGACTCTACACTGCAGCCGCGGGGGATACTGCGGGCTGGCGGTGTGCATGCAGGAGTCGGGCTTGCAGGCTCGCCGTCAGAAGTTTCAACGGCAGAGCGTCAGCCCCGACTCTACACCACAGCCCGCGGGGGTGATACTGCGGGCTGGCGGTGTGCATGTGGAGTAGGGCTTGCTGTGCTTGCCATGGGCAGCAGCCCGACTCTACGCCGCAGCCCGCAGGGGTTCTGCGGGTTGCTGGCATTCAGGGAGGAGCAGGCTTGCAAGCAAAGGCAGCCTGACTCCACACTGCAACTGCAGGGATTCTGTGGCCTGGCTACATTAAAGTGCCCTGCTACTCTAGGGTATGCATTGTCTTCAAGAAGTTCAGACTGCCAACATATAAAAGTTATTAAAGCATGAGAGGCTGGTCACCATACTTCTTAAAGACCCTCAGGTAAGATACTAACTTGAATAGCTAAGCGTCTGTATTAGAGTTTGCTTACAGAGGGATGGAGACCAGAATGAAGGCAGCGAAGCAGGTCTCCAAGGGCCGTGCGACTTCAGATGGGAGTCAGCGGCCACCATTCCAGAAGAACGCGGAGGTCGGGGAGCCCTGCGCAGCCAGGACCCGTCTCTCCACCACGGCTGACCATGGGGCCGCAAAATGGTGGAGCACCGCGTGGGAGCAGGGTAGGCAAGACCTGGACTCCCTACCACTCTCACCTAAGCATAGGGACTGTGGGGCAAAGGTGCGTAAACATGTGACCCGCTCGGCGGCTCGTTTTGTCTCTCCTACTATGCAGGTATCAGAGATGGGGGAGAGCTGCGCACAGGTCATGCCCCGCTGCAGTGGGAGGCATCGACATACCGCCGGGGGTAACCTGCTAGACTGCAGGCCGGTGATGGACCTGCTGGAAATCGGGGAGCCCTGCAGGAGCAGGAGGTACCGGTGTCCACCGGAACAGGCTGCCGGAGCGCAGACCGGTGGCAGCAGTTTACGGCTAGGCAACCCCATTGCTACGGGTAAAGCCGGCTATGCGCCCTCACGGACCCATGTGGTTAAGGGTGACGGCAAGCCTGCACGGACAGCGGAGCCGGTGTTGGGGACCGGTACCGATCCTTCCCTCTGCCTTCCCACCAGGCAGAGGTGCCGCTTACGTCCAAACGACGGCGGACTAGCGGTATGTCCGTGCAGGAGTCGTACAGCCTGCGGGAGCAGGAGGTACCGGCACTGCACCGGAACAGGCTGCCGGAGCGCAGACCGGTGGCAGCAGAATACGGTTAGGCAATCCCGTTGCTGCGGGTAAAGCCAGCCAAGCGCCGTCACAGACCCCTGGGGGTGAGGGTGACGGTGTGCCTGCACGGACCACGGAGCCGGTATTGGGGACCGGTTCCGACTCCTTTCCTCTGCCTGCTCGTCAGGTAGAGAGGCCGCTAAGGTCCGAGGGATGCCGGGCTAGCGGGTTGTCCGTGCGGAAGTCGTTCAGCCCCGCAGGAGCGGGTGCTGACGAGTACCTGTCAGCCACTTCGTTGAGGTGTGACCTACTGGCAGAAGCCCCAGCGACTCATCAGGGCCTGGGGAAGTCGACCTGTTGTCCGTGTGTAGCGGCAGCGGTCGCATGGCTAGGATGGAGCTAATGGTGGAGCAACTATATCAGCAGGACCTGGGTCGGCAAGAGCAGGAGTCTCAGCGGTCTGGGAGTTCGGATCATGACCACCACCTTCAATCTCACCTTCGTCCATCGGGAGTGCTAGCATTCAACAGATGGCCGATTTGACAAAGAAGCGGCAGCAGAAGAGCCCACTGCTCTCGATCCAGAAGAAGAAGTTGGAGGTAGTGTCGAAAATCCGAAACCTGTTTTCAGGGGTACCGCTGCACTCTACATCGGCAGTAAGTATTAATTTCTTGACGACACACCAGTTCCAAGACCAGGTGCTTTCAGAAACCATGGAGAAGTACAAGGATCCTGGAAACTGTGTTACCCTGAACGTCCCGAGGGTCGACTCAGCCATCTGAGGGAACATCATTTCCAATGCGAGGGGACAAGAGATGAAGAGGCAGAAAATTCTGAAGCTATTGGCGTCGGGCATCACGGCGCTCGTCAGGACCCTCGATGGGGCAGGTGCATCCGCAGAGCAGCAGGATGCTCTAGCCCTCCTGTGTAGCACACTTCGGGAAACTGTTTTAGTCAGAGCTCCATCCGGCCCGACATTAACCCTGAATTCGCTGGGTTGGGTCGTACCTCCACCACACCTCCAAGACAGCTGTTTGGGGAGGACCTGCCCAAGCAGGTCAAAGACGAGGCCATCAAGAACACATCTGCACCAGCTCCCCAACAGCAGAAGCCTTGTTAGGGCAGAGCCAGCATAGACTACCTCACCACACACCAGCTGCAGGAACAAGGATTTACCGAGGCGATCGAGCAGCACCCAGCAAAGAAGGAATACCAGAAACCAGAACGTCAGGCTCGCCGGTAACCATGGAGGTAAGGGGGCCTGGTTCTCTTGGAAGTGCTGCATGCATAACCTCACAAGTAGGAGGGAGGTACATACATTCTGCGGCTCTGTTTGTCACTATCCAGGGAACAGAGCTATAGCCATAATAGATGCATGTAACAGCCTTGCTTGCGCCAGGGAACCGACTTTCGACATGCTGCTAAGCTATGGGTAAATTGGAGCTACATTCCAGCCACATAATTGGGTCGTTACGCTATCAAAGCTTGGGTGAATAAGCAAAATCTCGGCATGTATAGCGAATGCTGGACAATTACGAGAGCAGCTGCCAATCAAAGCATAATTGAGGTACAACGGTGGATTAGCAATGGTTGTGATTGTTAAATCCCATCATTACATCAAACCTAGTAGTCGCGTTACAAACCGACGCAAGCGCCAAGGGCTGGGGAACTACTGACACCATTCCAGGTGGGGCGGTAAATGGGATTGCATGAGTCTACTTTCTTCAATCACAAGGTATAAACTGTTTAGAAATGCTGGGAGCATGTCACGGGCTGCGCGTTAATGTACCAATCTGCAGCTTACGTATGTTCGTCTTCAAAATAATACCACTGAGGTGGCATATTAAACCTTATGGGTGGCGTCAAGTTAATATCTTGGGATGAATTGGAAACATTAATTTGGCTCTGGTGGATTGAAAGAAATTTGAGTTCAGCTATGTACCTTCTGGATAAGCTCAATATAGTGGTGGACACCAGGTCACAAGTATTAATAACGACATCAAGTAGATTGAACCTCCAAATATCTGCTAAAATTATAGCCTAATATGGAATACCAGATTTCGACCTCTTTGCGTCCAGGTGGAGCCATTGGATACCAACATATGTCTTGAGAACTAGATCCTGGGGCAGTGGCGATGGACGCCTTTTCGCTACGTTGGGGGGAAATGCGGGGTTTCTATGTTTTCCCCATTCTGCTTCATCAGACAGGTGCTGCAGGATACGCAACCAGGCTCTGCAACATAAAGGACCATGGATGTCAAACAGCATCGTGCAGAGAGAGTCCAGTAGGAAGCAGTACCTCGCCTACATAAGGATATGGGAGGTTTCTGTAGTCGGACCTAGACCATCTACATGTCTGCTATACTCTCCAAGGTGCTGGAATACTCATGGGTCGTCATTATGATGAGTCCCTCAGTTACAGTGCTGTATACAGTGCCAGGAGTGCATTGTCGTCCTATCGCTAGATTGGACTGGGATGAGGTAGTGTTGACCCTCCTCAGGAGCTGGTCGCCTATGATGGACTTACTCACCTTCAAAGTGCTTATGGTAATGGCACTGAACACAGCACAACAGGTCATGACTTTACAGGAATTAAACCTGGATAGAATGACCGGACCATAATAAGGTAACTTCTTTATAGAAGAATTACTTACAGTACACAGACCTGGGACTACACGTCTGCAAATGGGCATCAGATATATGGAGACGGGTCTGTTTCAGCCATGGAAACCCACGTCACAGGGTGATTGTGCAGACTATCTCCAGAAGACACGAGGTGGTATTCGGTGCAGCAGGTAAGACACTAATATTTTAAATGTCATTCTATCAGGGCTGCATCCACATCAGTGGCAAGGACTATGGCGGTGTTCATGGATTTTGGCCTCGCAATAGCGAGCTGGGCCAGTGAATCTACACTTCAGCGGTTTTATAACTGATTTATAAACGCTCCCGCAACGTTGGCGGATTCAGTTTTAAGTGCTGTTCCCTAAACGTTTGACCCCGAGTTCAGGGGGTTATTGTTGTATTAACAAATGTTATTATTTTTCAGCTTGTTCAAGTCTGAAATACGTTAACATACTTCCTCCATCAGAATTACGGCAGTGTGTGAGCATGGGCGTGGTCCAGGGCATGTAATCACAGAGCTTTGAAATCTTCACGAAGTCACTCACGTGACTCCGAAGTAAAATAGTAAGATTAAACAAGAACTTACCAGTTTGAAGTTTGATCTTTATTTTATGAGGAGTTGCGATGAGGGATTTCGTGCCCTCCGCTCCCAACCCTCTATTATATATTCAACTGGTATGGTCAAGTTTTAATCTTACTATCTTCGGTTTGTGATCTGTGATTCCACACCGCTGCTTTGAAGAATGTCGCGCATGCGTGCCTGGCGGGGTCTTCACGAAATCCCTCATCGCAACTCCTCATAAAATAAAGATCAAACTTCAAACTGGTAAGTTCTTGTTTAATCTTACTATTTTACTTCAGTTTGACTTGATTGTATTTATGTATCGGATTATCTGATCTGTTTGTATAGCATGCAAAATTCAACCACTGGGTGGCGCCAACAATGGCTGCCTCGCCAACAGTCTGTCTGTCTCTACCTTTGTTTTTTTTGGTATGTGTTAAATGTATGTTTTTAGTGTTCATTAGTTTGTTTTATGTGGGGGTTGGGGATGTTTTCCCTAATCTCTTACCTCGACGGAGATGTGGCATTTTTCTGCATCATGTTGCTGTCCACACTGCGGCCCAACATCGCGTTGGCTGCCTCTTGACGCAGACCGATTTTGAGTTCTCCACCACCGCAGCCTACGGGGCTTAGCATCGCGGAGCCCGCGGTCTCTGGTCACAGACAGACATCCACAACTACAAGCCGCAGGACCTTCGATCGGCCCGACACGGGAGCTTCCATCGCGCCGAGGCGGGAGACTTGATAGCCCCGACACGGGCGCTTCGACCGCCAGCTGCGGGAGCTCCGATTGGCCCGACACATCGTTCAACTGCTCCGACTGTAGGAGAGAAATGAGGGAAGAAGGTTAAACTTTATTGCCTTCCATCATAGAGAGGAATGTGGGGAATCCGCTGTGGTGGATGTTTATGTTTACTTGTATGTAGTTGTGTATCATGTTGCTTTTTTAGTACGGCTGATTAGTAATTTGCATATCACTCTACCTTAATTGGTACAGGTGACAATGAGGCTTTTGAAACTTTTGAAAACAATGTTTTCACTGTATCTCAGTACACGTGGCAATAATAAATCTAAACATAAAGTTCTTCAATACAGACTGTGCACAAGCTAAACATCACCATAATGAGAAGAACTGATCGACTGTAGATGGGAATTTGACATTGCATCTTATTCTGGTCTCTCTTCCAGCCATTTGTCCCCATCTTGCTCTACATTTAAGATAGTCACAAAATGCTGGAGAAGGTGACGTTACGGGTCAAGGCCATTCTTCAGACTGAAAGTCAGGGGTGAGGCAAACGAAAGATAAGAGAGGGTAATATAAGAACTGCAGATGCTGGTTTACACTGAAGATAGGCCCGAAAAGTCACCCATTCCTTCTATTCAGAGATGCCGCCAGTCCCGCAAAGTTACTCCAGCATTTTGTGTCTTTGGTGTAAATCAACATCTGCAGTTCCTTTCTATATATTTTGCCTGCTCTACATTTAGATGCAGATCCTCCCCACTGCACGGCCCGTCCATCCAATAGAGCATTTGGGAGTCCAGCGGATGGATTTGACAGTTGCTATGGGACTGGATGCATCTTCTACCAAGTAGGAAATTGGTCCTTAATTGAATTTCCCATTTGGAAACCGTTCGGGTTACAAAGAGCTCCCGGGAAGAGAACCCATTTGCAATCTGGGGATGAGCCAATAGACAAAAGACAACAGGTGCAGGAGAAGGCCAGCACCACCATTCAATGTGATCGTGGTTGATCATCTCCAATCAGAACCCCATTCCTGCCTTCTCCCCATATCCCCTGGCTCTGCTATCTTTAAGAGCCCTATCTAGCTCTCTCTTCAATGTAGCCAGAGAACCGGCCTCCATCGTGCTCTGAGGCAGAGAATTCAACAGAATTCATCTCGCTGTGTGAAGAAGTGTTTGCTCATCTCTGTTCTAAATGGCTTATCCCTTATTCTTAAACAGCGGTCCCTGGTTCTGGGCTCCCCCAACACGGGAACGTGTTTCCTGCCTCCAGCGTGTCCAAACCCTGAATAGTCCTTGGGTTACACAAAAAGCTGGAGAAACTCAGCGGGTGCAGCAGCATCTAAGGAGCGAAGGAGATAGGCGACGTTTCGGGTCGAGACCCTTCTTCAGACTGGTCAGGGATCAGGGAAACGAGAGATATAGACGGTGATGTGAAGAGATAAAGAACAATGAATGAAAGATATGCAAAAAAGTATCGATGATAAAGGAAACAGGCCATTGTAAGCTGTTTGAAGTGTGAAAATGAGAAGCTAGTGCGACTTGGGTGGGGGAGAGATAGAGAGAGGGAATGCCAGGGCCCGAGGGCTGAGGGAGAGGTGGGGAGGGGGAGGAGGCAGCCTGGGTTAACAGAATTGAGAAAATTCAATGTTTAAGCCCAGAGGATGCAGACTCCCCAAGCGGAATATGAGGTGCTGTTCCTCCAACTTGCGGTGTTGCTCACTCTGGCCGTGCAGGAGGCCCAGGTCGGATACGCAGTGGGAGGGGGAGTTGAAGTGCTGAGCCACCGTGAGGTAGGGTTGGTTATTGCGGACCCAGCGGAGGTGTTCGGCGAAACGATCGCCCAGCCTCCGCTTGGTCTCGCCGATGTAGATCAGCTGGCATCTGGAGCAACGGATGCAGTAGATGAGGTTGGAGGAGGTGCAGGTGAACCTCTGTCGGACTTGGAAGGACTGCTTGGGTCCCTGAAAGGAGTGGATGGGGGAGGTGAAGCGACAAGTGTAGCATCTCTTGCGGTTGCAAGGGAAAGTGCCCGGGGTAGGGGTGGAGCGGGAGAGAAGGGAAGAATTGACAAGGGAGTTGCGGAGGGAGCGGTCTTTGCGGAAGGCAGACGGGGGGGAGATGGGACGAGTGGAGGGGTCACGTTGGAGGTGGCGAAACTGGCGGAGGACTATCTGTTGTATGTGCCGGCTGGTGGGGTGAAAGGTGAGGACCAGGGGGACTCTGCCCTTGTTGTGAGTGGGGGAATGGGGAGAGAGGGCAGTGTTGCGGGGTATGGAGGAGACCCTGGTGCGAGCCTCATCTATAGTGGGGGAGCGGAATGCCCGTTCTCTGAAGAACGAGGACATTTGTGATGACCTGGTGTGGAACACCTCATCCTGGGAGCAGATGCGGCCAGTAGACGGAGGAATTGGGAATAGGGGATGGAGTCCTTACAGGAAGCAGGGTGGGAGGAAGAGTAGTCCAGGTAGCTGTGGGAGTCAGTGGGTTTGTAGTGGATGTCGGTCAGGAGTGTATCACCTGCAATAGAGATGGTGAGGTCAAGGAATGGTAGGGAAATGTCGGAAATGGTCCAAGTGTATTTGAGTGCCGGATGGAAGTTGGTGGTGAAATGGATGAAGTCATTCAGTTGTGTGTGGGTGCAGGAGGTGACACCAAAGCAGTCGTCAATGTAACGGAGGTAAAGGTCGGGGGTGGGGCCCTGGTACGCCGAGAACAAAGATTGTTTGACGTGCCCGACAAAGACGCAAGCGTAGCTAGGGCCCATGCGTGTGCCCATAGCTACGCCTTGTGTTTGGAGGAAATGGGAGGAGTCAAAAGAGAAGTTATTGAGGGTAAGGACTAACTCCGCTAGGCGGAGGAGGGTGTCAGTGGACGGGTATGGGTTGCTCCTCTGGTCCTTTATGTTTCGATAAGATACCCTCTCATCCTTCTAAAATACAGAGTATACAAGGCAAGCCACTCCATTCTCGCAGCATATGACAGTCCCGCCATCCTGGGAATTAACCTTGTTAACTTACGCTGCACTCCCTGAATAGCAAAAATTTCCTTCCTCAAATTAGGGGACCAAAACTTGTTGTCCAGGAAGAGGATAAACAATCTTCCTGATGTACGTGGCCAGAGGATCTGGGATAACGGAAGGAAATCTACATTAGGCAGGAAATGATGTTGGGTAGACTGATGGGACTGAAGGCTGATAAATCCCCAGGGCCTGATGGTCTGCATCCCTGGGTACTGAAGGAAGTGGGTCTAGAAATCATGGACGCATTGGTGATCATTTCCCAATGTTCTACAGATTCAGGATCAGTTCCTGTGGATTGGAGGGTAGCTAATGTTATCCCACTTTTTAAGAAAGGCGGGAAAGGGAAAACAGGGAATTATAGACCAGTTAGCCTGACCTTGGTGTTGGGGAAGATGCTGGAATCAATTATAAAAGATGTAATAGCGGCATTTGAATAGCTGTAACAGGATCGGTCCGAGTCAGCATGGATTTTTGAAGAGGAAATCATGCTCTAGTAATCTTATGGAATTTTCTGAGGGTATACTAGGAAAATGACCTAATGTGCAGGAACAACAGATGGTGGTTTACACTGAAGATAGACACAAAATGCTGGAGAAACTCAGCGGGACATGCAGATTACAACTCAGCCATATGAATATTGATTTCTCCAACTTCAAATAAACCCTTCCCTTCCCTCTCTCTCCATCCCTCCCCCACCCTAGTTCTCCAACTAGCTTCGCTGTCCTGTGAAATGTCACCTATCCATGTTCTCCAGAGATGCTGCCTGACCCGCTGAGTGAGTCCAGCACTCTGTGAAACGTCACCTATCCATGTTCTCCAGTGATGCTCCCTGACATTCGTCGTTTCACATTGGGACCCTTCTGGTTTGAGTGGGCCAGTGGAGGAGAGAAGCCAAGACAGTTGTTGCATCACCAGTGGATATGAAAAGGTCCAGAGAGGGTAGAAGGCTGGGCAGGGGGGCAGGCGGGGAGAGAGAAGAGGTGGGGGGGAATCTTTGCGACTGGAGACAAGATTGTCATTGGATGAATAGGATTCTCTCCCATAAAGAAAAGCTCAGAGTTGGCAGAAGAAACCTATGTCCCTATGTTCCTGATGTCGGGGAGTCCAGCACCAGGGGTCACAGTTTAAGATTAAGACCCGCTGAGTCACTCAACCCTTTATCTTGGTCTATTGGTCTAACTAAGGTAGATTCAGATCTACCTTTGACCTGCTCTTGAAAGTCTTCTTGACGCTCTCTTTTTTCATCGGCATTCTCGGAATTCCTTGCTTGGGTTTTGGATCTACACCGTGAAGGTAGAGTTTCAACCACGAGTAGCTACCAGGTCTTTCAATGTATGGTGCACCCACTTCAAGCTGACAGATGGAATGGAGCCAGTTTGCCAAGTTGACAGATGAAATGGAGCCCGTCTCTCATGGCTACGGATACAGTTCACTGTGAGGTCACCGGCCAGGCACATTATGAGGTCACCTCTGATTATGATGGTTTACAAACTTGTGATCTTACGAATGGATGGCAGAGCCCAGAAGGGAATAAACCACTTCACCATATGACCACAGGTCACAGTGGTTATAACCAACTGGACTCAAATGTTAGATACAAGGAACTCAGTTCAGTTGAGTTTATTGGCACGTGCACAGAGAAATGCGTTTTGTCACGTGTTAAAAAGTCAGCAGAAAGACAAGACATGATTACAATCGAGCCATTTACAGTGTATAGATACTTGGTAAGGGAATAACGTTTAGTGCAAGATAAAGCCAGCAAAGTCCGATCAAGGATAGTCCGAGGATCACCAATGAGGTAGATAGTAGTTCAGCACTGCTATCTAGTTGTGGTAGGATCAGAATCGGAATCAGAATCAGAATGCCTTTTATTGTCACTATACACGTGTACAGTGAGATTAAAAACTGCTCCTACTCAGTGCAAAAACAAGACAAAAATGGGGGGGGGAATAAGGTGCACAGTTTCTGATGATTCAGTTGCCTGATAACAGATGGAAAGAAACTGTCCCTGAATCTGGAGGTGTGCGTATTCACACTTCTGTACCTTTACTAATTTGAGGAAGGACATTCTTACTATTGAGGGAGTGCAGCGTAGGTTAACCAGGGTAATTCCCGGGATGGCGGGACTGACATATGATGAAAGAATGGGTCGACTGGGCTTGTATTTGCTGGAATTGAGAAGGATAAGAGGGGATCTTATAGAAACATATAAAACTCTTAAAGGAGTGAAGGCTAGATGCAGGAACAATGTTCCCCATGTTGGGAGAGTCCAGAACCAGGGGTCACAGTTTAGGAATAACGGGTTAGGCCATTTACGACTCAGAAGAGGGAAATCTTTTTCACGCAGAAAATCTGTGGAATTCTCTGCCACAGAAGGCAGTGGAGGCCAATTTACTGGATGTTTTCAAGAGAGAGTTGGATGTGGCTCTTAGGGTTAACAGAATCAAGGGATATAGGGAGATAGCAGGAATGGGGTATTGATTTTGGATGATCAGCCAAGATCATATTGGAAGGCGGTGCTGGCTCGAAGGGCTGAATGGCCTACTCCTGCACCTATTTTCTATGTTTCTACATCATGGTGAGTCCAGTACTCGTTGATGTCTGGTCTTAAAGAAGGGTCCCGCTGAGTTACTCCAGCACTCTGTTCCTTCATGATCAGGCTGGTGTCTTGCTTGTATGAAAGAGCTACATTGCCAATGCACACAAGCTCCAGCTTTGCCGTCAACATGAAACTGTTGATAGTTCAAGAAATGAAATATGTTGATGAAACCCGAGTGATGGACAGGAGAAAGTTAAATCTGCATTGAATTACACCCCACTTGTAGAAACTAAACTAAAGGAAGATGTTTCCAAAAGTTATGAGCTTGATTCTATTACTCCAGAAGTGAAGGGCAGGTGGGGGAAAGTCTAAGGCAATTACACCCCTTCATTTGATCAACACAGGGGACAAGGGGTTGGCTTAATCTAATTAGATCTGTTGTTGGGGAAAAATACTTACAAAGCAGCAGAATATTTTGGACATTTACCAAATGAGAATTGTCCAGTCAAAGCGTGTGTAGTTTGTTCCTGGCACAAAAATACTTCTGCTTTATCAGTTTCACACTTAACTCTATAAACCTAAAGACTCCACTGTTGGAATGCAATTCAATATTTGACAAATCTGAACACCTTAACAGACAGATATAAAGCACACAGAGGGATTACTGGAATGCATTTTCCCTTTGTAGTCCCTGAGAAATCAGTGGCAGTGGCAGAGGGTTGTTCTGATGTTCTAAGCCATACCAATCCAGATATGATTGAATGGCGGAGAGGACATGATGTGCCAAATGGAGAAGGAACATCTCATTGGGTTTTAAAGTTTGCAGAGGGCTAACATACAACTTCCTTAGTATCAAGTGAATTGATGGGCATGGTAGGGCAGCGATAGACTAAGAGTTGCTGCCTTACAGTGCCAGAGACCCGGGTTTGATCCTGACTACCCGTGCTTGTAGTGTGTACGTTCTCCCTGTGACCCGCGTGGTTTTCCTTCGGATGCTCTGGTTTCCTCCCACATTCTAGAGATGTACTGGTTTGTAGGTTAATTGACGTCTGTAAATTGCCCCTCGTGTGAAGGATATAGGACTAGTGTACGGGTGATCGTTTGTTGGTGTGGACTCGGTGGGGGAAAGGGCCTGTTTTCACGCCACCTCTCTAAAACAAACTATTTGGTCTCAGTTTAACATTGCTTGTGAAAGTCAGCAAAGTGCAAGATTCTTTCTATAGCCCTCAGACCAGTGAGCCCATGTGCTCATATCTTAACCAGACAGTCAGAACCTTTTTTAGTTTAGTTTAGAGAATCAGGCCCTTCAGCCCACCAAGTCCACGTCAACCAGCGATACCCGCGCATTATACTACCCCGCAAACACTAGGGACAATTTACATTTATACCAAATTAGCCTACAAACCTCCATGTCTTTGGATTGTGGGAGGAAACTGAAGATCTCGGGAAAAAAACCTACCTTCCAGGGGAAAACGTACAAATCTGTACTGACAGCACCTGTAGTCAGGATGGAACCTGGGTCTCTGGCACTGCAAGCAGTCTAAGCCAGGAACTCTGCTGCTGCGCCACCGTGCCAGCACCTTTTTCCCAGGACTGAGCTAGAATACTAGAGGGCATAGCTTTAACAAGAGTGGGGCAAAGTTTAAAGATGTGTGGAGCAAGTTATAAGAGGCTAGAGTGCACCTTGGGTGTTTTGCAAGGGGTGGTGGAGGCAGATACAACAGTGGCATTTAACAGGTTTTTGGATAACCATATAACAATTACAGCACGGAAACAGGCCATCACGGCCCTTCTAGTCTGTGCCGAACACTTATTCTCCCCTAGTCCCATCTACCTGCACTCAGACCATAACCCTCCTTTCGTTTCCTGTCCATATACCTATCCAATATATGTTTAAATGATAAAATTGAACCTGCCTCCACCACCTCCACTGGAAGCTCATTCCGCACAGCTACCACTCTCTGAGTAAAGAAGTTCCTTCTCATGTTACCCCTAAACCTCTGTCCCTTAATTCTCAAACCATGTCCTCTTGTTTGAATCTTCCCAACTCTCAATGGAAAAAGCTTATCCATGTCACCTCTGTCTATCCCTCTCATCATTTTAATGACCTCTATCAAGTCCCGCCTTAACCTTCTGCGCTCCAAAGAATAAAGACCTAACTTGTTCAACCTTTCACTGTAACTTAGGTGCTGAAACCCAGGCCACATTATCGTAAATCGCCTCTGTACTCTCTATTTTGTTGACATCTTTCCTATAATTTGGCGACCAAAATACTCCAGAATTGTACACCATACTCCAGAATTGGCCTCACCAATGCCTTGTACAATTTTAACATTACATCCCAACTTCTATACTCAATGCCCTGATTTATAAAAGCCAGCACACCAAAAGCTTTCTTCACCACCCTATCTACATGAGATTCCACCTTCAGGAAACTATGCAGTTATTCCTAGATCCCTCAGTTCAACTGCATTCCTCAATTCGCTACCATTTACCATGTATGTCCTATTTTGATTTGTCCTTCCAAGATGTAGCACCTCACACTTATCAGCATTAAACTCCATCTGCCATCTTTCAGCCCACTCTTCCAAATGGCTTAAATATCTCTGCAAAAAACTTTGAAAATCTACTTCATTATCCACAACATCACCTATCATAGTATCATCTGTATACTTACTAATCCAATTTACCACACCATCATCCAGATCATTGATGTGTATGACAAACAACAGTGGACCCAACACAGATCCCAGAGGCTGCCCGCTAGTCACTGGCCTCCAACTTGACAAACAGCCATCCACTGTTGAATCCATCTTGCTACTCCACTATTAATACCCAACAATGAACCAACTTAACCAACTTAACCAACCTTCCATGTGGAACCTTGTCAAAGGCCTTACTGAAGTCCATATAGGCACATCCACCACTTTACCCTCATCAATTTCCCTAGTAACCGCTTCAAAAAATTCAAGAAGATTAGTCAAACATGACCTTCCAGGCACAAATCCATGTTGACTGTTCCTAGTCAGACTCTGTTTATCCAGATGCTTATATATATTATCTCCAAGTATCCTTTCCATTAATTTGCCCACCACTGATGTCAAACTAACAGGTCTATAATTGCTAGGCTTACTCTTAGACCCCGTTTTAAACAATGGAACAACATGCGCAGTACGCCAATCCTCCGGCACCATTCCTGTTTCTAATGGATAAGCAGGGAATGGAGGGATAATGATAATTTTTAGATTAGATTCGATTCAATTTTATTGTCATTGCACATTTACAGTACAACAAAATGGTTTAACATTGCAGTCATAACACAGAATAAAATAACAAAACACACACTCAACACAGTTCACCATCCACCACAGTGGGTCCACCAGGCACCTCCTCACTGTGATGGAAGGCAAGACGGACTGCAGGCGAGCCGCAGCTGTAAGGCTGGTAAGAGTTGGCAGTGGTGTTACATTTAGCACAGGCATTGTGGGCCGAAGGGCCTGTTCTTGTGTTGTACTGTTCTATGTTCTATACCTCAGGTTATCAATCTTTAACTTTAACAAAGGGTTCGGTGGGGAAGGGAATGAGATGAGTTCAGACAAGCTGATTTCAACTTTAGGGATATAATGCGGAAACAGGCCCTTAGGCCCACCGAGACCACACAGACCAGCGATCACCCCGTAGGTTAGCATTACCCTACACACTAGGGACAATTTATACATTTTCCAAAGCCAATTAACCTAGAAAACCTGCAGGTCTGTGGAGTGTGGGAGGAAACCGGAGCACCCAGAGAAAACCCACGCTGTCACAGCGAGAGGGTACAGGCAGCACCCCCGGTCAGGATTGACCCCGGGTCTCTGGCGCTGTAAGGCAGCAACTCCACCGCTGGCTGCACCACCGTGCCGCCCAAATAGTTGCACATCAGATTAGACACGTTTGGAAGAAGAACGTGCCCAACATTATAGATTCAATTGCGGAGTTCGATTACTTCAGGCATATATAAATGCTAGACGCAGCTGTTCTTGTAACAGATTGGTAAAAGGAACCCCAAGAAGGAAATCTAATCGTGTTAAAGAAGGAACTGCAGATGCTGGAGAATCGAGGGTTACACAAAAAGCTGGAGAAACTCAGCGGGTGCAGCAGCATCTAAGGAGTGAAGGAGATAGGCGACGTTTCGGGTCGAGACCCTTCTTCAGACTGAAGAAGGGTCTCGACCCGAAACGTCGCCTATCTCCTTCACTCCTTAGATGCTGCTGCACCCGCTGAGTTTCTCCAGCTTTTTGTGTAACCCAAGGAAATCTAATCATTCACTTCTCCTATCACCATTAACCTTGGCAAGTAGGATAGGTGGCACAGGTCAGTGGGGCCGAATGGCCCGATTTGCACAAACAAAGCTGCGACCGACGGGGCCACGGGTGAGGCACTGCTGCTGCACTCCAGGGGCTGCACTACGTTGGGCTGGGTGACGCGGGGCTGGACGCGGCGTTCCAACCTGACAGTCCCCTCGACCCAAGTAGTAGCAGTCAAATATGGGACAAGGGTGGTCCCTCATGGGACAAACCAATATAGCCCAACATCCGGGATGTCCTGGCTAATACGGGACAATTGGCAACCCTATGTGGGAATTGAAATCATAGTTATACAGCAAGGCAACAGGCCTTTCAGCCCATCTGTTTAAAATATAGAAACATAGAAACATAGGAATTAGGTGCAGGAGTAGGCCATTCGGCCCTTCGAGCCTCCATCGCCATTCAAAATGATCATGGCTGACCAACCAACTCAGTATCCCCTACCTGCGTTCTCTCCATACCCTCTGATCCCCTTAGCCACAAGGGCCACATCTAACTCCCTCTTAAATATAGCCAATGAACTGGCCTCAACTACCCTCTGTGGCAGAGAGTTCCAGAGACCCACCACTCTCTGTGTGAAAAAAGTCCTTCTCATCTCGGTCCCAAAGGATTTCCCCCTTATCCTTTCGTCATAAGACAGTCCCAGAGTACCATGACACCCAGGTCGCGCTGCATCTCCCCTTTTCCTAATCGGCCACCATTTAGATAACAGTCTGAGATATGAGATAGAAATTGTGTATGTCCACCCTGGTTTCATATCCCTGTTGTGCGATGTCTAGGATTTCTGAAAGTAACACACTAGGTACAACATTTGGAGATCGAGGGGGTAATGGCTGTGGTTTGTACCCCTCAAGGTTGATGAAATTCCCTTCACTCTGTGCAAAACACCAGGCCATGAATTGGAGTTCTCTTCTGTGTGTAAATTGTCTTTAAAAAATGATTCATTATGGAGCAGGAGTTTCTAATTAGCTTAAGTACCAGCGCAACCAAAACAGACTAACAGGTTGTTTGGTGTGTAAGAACGAACTACAGATGCTGGCTTAAACTGAAGATAGACACAAAAAGCTGGAGTAACTGAGCGGGAGAGGAAACATCTCTGGAGAGAAGGAATGGGTGACGTTTCAGGTTGAGACCTTTCTTCAGACTGGTTAGAGATAAGGGAAGCAAGAGATATAGACGGTGATGTAAAAGTTGTTTAAAAGTACAATGAATGAAAGATATGTAAAAAAGTGACAATGATAAAGGAAACAGGCCTTTGTAAGCTGTTTGTAGGGTGAAAACGAGAAGCTGGTGCGACGTGGGTGGGGGAGGGATACAGAGAGAGAGAGGGAATGCCGGGGCTACCTGATGTAGGAGAAATCAAGATTCGTACCACTGGGCTGTAAGCTGCCAAGCAAAATATGAATTAATGTTCCTCCAATTTGTGTTTACCTTCACTCACTCTGACAATGGAGGAGACTGAAGACAGAAAGGTCTGTGTGGGAATGGGAAGGAGAATTAAACTGTCCAGCAACCGGGAGATCAGGTTGGTTCAGGTTGGAGAAGGCAATTCTGGATTTAATGTTATGTAATGAACCAGATTTGATAAAGGAACTTGAGGTGAAGGAACCATTAGGAGGTAGTGATCATAATATTGTCAAGCTTATTCTATAATTGGAGGGGGAGAAGGGTAAATTGGAGGTGTCAGTGTTACAGTTGAATAAGGGGCACTATGGAGCCCTGAGGGAGGAGCTGGCCAAAGTTGACTGGAAATATATCATAGCAGGGATGACAGTGGAACAACAATGGCAGGTATTTCTAGGAATAATACAGAAGGTACAGGATCAGTTCATTCCAAAGAGGAAGAAAGATTCCAAGGGGAGTAAGAGGCGTCAGGGACAGTATAAAAATAAAAGAGAAGTACAACGTAGCAAAGATAGGCTGGAAGCAAGAGGATTGGGTAATGTTTAAAGAGCAACAGAAGATAACTAAAAAGACAATACGAGGAGAAAAGATGAGGTACGAAGGTAAGCTAGCCAAGAATATAAAGGAGGATAGTAAAAGCTTCTTTAGGTGTGTGAAGCGGAAAAAAATAGTTAAGACCAAAGTTGGACCCTTGAAGACTGAAAAGGGTGAATTTATTATGGGCAACAAGGAAATGGCAGATGTGTTGAACAGGTACTTTGGATCTGTCTTCACTAAGGCGGACTCAAATAATCTTCCTAATGCACTAGTGGCCAAAGGATCTGGGGTGACGGAGGAACTGAAGGAAATCCAGATTAGGCAGGAAATGGTGTTGGGTAGACTGATGGGTCTGAAGGCTGATAAATCCCCAGAGCTTGATGGTCTGCATCCCAGGGTACTTAAGGAAATGGGTCTAGAAATCATGGACGCATTGGTGATCGTTTTCCAATGTTCTTAGATTCAGGATCCTCTTAGATTTAGTTCCTCTGGATTGGAGGGTAGCTAATTTTATTCCACTTTTTAAGGCGGGAGAGAGAAAACAGGGAATTATACACCAGTTAGCCTGACATCGGTGGTGGGAAAGATGCTGGTCAATTATGAAAGATGAAATAGCGGCACATTTGGATAGCAGTAACAGGATCGGTCTTAGTCAGCTTGGATTTACGAAGAGGAAATCATGCTTTACTAGTCTTCTGGAATTTTTTGAGGATGTAACTTGGAAAATGGACAATGGACAGTGGATGTAGTATACCTGGAATGTCAGAAAGCATTTGATGGTCCCACATAGGAGATTTTACTTCGGTGAGTGACTACGTGAAGAAGCCCCGCCAGGCGCATGCGCGTCATTATGTTGACGCATGTCACACCGACAGGCTGGAGAGCGCAGCTCCACCAGCGGTAAGTAGTAACCCGCAGGCAAGTCAATGTTAAACCTTTCCTGCGAGTATTTTTAAACTCTGTAAGTCTGGCTTGCAGAGCCAGCTATAGTTGCTAATATATATAGATAATATAAATTGCGGTAATGGATCGGAACGCACGGTTACCGCTTATAGATCGGGTCGGGAGATAAAGGCTGTTTTAAAGCCGGCTCCCGCGATTACCGCTTTGTAGATCGGGTTTGGAGATAACAACTGCTCTAATGCCGGCTCCAATACCTGCTACTGTTTTACTGGCAGCTAAAATGAAATAAAATGAAATTAAATAAAATCAAATACTAACTTTATTTTCCAACTGACTCTATCAATTTCCAGTGCTTCAAGGCGCTCAGCAATACCAAACTAAAGTACTCTCAGGCTCATTTGTCTCATGAGTCTGATGATATGGAAGGCTCCCTCCTTTTAATTTAAAGGTATGGGGATGGCTCAACCAAATGGGGGAAAATATTCCAAATTTAAATAGCCACGATGGGATAAAATTTCAATTGGGGTCGAATGCCCGAGGATTCCCACACAGCCTCTCGAGGAAGTCGATGCAACAAAGAAGAAAACGTCGTTATGGATAACAGTGGGAATCATCCTCCCCGGCACCTTGTTTAGGGCTGGATGAGACCTCCCTAGAGCATAAGTCGGGAGAAGCAGGGCAGGAGGAATCTGACTCTGAAGTTGCTGTCACTGCTTATGTGCACACACCAGCGCACACGAGCCATGCTCCAGGTGTCCCGGACGTAGCGTTAAACTTTGCTAAACTCGGAAGGGATTGGTGAGGCTATCGCGAAAACTCTAGCCGCTAATGTAAATTACATGGCTTCTCACCAGCTCCAGGATACGTTTATAGAGACTGCCACAAGTTATAAAACACCTGTAAACTGTGCTTCACTCAAAATGTCCACCGTGAACTCGGCAAGGGCACAAATGAGTGCAACGATGCGGAGACAAGAAGTGAGATTTCAATGCACCCTCAAGTCGTTGGCAGCAGGCATTCGGAGAAGGTCCAGGGGGCACCGATGTCTGGTATTCAACAAGATCTGCTGGCCTTGTTCTGTAATGCCTACGTCGAACCCGAAGTTTGCAGCTCTATGTAGGTCCACCAATATCCAAGCCCAGATTATTTATTTGGGGTGGACCTCCTCAAACAAGTCAGGGACCTGGAGGAACATGCCAAAACAATCCATCTCAGGAAGACATACGTTCCTTCTGCCAGGATGCCACCTCGCAGGTTGTTTCAGCGTGAAAGGTAACGGATCCAGCGACAGGGCCAAGCAGAGTGGGCCACGTGGGATGACAGTATTACTCACCTGTGTATCTCAGCTACAACCCCAATATGGGCAGAAGGAGTAAAGGCCGACTGCAGAGGTACAGGTGATTCATTCTGTCCAGGATAAGTTCTGGGACCTCCGGTTGGGGGTAGGCTGCAATTGGTTAAGATGAAGGTTGCTGCATAACATCTCATCAGTTTATACTACACACTGTCCCAAGCTCGAATACAGTTTATATCAGGAATTGATCCGCCTGTACAGAATATGCCTAATAAAGTATTGGGGGTTTCTGCACAAACTCAGCAGATAAAAGAAGAAATTACGGTTTGTCCTAAAAAAGGGGAATTGAGAGGACGATAAACCATCCTCAACAATTTGTGTCCAATATATTCCCCAGAAAGAGAAAAGATGGGGGATGTAGAGGCATTCTGGACCTAAATCAGTTAAATTCCTATGTTCAGTATAGGCATTTTAAAAATAGACACCTTCAATACTGCGAAACGGCTGTTATCACAAGGCTGTTATATGGCAACTATAGATCTGAAAGATGCATATTATTCAGTACCAATTCATCATCAGTATCGGAGATACTTGAAATTTAGTTGGATGGGACAGCTGTGGCAATTTAAAGCATTACCAATGAGTTAACCTCAGTTCTAGGCTATTCAAGAAATTGTGGAAACCAGTGCTGGCACTACTTTGGGCCGAGAATCACATGGTAATGGCTTATCTAGATGATATTTTCATCATAAGCAACACTCAAGAGACAGCTGAGGAATCGGTTCCATCAACCAAAGGTTAGGGTTCCTGGTCCATCCAACCAAATCCAAGTTAGAGCCATCCTAAAAAAATTGTTCATTTGGGATTTGTCATTGATTCAGTTGATATGTCAGTGACTTTGCCTACAGCCAAGGCAGTGGAGATCAGAGAGGTCTGTACCAGTCTCGCTGAAAAACAATATCCCTCCATCCGGGAAGTAGCTACTGTTATTGGTAAATTGGTGGCAGTTTTCCGTGTAGTGCCGTTGGAGTGGAAACTAGTGGTTATGGAAAGTGCTGGGAGAGAGTCTGTTCGCGTGGGGCGCGCAGCAATGCGGTTCCATCTCAGCGATCCAGTCGGGAGCTAAGTGCGGTAACGCCGGCTCTGATACCAACGGCCGTTCCCCCGGTGATTGAACAGCCTCCAGCTGCTTCAGTGTCGCAGGGCACTGAGGCCACGGCAACAAGCAAAAAAGCAAAACAAAAGTCTGTCAGACCCGTTTTATCTGACGGGTCTGAGGAAGAAGAGGACTCCCCTCCGGATCGCAAGAAAATGTGGGGGAGACTCGAACATATGGAGCAAATACTCCACACCCTAATCAGCCAGTGGGCCAAGGCCCCAGTGATTCCCCAGTGAATTCCATATGCAGAATATGGTGCCTGTCCACAATGGGAATCTTTCTCTCCAGTACCTTCTTTAGGTCTGGATGAGGTCTCCCTTGAGCAGGACTCGGGAGAGCCAGGGCAGGAAGAGTCTGACCCTGAAGCTGGTGTCCCTGCTTATGTGCACACACCCGAGCACAAGAGCCACGCTCTGGGTGTCCGGGATTTAGAGAGACACTTTGCTATTCCGGAAGGGACTGGTGAGCCTATCGATGACAATCTAGCCTGCCAATATGAACTCCTTGGCTTCTCACCAGTTCCAGGACCACAGCACGATATAAAACACCTGTCGATTGTGCTTCACTCAGGGTGCCCACCGTAAACTCGGCAATATGGGCACCCATGAGTGCAACGATGCGAGGACAGGAAGTGCGCTTTCAGCGTGTCCTCCAGTTGGTGCAGCAGGCATAACTGCGTTCGGGAAGATGGTCAAGGGGAGCCGATGTCAAAAACCCAACAAGATATGCTAGCACTACTTTCCAAAGCCTACTTCAAGGTGAACTGCATGAGGAAGATTGCCATTCGACCAGCCTTAAACCCGACGTTTGCAGGCCTGTGTAGCGCTAGCAACATTCAAGCACCGGATTACTTGTTCGGCAACGACCTCATCAAGAACATTAGGGACATTGACGATGAGGCAAAGACAATTGGGCTTATGAAACCATTCATGCCTGCTCCCAGGACGTCATCTAAACAGTCAAGTTCGATGCGCAGGGGGTCGGATCCCGGGGCAGTGCCCAGCAGACGTAAGGCCGATGGGGCGAAGATATTACCCACCAGTGCAGCCCAACAACAACCCCAATATTGGGAGGAGACCTTCCAGGCCAATTGTCGAGGGCGGCATCAACATCCGCAGCGAAGGCGCAGGACGTGCCGCTAGACCAAATCCTCGGGGCCGCAGGATGGTCTAAGGAATCGACATTTTCTACGTTTTCTGATAAACTTGTTCTTACAGTGCCAGGGTTGGGCATGCTGTGTTGGGTTCCTTACAGGGTTTAAAGCATACCCTGTTGACCAAAGGTTATGTGTCGTTAAGCACCCGAGTCAATATATCGAGGTAACTTAGAGTCTCAGACAGCAATGCTCATCAGTCACAAAAAACCTCATAAAAGTGTCAGTATAAACTATTTCTAGATGGTAAAACAGGTTTTGAATTCTGTTGGAGTAGACACTCATGTGTTTAAATGTCACTCCACCAGGGCGGCATCAACATCCACAGCAAGGCCGCAGGATGGTCTAAGGAATCAACTTTCCAAAATTATGATAAACCTGTCCTGACAGTGCCAGGGTTTGGTAGAATCACAGAGCTTTGAAATCTTCACGTAGTCACACACGTGACTCCGAAGTAAAATAGTAAGATTAAATGAGAACTTATCAGTTCGAAGTTTGATCCTTATTTTATGAGGAGTTACGATGAGGGATTACGTGCCTTCCGCTCCCGGCCCTCATAATTGAAAGGATCATCTGGTAGTTCTAGTCTTCTAAAGCCTTACTATGTTACTTCGGCTATCGGTTTCTGTGTTTTCACGCCGCTGCTTTGAAGTATGACGCGCATGCGCCTGGCGGGGCTTCTTCACGTAATCCCTCATCGTAAAATAAGGATCTAACTTCGAACTGGTAAGTTATCGTTTAATCTTACTATTAGTGGGCAAAATTAGGGCACATGGTATTGGGGGTAGAGTGCTGACATGGATAGAAATTTGGTTGGCAGACGGGAAACAAAGAATAGGGATTAACGGTGACTAGTGGGGTACCGCAAGGCTCGGTGCTGGGACCACAGCTATTTCCAATATGCATCAGTGATTTGGATGAAGGAATTCAAAGTAACATTAGCAAATTTGTAGATGACACAAAGCTGGGTGGCAGTGTGAACTGTGAGGATGATGCTATGAGAATGCAAGGTGACTTGGACAGGTTGGAGGAGTGGGCAGATGCATGGCAGATGAAGTTTAATGCGGATAAATGTGAGGTTATCCACTTTCGTATCAAAAACAGGAGGCAGATTACTATCTAAATTGGGAAAAGGGGAAGTACAAGGGGATCTGGGGGTCCTTATTTGTCAGTCCATGAAAGTAAGCATGCAGGTACAGCAGGCAGTGAAGAAAGCTAATGGAATGTTGGCCTTCATAACAAGAGGATTTCAGTATAGGAGTAAACAGGTTCTTCTGGAGTTGTATAGGGCTCTGGTGAGACCACATCTGGAGCATTGTGTACAGTTTTGGTCTCCTAATTTGAAGAAGGACATACTTGTGATTGAGGCAGTGCAGCGTAGGTTTACAAGATTGCTCTGAGTGATTGGAATTAACGACAAGGTCCTTCATAAAGACTGGTGGGTCATGCACAGAGCATTCTTCAATGAAAAATGTCTCGCAGGCTTCACAAACTAAAACGGAAAATACAAAATAAGAACAAATCAGGGTGTTGTTGTTATTGATTAATGTTAAAAGAAAAATTAGTTAATGAGCTAAATCAATCCTGTGCTCTTGCATTGGATTGTTCCACCATTGCTACGGCTACCAATGCACTGTGCCATCACTACAATGCTCCCAATGAAATATGGTTGCTCTGAAGAAATAGATTGGTTACTTTGGACAGACAAAGGTAATAGTCATCACGGAGCTCCCTTTCTTCCGTGTAAATTATCCTCTCCTTATTTCTTAGAAAGAAAGCCAAAAATAACCTAATTACATGTTTCAAGTCAGATAAGTGGTTAAACTGTAAAATATGGAAGTTAGTCACATAATATGCACCATATTCTATGAATTCAACTTAATTGACATGATGGTAGTCAGATGGTCATTATCTCATCTCAATTATTTACTGTAATGTACAGGAGTCACTCATTTTGAGTTTCACTTTTACAAACAGAATTACCTGTTGCTCGTTTGATTCTTTTAACCAACACTGTCTTACTTCATTTACTCAGTCGCTCCTCCCAAATCTTTTATGACCTGTAATGAGACAATTTGGTGCAAACTATAAATCATAAGGACACAAATAAATTGTTTTCACTTCTTGACTATTTCCACGTACGATAGTAGCCTCACCAACAGTCTGCCTGTCTTTTCATCTTTTTTCGTTATTTTTAGTTTGTTTTAAAAGTATGTGTTAATGTTCCCTGGTTTGTTTTAGGTGGAGGTGGGGAAGGTGGTGGGGGAAATATTTTTTCAATCTACTACCTTGCCGGAGATGCAATTGTTTTCCGGACCATATCTCCAGTCGCTCTGCGGCCTAACACCACGGGGCGAAGCACTTGCATCGGAGCCGATCCCTTGCCTGGGATCGACGCTCCAAATGCAGCCTGCAGATTTCACCATCGAGGAGCTCACAGTCTCGGGTAGAGACCAATGTCGGGAAGGTCCAGTCGCAGAAGGTTTCGACCAGCCCCGACCCGGGGTCAGATCACCTGGCGCAGGGGAGCTGAGATTCCCCCCAATGCAGGAGCTTGATTGCCCCGATGCGGAGGGCCCGACCAGTGGCTACGGGAGCCAAGATCGCCCCATCAACGGAAGGCTTGTGGCCCCCGAAGGCGGGAGAACAAAGAAGGGAAGAGATTGAACATTTTTTCGCCTACCATTAGAGTGAGGAATGTGGAGGAGTCACTATGATCGATGTTTATGTTAAAATGTATTTTCTGTGTTCTGTTGCTTTTTATTGCTATGACTTCATGGCAAATGAAATTCCTCGTATGTTGCAAAACATACTTGGGTACTAAAGTATGATTATGATAATTTCTTCCATCGTATTACTAACTGGGATACTCAACTATATTACTAATAACAGCAGTCACTGCCTAGTGTGCAATATTTCAGTGATCTCTCACCTTTCATACTCTACTCCAAAAGGAAGTTTGATATTGTCAGCAAATGTAGGAAAATATGGGAACAATTGACCTTCGCTCAACAATATAAATATATATATGAATGTTAGTGTAGGATCTACTGAATCCCAGGACAGAAAGCAAAGAACAACCAATACTTAGCTGAGCCAGACACCGTGTGTCACGTTTATTCCAGAAGCCCCTTTTACATACATTCTCAACAATCATAACCAGTGTGTAGATAAGGTCAATTACTGCCTCTAACCTTATAGTCGTTATTGCGCTCTTGTGGCTGGACCTTTTTGTGAGGCTGCTGGCGAGTCGCCAGCGGTGATAGGCTGCATGCAGAACCAACGTGAGCGTGAAGGTGCCACATTGGCTCCTGACTCCAACAGCAGTGATGATGATTTTTCTAAAAAGCAGTCATTTCGATCTGGTAGAAAATTAAATGCTAATGTAGAGCCACTCTGTTAATTCATAAAAGCGTATTCTCATGTCCTTTATCCTGGGAATCATTTCTGTTCTTACCTTTGCGACAGGCTTTCTTTCGGTATTCTTGCCATTTTCATTCTTAAAAGGAGGCCTAAAGATTCTGACTCCTTAGGGAAAAAAACTGCCACGTCAGTGCTGCTTTGGAAAAATACAGACTGTATCTCAATAGTTTGGCAATTCTGGATATATCTAATGTATTTGAGAAAAATGGAAGCAGCATATCACAAAAGTAAAAATTAGGAAAAGTAAATTTGCACTTCATAAATAACACATTGGGAAAAATGTATTAAATCCCACCACTCCAAAGACCAGTATAAAATCCCTCTTACAACAGATTCCACAGGCTAACGGCCAAATTGATTCGAATCAACTGTATTTGAAAAACTGTATTTAATATTTCAAACAAATTTCAATAACATTTTGGATTTTTTGTCAGATGTTTAGGTGTCCAATCCTCATCTGAATCGCTAGATTCACATACTTGGGTTTGATGCCTTCGGCTCCAATTTGTCTTGAATACTGGCTTTGGTACATTCAATCCTGTGAAAAATAAAACATGCTCATCTTCTGTTATGGCCAACTTTATTAAACTTACCCGTGCAAAATATCTGTGGATAAATCACTTTGCAATGTTTTCATTATAATTATTTCCTTCAGAGTATTCATACTATTATTCAATTGATCATGTCTACTTGAAGATGACAGCAAACATCATTAAAATTATTTTTCAGATTTAAAGAAAAATCGACCAGCATGAAGAATATAATGGATGAGTATGTGTATATTTCCAGGTAAGAAATTGCAATGAACAATCTTTCAGTTTCACTCATCTCTGTGGTAAGTGAGATAGATCAGAATCCTTCTTTCCATTCCTCCAGGTTTAATGTAATAGACAATAGAAAATAGACAATAGATGCAGGAGTAGGCCATTCGGCCCTTCAAGCCTACACAGCCATTCAATATGACCATGGCTGATCATTCACGTCCACAATCAGTACCCCGTCCCTGCCTTCTCCACATATCCCCTGATTCCGCTATCTTCAAGAGCCCTATCTAGCTCTTTCCTGAACGTTTCCAGACAAGCGGCTTCCACCGCCCTCGTAGGCAGAGAATTCCACAGACTCACAATTCTCTGTGTGAAAAAGTGTTCATCTCTGGCTTACCCTTTATTCTTAAACTGTGGCCCCTTGTTCTGGACTCCCCCAAACTCGGGAACATGTTTCCTACCTCTAGCGTTCCCAAACCCTTAATAATCTTATGTTTCAATAAGATCCCCTCTCATCCTTCTAAATTCCAGTGTATACAAGCCCAGCCGCTCCATTCTCTCAGCATATGACAGTCCCACCATCCCGGGAATTAACATTGCGAACCTAGGCTGTCTCAATAGCAGAAGGATGAGGGAGATGGTCTGAATGGCCTCAGTCCCAGATCAATATTAATGTCACTGATCCACTCCAGAGCCCAGGGAACGCATCCACTCCTCACTGACACCAATCTCTGGGGCTGTGATGGGCTGAGATTAAAGGGGCAGCAGCACCTTCCCCGTTCCCAGGTCCCGGAGGGAGAGGACATTTATTTATTTACTTATGCGGCATCTTCTGCCAGCCCGCTCTCCATGTCAAAGTTCCCTGGAGTCTCTCTCACTCTGAGCCCTGCCCGTGTACCACACATGGTCTCCACTGACTGTCTCCTTCAGCAGCTCCTCCTGAACTCACACACCCACTTCTCCTCACCTCACCTACACACCGACTAAACCCCTCGATCACTGAAGCGTTGCCTTGACGACACCTCACGACCAAACTGCTCCTCACACCCAGACATCGACTCGCCTCGACTAAACCCCACGACTCTCCTCAACCAACCAAAGCTGCAACTAAAGGCCACGTCACTGAAACCAACCCTCGCGCCCGCCTCCAACCAACCGCCGCCTCGGTTCAGAAGCGTTAAAATTATTGACTTTATTGTTGAGGTAAGTAAAGATCCATTACAAATAATTCGAATAACTTTCTAATGAAACCTAGTTTCCCAATGACCGTTGATGGGAGAACAGTAAATATCATTTCCAGTTCAGAATAATAACGACAGAAAATAATAATATTTTCTCACCTTTCCTTTTTGAGGTTCAAACGAAATTTAGTTTCTGCAGTCATACAAACAAGAAAAGAACCAAGACACAACACAATTTACACAAACATCCATCACAGTGAATCTCCTCCTCACTGTGATGGAAGGCAAAGTCTTATAAAGACAGACGGACTGCAGAGGCCGCTGCGACGAGAGTCGCGCCGTTGACAATTAGAGCAATTAATAGCCGAGCAGTAAGATGAAGATGTAGATGGAGACGCCATCTTGGGTCGCGGCTTCCCGGTAAAATGGCGTCGACAATAACACATGTGCATCTTGCTGCTCCATCATCTTCGCAACCAACCGCCGCCTCGTCCTCTTCTTCTTCTCGTCGGGCTCTGGCAGTATAGACGCTGCCAAGCGTATTACTGCCCTCCACAGGTCAAAGTTTGAACTAGATTCTTACATACAGTCCTGCAACATGCAGGAATTGAAGAACAGCCCTGGATATCAGTTGATGTTTCTCACTGTGTCCAAACAAAGATGAAACAGAAGCCTCAACTCCAAGTCCTGTCAGTCTAACAAACAATACCTTTCTTTCTACCCTATACTTTTTACATTCTAGGTAAACATGCTTAACTGTCTCATTACTCCCACATTCACACAAGCCAGAAGCATGTTTCCCTACAATGCACAAATAGTAATTTAACCCACAGTGTCCCAACCTCAATCTACACAGTTTAACCGAGTCCCTACGGGACAGAGATGTACAGAAACATATTTTCCTAACTTCAGATTGTATAGAAAAGTAGTGTCTACCCCTGACTTCCTTTTCCCATCCTCTCTGCCATTCTTTTGTTAAGCCCTCTTTAATTATTTCTCTCAGTTCCACTCTCCCCAATGATACATGGATATCTATTTCTCTTATTAAACTCTCCTTTGCTATGAGGTCCACCTGCTCATTCCTCCTCACCCCAGCATGCCCGGGAACCCAGCAAAAGGTGATGTTACACGCAAACCCAATTCTAGAAAACACACTCAAGATTTCATTTAGAATGTCAGGACGAGCTTTAGATTTCCCTACTCTTAAAGTTTCAAGAGCAGCTGCGGAATCAGAACAGATAATGACTTCTCTAAAACTGGCTTCCTCAATCCACCATAGAGCCCATTGAATTGCCATTAATTCAGTTGTGAGAACAGAGCTTCCATCAGAAATGCGTCGGCCAAACTTCAACCCAAGCTGCTCCACATACACTCCAAACCCAGCTCTCCCACTAACTGGATCTTTAGATCCATCTGTAAAAACAATCAAAGTGCTCTCACTGATTGAATTAAGATATTCCACTATTCTTGGAGTCACCTCGCGCTTATATTTTTCCTGAAGAAAAGCAAGCTCAATAAACAGTTCAGGAAGAACCCAATAGGGCACAGGTAGCCATATTGTATGCTCTAAAGTACCCCCTTGTTCCAAACCCAGCTTCCTAGCCCACTGATTTATAATGACAAAAAATGTGTTATATTTGTTACCATCATCAACCTCTTGCAACAAACACCTTGCTGGGAAGGTGTCAATACACCCACAAAGTTTAGCCCAGTAATGTAACCCTAGCTTAATGCGCCTTAATCATAAGGGCATTTCTCCCATTTCAACAATCAGGGCAGGGTCTGGGGAAGTTCTGAAGGCTCCACAGCAAAGCCTCAAAGCCTTTGCCTGCAACACATCTAGCCTAACCAGATCAGTTTAGCCGCAGACCCATACACAAAACACCCATGGTCAAGAGAAGATCTGATCATGGCCTGATAAATTAACATCATTATCTCCCTGTTGGCCCCCCACTCACACCCAACCATAACATTCTCATAACATTCAGAACTTTTTCACATTTCAACACAAGTTTACCTACATGCACAGCCCAAGTCATATGCTCTTCAAACCAAACACCCCAAAACTTAAAAACCTTTACCTTCTCCAATAGAGACCCATACATATACAGCCCTAACTTAAGTAACTTTCTTTTAAAACCAAATACCATATATTTAGTCTTAGGGGCATGATATGAAATAAAACTGGACTGATAACACTTCCCTGCGGGGTTCCATTCTCTATTTCTACAGTCTCTGAGCTGACACTACCAACCATTACTTGTATTGTTCTATTCAATAAAAAATCCTTAATCCAGTTGAACATTCGACCCCTGACTCCCAAGTCAAAACTTTTAATCATTAATCCCTCCTTCCACAAAGAATCATATGCCTTCTCAATATCAAGGAATACACTCACTACTGTTTCATTGCTTCTAAATGCCCTTTTAATATCCTGATCCAAAACTGATACAGACTCCGTTGTAGACCTTCCATTCCCAAAGCCATTCTGTACATCAACAAATAGTCCTCTAAAACATAAACTAGTCTGTTGGTTACCATCCGCTCCATCATTTTACAGAGCACTGCTGTGAGCGCTATAGGGCGATATGAACTAGGGTCAGATGCCTCTTTGCCCGGTTTTAAAATAGGGACCACGACTGCATGTTTCCATTCCTTTGGTAAATAACCCTCTGCCCACACAGTATTAAACAAAGCTAAGATTTCATCAAGTACAATATCATCCAGATGTTTAAATAACTCATACCACAACCTATCTCTCCCCGGGGTGGTATTTGCCCCGGACATAATTGCATCCTTCAACTCTTTTATAGTAAAAAACAGATTAAAGGTATTATTATTTACTAAACTCCTCTCCAGCTTCCACTGATTAACTGCCATCAGCTCGGTTCTCTTTCTACACCTCTCCACTCCCATGCTCTCTGACCTATGCACTGCTTGAAAACTGTCAACACATGTCTGCTTTTTCCTTATAGGAGACTGCTACCACCTCACCCTTCTGCAACACTGGTAACAAACTTATTTTATATACTCCTGACATTCTACGCACAGCTGACCACAAATGCCTTACTGGAGTTTCAGGGCCTAGCGTACCACAAAACTTCCTCCAACTATTCCTCTTTGCATCCTTTACAACTCCTCTTGCTACTGCCCTTAGCCATTGCATTGACCAAAATTGGATACTTTCTTAATTTTCGATAGGCTATATTCCTATTCGTTACAGCTTCATCACGTTCTTTATTCCACCAAGGAACAGACATACGGGACCTAGGTTCCTGCTTCACAGGAATAGTACAACATGAGACTAATGGAAGTATTCCAACTATCTACAGAACCCTCACTATTAACCTCTCCAACTAAACTTTGAGCCTCCTCTTGGAATTTATCCCATTTGGCCTGAGAAAAGTTATATCTAGGGACTTTCTTTTCCACTTCTCTCCTCAAATCCCTACCAAACCTACATAAAATTGGTTAATGATCACTATCCAGTGTATCTCTATCCATTATATCCCATTCAGCAATTCTTGCCAAGTTTGATGAAGCAATTGATAAATCTATGTGGCTGCAGTTGTTTCTCACAATATTATACCTAGACGGCCTTCCATCATTTAACAATACCAACTCATACTTATCTAGAAATTCTTCAACAATAACACCATTTTTATCCCTGTGATCACTACCCCATAAAGGATTATGCGCATTAAAATCTCCAAACCATATAACAGGACACCTTACCTTCTCCATTATCTCATCAAAATCTGACAAGATCACTGACATCATTATCTCCCTGTTGGCCCCCCACTCACACCCAACCATAACATTCTCATAACATTCAGAACTTTTTCACATTTCAACACAAGTTTACCTACATGCACAGCCCAAGTCATATGCTCTTCAAACCAAACACCCCAAAACTTAAAAACCTTTACCTTCTCCAATAGAGACCCATACATATACAGCCCTAACTTAAGTAACTTTCTTTTAAAACCAAATACCATATATTTAGTCTTAGGGGCATGATATGAAATAAAACTGGACTGATAACACTTCCCTGCGGGGTTCCATTCTCTATTTCTACAGTCTCTGAGCTGACACTACCAACCATTACTTGTATTGTTCTATTCAATAAAAAATCCTTAATCCAGTTGAACATTCGACCCCTGACTCCCAAGTCAAAACTTTTAATCATTAATCCCTCCTTCCACAAAGAATCATATGCCTTCTCAATATCAAGGAATACACTCACTACTGTTTCATTGCTTCTAAATGCCCTTTTAATATCCTGATCCAAAACTGATACAGACTCCGTTGTAGACCTTCCATTCCCAAAGCCATTCTGTACATCAACAAATAGTCCTCTAAAACATAAACTAGTCTGTTGGTTACCATCCGCTCCATCATTTTACAGAGCACTGCTGTGAGCGCTATAGGGCGATATGAACTAGGGTCAGATGCCTCTTTGCCCGGTTTTAAAATAGGGACCACGACTGCATGTTTCCATTCCTTTGGTAAATAACCCTCTGCCCACACAGTATTAAACAAAGCTAAGATTTCATCAAGTACAATATCATCCAGATGTTTAAATAACTCATACCACAACCTATCTCTCCCCGGGGTGGTATTTGCCCCGGACATAATTGCATCCTTCAACTCTTTTATAGTAAAAAACAGATTAAAGGTATTATTATTTACTAAACTCCTCTCCAGCTTCCACTGATTAACTGCCATCAGCTCGGTTCTCTTTCTACACCTCTCCACTCCCATGCTCTCTGACCTATGCACTGCTTGAAAACTGTCAACACATGTCTGCTTTTTCCTTATAGGAGACTGCTACCACCTCACCCTTCTGCAACACTGGTAACAAACTTATTTTATATACTTCTGACATTCTACGCACAGCTGACCACAAATGCCTTACTGGAGTTTCAGGGCCTAGCGTACCACAAAACTTCCTCCAACTATTCCTCTTTGCATCCTTTACAACTCCTCTTGCTACTGCCCTTAGCCATTGCATTGACCAAAATTGGATACTTTCTTAATTTTCGATAGGCTATATTCCTATTCGTTACAGCTTCATCACGTTCTTTATTCCACCAAGGAACAGACATACGGGACCTAGGTTCCTGCTTCACAGGAATAGTACAACATGAGACTAATGGAAGTATTCCAACTATCTACAGAACCCTCACTATTAACCTCTCCAACTAAACTTTGAGCCTCCTCTTGGAATTTATCCCATTTGGCCTGAGAAAAGTTATATCTAGGGACTTTCTTTTCCACTTCTCTCCTCAAATCCCTACCAAACCTACATAAAATTGGTTAATGATCACTATCCAGTGTATCTCTATCCATTATATCCCATTCAGCAATTCTTGCCAAGTTTGATGAAGCAATTGATAAATCTATGTGGCTGCAGTTGTTTCTCACAATATTGTACCTAGACGGCCTTCCATCATTTAACAATACCAACTCATACTTATCTAGAAATTCTTCAACAATAACACCATTTTTATCCCTGTGATCACTACCCCATAAAGGATTATGCGCATTAAAATCTCCAAACCATATAACAGGACACCTTACCTTCTCCATTATCTCATCAAAATCTGACAATATCAAGGGTTGACAGGGGTTATAATAATTTATCACAGTAATAGAATTCTGACTGCTCCAAACCTGGACAGCCAAAACTTCAAGATTAGAATTAATGTCAACTTTCCCATACTGCAACCCAGTCTTAACAAAAGTTGCACAACCCCCACCTGATCTATCAGACCTACCTAATCGCACACATTCATAACCTGGGATTACAAAATATAGACAGGGCTTTAACCATGTCTCTTGGATACATATTAATTCTGGTGCTTCTTTAAATTCATCAACAAATCTCTTTAACTCTTGGCCATTTCCAATCAAACTCCATGCGTTCCATTGAAGTATATAAAACATTATGATGTTAATGAGGATCATCATCATCCACCTTACTGACATACTCCATATTGCTAGCTCTTGACAACTGTGATCTCTCCGTCATGTATTGATGCAACTTTTCTGGCGACTGCTTTACACTGAGGAACCTTTCAGCTGCCCCCACCACTAACCTGAGGATATCAGACCGGTTATCTGCTTTCTTAGCTCCTACTATCACATCAGAAACAAAAGACAGAAAGGACTCCTTATTAAAAATCAACATGTCAGATGGAAAAGCCGACGGCAAGTTTGGCACAGTGATCTGGCTTCCTAGCACCACTCTAGTCCCAGCGCTCACATCTCCGCGTTCTCTAGCCACCCTTTGAGCTGCCTCTGCATATGACACGTTGTTCTGATCCTGCACTCGCTTCGCCTGAATAAAGCGCTCACAACCATGAAACCCTGCTGCATGATCCCCACCAGAGTTAGGGCACTTAGGATCCTCTGCCTTGCAATTTTGTATTGCATGATCTCCACCGCACTTTGCGCACTTTCTTTTACCCCGACAAGACCCAGCAACATGTCCAAACCTCTGACAGTTATAGCAGCGCAACGGTGGTTTCATGTACTCCCTCACTTGATACGCCATACTCCCAAGAAACACTCTCTGTGGCAGTACTCCATCTTTGAACGTAAGCAGGACCGGTGGGTCCTTGACTCCATTCCTACTCTTAAATCTCACATCAGTTACCTGGGCCCCCTTAACATTTTCTAAGATCGCCTTCTCAGACAAGCCAACATATATCCCATACACCACTCCCGTTATTCCCTTCTGTCTTCCTCTAGGGAGCAAACTCTCCACCTTGACAACCAATTTCCCCACACCCCTAGCATCATTAAACTGTTTTCTGTCTTTGCAACAAACTCTTATCATCCCATTATACAGAATCTTGGCCTGAAAATCCCTGCCTATCTGGCTCTCCAAAGTGGCGGTAATTTTTAATGGATTCACCGCTCTAAATCTAGGTATGTTACAAAACTTACCTTTAGCGGTGCTGCAGTTCTGCCGCTGGCCGTGTGCGCGACTTTGGCTCCTTTAAGGTGGTGGTCGGGATTAAAATGCGGTTTTTCCCTTGCCACCGGAATTATAGTTTGTCGGAGTGCGAGCTATTTCTGGAGATTCATACCGACTAAGTAATTTTTTTTTTTTTTTTTTAAATCGCCCGACTATTTCAGCTCTGCAGTAAAATAAAAATTAGCTCCTAATGCCGTGAACGGGGACCGATTTTACGTAGGGAATACATAAGTGAAAGCTGTTTATTTTTTCATATAAACCTGCTTGTTTAGGGGACTTTAATCAATATTTCATGTTGTAAAACAGTGATTTAGTCCCCATATGAACTGGCAGAATTTTTCCTGCCAATATTGGGTTTAAATTCAACGCAACCGCAACGTTCCAATACATCGCGTTCCAGAAAATCCCACTTGCAAATGTTTAAACACTAAATTCCTTAAATTTGGCCTATAAATTCATAACAATTAGATTTAAAAAATCACATTATATTGTGAATTCTTGTGTGAATGTTGTTTGGACACTTAGGCTTAAAAAAAATGTTAATATTTTCTTAAGAAATGGATAGATGTTTAGATCTCGTAATTGAATTTTGTAATTAGCTACAGTTAGGTAACTAACTAATTATATGCTTTAATTTCAGGTCATCCAAGTAAGATTGTTTCATATTAGTTTCAGAATGCTTCAATCTATAATAACTGAACATTTCTTTCAGTTCTCTTAATTTTTAAGAAAGTTATGGGTTTTTGACTGTCCTCCATCACAACTTTTGTGTTAAGTCAATGTAAAGGCAATGGGGAACAAGATGCTAATTTCCCAGTTTGAAAATGGCCATAACTTTTTTTATACTGAAGATATGAAAGTGAATTAGGTGTCAAATTAAACTTCTTTTTATGCTTTATCTGATGGGGTAAATTGCAGACTTGATTTTTAAAATCTCAAAATGTTGTAACATTGCTACTAAATCCTGCATCTCCTTGATTTGTTCCTTTAACTTTAAACACCACGACGAATTCTTCAACAATTCTAGTTCTCCCAACTTTACTTCCTTCGTCTCCTGACATTTCGGGCCTTTCACTCGACGCCTCTCTGTTGGAGCCGCCTTGTCTTCACCTACAGCCGCCCCCCACCCACCATTCCCTGCAGCCATGGGCCTCTACAACCCTCCTTTCTTCACACTAATGTAATTCTACTACTAATGAAAGGAATGGGGAACACAGCCGCCCTGAGTGCAACTCTGCTCTGCCCCGCCCCGCCCCGCGCGCGGCCTGGGCTCTGTCGCCGCCGCCGCCACATTCCACGGTGGCCGTTTCCCTTTGTCCACGTCATTAACTGCCGCCTCGTCCTCGCGCCCGCTCCCGCTATTTATAGACCCGGCCGTGGGCGGGGCTTCCGTCAACGTCAACGTCAGCGCGTGTGCGCGCCTCCCCTCCCCCCCACCGGCTCTCTCGGGCAGTGCGCCTGCGCCTGCGCCGCTCTCCGCGCTCGGCCCCGCCCCTCGGTTCTAATCTTTGCCGCCAAAAGCCCGGGGGGGCGGGGGCGGGGCTATAAATAGCGGGTCCTCGCGCTCTCTCCAGGGTCTGGGAGCGGGGAAGATGTTGCTGCTGCTCCTTCATCTCCTCCTCACACCAGGAGTCGGTGTCAGTGAGGAGTGGGCTCTGCAGTGGATCACTGACAGTAATATTGATCTAGGACTCAGGCCATTCACACCATCTCCCTCACCCTTCTTGTTGTCTGTCTCCATCTGACAACTTCCCCCAGCTTTGAGGAAATAATATTAACCTGAAATATTCACCCAGTTTCTCCCTCCACACATGCTGCTGCCTGGCTTGCTGATTATCTCCAACAATGTATTACATTTTCCATTTGTGGTTTTGCAGCAGCCACTGGGTGCTGCTCGCCTGCTCCTGATTTCAGTGTGGGGGAAGCCCATAATAGTCACTGTCTTCATTGCCACAAATGTAGACACTGATGCCTGTGGATGGAAGCTGCAATCTTCAATCTTGACGGGCAACATTTTGGGTCTGGACCTTTCAGGCAGATCATGCCTGACCCGCACTTTAAATGCAGTTTCCTCTCTTACTGTGATATGGTTTATTACTTCTTGGAATCAATTATATGTTGATCTTGCTTGAAGGCAATTAACAACTGATTTTTTTTCAACCCTTGAAAAATATTCTGAGTGAAGAAATATCTAATTTCTATCCTGAAAAAGTTGTTAACACTTTATCCTGGAATTGTCTTGTATTAAATAAACAATTGATATTTTAAAATCTGTTTTGGAATTAATATCTGATGACTACACATTATGCACCAAAGTGTATCAGGTAGGATGTTTGGTTTTCCAGGATGCTGACAAGTTCAAAGACATGCACACACACACACTGGCAAAGACTGGCCACCAGGCTATTCTGCTATCAACACTTCTTCAAGCTCAAAGTTGAGCCACCAGGGAGAAATCTGCACTGTCAGCACTGTTAAGGCAAATATGAACTGCAGAAAGAAGCCTGTGATCACCACACCTCCTATGAAGATCACAGGACGAAGCTGTTGAGACAATCCCAAGATTGCCAAAGACGCAGGTTCGATCCCAAATATGGGTGCCTATCTGTACGGAGTTTGTAAGTTCTTGTTGTGACCTGTGTGTGTTTTCCATGAGATCTTCAGTTTCCTCAAGTGGGCAAAATTAGGGCACATGGTATTGGGGGTAGAGTGCTGACATGGATAGAGAAGTGGTTGGCAGACAGGAAACAAAGAGTAGGGATTAATGTGTCCCTTCCAGAATGGCGGGCAACGACTAGTGGGGTGCCGCAAGGCTCGGTGCTTGGACCGCAGCTATTTACAATATACATCAATGATTTGCTTGAAGGGATTTAAAGTAACATTAGCAAATTTGCAGATGACACAAAGCTGGGTGGCAGTGTGAACTGTGAGGAGGATGCTATGAGAATGCAGGGTGACTTGGACAGGTTGGGGCAGTGAGCAGATGCATGGCAGATTAAGTTAATACGGATAAATGTGAGGTTATCCATGTTGGTAGCAAAAACAGGAAAGCAGATTACTATCTAAATAGTGTCAAGTTGGGAAAAGGGGAAGTACAACGGGATCTGGGGGTCCTTGTACATCAGTCTATGAAAGTAGGCATGCAGGTACAGCAGGCAGTGAAGAAAGCGAATGGCATGTTGGCCTTTATAACAAGAGGAATTGAATTTCAGAGCAAAGGGGTCCTTCTGCAGTTGTACAGAGCCCTAGTGAGACGACACCTGAAGTATTGTGTCCCTAATTTGAGGAAGGACATTCTTGCTATTGAGGGAGTGCAGCGTAGGTTTACAAGGTTAATTCCCGGGACGGCTGGACTGTCATATGCTGAGAGAATGGAGCAGCTGGGCTTGTACACTGGAGTTTAGAAGGATGAGAGGGTATCTCATTGAAACATATAAGATTAAGGGCTTGGACCGCTAGAGGCAGGAAACGTGTTCCCGATGTTGGGGGAGTCGAGAACCAGGGGCCACAGTTTAAGAATAAAGAGCAAGCCATTTAGAACTGAGACGAGGAAACACTTTTTCTCACAGAGAGTGGTGAGTCTGTGAAATTCTTTGCCTCAGGTGGAGGCAGGTTCTCTGGATGCTTTCATGAGAGAGCTAGATAGTGCTCTTAAAAATAGCGGAGTCAGGGGATATGGGGAGATGACAGGAACAGGGTACTGATTGGGGATGATCAACCATGATCACATTGAATGGCGGTGCTGGCTCGAAGGGCCAGATGGCCTACTCCTGCACCTATTGTCTATTGTCTTCCACACCAAAGAGGTACAGTTTGAAGTTTAATTGGCTTCGTATAAATGTAAATTGTCCCAAGTGTGTGTAGGATAGTTTCCACGCTGAATCTCTAAACTAACCTGAAAATCTATACACTTTCCTTGTGACTTCAACCTCCCAAAGTGCAACACCTCACACAAGCTCGTTTTAAACTCTGTCCAAGCAGTTGTTCCAGGTGTGACAGAGGAACACCTGCACCTCCTCCAACCTCATCTATTGCATCCACTGCTCTAGATGTCAGCTGATCTACATTGGTGAGACCAAATGTAGGCTTGGCGATCGCCTCACCGAACACCTCAGCTCGGTCCCCAATAACCAACCTGATCTCTCGGTGGCTCAGCACTTCAACTCGCTCTCCCATTCCGAATCCAACCTTTCTGTCCTGGGCCTCCTCCATGGCCAGAGTGAGGACCACCGGAAATTGGAGGAGCAACACCTCTTGGGTCGTTTGTACCCCAGCGGCATGAACATTGACTTCTTCAATTTCAGGTAGCCCTTACTGTCTCCTTCCCTTCTCAGCTCCCCCTCAGCCCTCTGACTCCTCCTCGTCCTTTGTTCTTCCCACCCCCCCTCCTACTACATCAGTCTAAAGAAGGGTTTCCACCCGAAACGTTGCCTATTTCCTTCACTCCATAGATGAGTTTCTCCAGCATTTGTATCTACCTACCATTTCTCTGCACATTTCTGCATCTGATCTTCATCCGACAGCTGATCTTCCGACAGCTTCCTCACTGTCTGCAACTCCTCCAATAACCATATAACCATATAACAATTACAGCACGGAAACAGGCCTTCTCGGCCCTTCCAGTCCGCGCCGACCATTTATTTTCCCCTAGTCCCATCTACCTGCACTCAGACCATACCCCTCCATTCCCTTCCCGTCCATATACCTATCCACAAGATCATTCCACACAGCCACCACTCTCTGAGTAAAGAAGTTCCCCCTCATGTTACCCCTAAACTTTTGTCCCTTAATTCTCATGTCATGCCCTCTTGTTTGAATCTTCCCTACCCTCAATGGGAAAAGCTTATCCACGTCAACTCTGTCTATCCCTTTCATCATTTTAAAGACCTCAATCAAGTCCCCCCTTAACCTTCTGAGCTCCAAAGAATAAAGACCTAACTTGTTCAACCTTTCTCTGTAACTTAGTTGCTGGAACCCAGGCAACATTCTAGTAAATCTCCTCTGTACTCTCTCTATTTTGTTGACATCCTTCCTATAATTAGGCGACCAAAATTGTACACCATACTCCAATCTTGGTGTCGTCAGCAAACTCATTCAGCCACAGATCGCCAGCATCTTCACACATGCACTCTGATGGAGGGCAGCGCATCCTGGACATTTTTTCTGCTGTAAATAGAATAAAGCACCCGAGTTCATCGTGTTATTGTGAATGTCGGAGTGGTCACTACCGAACCCGGCTGTCTTTCAACACCACGCACCCTATCTACTCGTACTGCCTCCTTCAGTGAGATGAGAAGCTGGACCCTAAAGGCATGCAACTCTATGCGATGAGCGCGACCTAACGTGGTCGCTTGAGCCGTCTGGCGTCGCGGGGTCGGTCCCACTTCGAACGCCGGAGCCGTGTGGAGTTCGTCCCGACATCGCGCGGGGCTCCGAAAAACTGACCATGTTCAAAAATTCCGCGCGGCAACGGCTTGTCGGCTCGCAGTCGCCTCGACGTTTACACACCGCCCCGACATCGTGCCTCCATGACCCTCTATGTGTGTGGCTCCGTGACCCTCTCTGTGTGTGCCTCGGTGCCCCTCTCTGTGTGCTCCTCTCTGTCCTGGCAAACTTACCTTTCAGACTTCGCTGCCTTTCAGAAGTTCGCCTCACTTTGCGCCGCGTTGCGCCACTCCCTCGCTGCCGGTTTGGTCGCGCTTAACGCATGCAGGTGCATGCTGGTGGGAACGGCCATGTACAGGGATCACCCAACCTCTGTGCGGACCCCGCTTCTAGTTTGATCGCGCTCATCGCATGGAGTCGGATGCTGGTAGGACAGTCCCTTAAGATTCCACTGCACATCAATTCTGTCAAGGAAGAAGGGTCTTGACCTGAAACGTCACCCATTCCTTCTTGGTCAAGTATGAATATTGCTTTCTTGAACTTCAAGTACACCTGTGCTCGCTCTCTCTCCATCCCTCCCCCGCCTAAGTCACACCAGCTTGAAGTCTTGAATTTTCAAGGGTTTTCACGCCTTGAATTTTCATGGCTTTTCACGCCTTGAATTTCCATGTCTTGAATTTTTGTGGCATTTCATGTCTTGATTTTTCGTGGCTTTTCATGTCTTGAATTATCATTGCATTTCATGTCTTGAATTTTCGTGGCTTTTGACGCCTTGAATATTCGTGGCTTTTCACGTCTTGAATTATCATTGCATTTCATGTCTTGAATTTTCGTGGCTTTCGACGCCTTGAAATTTCATGGTTTTTCAAGTCTTGAATTTTTGTGGGGTTTTTTTCATGTCTTAAATTTTCATGCCTTTTCATGTCTTGAATTTTCATGGCTTTTTATCTCTTTGAATTTTCCTGGCTTTCCATGTGTTGAATTTTCCTGGCTTTTCATGTAGCTATATGTAGCTATCTAGCTAGCATTATGAGACCTGTAATTTTGTCACTTTTAATGCGTTGAATTTATGTTTTGAATTTTCGTCGCCTACTTCGTCACTTTCCGCGTGCTGAATTTTTGTCACTTTCCGCGTGCTGAATTTTTGTCGCTTTTCGCATGCTGAATTTTCGTCGCTTTTTGTGTAGTGAAATTTCGTCACTTTTCACTTCCTGAAATTGCGTTGCTTTTCATGTCCGGAATTTACGTCGCACTTCATGTCCTGAAGGTTCGTCACTTTTCGTGTGCCGAAATTTTGTCACTTTTCATGTCCTGAAATTTCGTTGCTTCATGCATCCTGAACTTTTGTCGCTTTTCGTATCCTGAATTTCATCCCTTTAGGCGTTTTGAATTTTCGGCACTTTTCATGTGCTGAATTTTCGTCATTTTTTGCGTGCTGAATTTTCATCGCTTTTCACATCCTGAAGGTTTGTCGCTTTTCGTGCGCTGAATTGTCGTCGCTTTTCTTGTGCTGAAATGTTCTCACTTATCACGTCCTGTAATTTTGGCGCTTTATGCATCCTGAAATTTTGTCGCTTTTTGTGTGCTGAATGTTTGTGGCTTTTCGCGTTCTGAAGGTCGCGAGAGCAGGAACAGGGAGATACGGGACCTGAATGTGTGGCTGAGTAACTGGTGCAGGGGATCTTATATCACTGGGATCAGTTTTGGAGTAAGGGGGAACTGTACAAAAGGGACGGATTGCATCTTAACTGGTGGGGGACCAGCATTCTGGCAGGAAGGTTTGCTACTGTTACACGGGTGGTTTTAAACTGAATAAGGAGGGTGGGGTGTTAAATGAGATAGTCGACAATGGAGTTAAAGGGAAAGAGAGTAAAGGGATGATTAATGACCCCAGAATTAACGGGAAAGGAAGCTCACAAAGGAATAGCAGAGTATGGCCAAGTGTAATACGGATCGATGTGAAAGGTGAGATGCGTAAGGAATTAAAATTATTGTATATGACTGCGTGAAGTATAAGAAGTAAAGTAGATGAGCTTGAGGCTCAGTTAGAGGTTGGTAGATATGACATTGTGGGGATTACTGAGACGTGGCTGCAGGAGGATCGGGCCTGGGAAATTAATATTCAGGGTTATACATCCTATAGAAAGGACAGGCAGGTGGGCAGAGGGGAGAGGGTAGCTCTGCTGGTGAGGGATGGAATTCAGTCCCTTGCGAGGGAAGACATAGGCACTGGCAAGGTAGAGTCACTGTGGATTGAGTTGAGGAATTGTAAAGGCAAGAAGACACTAATTGGTGTTTTTTACAGACCCCAAATAATAGCCGGGACGGGACGTAGGGTGTAAGTTGCAGCAGGAGTTAAAACTGGCATGTAACAAAGGTAATGCCACTGTGGTGATGGGGGATTTCAATATGCAGGTAGACTGGGAAAATATGATCCCCAAGAAAGACAGTTTGTTGAATACATCCGAGATGGATTCTCAGAGCAGCTTGTAATAGAGCCGACCAGAGAAAAGGCAATTCTGGATTTAGTGTTGTCCAATGAACCAGATACGATAAGAGAACTCAATGGGCTCCTATTGTCTCGATGGATGGGTCATCCCTGATGGTGATTGTGCTTGTTGCTGGCCTGTTTACCACCGTCTGCTGAGGCTTGGTTCCTTCCTTTGTTTATCCAAGATAATCTCCTTATCTCCGTCTCAGCCTATTCTGCCCACACCGTTGTGTGATGCCCAAGTCCACAGGCCAGACAGGTTTGAAACTTGAAACTGAGCCTTTTTGTTGATTGGGGTTTTTTCCGTTAGCGGTCTTCTTTTTAAATATCCATGTCCTTAACCGAGTTCTTCCATAATTTTGGAGGATTTGCCCCAATAACTTAAATGCCCCTAAGATACGTCCAGGCTTGTACAGACCGTATCGATTGACAAAGTTAGTGGGCAATCCTCCAGCCTCAAGAGCTGTAAACACTCCTGGTGAGAAGGTGAAATTATGTACCCCAAAAGTCCACTTAATCGCTAAAATAGGCACTCGAAGCACATTAACTTACACTGTACACCTTTTACTTTACATCAATCCCACAAACCATACAGTACCCTCACGACCATTCCATGAAAATGCAGGAACTACAACATATGTACAAAACTATTGCATTAGAGTACAGACATTTTACAGTGATGGGGTGTTGTTACGGTGACGTGGGGCGGCTCGATTTACCAGCTGTAGTAATTTGGCCATCCTCCTCCGCCTTTTAAATTTGCAATTAATTTGCAAACCCACGCCGCTAGAACCAAACCCACTCCGCCAGACCCAAACCCACTCTGCTAGACCCAAACCCACTCCGCTAGACCCAAACCCACTCCGCTAGACCCAAACCCACTCCGCTATACCCAAACCCAATCCACTAGACCCAAACCCAAACCCACTCCGCTAGAACCAAACCCACTCCGCTACACCCAAACCCACTCCGCTACACCCAAACCCACTCCGCCACACCCAAACCCACTCCGCTAAACCCAAACCCAAACTCACTCCGCTAGACCCAAACCCAATCCACTAGACCCAAACCCACTCTGCTAGACCCAAACCCACTCCGCTAGACCCAAACCCACTCCGCTTGACCCAAACCCACTCCGCTAGACCCAAACCCACTCCGCTAGACCCAAACCCACTCCGCTAGACCCAAACCCACTCCGCTAGACCCAAACCCACTCCGCTAGATCCAAACCCACTCCGCTAGACCCAATCCCACTCCGCTAGACCCAAACCCACTCCGCTAGACCCAAACCCACTCCGCTAGACCCAAACCCACTCCGCTATACCCAAACCCACTCCGCTAGACCCAAACCCACTCCGCTAGACACAAATCCACTCCGCTAGACCCAAACCCACTCTGCTAGACCCAAACACAAACCCACTCCGCTAGACCAAAATGCAAACAAACTCCGCTAGACCCAAACGCAAACCCACTCCGCGAGACACAAACCCACTCCGCTAGACCCAAACCCACTCCGCTAGACCCAAACCCACACGGCTAGACCCAAATTAACTCCGCTAGACCCAAACCCACTCTGCTAGACCCAAACCCACTCCGCTAGACCCAACCCCACTCCGCTAGACCCAAACAAATCCGCTAGACCCAAACCCACTCCGCTAAACCCAAACCAACTCCGCTAGACCCAAACCCACTCAGCTAGACCCAAACCCAAACCCACTCCGCTAGACCCAAAGCCACTCCGCTAGACCCAAACCCACTCCGCTAGACCCAAACCCACTCTGCAAGACCCAAACCCACTCCACTAGACCCAAACCCAATCCGCTAGACTAAAACCCACTCCGCTAGACACAAACCCACTCTGCTAGACCCAAACCCACTCCGCTAGACCCAAACCCACTCCGCTAGACCCAAACCCACTCCGCTAGACCCAAACCCACTCCACTAGACCCAAACCCACTCGGCTAGACCCAAACCCACTCCGCTAGACCCAAACCCAAACCCACTCCGCCAGACCCAAACCCAAAACCAAGCCGCTAGACCCAAACCCAAACCCACTCCGCTAGACCCAAACCCATTCCGCTAGACCCAAACCCACTCTGCTAGACCCAAACACACTCCGCTAGACCCAAACCCACTCCGCTAGACCCAAACCCACTCCGCTAGACCCAAACCCACTCCGCTAGACCCAAACCCACTCTGCTAGACCCAAACCCACTCCGCTAGACCCAAACCCACTCCGCTTGACCCAAACCCACTCCGCTAGACCCAAACCCACTCCGCCAGACCCAAACCCACTCCGCTAGACCCAAACCCACTCCGCTAGAGCCAAACCCACTCCGCTAGACCCAACCCCACTCCGCTAGACCCAAACAAATCCGCTAGACCCAAACCCACTCCGCTAAACCCAAAGCAACTCCGCTAGACCCAAACCCACTCAGCTAGACCCAAACCCACACGGCTAGACCCAAATTAACTCAGCTAGACCCAAACCCACTCTGCTAGACCCAAACCCACTCCGCTAGACCCAACCCCACTCCGCTAGACCCAAACAAATCCGCTAGACCCAAACCCACTCCGCTAAACCCAAACCAACTCCGCTAGACCCAAACCCACTCAGCTAGACCCAAACCCAAACCCACTAAACTAGACCCAAACCCACTCCGCTAGACGCAAACCCACTCCGCTAGACCCAAACCCACTCCGCAAGACCCAAACCCACTCCGCTAGACCCAAACCCACTCCGCTAGACCCAAACCCACTCCGCTAGACCCAAACCCACTCCGCTAGACCCAAACCCACTCCGCTAGACACAAACCCACTCCGCTAAACCCAAACCCACTCCGCTAGACCCAAACCCACTCCGCTAGACCCAAACCCACTCCGCTAGACCCAAACCCACTCCGCTAGACCCAAACCCACTCCGCTAGACCCAAACCCACTCCGCTAGACCCAAACCCACTCCGCTAGTCCCAAACCCACTCCGCTAGACCCAAACCCACTCCGCTATACACAAACCCACTCCGCTGGACCCAAACCCACTCCGCTAGACCCAAACCCACTCCGCTAGACCCAAACACAAACCCACTCCGCGAGACCCAAATGCAAACACACTCCACTAGGCCCAAACGCAAACCCACTCCGCTAGACACAAACCCACTCCGCTAGACCCAAACTCACTCCGCTAGACCCAAACCCACTCGGCTAGACCCAAAGCCACTCGGCTAGACCCAAACCCACTCCGCTGGACCCAAACCCACTCCGCTAGACCCAAACCCACTCGGCTAGACCCAAACAAATCCGCTAGACCCAAACCCACTCCGCTAAACCCAAACCAACTCCGCTAGACCCAAACCCACTCAGCTAGACCCAAACCCAAACCCACTCCGCTAGACCCAAACCCACTCCGCTAGACGCAAACCCACTCCGCTAGACCCAAACCCACTCTGCAAGACCCAAACCCACTCCACTAGACCCAAACCCAATCCGCTAGACTAAAACCCACTCCGCTAGACACAAACCCACTCTGCTAGACCCAAACCAACTCCGCTAGACCCAAACCCACTCCGCTAGACCCAAACCCACTCCGCTAGACCCAAACCCACTCCACTAGACCCAAACCCACTCGGCTAGACCCAAACCCACTCCGCTGGACCCAAACCCAAACCCACTCCGCCAGACCCAAACCCAAAACCAAGCCGCTAGACCCAAACCCAAACCCACTCCGCTAGACCCAAACCCACTCCGCTAGACCCAAACCCACTCTGCTAGACCCAAACACACTCCGCTAGACCCAAACCCACTCCGCTAGACCCAAACCCACTCCGCTAGACCCAAACCCACTCCGCTAGACCCAAACCCACTCCGCTAGACCCAAACCCACTCCGCTTGACCCAAACCCACTCCGCTAGACCCAAACCCACTCCGCTAGACCCAAACCCACTCCGCTAGACCCAAACCCACTCCGCTAGACCAAAACCCACTCCGCTAGAGCCAAACCCACTCCGCTAGACCCAAACCCATCCGCTAGACCCAAACCCACTCCGCTAGACCCAAACCCACTCCGCTAGACCCAAACCCACTCCGCTAGACCCAAACCCACTCTTCTAGACCCAAGCCCACTCCGCTAGACCCAAAACCACTCTGCTAGACCCAAACCCACTCCGCAAAACCCAAACCCACTCCGCGAGACCCAAACCCACTCCGCGAGACACAAATCCACTCCGCTAGACCCAAACCCACTCTGCTGGACCCAAACACAAACCCACTCCGCTAGACCAAAATGCAAACAAACTCCGCTAGACCCAAATGCAAACCCACTCCGCTAGACACAAACCCACTCCGCTAGACCCAAACCCACTCCGCTAGACCCAAACCCACACGGCTAGACCCAAATTAACTCCGCTAGACCCAAACCCACTCCGCTAGACCCAAACCCACTCCGCTAGATCCAACCCCACTCCGCTAGACCCAAACAAATCCGCTAGACCCAAACCCACTCCGCTAAACCCAAACCAACTCCGCTAGACCCAAACCCACTCAGCTAGACCCAAACCCAAACCCACTAAACTAGACCCAAACCCACTCCGCTAGACCCAAACCCACTCCGCTAGACCCAAACCCACTCCGCAAGACCCAAACCCACTCCGCAAGACCAAAACCCACTCCGCAAGACCGAAACCCACTCCGCCAGACACAAACCCACTCCGCTAGACCCAAACCCACTCAGCTAGACCCAAACCCAAACCCACTAAACTAGACCCAAACCCACTCCGCTAGACGCAAACCCACTCCGCTAGACCCAAACCCACTCCGCAAGACCCAAACCCACTCCGCTAGACCCAAACCCACTCCGCTAGACCCAAACCCACTCCGCTAGACCCAAACCCACTCCGCTAGACCCAAACCCACTCCGCTAGACACAAACCCACTACGCTAAACCCAAACCCACTCCGCTAGACCCAAACCCACTCCGCTCGACCCAAACCCACTCCGCTAGACCCAAACCCACTCCGCTGGACCCAAACCCACTCCGCTAGACCCAAACCCACTCCGCTAGACCCAAACCCACTCCGCTGGACCCAAACCCACTCCGCTAGTCCCAAACCCACTCCGCTGGACCCAAACCCACTCCGCTATACACAAACCCACTCCGCTGGACCCAAACCCACTCCGCTAGACCCAAACCCACTCCGCTAGACCCAAACCCACTCCGCTAGACCCAAACACAAACCCACTCCGCGAGACCCAAATGCAAACACACTCCACTAGGCCCAAACGCAAACCCACTCCGCTAGACACAAACCCACTCCGCTAGACCCAAACTCACTCCGCTAGACCCAAACCCACTCGGCTAGACCCAAAGCCACTCGGCTAGACCCAAACCCACTCCGCTAGACCCAAACCCACTCCGCTAGACCCAAACCCACTCGGCTAGACCCAAACAAATCCGCTAGACCCAAACCCACTCCGCTAAACCCAAACCAACTCCGCTAGACCCAAACCCACTCAGCTAGACCCAAACCCAAACCCACTCCGCTAGACCCAAACCCACTCCGCTAGACCCAAACCCACTCCGCTAGACCCAAACCCACTCTGCAAGACCCAAACCCACTCCACAAGACCCAAACCCAATCCGCTAGACTAAAACCCACTCCGCTAGACACAAACCCACTCTGCCAGACCCAAACCCACTCCGCTAGACCCAAACCCACTCCGCTAGACCCAACCCCACTCCGCTAGACCCAAACAAATCCGCTAGACCCAAACCCACTCCGCTAAACCCAAACCAACTCCGCTAGACCCAAACCCACTCAGCTAGACCCAAACCCAAACCCACTAAACTAGACCCAAACCCACTCCGCTAGACGCAAACCCACTCCGCTAGACCCAAACCCGCTCCGCAAGACCCAAACCCACTCCGCTAGACCCAAACCCACTCCGCTAGACCCAAACCCACTCCGCTAGACCCAAACCCACTCCGCTAGACCCAAACCCACTCCGCTAGACACAAACCCACTCCGCTAAACCCAAACCCACTCCGCTAGACCCAAACCCACTCCGCTAGACCCAAACCCACTCCGCTAGACCCAAACCCACTCTGCTAGACCCAAACCCACTCCGCTAGACCCAAACCCACTCCGCTAGACCCAAACCCACTCCGCTAGACCCAAACCCACTCCGCTAGTCCCAAACCCACTCCGCTAGACCCAAACCCACTCCGCTATACACAAACCCACTCCGCTGGACCCAAACCCACTCCGCTAGACCCAAACCCACTCCGCCAGACCCAAACCCACTCCGCTAGACCCAAACACAAACCCACTCCGCGAGACCCAAATGCAAACACACTCCACTAGGCCCAAACGCAAACCCACTCCGCTAGACACAAACCCACTCCGCTAGACCCAAACTCACTCTGCTAGACCCAAACCCACTCGGCTAGACCCAAAGCCACTCGGCTAGACCCAAACCCACTCCGCTGGACCCAAACCCACTCCGCTAGACCCAAACCCACTCGGCTAGACCCAAACCCACTCCGCTAGACCCAAACCCACTCTGCAAGACCCAAACCCACTCCACTAGACCCAAACCCACTCAGCTAGACCCAAACCCAAACCCACTCCGCTAGACCCAAACCCACTCAGCTAGACCCAAACCCAAACCCACTCCGCTAGACCCAAACCCACTCCGCTAGACCCAAACCCACTCCGCTAGACCCAAACCCACTCTGCAAGACCCAAACCCACTCCACTAGACCCAAACCCAATCCGCTAGACTAAAACCCACTCCGCTAGACACAAACCCACTCTGCTAGACCCAAACCAACTCCGATAGACCCAAACCCACTCCGCTAGACCCAAACCCACTCCACTAGACCCAAACCCACTCCACTAGACCCAAACCCACTCGGCTAGACCCAAACCCACTCCGCTGGACCCAAACCCAAACCCACTCCGCCAGACCCAAACCCAAAACCAAGCCGCTAGACCCAAACCCAAACCCACTCCGCTAGACCCAAACCCACTCCGCTAGACCCAAACCCACTCTGCTAGACCCAAACACACTCCGCTAGACCCAAACCCACTCCGCTAGACCCAAACCCACTCCGCTAGACCCAAACCCACTCCGCTAGACCCAAACCCACTCCGCTAGACCCAAACCCACTCCGCTAGACCCAAACCCACTCCGCTTGACCCAAACCCACTCCGCTAGACCCAAACCCACTCCGCTAGACCCAAACCCACTCCGCTAGACCCAAACCCACTCCGCTAGACCAAAACCCACTCCGCTAGAGCCAAACCCACTCCGCTAGACCCAAACCCATCCGCTAGACCCAAACCCACTCCGCTAGACCCAAACCCACTCCGCTAGACCCAAACCCACTCCGCTAGACCCAAACCCACTCTTCTAGACCCAAACCCACTCCGCTAGACCCAAAACCACTCTGCTAGACCCAAACCCACTCCGCAAAACCCAAACCCACTCCGCTAGACCCAAACCCACTCCGCTAGACACAAATCCACTCCGCTAGACCCAAACCCACTCTGCTAGACCCAAACACAAACCCACTCCGCTAGACCAAAATGCAAACAAACTCCGCTAGACCCAAACGCAAACCCACTCCGCTAGACACAAACCCACTCCGCTAGACCCAAACCCACTCCGCTAGACCCAAACCCACACGGCTAGACCCAAATTAACTCCGCTAGACCCAAACCCACTCCGCTAGACCCAAACCCACTCCGCTAGATCCAACCCCACTCCGCTAGACCCAAACAAATCCGCTAGACCCAAACCCACTCCGCTAAACCCAAACCAACTCCACTAGACCCAAACCCACTCAGCTAGACCCAAACCCAAACCCACTAAACTAGACCCAAACCCACTCCGCTAGACCCAAACCCACTCCGCTAGACCCAAACCCACTCCGCAAGACCCAAACCCACTCCGCAAGACCAAAACCCACTCCGCAAGACCGAAACCCACTCCGCCAGACACAAACCCACTCCGCTAGACCCAAACCCACTCAGCTAGACCCAAACCCAAACCCACTAAACTAGACCCAAACCCACTCCGCTAGACGCAAACCCACTCCGCTAGACCCAAACCCACTCCGCAAGACCCAAACCCACTCCGCTAGACCCAAACCCACTCCGCTAGACCCAAACCCACTCCGCTAGACCCAAACCCACTCCGCTAGACCCAAACCCACTCCGCTAGACACAAACCCACTACGCTAAACCCAAACCCACTCCGCTAGACCCAAACCCACTCCGCTAGACCCAAACCCACTCCGCTAGACCCAAACCCACTCCGCTAGACCCAAACCCACTCCGCTAGACCCAAACCCACTCCGCTAGACCCAAACCCACTCCGCTGGACCCAAACCCACTCCGCTAGTCCCAAACCCACTCCGCTGGACCCAAACCCACTCCGCTATACACAAACCCACTCCGCTGGACCCAAACCCACTCCGCTAGACCCAAACCCACTCCGCTAGACCCAAACCCACTCCGCTAGACCCAAACACAAACCCACTCCGCGAGACCCAAATGCAAACACACTCCACTAGGCCCAAACGCAAACCCACTCCGCTAGACACAAACCCACTCCGCTAGACCCAAACTCACTCCGCTAGACCCAAACCCACTCGGCTAGACCCAAAGCCACTCGGCTAGACCCAAACCCACTCCGCTAGACCCAAACCCACTCCGCTAGACCCAAACCCACTCGGCTAGACCCAAACAAATCCGCTAGACCCAAACCCACTCCGCTAAACCCAAACCAACTCCGCTAGACCCAAACCCACTCAGCTAGACCCAAACCCAAACCCACTCCGCTAGACCCAAACCCACTCCGCTAGACCCAAACCCACTCCGCTATACCCAAACCCACTCTGCAAGACCCAAACCCACTCCACTAGACCCAAACCCAATCCGCTAGACTAAAACCCACTCCGCTAGACACAAACCCACTCTGCCAGACCCAAACCCACTCCGCTAGACCCAAACCCACTCCGCTAGACCCAAACCCACTCCGCTAGACCCAAACCCACTCCACTAGACCCAAACCCACTCGGCTAGACCCAAACCCACTCCGCTAGACCCAAACCCAAACCCACTCCGCCAGACCCAAACCCAAAACCAAGCCGCTAGACCCAAACCCAAACCCACTCCGCTAGACCCAAACCCACTCCGCTAGACCCAAACCCACTCTGCTAGACCCAAACACACTCCGCTAGACCCAAACCCACTCCGCTAGACCCAAACCCACTCCGCTAGACCCAAACCCACTCCGCTAGACCCAAACCCACTCTGCTAGACCCAAACCCACTCCGCTAGACCCAAACCCACTCCGCTTGACCCAAACCCACTCCGCTAGACCCAAACCCACTCCGCTAGACCCAAACCCACTCCGCTAGACCCAAACCCACTCCGCTAGACCCAAACCCACTCCGCTAGAGCCAAACCCACTCCGCTAGACCCAAACCCATCCGCTAGACCCAAACCCACTCCGCTAGACCCAAACCCACTCCGCTAGACCCAAACCCACTCCGCTAGACCCAAACCCACTCTTCTAGACCCAAACCCACTCCGCTAGACCCAAAACCACTCTGCTAGACCCAAACCCACTCCGCAAAACCCAAACCCACTCCGCTAGACCCAAACCCACTCCGCTAGACACAAATCCACTCCGCTAGACCCAAACCCACTCTGCTAGACCCAAACACAAACCCACTCCGCTAGACCAAAATGCAAACAAACTCCGCTAGACCCAAACGCAAACCCACTCCGCTAGACCCAAACCCACTCCGCTAGACCCAAACCCACACGGCTAGACCCAAATTAACTCCGCTAGACCCAAACCCACTCCGCTAGACCCAAACCCACTCCGCTAGATCCAACCCCACTCCGCTAGACCCAAACAAATCCGCTAGACCCAAACCCACTCCGCTAAACCCAAACCAACTCCGCTAGACCCAAACCCACTCAGCTAGACCCAAACCCAAACCCACTAAACTAGACCCAAACCCACTCCGCTAGACCCAAACCCACTCCGCTAGACCCAAACCCACTCCGCTAGACCCAAACCCACTCCGCTAGACCCAAACCCACTCCACTCGACACAAACCCACTCCGCTAGACCCAAACCCACTCCGCTAGACCCAAACCCACTCCGCTAGACCCAAACCCACTCCGCTAGACCCAAACCCACTCCGCTAGACCCAAACACAAACCCACTCCGCTAGACCCAAATGCAAACACACTCCACTAGGCCCAAACGCAAACCCACTCCACTAGACACAAACCCACTCCGCTAGACCCAAACCCACTCCGCTAGACCCAAACCCACTCGGCTAGACCCAAAGCCACGCGGCTAGACCCAAACCCACTCCGCTAGACCCAAACCCACTCCGCTAGACCCAAACCCACTCTGCTAGACCCAAACCCACTCCGCTATACCCAAACCCACTCCGCTAGACCCAAACCCACTCCGCTAGACACAAATCCACTCCGCTAGACCCAAACCCACTCTGCTAGACCCAAACACAAACCCACTCCGCCAGACCAAAATGCAAACAAACCCCGCTAGACCCAAACGCAAACCCACTCCGCTAGACACAAACCCACTCCGCTAGACCCAAACCCACTCCGCTAGACCCAAACCCACACGGCTAGACCCAAATTAACTCAGCTGGACCCAAACCCACTCTGCTAGACCCAAACCCACTCCGCTAGACCCAACCCCACTCTGCTAGACCCAAACAAATCCGCTAGACCCAAACCCACTCCGCTAAACCCAAACCAACTCCGCTAGACCCAAACCCACTCAGCTAGACCCAAACCCAAACCCACTAAACTAGACCCAAACCCACTCCGCTAGACCCAAACCCACTCCGCGAGACCCAAACCCACTCCGCAAGACCCAAACCCACTCCGCCAGACCCAAACCCACTCCGCTAGACCCAAACCCACTCCGCTAGACCCAAACCCACTCCGCTAGACCCAAACCCACTCCGCTAGACACAAACCCACTCCGCTAGACCCAAACCCACTCCGCTAGACCCAAACCCACTCCGCTAGACCCAAACCCACTCCGCTAGACCCAAACCCACTCCGCTAGACCCAAACCCACTCCGCTAGACCCAAACCCACTCCGCTAGACCCAAACCCACTCCGCTAGACCCAAACCCACTCCGCTAGTCCCAAACCCACTCCGCTGGACCCAAACCCACTCTGCTATACACAAACCCACTCCGCTGGACCCAAACCCACTCCGCTAGACCCAAACCCACTCCGCTAGACCCAAACCCACTCCGCTGGACCCAAACCCAAACCCACTCCGCTAGACCCAAACCCACTCCGCTAGACCCAAACCCACTCCGCTAGACCGAAAGCCACTCCGCTAGACCCAAACCCACACGGCTAGACCCAAATTAACTCCGCTAAACCCAAATGCAAACCCACTCCGCTAGACACAAACCCACTCCGCTAGACCCAAACCCACTCCGCTAGACCCAAACCCACACGGCTAGACCCAAATTAACTCCGCTAGACCCAAACCCACTCCGCTAGACCCAAACCCACTCCGCTAGACCCAACCCCACTCCGCTAGACCCAAACAAATCCGCTAGACCCAAACCCACTCCGCTAAACCCAAACCAACTCCGCTGGACCCAAACCCACTCAGCTAGACCCAAACCCAAACCCACTAAACTAGACCGAAACCCACTCCGCTAGACCCAAACCCACTCCGCTAGACCCAAACCCACTCCGCAAGACCCAAACCCACTCCGCTAGACCCAAACCCACTCCGCAAGACCCAAACCCACTCCGCTAGACCCAAACCCACTCCGCTAGACCCAAACCCACTCCACTAGACACAAACCCACTCCGCTAGACCCAAACCCACTCCGCCAGACCCAAACCCACTCCGCTAGACCCAAACCCACTCCGCTAGACCCAAACCCACTCCGCTAGACCCAAACACAAACCCACTCCGCTAGACCCAAATGCAAACACACTCCACTAGGCCCAAACGCAAACGCACTCCGCTAGACACAAACCCACTCCGCTAGACCCAAACCCACTCCGCTAGACCCAAACCCACTCGGCTAGACCCAAAGCCACTCGGCTAGACCCAAACCCACTCCGCTAGACCCAAACCCACTCCGCTAGACCCAAACCCACTCTGCCAGACACAAACCCACTCCGCTATACCCAAACCCACTCCGCTAGACCCAAACCCACTCCGCTAGACACAAATCCACTCCGCTAGACCCAAACCCACTCTGCTAGACCCAAACACAAACCCACTCCGCCAGACCAAAATGCAAACAAACCCCGCTAGACCCAAATGCAAACCCACTCCGCTAGACACAAACCCACTCCGCTAGACCCAAACCCACTCCGCTAGACCCAAACCCACACGGCTAGACCCAAATTAACTCAGCTAGACCCAAACCCACTCTGCTAGACCCAAACCCACTCCGCTAGACCCAACCCCACTCCGCTAGACCCAAACAAATCCGCTAGACCCAAACCCACTCCGCTAAACCCAAACCAACTCCGCTAGACCCAAACCCACTCAGCTAGACCCAAACCCAAACCCACTAAACTAGACCCAAACCCACTCCGCTAGACCCAAACCCACTCCGCTAGACCCAAACCCACTCCGCAAGACCCAAACCCACTCCGCTAGACCCAAACCCACTCCGCGAGACCCAAACCCACTCCGCTAGACACAAACCCACTCCGCTAGACCCAAACCCACTCCGCTAGACCCAAACCCACTCCGCTAGACCCAAACCCACTCCGCTAGACCCAAACCCACTCCGCTAGACCCAAACCCACTCCGCTAGACCCAAACCCACTCCGCTAGTCCCAAACCCACTCCGCTGGACCCAAACCCACTCCGCTATACACAAACCCACTCCGCTGGACCCAAACCCACTCCGCTAGACCCAAACCCACTCCGCTAGACCCAAACCCACTCCGCTAGACCCAAACACAAACCCACTCCGCGAGACCCAAATGCAAACACACTCCACTAGGCCCAAACGCAAACCCACTCCGCTAGACACAAACCCACTCCGCTAGACCCAAACTCACTCCGCTAGACCCAAACCCACTCGGCTGGACCCAAAGCCACTCGGCTAGACACAAACCCACTCCGCTAGACCCAAACCCACTCCGCTAGACCCAAACCCACTCGGCTAGACCCAAACAAATCCACTAGACCCAAACCCACTCCGCTAAACCCAAACCAACTCCGCTAGACCCAAACCCACTCAGCTACACCCAAACCCAAACCCACTCCGCTAGACCCAAACCCACTCCACTAGAACCAAACCCACTCCGCTAGACCCAAACCCACTCTGGAAGACCCAAACCCACTCCGCTAGACCCAAACCCACTCCGCTAGACCCAAACCCAAACCCGCTCCGCTCGACCCAAACCCACTCCGCTAGACCCAAACCCACTCCGCTAGACCAAAACCCAAACCCACTCCGCTAGACCCAAACCCACTCCGCTAGACCCAAACCCAAACCCACTCCGCTAGACCCAAACCCAAACCAACTCCGCTTGACCCAAACCCAAACCAACTCCGCTTGACCCAAACCCACTCCGCTAGACCCAAACCCACTCCGCTAGACCCAAACCCACTCCGCTGGACCCAAACCCACTCCGCTAGACCCAAACCCACTCCGCTAGACCCAAACCCTCTCCGCTAGACCCAAACGCACTCCGCTAGACCCAAACCCACTCCGCTAGACCCAAACCCACTCCGCAAGACCCAAACCCACTCCGCTAGACCCAAACCCACTCCGCAAGACCCAAACCCACTCCACTAGACCCAAACCCAATCCGATAGACCCAAACCCACTCCGCTAGACCCAAACCCACTCCGCTAGGTCCAAACCCACTCCACTAGACCCAAACCCACTCCGCTAGACCCAAACCAACTCCGCTAGACGCAAACCCACTCCGCTAGACGCAAACCCACTCCGCTAGACCCAACCCCACTCCGCTAGACCCAAACCCACTCCGCTAGACCCAAACCCACTCCGCTAGACCCAAACCCACTCCGCTACACCCAAACCCACTCTGCTAGACCCAAACCCACTCCGCTAGACCCAAACCCACTCCGCTAGACCCATACCCACTCCGCTAGACCCAAACCCACTCCGCTAGACCCAAACCCACTCCGCTAGACGCAAACCCACTCCGCTAGACCCAAACCCACTCCTCGAGACCCAAACACACTCCGTTAGACCCAAACCCACTCCGCTAGACCCAAACCCACTCCGCTGGACCCAAACCCACTCCGCTAGACCCAAACCCACTCCGCTAGACCCAAACCCACTCCGCTTGACCCAAACCCAAACCCACTCCGCTGGACCCAAACCCACTCCGCAGGACCCAAACCCACTCCGCTAGACACAAACCCACTCCGCTAGACACAAACGCAAACCCACTCCGCTCGACCCAAACCCAAACCCACTCTGCTAGACCCAAACCCACTGCGCTAGACCCAAACGCAAACCCACTCCGCTAGACCCAAACGCAAACCCACTCCGCTAGACCCATATGCAAACCCACTCCGCTAGACCCAAACCCACTCCGATAGACCCAAACCCACTCCGCTAGACCCAAACCCACTCGGCTAGACCCAAAACCACTCGGCTAGACCCAAACCCACTCCGCTAGACCCAAAGCCACTCCGCTAGACCCAAACCCACTCGGCCAGACGCAAACAAATCCGCTAGACCCAAACCCACTCCGCTAAACCCAAACCCACTCCGCTAGACCCAAACCCACTCCGCTAGACCCAAACCCACTCCGCTAGACCCAAACCCACTCCGCTAGACCCAAACCCAAACCCACTCCGCTAGACCCAAACCCAAACCAACTCCGCTTGACCCAAACCCACTCCGCTAGACCCAAACCCACTCCGCTAGACCCAAACCCACTCCGCTAGACCCAAACCCACTCCGCTAGACCCAAACCCACTCCGCTAGACCCAAACCCTCTCCGCTAGACCCAAACCCACTCCGCTAGACCCAAACGCACTCCGCTAGACCCAAACCCACTCCGCTAGACCCAAACCCACTCCGCTAGACCCAAACCCACTCCGCTAGACCCAAACCCACTCCGCTAGAGCCAAACCCACTCCGCTAGACCCAAACCCACTCCGCTAGACCCAAACCAACTCCGCTAGACGCAAACCCACTCCGCTAGACCCAAACCCACTCCGCTAGACCCAACCCCACTCCGCTAGAACCAAATCCACTCCGCTAGACCCAAACCCACTCCGCTAGACCCAAACCCACTCCGCTAGACCCAAACCCACTCCGCTAGACCCAAACCCACTCCGCTAGACCCAAACCCACTCCGCTAGACCCAAACCCACTCCGCTAGACCCATACCCACTCCGCTAGACCCAAACCAACTCCGCTGGAACCAAACCCACTCCGCCAGACCCAAACCCACTCCGCTGGACCCAAACCCACTCCGCCAGACCCAAACCCACTCCGCTAGACCCAAACCCCACTCCGCTAGATCCAAACCCACTCCGCTAGACGCAAACCCACTCTGCTAGACCCAAACCCAAACCCACTCTGCTAGACCCAAACCCACTCCGCTCGACCCAAACCCAAACCCACTCCGCTTGACCCAAACCCACTCCGCTAGACCCAAACCCACTCCTCTAGACCCAAACACACTCCGTTAGACCCAAACCCACTCCGCTAGACCCAAACCCACTCCGCTGGACCCAAACCCACTCCGCTGGACCCAAACCCACTCCGCTAGACCCAAACCCACTCCGCTTGACCCAAACCCAAACCCACTCCGCTGGACCCAAACCCACTCCGCAGGACCCAAACCCACTCCGCTAGACACAAACCCACTCCGCTAGACCCAAACGCAAACCCACTCCGCTCGACCCAAACCCAAACCCACTCTGCTAGACCCAAACCCACTGCGCTAGACCCAAACGCAAACCCACTCCGCCAGACCCAAACGCAAACCCACTCCGCTAGACCCATATGCAAACCCACTCCGCTAGACCCAAACCCACTCCGATAGACCCAAACCCACTCCGCTAGACCCAAACCCACTCGGCTAGACCCAAAACCACTCGGCTAGACCCAAACCCACTCCGCTAGACCCAAAGCCACTCCGCTAGACCCAAACCCACTCGGCCAGACGCAAACAAATCCGCTAGACCCAAACCCACTCCGCTAAACCCAAACCCACTCCGCTAGACCCAAACCCACTCCGCTAAACCCAAACCCACTCCGCTAGACCCAAACCCACTCCGCTAGACCCAAACCTAAACCCACTCCGCTAGACCCAAACCCAAACCAACTCCGCTTGACCCAAACCCACTCCGCTAGACCCAAACCCACTCCGCTAGACCCAAACCCACTCCGCTAGACCCAAACCCACTCCGCTAGACCCAAACCCACTCCGCTAGACCCAAACCCTCTCCGCTAGACCCAAACCCACTCCGCTAGACCCAAACGCACTCCGCTAGACCCAAACCCACTCCGCTAGACCCAAACCCACTCTGCTAGACCCAAACCCACTCCGCTAGACCCAAACCCACTCCGCTAGATCCAAACCCACTCCGCTAGACCCAAACCCACTCCGCTAGACCCAAACCAACTCCGCTAGACGCAAACCCACTCCGCTAGACCCAAACCCACTCCGCTAGACCCAACCCCACTCCGCTAGAACCAAATCCACTCCGCTAGACCCAAACCCACTCCGCTAGACCCAAACCCACTCCGCTAGACCCAAACCCACTCCGCTAGACCCAAACCCACTCCGCTAGACCCAAACCCACTCCGCTAGACCCAAACCCACTCCGCTAGACCCATACCCACTCCGCTAGACCCAAACCAACTCCGCTGGAACCAAACCCACTCCGCTAGACCCAAACCCACTCCGCTAGACCCAAACCCACTCCGCCAGACCCAAACCCACTCCGCTAGACCCAAACCCCACTCCGCTAGATCCAAACCCACTCCGCTGGACGCAAACCCACTCCGCTAGACCCAAACCCAAACCCACTCTGCTAGACCCAAACCCACTCCGCTCGACCCAAACCCCAACCCACTCCGCTTGACCCAAACCCACTCCGCTAGACCCAAACCCACTCCTCTAGACCCAAACACACTCCGTTAGACCCAAACCCACTCCGCTAGACCCAAACCCACTCCGCTGGACCCAAACCCACTCCGCTAGACCCAAACCCACTCCGCTAGACCCAAACCCACTCCGCTTGACCCAAACCCAAACCCACTCCGCTGGACCCAAACCCACTCCGCAAGACCCAAACCCACTCCGCTAGACACAAACCCACTCCGCTAGACCCAAACCCACTCCGCCAGACCCAAACCCTCTCCACTAGACCCAAACCCACTCCGCTTGACATAAACCCACTCCGCTAGACCCAAACCCACTCCGCAAGAACCAAACCCACTCCGCTAGACCCAAACCCACTCCACAAGACCCAAACCCACTCCGCTAGACGCAAACCCACTCCGCTAGACCCAAACCTACTCCGCTGGACCCTAACCCACTCCGCTAGACCCAAACCCACTCCGCTAGACCCAAACCCACTCCGCTAGACCCAAACCAACTCCGCTAGACCCAAACCCACTCCGTTAGACCCAAACCCACTCCGCTAGACCCAAACCCACTCCGCTAGACCCAAACCCACTCCGCTAGACCCAAACCCACGCCGCTAGACCCACACCCAAACCCACTCCGCTAGACCCACACCCAAACCCACTCCGCTAGACCCAAATCCAAACCCACTCCGCTAGACCCAAACCCAAACCCACTCCGCTAGACCCAAACCCAAACCCACTCCACTAGGCCCAAACCCAAACCCACTCCGCGAGACCCAAACCAAAACCCACTCCGCTAGACCCAAACACAAACCCACTCCGCTCGACCCAAACCCAAACCCACTCCGCTAGGCCCAAACCCAAACCCACTCCGCTTGACCCAAACCCACTCCGCTAGACCCAAACCCACTCGGCCAGACCCAAACCCACTCCGCTAGACCCAAACCCAAACCCACTCTGCTAGACCCAAACCCACTCCGCTAGGCCCAAACCCAAACCCACTCCGCTTGACCATAACCCACTCCGCTAAACCCAAACCCACTCCGCTAAACCCAAACCCACTCCGCTAGACCCAAACCCACTCCGCTAGACCCAAACCCTCTCCGCTAAACACAAACCCACACCGCTAGACACAAACACACTCCGCTTGAACCAAACCCACTCCGCTAGACCCAAACCCACTCCGCGAGACCCAAACCCAATCCGCTAGACCCAAACCCACTCCGCTGGACCCAAACCCACTCCGCTAGACCCAAACGCATTCCGCCAGACCCAAACGCACTCCGCCAGACCCAAACCCACTCCGCCAGACCCAAACCCACTCCGCTAGACCCAAACCAACTCCGCTACACCCAAACCCACTCCGCTAGACCCAAACCCTCTCCGCTAGACCCAAACCCACTCCGCTAGACCCAAACCCACTCCTCTAGACCCAAACCCTGTCCGCTAGACCCAAACCCACTCCGCAAGACCCAAACCCACTCCGCGAGACTCAAACCCAATCCGCCAGACCCAAACCCACTCCGCGAGACCCAAACCTACTCCGCTAGACCCAAACCCACTCCGCTAGACCCAACCCCACTCCGCTAGACCCAAACCCGCTCTGCTAGACCCAAACCCACTCCGCTAGACCCAAACCAACTCCGCTGGACCCAAAGCCACTCCGCTAGACCCAAACCCAGTCCGCTAGACCCAACCCCACTCCGCTAGACCCAAACCCACTCCGCAAGACCCAAACCCACTCCGCTAGACCCAAACCCACTCCGCTAGACCCAAACCCACTCCGCTAGACCCAAACCCACTCCGCTAGACCCAAACCCACTCCGCTAGACCCACACCCAAACCCACTCCGCTAGACCCAAACCCAAACCCACTCCGCTAGACCCAAACCCAAACCCACTCCGCTAGACCCAAACCCAATCCCACTCCACTAGGCCCAAACCCAAACCCACTCCGCTAGACCCAAACCCAAACCCACTCCGCTGGACTCAAACAAAAACCCGCTCCGCTAGACCCAAACCCAAACCCACTCCGCTAGACCCAAACCCAAACCCACTCCGCTAGACCCAAACCCACTCCGCTAGACGCAAACCCAGTCCGCTAGACCCAAACCCACTCCGCTAGACCCAAACCCACTCCGCTAGACCCAAACCCACTCGGCTAGACCCAAACCCACTCCGCCAGACCCAAACCCAAACCCACACTGCTAGACCCAAACCCACTCCGCTAGACCCAAACCCAAACCCACTCCGCTAGACCCAAACGCACTCCGATAGACCCAAACCCAAACCCACTCTGCTAGACCCAAACCCACTCCGCTAGACCCAAACCCACTCCGCTAGACCCAAACCCACTCCGCTAGACCCAAACCCACACCGCTAGACACAAACCCACTCCGCTTGAACCAAACCCACTCTGCTAGACCCAAACCCACTCCGCTAGACCCAAACCCACTCCGCTAGACCCAAACCCACTCCGCTGGACCCAAACCCACTCCGCTAGACCCAAACGCACTCCGCTAGACCCAAACGCACTCCGCCAGACCCAAACCCACTCCGCTAACCCCAAACCCACTCCGCTAGACCCAAACCCACTCCGCTAGACCCAAACCCACTCCGCTAGACCCAAACCCACTCCACTGGACCCAAACATAAACCCACTCTGCTCGACCCAAACCCACTCCGCTGTACCCAAACCCAAACCCACTCCGCTAGACCCAAACCCGAACCCACTCCGCTGGACCCAAACCCACTCCGCTAGACCCAAACCCACTCCGCTAGACCCAAACCCACTCCGCTAGACCCAAACCCACTCCGCTAGACGTAAACCCACTCCGCTAGACCCAAACCCTGTCCGCTAGACCCAAACCCACTCCGCAAGACCCAAACCCACCCCGCTAGACCCAAACCCAATCCGCCAGACCCAAACCCAAACCCACTCCGCTAGACGCAAACCCACTCTGCTAGACCCAAACCTACTCCGCTAGACCCAAACCCAAACCCACTCCCCTAGACCCAAACCCACTCCGCTAGACCCAAACCCACTCCTCTAGACCCAAACACACTCCGCTAGACCCAAACCCACTCCGCTAGACCCAAACCCACTCCGCTAAACCCAAACCCACTCCGCTAGACCCAAACCCACTCTGCTAGACCCAAACCCACTCCGCTAGACCCAAACCCACTCCGCTAGACCCAAACCCACTCCGCTAGACCCAAACCCACTCCGCTAGACCCAAACCCACTCCACTGGACCCAAACACAAACCCACTCTGCTCGACCCAAACCCACTCCGCTGTACCCAAACCCAAACCCAAACCCACTCCGCTAGACCCAAACCCGAACCCACTCCGCTAGACCCAAACCCACTCCGCTAGACCCAAACCCACTCCGCTAGACCCAAACCCACTCCGCTAGACCCAAACCCACTCCGCTAGACCCAAACCCTGTCCGCTCGACCCAAACCCACTCCGCAAGACCCAAACCCACTCCGCGAGACTCAAACCCAATCCGCCAGACCCAAACCCACTCCGCGAGACCCAAACCTACTCCGCTAGACCCAAACCCACTCCGCTAGACCCAACCCCACTCCGCTAGACCCAAACCCACTCTGCTAGACCCAAACCCACTCCGCTAGACCCAAACCAACTCCGCTGGACCCAAAGCCACTCCGCTAGACCCAAACCCAGTCCGCTAGACCCAACCCCACTCCGCTAGACCCAAACCCACTCCGCAAGACCCAAACCCACTCCGCTAGACCCAAACCCACTCCGCTAGACCCAAACCCACTCCGCTAGACCCAAACCCACTCCGCTAGACCCAAACCCACTCCGCTAGACCCACACCCAAACCCACTCCGCTAGACCCAAACCCAAACCCACTCCGCTAGACCCAAACCCAAACCCACTCCGCTAGACCCAAACCCAATCCCACTCCACTAGGCCCAAACCCAAACCCACTCCGCTAGACCCAAACCCAAACCCACTCCGCTAGACTCAAACAAAAACCCGCTCCGCTAGACCCAAACCCAAACCCACTCCGCTGGACCCAAACCCAAACCCACTCCGCTAGACCCAAACCCACTCCGCTAGACGCAAACCCAGTCCGCTAGACCCAAACCCACTCTGCTAGACCCAAACCCACTCCGCTGGACCCAAACCCACTCCGCTAGACCCAAACCCACTCCGCTGGACCCAAACCCACTCCGCTAGACCCAAACGCACTCCGCTAGACCCAAACGCACTCCGCCAGACCCAAACCCACTCCGCTAACCCCAAACCCACTCCGCTAGACCCAAACCCACTCTGCTAGACCCAAACCCACTCCGCTAGACCCAAACCCACTCCGCCAGACCCAAACCCACTCCGCTAGACCCAAACCCACTCCGCTAGACCCAAACCCACTCCACTGGACCCAAACACAAACCCACTCTGCTCGACCCAAACCCACTCCGCTAGACCCAAACCCGAACCCACTCCGCTGGACCCAAACCCACTCCGCTAGACCCAAACCCACTCCGCTAGACCCAAACCCACTCCGCTAGACCCAAACCCACTCCGCTAGACCCAAACCCTGTCCGCTAGACCCAAACCCACTCCGCAAGACCCAAACCCACTCCGCGAGACTCAAACCCAATCCGCCAGACCCAAACCCACTCCGCGAGACCCAAACCTACTCCGCTAGACCCAAACCCACTCCGCTAGACCCAACCCCACTCCGCTAGACCCAAACCCACTCTGCTAGACCCAAACCCACTCCGCTAGACCCAAACCAACTCCGCTGGACCCAAAGCTACTCCGCTAGACCCAAACCCTGTCCGCTAGACCCAACCCCACTCCGCTAGACCCAAACCCACTCCTCAAGACCCAAACCCACTCCGCTAGACCCAAACCCACTCCGCCAGACCCAAACCCACTCCGCTAGACCCAAACCCACTCCGCTAGACCCACACCCAAACCCACTCCGCTAGACCCAAACCCAAACCCACTCCGCTAGACCCAAACCCAAACCCACTCCGCTAGACCCAAACCCAATCCCACTCCACTCGGCCCAAACCCAAACCCACTCCGCTAGACCCAAACCCAAACCCACTCCGCTAGACTCAAACAAAAACCCGCTCCGCTAGACCCAAACCCAAACCCACTCCGCTAGACCCAAACCCAAACCCACTCCGCTAGACCCAAACCCACTCCGCTAGACGCAAACCCAGTCCGCTAGACCCAAACCCACTCCGCTAGACCCAAACCCACTCGGCCAGACCCAAACCCACTCCGCTAGACCCAAACCCAAACCCACACTGCTAGACCCAAACCCACTCCGCTAGACCCAAACCCAAACCCACTCCACTAGACCCAAACCCACTCCGCTAGACCCAAACCCATACCCACTCTGCTAGACCCAAACCCACTCCGCTGGACCCAAACCCACTCCGCTAGACCCAAACCCACTCCGCTAGACCGAAACCCACACCGCTAGACACAAACCCACTCTGCTTGAACCAAACCCACTCTGCTAGACCCAAACCCACTCCGCTAGACCCAAACCCACTCCGATAGACCCAAACCCACTCCGCTGGACCCAAACCCACTCCGCTAGACCCAAACGCACTCCGCTAGACCCAAACGCACTCCGCCAGACCCAAACCCACTCCGCCAGACCCAAACCCACTCCGCTAGAACCAAACCCACTCCGCTTCACCCAAACCCACTCCGCTACACCCAAACCCACTCCGCTAGACCCAAACCCACTCTGCTGGACCCAAATCCACTCCGCTAGACCCAAACCCACTCCGCTAGACCCAAACGCACTCTGCTGGACCCAAACCCACTCCGCTAGACCCAAACCCACTCCGCTAGACCCAAACCCACTCCGCTAGGCCCAAACCCACTCCGCTTGACCCAAACCCAAACCCACTCCGCTAGACCAAAACCCACTCTGCTGGACCCAAACGCACTCCGCTGGACCCAAACCCACACCGCAAGACCCAAACCCACTCTGCAAGATCCAAACCCACTCCGCAAGATCCAAACCCACTCCGCAAGACCGAAACCCACTCCGCAAGACCGAAACCCACTCCGCTAGACACAAACCCACTCCGCGAGACCCAAACCCACTCCGCTAGACCCAAACCCACTCCGCTAGACCCAAACCCACTCCGCTAGACCCAAACACACTCCGCTAGACCCAAACCCACTCCGCTAGACCCAAACCCACTCCGCTAGACCCAAACCCACTCCGCTGGACCCAGACCTACGCCGCTAGACCCAAACCCACTCCGCCAGACCCAAACCCACTCCACTAGACCCAAACCCACTCCGCTAGAGCCAAAACCCAAACCCACTCTGCTAGACCCAAACCCACTCCGCTAGACCCAAACCCAAACCCACTCCGCTAGACCCAAACCCACTCCGCTAGACCCAAACCCAAACCCACTCCGCCAGACCCAAACCCACTCCGCCAGACCCAAACCCACTCCGCTAGACCCAAACCCACTCCGCTAGACCTAAACCCACTCCGCTAGACCCAAACCCACTCCGCTGGACCCAAACCCACTCCGCTGGACCCAAACCCACTCCGCTGGACCCAAACCCACTCTGCTAGACGCAAACCCACTCCGCTAGACCCAAACCCACTCCGCTCGACCCAAACCCACTCCGCTAGACCCAAACCCACTCCGCTAGACCCAAACCCACTCCGCTAGAGCCAAACCCACTCCGCTAGACCCAAACCCACTCCGCTAGACCCAAACCTACTCCACTAGACCCAAACCCACTCCGCTAGACCCAAACCCACTCCACTAGACCCAAACCCACTCCGCTAGAGCCAAACCCAAACCCACTCTGCTAGACCCAAACCCACTCCGCTAGACCCAAACCCACTCCGCTAGACACAAACCCACTCCCACTCCGCTAGACCCAAACCCACTCCGCTAGACCCAAACCCACTCCGCTAGCCCCAAACCCACTCCGCTAGATGCAAACCCACTCCGCTAGACCCAAACCCACTCCGCTAGACCCAAACGCACTCCGCCAGACCCAAACCCACTCCGCCAGACCCAAACCCACTCCGCTAGAACCAAACCCACTCCGCTACACCCAAACCCACTCCACTACACCCAAACCCACTCCGCTAGACCCAAACCCACTCCGCTAGGCCCAAACCCACTCCGCTTGACCCAAACCCAAACCCACTCCGCTAGACCAAAACCCACTCTGCTGGACCCAAACGCACTCCGCTGGACCCAAACCCACACCGCAAGACCCAAACCCACTCCGCAAGATCCAAACCCACTCCGCAAGATCCAAACCCACTCCGCAAGACCGAAACCCACTCCGCAAGACCGAAACCCACTCCGCTAGATGCAAACCGACTCCGCTAGACCCAAACCCACTCCGCTAGACCCAAACCCACTCCGCTAGACCCAAACCCACTCCGCTAGACCCAAACCCACTCCACTAGACCCAAACCCACTCAGCGAGTCCCAAACCCTCTCCGCTGGACCCAAACCCACTCCGCTGGACCCAAACCCACTCCGCTAGACCCAAACCCACTCCGCTAGACCCAAACCCACTCCGCTAGACCCAAACCCACTCCGCTAGACCCAAACCCTGTCCGCTAGACCCAAACCCACTCCGCAAGACCCAAACCCACTCCGCGAGACTCAAACCCAATCCGCCAGACCCAAACCCACTCCGCGAGACCCAAACCTACTCCGCTAGACCCAAACCCACTCCGCTAGACCCAACCCCACTCCGCTAGACCCAAACCCACTCTGCTAGACCCAAACCCACTCCGCTAGACCCAAACCAACTCCGCTGGACCCAAAGCTACTCCGCTAGACCCAAACCCTGTCCGCTAGACCCAACCCCACTCCGCTAGACCCAAACCCACTCCTCAAGACCCAAACCCACTCCGCTAGACCCAAACCCACTCCGCCAGACCCAAACCCACTCCGCTAGACCCAAACCCACTCCGCTAGACCCACACCCAAACCCACTCCGCTAGACCCAAACCCAAACCCACTCCGCTAGACCCAAACCCAAACCCACTCCGCTAGACCCAAACCCAATCCCACTCCACTCGGCCCAAACCCAAACCCACTCCGCTAGACCCAAACCCAAACCCACTCCGCTAGACTCAAACAAAAACCCGCTCCGCTAGACCCAAACCCAAACCCACTCCGCTAGACCCAAACCCAAACCCACTCCGCTAGACCCAAACCCACTCCGCTAGACGCAAACCCAGTCCGCTAGACCCAAACCCACTCCGCTAGACCCAAACCCACTCGGCCAGACCCAAACCCACTCCGCTAGACCCAAACCCAAACCCACACTGCTAGACCCAAACCCACTCCGCTAGACCCAAACCCAAACCCACTCCACTAGACCCAAACCCACTCCGCTAGACCCAAACCCATACCCACTCTGCTAGACCCAAACCCACTCCGCTGGACCCAAACCCACTCCGCTAGACCCAAACCCACTCCGCTAGACCGAAACCCACACCGCTAGACACAAACCCACTCTGCTTGAACCAAACCCACTCTGCTAGACCCAAACCCACTCCGCTAGACCCAAACCCACTCCGATAGACCCAAACCCACTCCGCTGGACCCAAACCCACTCCGCTAGACCCAAACGCACTCCGCTAGACCCAAACGCACTCCGCCAGACCCAAACCCACTCCGCCAGACCCAAACCCACTCCGCTAGAACCAAACCCACTCCGCTTCACCCAAACCCACTCCGCTACACCCAAACCCACTCCGCTAGACCCAAACCCACTCTGCTGGACCCAAATCCACTCCGCTAGACCCAAACCCACTCCGCTAGACCCAAACGCACTCTGCTGGACCCAAACCCACTCCGCTAGACCCAAACCCACTCCGCTAGACCCAAACCCACTCCGCTAGGCCCAAACCCACTCCGCTTGACCCAAACCCAAACCCACTCCGCTAGACCAAAACCCACTCTGCTGGACCCAAACGCACTCCGCTGGACCCAAACCCACACCGCAAGACCCAAACCCACTCTGCAAGATCCAAACCCACTCCGCAAGATCCAAACCCACTCCGCAAGACCGAAACCCACTCCGCAAGACCGAAACCCACTCCGCTAGACACAAACCCACTCCGCGAGACCCAAACCCACTCCGCTAGACCCAAACCCACTCCGCTAGACCCAAACCCACTCCGCTAGACCCAAACACACTCCGCTAGACCCAAACCCACTCCGCTAGACCCAAACCCACTCCGCTAGACCCAAACCCACTCCGCTAGACCCAAACCCACTCCGCTGGACCCAGACCTACGCCGCTAGACCCAAACCCACTCCGCCAGACCCAAACCCACTCCACTAGACCCAAACCCACTCCGCTAGAGCCAAAACCCAAACCCACTCTGCTAGACCCAAACCCACTCCGCTAGACCCAAACCCAAACCCACTCCGCTAGACCCAAACCCACTCCGCTAGACCCAAACCCAAACCCACTCCGCCAGACCCAAACCCACTCCGCCAGACCCAAACCCACTCCGCTAGACCCAAACCCACTCCGCTAGACCTAAACCCACTCCGCTAGACCCAAACCCACTCCGCTGGACCCAAACCCACTCCGCTGGACCCAAACCCACTCCGCTGGACCCAAACCCACTCCGCTAGACGCAAACCCACTCCGCTAGACCCAAACCCACTCCGCTCGACCCAAACCCACTCCGCTAGACCCAAACCCACTCCGCTAGACCCAAACCCACTCCGCTAGAGCCAAACCCACTCCGCTAGACCCAAACCCACTCCGCTAGACCCAAACCTACTCCACTAGACCCAAACCCACTCCGCTAGACCCAAACCCACTCCACTAGACCCAAACCCACTCCGCTAGAGCCAAACCCAAACCCACTCTGCTAGACCCAAACCCACTCCGCTAGACCCAAACCCACTCCGCTAGACACAAACCCACTCCCACTCCGCTAGACCCAAACCCACTCCGCTAGACCCAAACCCACTCCGCTAGCCCCAAACCCACTCCGCTAGATGCAAACCCACTCCGCTAGACCCAAACCCACTCCGCTAGACCCAAACGCACTCCGCCAGACCCAAACCCACTCCGCCAGACCCAAACCCACTCCGCTAGAACCAAACCCACTCCGCTACACCCAAACCCACTCCGCTACACCCAAACCCACTCCGCTAGACCCAAACCCACTCCGCTAGGCCCAAACCCACTCCGCTTGACCCAAACCCAAACCCACTCCGCTAGACCAAAACCCACTCTGCTGGACCCAAACGCACTCCGCTGGACCCAAACCCACACCGCAAGACCCAAACCCACTCCGCAAGATCCAAACCCACTCCGCAAGATCCAAACCCACTCCGCAAGACCGAAACCCACTCCGCAAGACCGAAACCCACTCCGCTAGATGCAAACCGACTCCGCTAGACCCAAACCCACTCCGCTAGACCCAAACCCACTCCGCTAGACCCAAACCCACTCCGCTAGACCCAAACCCACTCCACTAGACCCAAACCCACTCAGCGAGTCCCAAACCCTCTCCGCTGGACCCAAACCCACTCCGCTAGACCCAAACCCACTCCGCTAGACCCAAACCCACTCCGCAAGACCCAAACCCACTCCGCAAGACCCAAACCCACTCCGCAAGACCCAAACCCACTCCGCTAGACCCAAACCCACTCCGCTAGACCCAAACCCACTCCGCTAGACCCAAACCCACTCCGCTAGACCCAAACCTACGCCGCTAGACCCAAACCCACTCCGCTAGACCCAAACCCACTCCACTAGACCCAAACCCACTCCGCTAGAGCCAAAACCCAAACCCACTCTGCTAGACCCAAACCAACTCCGCTAGACCCAAACCCAAACCCACTCCGCTAGACCCAAACCCACTCCGCTAGACCCAAACCCAAACCCACTCCGCCAGACCCAAACCCACTCCGCCAGACCCAAACCCACTCTGCTAGACCCAAACCCACTCCGCTAGACCTAAACCCACTCCGCTAGACCCAAACCCACTCCGCTGGACCCAAACCCACTCCGCTGGACCCAAACCCACTCCGCTGGACCCAAACCCACTCTGCTAGACGCAAACCCACTCCGCTAGACCCAAACCCACTCCGCTCGACCCAAACCCACTCCGCTAGACCCAAACCCACTCCGCTAGACCCAAACCCACTCCGCTAGAGCCAAACCCACTCCGCTAGACCCAAACCCACTCCGCTAGACCCAAACCTAATCCACTAGACCCAAACCCACTCCGCTAGACCCAAACCCACTCCACTAGACCCAAACCCACTCCGCTAGAGCCAAACCCAAACCCACTCTGCTAGACCCAAACCCACTCCGCTAGACCAAAACCCACTCCGCTAGACACAAACCCACTCCCACTCCGCTAGACCCAAACCCACTCCGCTAGACCCAAACCCACTCCGCTAGCCCCAAACCCACTCCGCTAGACGCAAACCCACTCCGCTAGACCCAAACCCACTCCGCTAGACCCAAACCCACTCCGCTAGACCCAAACCCACTCCGCTAGACCCAAACCCACTCTGCTAGATGCAAACCCACTCCGCTAGACCCAAACCCACTCCGCTAGACCCAAACCCACTCCGCTAGACCCAAACCCACTCCACAAGACCCAAACCCACTCCGGTAGCCCCAAATCCACTCCGCTAGACCCAAACCCACTCCGCTAGACCCAAACCCACTCCGCTAGACCCAAACCCACTCCACTAGACCCAAACCCACTCCGCTAGACCCAAACCCAAACCCACTCTGCTAGACCCAAACCCACTCCGCTGGACCCAAACCCAAACCCACTCCGCTAGACCCAAACCCACTCCGCTAGACCCAAACCCAAACCCACTCCGCTAGACCCAAACCCACTCCGCCAGACCCAAACCCACTCCTCCAGACCCAAACCCACTCCGCTGGACCCAAACACACTCCGCTAAACCCAAAACCACTCTGCTGGACCCAAACCCACTCCGCTGGACTCCCACTTCGCTAGACCCAAACACACTCCGCTGGACCCAAACCCACTCTGCTAGACCCAAACCCACTGCGCTAGACCCAAACCCACTCCGATAGACGCAAACCCACTCCGCTAGACGCAAACCCACTCCGCTAGACCCAAACCCACTCCGCTAGACCCAAACCCACTCCGCAAGACCCAAACCCACTCCGGTAGCCCCAAACCCACTCCGCTAGACCCAAACCCACTCCGCTAGACCCAAACCCACTCCGCTGGACCCAAACCCACTCCGCAAGACACAAACCCACTCCGCTAGATCCAAACCCACTCCGCTAGACCCAAACCCACTCCGCTAGACCCAAACCCACTCCGCTGGACCCAAACCCAAACCCACTCCGCCAGACCCAAACCCACTCCGCTAGACCCAAACCCACTCCGCTAGACCCAAACCCACTCCGCTAGACCCAAACCCAAACCCACTCCGCTAGACCCAAACCCACTCCGCCAGACCCAAACCCACTCCGCCAGACCCAAACCCACTCCGCTAGACCCAAACACACTCCGCTAGACCCAAAACCACTCCGCTGGACCCAAACCCACTCCGCTAGACTCAAACCCACTCCGCTAGACCCAAACACACTCCGCTAGACCCAAACCCACTCTGCTAGACCCAAACCCACTGCGCTAGACCCAAACCCACTCCGATAGACGCAAACCCACTCCGCTAGACCCAAACCCACTCCGCCAGACCCAAACCCACTCCGCTAGACCCAAACCCACTCCGCAAGACCCAAACCCACTCCGGTAGCCCCAAACCCACTCCGCTAGACCCAAACCCACTCCGCTAGACCCAAACCCACTCCGCTGGACCCAAACCCACTCCGCAAGACACAAACCCACTCCGCTAGATCCAAACCCACTCCGCTACACCCAAACCCACTCCGCTAGACCCAAACCCACTCCGCTGGACCCAAACCCAAACCCACTCCGCTAGACCCAAACCCACTCCGCTAGACCCAAACCCACTCCGCTAGACCGAAAGCCACTCCGCTAGACCCAAACCCACTCCGCAAGACCCAAACCCAATCCGCTAGACCCAAACCCACTCCGCTAGACCCAAACCCACTCCGCTTGACCCAAACCCACCCCGCTAGACCCAAACCCACTCCGCCAGATCCAATCCCACTCCGCTAGACCCAAACCCACTCCGGTTGACCCAAACCCACTCCGCTAGACACAAACCCACTCCGCTAGACCCAAACCCACTCCGCTAGACCAAACCCACTCCGCTAGACCCAAACCCACTCCGCAAGACCCAAACCCACTCCGCTAGACCCAAACCCACTCCGCTAGCCCAAACCCACTCCGCTAGACCGAAAGCCACTCCGCTAGACCCAAACCCACTCCGCTAGACCCAAACCCACTCCGCTAGACCCAAACCCACTCCGCTAGACCCAAACCCACTCCACTAGACCCACACCCACTCCGCTAGACCCAAACCCAAACCACTCTGCTAGACCCAAACCCACTCCGCTAGACCCAAACCCAAACCCACTCCGCTAGACCCAAACCCACTCCGCTAGACCCAAACCCAAACCCACTCCGCTAGACCCAAACCCACTCCGCCAGACCCAAACCCACTCCGCCAGACCCAAACCCACTCCGCTAGACCCAAAACCACTCCGCTGGACCCAAACCCACTCCGCTAGACCCAAACACACTCCGCTAGACCCAAAACCACTCCACTGGACCCAAACCCACTCCGCTAGACTCAAACCCACTCCGCTAGACCCAAACACACTCCGCTAGACCAAAACCAACTCTGCTAGACCCAAACCCACTGCGCTAGACCCAAACCCACTCCGATAGACGCAAACCCACTCCGCTAGACCCAAACCCACTCCGCTAGACCCAAACCCACTCCGCTAGACCCAAACCCACTCCGCAAGACCCAAACCCACTCCGGTAGCCCCAAACCCACTCCGCTAGACCCAAACCCACTCCGCTAGACCCAAACCCACTCCGCTAGACCCAAACCCACTCCGCTGGACCCAAACCCACTCCGCAAGACACAAACCCACTCCGCTAGATCCAAACCCACTCCGCTAGACCCAAACCCACTCCGCTAGACCCAAACCCACTCCGCTGGACCCAAACCCAAACCCACTCCGCTGGACCCAAACCCACTCCGCTGGACCCAAACCCACTCCGCTAGACCGAAAGCCACTCCGCTAGACCCAAACACACTCCGCAAGACCCAAACCCACTCCGCTAGACCCAAACCCACTCCGCTAGACCCAAACCCACTCCGCTTGACCCAAACCCACCTCGCTAGACCCAAACCCACTCCGCCAGATCCAAACTCACTCCGCTAGACCCAAACCCACTCCGCTAGACCCAAACCCACTCCGCTAGACCCAAACCCAAACCCACTCCGCTAGACCCAAACCCACTCCGCCAGACCCAAACCCACTCCGCCAGACCCAAACCCAATCCGCTAGACCCAAACACACTCCGCTAGACCCAAAACCACTCCGCTGGACCCAAACCCACTCCGCTCACTCAAACCCACTCCGCTAGACCCAAACACACTCCGCTAGACCCAAACCCACTCCGCTAGACCCAAACCCACTCCGCTGGACCCAAACCCACTCCGCAAGACACAAACCCACTCCGCTAGATCCAAACCCACTCCGCTAGACCCAAACCCACTCCGCTAGACCCAAACCCACTCCGCTGGACCAAAACCCAAACCCACTCCGCTAGACCCAAACCCACTCCGCTAGACCCAAACCCACTCCGCTAGAACGAAAGCCACTCCGCTAGACCCAAACCCACTCCGCAAGACCCAAACCCACTCCGCTAGACCCACACCCACTCCGCTAGACCCAAACCCACTCCGCTTGACCCAAACCCACCCCGCTAGACCCAAACCCACTCCGCCAGATCCAATCCCACTCCGCTAGACCCAAACCCACTCCGCTAGACCCAAACCCACTCCGCAAGACACAAACCCACTCCGCAAGACCCAAACCCACTCCGCTAGACCAAACCCACTCCGCTAGACCCAAACCCACTCCGCTAGACCCAAACCCACTCCGCTAGACCCAAACCCACTCCGCTAGACCCAAACCCACTCCGCTAGACCCAAACCCACTCCTCTAGATCCAAACCCACTCCGCTAGACCCAAACCCACTCCGCTTGACCCAAACCCACTCCGCTAGACCCAAACCCACTCCGCTAGACCCAAACCCGCTCCGCGAGACCAACACCCGCTCCGCGAGACCCAAACCCACTCCGCTAGACCCAAACCCACTCCGCTAGATGCAAACCCACTCTGCTAGACCCAAACCTACTCCGCTAGACCCAAACCCAAACCCACTCCCCTAGACCCAAACCCACTCCGCTAGACCCAAACCCACTCCGCTAGACCCAAACCCACTCCACTAGACCCAAACACAAACCCACTCTGCTCAACCCAAACCCACTCCGCTGCACCCAAACCCAAACCCACTCCGCTAGACCCAAACCCAATCCCACTCCGCTAGGCCCAAACCCAAACCCACTCCACTAGACCCAAACCCAAACCCACTCCGCTAGACCCAAACACAAACCCACTCCGCTAGACCCAAACCCAAACCCACTCCGCTAGACCCAAACCCAAACCCACTCCGCTAGACCCAAACACAAACCCACTCCGCTAGACCCAAACCCAAACCCACTCCGCTAGACCCAAACCCAAACCCACTCCGCTAGACCGAAACCCACTCCGCTAGACCCAAACTCAGTCCGCTAGACCCAAACCCACTCCGCTAGAACCAAACCCACTCCGCTAGACCCAAACCCACTCCACTAGACCCAAACCCACTCCGCTAGACCCAAACCCACTCCGCTAGACCCAAACCCAAACCCACTCCGCTAGACCCAAACCCACTCCGGTAGCCCCAAACCCACTCCGCTAGACCCAAACCCACTCCGCTAGACCCAAACCCACTCCGCTAGACCCAAACCCACTCCGCAAGACACAAACCCACTTCGCTAAATCCAAACCCACTCCGCTGGACCCAAACCCACTCCGCTAGACCCAAACCCACTCCGCTGGACCCAAACCCAAACCCACTCCGCTAGACCCAAACCCACTCCGCTAGACCCAAACCCACTCCGCTAGACCGAAAGCCACTCCGCTAGACCCAAACCCACTCCGCAAGACCCAAACCCACTCCGCTAGACCCAAACCTACTCCGCTGGACCCAAACCCAAACCCACTCCCCTTGACCCAAACCCACCCCGCTAGACCCAAACCCACTCCGCTAGACCCAAAGCCACTCCGCTAGACCCAAACCCACTCCGCAAGACCCAAACCCACTCCGCTAGACCCAAACCCACTCCGCTAGACCCAAACCCACTCCGCTTGACCCAAACCCACACCGCTAGACCCAAACCCACTCCGCCAGATCCAATCCCACTCCGCTAGACCCAAACCCACTCCGGTTGACCCAAACCCACTCCGCTAGACACAAACCCACTCCGCTAGACCCAAACCCACTCCGCTAGACCAAACCCACTCCGCTAGACCCAAACCCACTCCGCAAGACCCAAACCCACTCCGCTAGACCCAAACCCACTCCGCTAGCCCAAACCCACTCCGCTAGACCGAAAGCCACTCCGCTAGACCCAAACCCACTCCGCTAGACCCAAACCCACTCCGCTAGACCCAAACCCACTCCGCTAGACACAAACCCACTCCACTAGACCCACACCCACTCCGCTAGACCCAAACCCAAACCACTCTGCTAGACCCAAACCCACTCCGCTAGACCCAAACCCAAACCCACTCCGCTAGACCCAAACCCACTCCGCTAGACCCAAACCCAAACCCACTCCGCTAGACCCAAACCCACTCCGCCAGACCCAAACCCACTCCGCCAGACCCAAACCCACTCCGCTAGACCCAAACCCACTCCGCTAGACCCAAACACACTCCGCTAGACCCAAAACCACTCCACTGGACCCAAACCCACTCCGCTAGACGCAAACCCACTCCGCTAGACCCAAACACACTCCGCTAGACCCAAACCAACTCTGCTAGACCCAAACCCACTGCGCTAGACCCAAACCCACTCCGATAGACGCAAACCCACTCCGCTAGACCCAAACCCACTCCGCTAGACCCAAACCCACTCCGCTAGACCCAAACCCACTCCGCAAGACCCAAACCCACTCCGGTAGCCCCAAACCCACTCCGCTAGACCCAAACCCACTCCGCTAGACCCAAACCCACTCCGCTGGACCCAAACCCACTCCGCAAGACACAAACCCACTCCGCTAGATCCAAACCCACTCCGCTAGACCCAAACCCACTCCGCTAGACCCAAACCCACTCCGCTGGACCCAAACCCAAACCCACTCCGCTGGACCCAAACCCACTCCGCTGGACCCAAACCCACTCCGCTAGACCGAAAGCCACTCCGCTAGACCCAAACACACTCCGCAAGACCCAAACCCACTCCGCTAGACCCAAACCCACTCCGCTAGACCCAAACCCACTCCGCTTGACCCAAACCCACCTCGCTAGACCCAAACCCACTCCGCGAGATCCAAACCCACTCCGCTAGACCCAAACCCACTCCGCTAGACCCAAACCCACTCCGCTAGACCCAAACCCAAACCCACTCCGCTAGACCCAAACCCACTCCGCCAGACCCAAACCCACTCCGCCAGACCCAAACCCAATCCGCTAGACCCAAACACACTCCGCTAGACCCAAAACCACTCCGCTGGACCCAAACCCACTCCGCTCACTCAAACCCACTCCGCTAGACCCAAACACACTCCGCTAGACCCAAACCCACTCTGCCAGACCAAAACCCACTGCGCTAGACCCAAACCCACTCCGATAGACGCAAACCCACTCCGCTAGACCCAAACCCACTCCGCTAGACCCAAACCCACTCCGCTAGACCCAAACCCACTCCGCAAGACCCAAACCCACTCCGGTAGCCCCAAACCCACTCCGCTAGACCCAAACCCACTCCGCTAGACCCAAACCCACTCCGCTGGACCCAAACCCACTCCGCAAGACACAAACCCACTCCGCTAGATCCAAACCCACTCCGCTAGACCCAAACCCACTCCGCTAGACCCAAACCCACTCCGCTGGACCAAAACCCAAACCCACTCCGCTAGACCCAAACCCACTCCGCTAGACCCAAACCCACTCCGCTAGAACGAAAGCCACTCCGCTAGACCCAAACCCACTCCGCAAGACCCAAACCCACTCCGCTAGACCCACACCCACTCCGCTAGACCCAAACCCACTCCGCTTGACCCAAACCCACCCCGCTAGACCCAAACCCACTCCGCCAGATCCAATCCCACTCCGCTAGACCCAAACCCACTCCGCTAGACCCAAACCCACTCCGCTAGACACAAACCCACTCCGCAAGACCCAAACCCACTCCGCTAGACCAAACCCACTCCGCTAGACCCAAACCCACTCCGCTAGACCCAAACCCACTCCGCTAGACCCAAACCCACTCCGCTAGACCCAAACCCACTCCGCTAGACCCAAACCCACTCCTCTAGACCCAAACCCACTCCGCTAGACCCAAACCCACTCCGCTTGACCCAAACCCACTCCGCTAGACCCAAACCCACTCCGCTAGACCCAAACCCAAACCCACTCCGCTAGACCCAAACCCACTGCGCTAGACCCAAACCCACTCCGATAGACGCAAACCCACTCCGCTAGACCCAAACCCACTCCGCCAGACCCAAACCCACTCCGCTAGACCCAAACCCACTCCGCAAGACCCAAACCCACTCCGGTAGCCCCAAACCCACTCCGCTAGACCCAAACCCACTCCGCTAGACCCAAACCCACTCCGCTGGACCCAAACCCACTCCGCAAGACACAAACCCACTCCGCTAGATCCAAACCCACTCCGCTACACCCAAACCCACTCCGCTAGACCCAAACCCACTCCGCTGGACCCAAACCCAAACCCACTCCGCTAGACCCAAAGCCACTCCGCTAGACCCAAACCCACTCCGCTAGACCCAAAGCCACTCCGCTAGACCCAAACCCACTCCGCAAGACCCAAACCCACTCCGCTAGACCCAAACCCACTCCGCTAGACCCAAACCCACTCCGCTTGACCCAAACCCACCCCGCTAGACCCAAACCCACTCCGCCAGATCCAATCCCACTCCGCTAGACCCAAACCCACTCCGGTTGACCCAAACCCACTCCGCTAGACACAAACCCACTCCGCTAGACCCAAACCCACTCCGCTAGACCAAACCCACTCCGCTAGACCCAAACCCACTCCGCAAGACCCAAACCCACTCCGCTAGACCCAAACCCACTCCGCTAGCCCAAACCCACTCCGCTAGACCGAAAGCCACTCCGCTAGACCCAAACCCACTCCGCTAGACCCAAACCCACTCCGCTAGACCCAAACCCACTCCGCTAGACCCAAACCCACTCCACTAGACCCACACCCACTCCGCTAGACCCAAACCCAAACCACTCTGCTAGACCCAAACCCACTCCGCTAGACCCAAACCCAAACCCACTCCGCTAGACCCAAACCCACTCCGCTAGACCCAAACCCAAACCCACTCCGCTAGACCCAAACCCACTCCGCCAGACCCAAACCCACTCCGCCAGACCCAAACCCACTCCGCTAGACCCAAAACCACTCCGCTGGACCCAAACCCACTCCGCTAGACCCAAACACACTCCGCTAGACCCAAAACCACTCCACTGGACCCAAACCCACTCCGCTAGACTCAAACCCACTCCGCTAGACCCAAACACACTCCGCTAGACCCAAACCAACTCTGCTAGACCCAAACCCACTGCGCTAGACCCAAACGCACTCCGATAGACGCAAACCCACTCCGCTAGACCCAAACCCACTCCGCTAGACCCAAACCCACTCCGCTAGACCCAAACCCACTCCGCAAGACCCAAACCCACTCCGGTAGCCCCAAACCCACTCCGCTAGACCCAAACCCACTCCGCTAGACCCAAACCCACTCCGCTGGACCCAAACCCACTCCGCAAGACACAAACCCACTCCGCTAGATCCAAACCCACTCCGCTAGACCCAAACCCACTCCGCTAGACCCAAACCCACTCCGCTGGACCCAAACCCAAACCCACTCCGCTGGACCCAAACCCACTCCGCTGGACCCAAACCCACTCCGCTAGACCGAAAGCCACTCCGCTAGACCCAAACACACTCCGCAAGACCCAAACCCACTCCGCTAGACCCAAACCCACTCCGCTAGACCCAAACCCACTCCGCTTGACCCAAACCCACCTCGCTAGACCCAAACCCACTCCGCGAGATCCAAACCCACTCCGCTAGACCCAAACCCACTCCGCTAGACCCAAACCCACTCCGCTAGACCCAAACCCAAACCCACTCCGCTAGACCCAAACCCACTCCGCCAGACCCAAACCCACTCCGCCAGACCCAAACCCAATCCGCTAGACCCAAACACACTCCGCTAGACCCAAAACCACTCCGCTGGACCCAAACCCACTCCGCTCACTCAAACCCACTCCGCTAGACCCAAACACACTCCGCTAGACCCAAACCCACTCTGCCAGACCAAAACCCACTGCGCTAGACCCAAACCCACTCCGATAGACGCAAACCCACTCCGCTAGACCCAAACCCACTCCGCTAGACCCAAACCCACTCCGCTAGACCCAAACCCACTCCGCAAGACCCAAACCCACTCCGGTAGCCCCAAACCCACTCCGCTAGACCCAAACCCACTCCGCTAGACCCAAACCCACTCCGCTGGACCCAAACCCACTCCGCAAGACACAAACCCACTCCGCTAGATCCAAACCCACTCCGCTAGACCCAAACCCACTCCGCTAGACCCAAACCCACTCCGCTGGACCAAAACCCAAACCCACTCCGCTAGACCCAAACCCACTCCGATAGACGCAAACCCACTCCGCTAGACCCAAACCCACTCCGCTAGACCCAAACCCACTCCGCTAGACCCAAACCCACTCCGCAAGACCCAAACCCACTCCGGTAGCCCCAAACCCACTCCGCTAGACCCAAACCCACTCCGCTAGACCCAAACCCACTCCGCTGGACCCAAACCCACTCCGCAAGACACAAACCCACTCCGCTAGATCCAAACCCACTCCGCTAGACCCAAACCCACTCCGCTAGACCCAAACCCACTCCGCTGGACCAAAACCCAAACCCACTCCGCTAGACCCAAACCCACTCCGCTAGACCCAAACCCACTCCGCTAGAACGAAAGCCACTCCGCTAGACCCAAACCCACTCCGCAAGACCCAAACCCACTCCGCTAGACCCACACCCACTCCGCTAGACCCAAACCCACTCCGCTTGACCCAAACCCACCCCGCTAGACCCAAACCCACTCCGCCAGATCCAATCCCACTCCGCTAGACCCAAACCCACTCCGCTAGACCCAAACCCACTCCGCTAGACACAAACCCACTCCGCAAGACCCAAACCCACTCCGCTAGACCAAACCCACTCCGCTAGACCCAAACCCACTCCGCTAGACCCAAACCCACTCCGCTAGACCCAAACCCACTCCGCTAGACCCAAACCCACTCCGCTAGACCCAAACCCACTCCTCTAGACCCAAACCCACTCCGCTAGACCCAAACCCACTCCTCTAGACCCAAACCCACTCCGCTAGACCCAAACCCACTCCGCTAGACCCAAACACAAACCCACTCCGCTAGACCCAAACCCAAACCCACTCCGCTAGACCCAAACCCAAACCCACTCCGCTAGACCCAAACACAAACCCACTCCGCTAGACCCAAACCCAAACCCACTCCGCTAGACCCAAACCCAAACCCACTCCGCTAGACCGAAACCCACTCCGCTAGACCCAAACTCAGTCCGCTGGACCCAAACCCACTCCGCTAGAACCAAACCCACTCCGCTAGACCCAAACCCACTCCACTAGACCCAAACCCACTCCGCTAGACCCAAACCCACTCCGCTAGACCCAAACCCAAACCCACTCCGCTAGACCCAAACCCACTCCGGTAGCCCCAAACCCACTCCGCTAGACCCAAACCCACTCCGCTAGACCCAAACCCACTCCGCTAGACCCAAACCCACTCCGCAAGACACAAACCCACTTCGCTAAATCCAAACCCACTCCGCTGGACCCAAACCCACTCCGCTAGACCCAAACCCACTCCGCTGGACCCAAACCCAAACCCACTCCGCTAGACCCAAACCCACTCCGCTAGACCCAAACCCACTCCGCTAGACCGAAAGCCACTCCGCTAGACCCAAACCCACTCCGCAAGACCCAAACCCACTCCGCTAGACCCAAACCTACTCCGCTAGACCCAAACCCACTCCCCTTGACCCAAACCCACCCCGCTAGACCCAAACCCACTCCGCCAGATCCAAACCCACTCCGCTAGACCCAAACCCACTCCGCTAGACCCAAACCCACTCCGCTAGACACAAACCCACTCCGCTAGACCCAAACACACTCCGCTAGACCAAACCCACTCCGCTAGACCCAAACCCACTCCGCTAGACCCAAACCCACTCCGCTAGACCCAAACCCACTCCGCTAGACCCAAACCCACTCCGTTAGACCCAAACCCACTCCGCTAGACCCAAACCCACTCCGCTAGACCCAAACCCACTCCGCTAGACCCAAACCCACTCCGCTAGACCCAAACCCACTCCGCTAGACCCAAACCCGCTCCGCTAGACCCAAACCCACTCCGCTAGATCCAAACCCACTCCGCTAGACCCAAACCCACTCCGCTAGACCCAAACCCACTCCGCTGGACCCAAACCCAAACCCACTCCGCTAGACCCAAACCCACTCCGCTAGACCCAAACCCACTCCGCTAGACCGAAAGCCACTCCGCTAGACCCAAACCCACTCCGCTTGACCCAAACCCACCCCGCTAGACCCAAACCCACTCCGCCAGATCCAAACCCACTCCGCTAGACCCAAACCCACTCCGCTAGACCCAAACCCACTCCGCTAGACCCAAACCCAAACCCACTCCGCTAGACCCAAACCCACTGCGCTAGACCCAAACCCACTCCGATAGACGCAAACCCACTCCGCTAGACCCAAACCCACTCCGCCAGACCCAAACCCACTCCGCTAGACCCAAACCCACTCCGCAAGACCCAAACCCACTCCGGTAGCCCCAAACCCACTCCGCTAGACCCAAACCCACTCCGCTAGACCCAAACCCACTCCGCTGGACCCAAACCCACTCCGCAAGACACAAACCCACTCCGCTAGATCCAAACCCACTCCGCTACACCCAAACCCACTCCGCTAGACCCAAACCCACTCCGCTGGACCCAAACCCAAACCCACTCCGCCAGACCCAAACCCACTCCGCTAGACCCAAACCCACTCCGCTAGACCCAAAGCCACTCCGCTAGACCCAAACCCACTCCGCAAGACCCAAACCCACTCCGCTAGACCCAAACCCACTCCGCTAGACCCAAACCCACTCCGCTTGACCCAAACCCACCCCGCTAGACCCAAACCCACTCCGCCAGATCCAATCCCACTCCGCTAGACCCAAACCCACTCCGGTTGACCCAAACCCACTCCGCTAGACACAAACCCACTCCGCTAGACCCAAACCCACTCCGCTAGACCAAACCCACTCCGCTAGACCCAAACCCACTCCGCAAGACCCAAACCCACTCCGCTAGACCCAAACCCACTCCGCTAGCCCAAACCCACTCCGCTAGACCGAAAGCCACTCCGCTAGACCCAAACCCACTCCGCTAGACCCAAACCCACTCCGCTAGACCCAAACCCACTCCGCTAGACCCAAACCCACTCCACTAGACCCACACCCACTCCGCTAGACCCAAACCCAAACCACTCTGCTAGACCCAAACCCACTCCGCTAGACCCAAACCCAAACCCACTCCGCTAGACCCAAACCCACTCCGCTAGACCCAAACCCAAACCCACTCCGCTAGACCCAAACCCACTCCGCCAGACCCAAACCCACTCCGCCAGACGCAAACCCACTCCGCTAGACCCAAAACCACTCCGCTGGACCCAAACCCACTCCGCTAGACCCAAACACACTCCGCTAGACCCAAACCAACTCTGCTAGACCCAAACCCACTGCGCTAGACCCAAACCCACTCCGATAGACGCAAACCCACTCCGCTAGACCCAAACCCACTCCGCTAGACCCAAACCCACTCCGCTAGACCCAAACCCACTCCGCAAGACCCAAACCCACTCCGGTAGCCCCAAACCCACTCCGCTAGACCCAAACCCACTCCGCTAGACCCAAACCCACTCCGCTGGACCCAAACCCACTCCGCAAGACACAAACCCACTCCGCTAGATCCAAACCCACTCCGCTAGACCCAAACCCACTCCGCTAGACCCAAACCCACTCCGCTGGACCCAAACCCAAACCCACTCCGCTGGACCCAAACCCACTCCGCTGGACCCAAACCCACTCCGCTAGACCGAAAGCCACTCCGCTAGACCCAAACACACTCCGCAAGACCCAAACCCACTCCGCTAGACCCAAACCCACTCCGCTAGACCCAAACCCACTCCGCTTGACCCAAACCCACCTCGCTAGACCCAAACCCACTACGCAAGATCCAAACCCACTCCGCTAGACCCAAACCCACTCCGCTAGACCCAAACCCACTCCGCTAGACCCAAACCCAAACCCACTCCGCTAGACCCAAACCCACTCCGCCAGACCCAAACCCACTCCGCCAGACCCAAACCCAATCCGCTAGACCCAAACACACTCCGCTAGACCCAAAACCACTCCGCTGGACCCAAACCCACTCCGCTCACTCAAACCCACTCCGCTAGACCCAAACACACTCCGCTAGACCCAAACCCACTCTGCCAGACCAAAACCCACTGCGCTAGACCCAAACCCACTCCGATAGACGCAAACCCACTCCGCTAGACCCAAACCCACTCCGCTAGACCCAAACCCACTCCGCTAGACCCAAACCCACTCCGCAAGACCCAAACCCACTCCGGTAGCCCCAAACCCACTCCGCTAGACCCAAACCCACTCCGCTAGACCCAAACCCACTCCGCTGGACCCAAACCCACTCCGCAAGACACAAACCCACTCCGCTAGATCCAAACCCACTCCGCTAGACGCAAACCCACTCCGCTAGACCCAAACCCACTCCGCTGGACCAAAACCCAAACCCACTCCGCTAGACCCAAACCCACTCCGCTAGACCCAAACCCACTCCGCTAGAACGAAAGCCACTCCGCTAGACCCAAACCCACTCCGCAAGACCCAAACCCACTCCGCTAGACCCAAACCCACTCCGCTAGACCCAAACCCACTCCGCTTGACCCAAACCCACCCCGCTAGACCCAAACCCACTCCGCCAGATCCAATCCCACTCCGCTAGACCCAAACCCACTCCGCTAGACCCAAACCCACTCCGCTAGACACAAACCCACTCCGCAAGACCCAAACCCACTCCGCTAGACCAAACCCACTCCGCTAGACCCAAACCCACTCCGCTAGACCCAAACCCACTCCGCTAGACCCAAACCCACTCCGCTAGACCCAAACCCACTCCGCTAGACCCAAACCCACTCCTCTAGACCCAAACCCACTCCGCTAGACCCAAACCCACTCTGCTTGACCCAAACCCACTCCGCTAGACCCAAACCCACTCCGCTAGACCCAAACCCGCTCCGCGAGACCCACACCCGCTCCGCGAGACCCAAACCCACTCCGCTAGACCCAAACCCACTCCGCTAGATGCAAACCCACTCTGCTAGACCCAAACCTACTCCGCTAGACCCAAACCCAAACCCACTCCCCTAGACCCAAACCCACTCCGCTAGACCCAAACCCACTCCGCTAGACCCAAACCCACTCCACTAGACCCAAACACAAACCCACTCTGCTCAACCCAAACCCACTCCGCTGCACCCAAACCCAAACCCACTCCGCTAGACCCAAACCCAATCCCACTCCGCTAGGCCCAAACCCAAACCCACTCCAGTAGACCCAAACCCAAACCCACTCCGCTAGACCCAAACACAAACCCACTCCGCCAGACTCAAACCCAAACCCACTCCGCTAGACCCAAACCCAAACCCACTCCGCTAGACCCAAACACAAACCCACTCCGCTAGACCCAAACCCAAACCCACTCCGCTAGACCCAAACCCAAACCCACTCCGCTAGACCGAAACCCACTCCGCTAGACCCAAACTCAGTCCGCTAGACCCAAACCCACTCCGCTAGAACCAAACCCACTCCGCTAGACCCAAACCCACTCCACTAGACCCAAACCCACTCCGCTAGACCCAAACCCACTCCGCTAGACCCAAACCCAAACCCACTCCGCTAGACCCAAACCCACTCCGGTAGCCCCAAACCCACTCCGCTAGACCCAAACCCACTCCGCTAGACCCAAACCCACTCCGCTAGACCCAAACCCACTCCGCAAGACACAAACCCACTTCGCCAAATCCAAACCCACTCCGCTGGACCCAAACCCACTCCGCTAGACCCAAACCCACTCCGCTGGACCCAAACCCAAACCCACTCCGCTAGACCCAAACCCACTCCGCTAGACCCAAACCCACTCCGCTAGACCGAAAGCCACTCCGCTAGACCCAAACCCACTCCGCAAGACCCAAACCCACTCCGCTAGACCCAAACCTACTCCGCTAGACCCAAACCCACTCCCCTTGACCCAAACCCACCCCGCTAGACCCAAACCCACTCCGCCAGATCCAAACCCACTCCGCTAGACCCAAACCCACTCCGCTAGACCCAAACCCACTCCGCTAGACACAAACCCACTCCGCTAGACCCAAACACACTCCGCTAGACCAAACCCACTCCGCTAGACCCAAACCCACTCCGCTAGACCCAAACCCACTCCGCTAGACCCAAACCCACTCCGCTAGACCCAAACCCACTCCGTTAGACCCAAACCCACTCCGCTAGACCCAAACCCACTCCGCTAGACCCAAACCCACTCCGCTAGACCCAAACCCACTCCGCTAGACCCAAACCCACTCTGCTAGACCCAAACCCGCTCCGCTAGACCCAAACCCACTCCGCTAGACCCAAACCCACTCCGCTAGATGCAAACCCACTCTGCTAGACCCAAACCTACTCCGCTAGACCCAAACCGAAACCCACTCCCCTAGACCCAAACCCACTCCGCTAGACCCAAACCCACTCCGCTAGACCCAAACACACTCCGCTAGACCCAAACCCACTCTGCTAGACCCAAACCCACTCCGCTAAACCCAAACCCACTCCGCTAGACCCAAACCCAGTCCGCTAGACCCAAACCCACTCCGCTAGACCCAAACCCACTCCGCTAGATCCAAACCCACTCCGCTAGACCCAAACCCACTCCGCTAGACCCAAACCCACTCCGCTGGACCCAAACCCAAACCCACTCCGCTAGACCCAAACCCACTCCGCTAGACCCAAACCCACTCCGCTAGACCGAAAGCCACTCCGCTAGACCCAAACCCACTCCGCTTGACCCAAACCCACCCCGCTAGACCCAAACCCACTCCGCCAGATCCAAACCCACTCCGCTAGACCCAAACCCACTCCGCTAGACCCAAACCCACTCCGCTAGACCCAAACCCAAACCCACTCCGCTAGACCCAAACCCACTCCGCCAGACCCAAACCCACTCCGCCAGACCCAAACCCACTCCGCCAGACCCAAACACACTCCGCTAGACCCAAAACCACTCCGCTGGACCCAAACCCACTCCGCTAGACTCAAACCCACTCCGCTAGACCCAAACACACTCCGCTAGACCCAAACCCACTCTGCTAGACCCAAACCCACTGCGCTAGACCCAAACCCACTCCGATAGACGCAAACCCACTCCGCTAGACCCAAACCCACTCCGCCAGACCCAAACCCACTCCGCTAGACCCAAACCCACTCCGCAAGACCCAAACCCACTCCGGTAGCCCCAAACCCACTCCGCTAGACCCAAACCCACTCCGCTAGACCCAAACCCACTCCGCTGGACCCAAACCCACTCCGCAAGACACAAACCCACTCCGCTAGATCCAAACCCACTCCGCTACACCCAAACCCACTCCGCTAGACCCAAACCCACTCCGCTGGACCCAAACCCAAACCCACTCCGCTAGACCCAAACCCACTCCGCTAGACCCAAACCCACTCCGCTAGACCGAAAGCCACTCCGCTAGACCCAAACCCACTCCGCAAGACCCAAACCCACTCCGCTAGACCCAAACCCACTCCGCTATACCCAAACCCACTCCGCTTGACCCAAACCCACCCCGCTAGACCCAAACCCACTCCGCCAGATCCAATCCCACTCCGCTAGACCCAAACCCACTCCGGTTGACCCAAACCCACTCCGCTAGACACAAACCCACTCCGCTAGACCCAAACCCACTCCGCTAGACCAAACCCACTCCGCTAGACCCAAACCCACTCCGCAAGACCCAAACCCACTCCGCTAGACCCAAACCCACTCCGCTAGACCCAAACCCACTCCGCTAGACCGAAAGCCACTCCGCTAGACCCAAACCCACTCCGCTAGACACAAACCCACTCCGCTAGACCCAAACCCACTCCGCTAGACCCAAACCCACTCCACTAGACCCACACCCACTCCGCTAGACCCAAACCCAAACCACTCTGCTAGACCCAAACCCACTCCGCTAGACCCAAACCCAAACCCACTCCGCTAGACCCAAACCCACTCCGCTAGACCCAAACCCAAACCCACTCCGCTAGACCCAAACCCACTCCGCCAGACCCAAACCCACTCCGCCAGACCCAAACCCACTCCGCTAGACCCAAAACCACTCCGCTGGACCCAAACCCACTCCGCTAGACCCAAACACACTCCGCTAGACCCAAAACCACTCCACTGGACCCAAACCCACTCCACTAGACTCAAACCCACTCCGCTAGACCCAAACACACTCCGCTAGACCCAAACCAACTCTGCTAGACCCAAACCCACTGCGCTAGACCCAAACCCACTCCGATAGACGCAAACCCACTCCGCTAGACCCAAACCCACTCCGCTAGACCCAAACCCACTCCGCAAGACACAAACCCACTCCGCTAGATCCAAACCCACTCCGCTAGACCCAAACCCACTCCGCTAGACCCAAACCCACTCCGCTGGACCCAAACCCAAACCCACTCCGCTGGACCCAAACCCACTCCGCTGGACCCAAACCCACTCCGCTAGACCGAAAGCCACTCCGCTAGACCCAAACACACTCCGCAAGACCCAAACCCACTCCGCTAGACCCAAACCCACTCCGCTAGACCCAAACCCACTCCGCTTGACCCAAACCCACCTCGCTAGACCCAAACCCACTCCGCCAGATCCAAACCCACTCCGCTAGACCCAAACCCACTCCGCTAGACCCAAACCCACTCCGCTAGACCCAAACCCAAACCCACTCCGCTAGACCCAAACCCACTCCGCCAGACCCAAACCCACTCCGCCAGACCCAAACCCAATCCGCTAGACCCAAACACACTCCGCTAGACCCAAAACCACTCCGCTGGACCCAAACCCACTCCGCTCACTCAAACCCACTCCGCTAGACCCAAACACACTCCGCTAGACCCAAACCCACTCTGCTAGACCAAAACCCACTGCGCTAGACCCAAACCCACTCCGATAGACGCAAACCCACTCCGCTAGACCCAAACCCACTCCGCTAGACCCAAACCCACTCCGCTAGACCCAAACCCACTCCGCAAGACCCAAACCCACTCCGGTAGCCCCAAACCCACTCCGCTAGACCCAAACCCACTCCGCTAGACCCAAACCCACTCCGCTGGACCCAAACCCACTCCGCAAGACACAAACCCACTCCGCTAGATCCAAACCCACTCCGCTAGACCCAAACCCACTCCGCTAGACCCAAACCCACTCCGCTGGACCAAAACCCAAACCCACTCCGCTAGACCCAAACCCACTCCGCTAGACCCAAACCCACTCCGCTAGAACGAAAGCCACTCCGCTAGACCCAAACCCACTCCGCAAGACCCAAACCCACTCCGCTAGACCCAAACCCACTCCGCTAGACCCAAACCCACTCCGCTTGACCCAAACCCACCCCGCTAGACCCAAACCCACTCCGCCAGATCCAATCCCACTCCGCTAGACCCAAACCCACTCCGCTAGACCCAAACCCACTCCGCTAGACACAAACCCTCTCCGCAAGACCCAAACCCACTCCGCTAGACAAAACCCACTCCGCTAGACCCAAACCCACTCCGCTAGACCCAAACCCACTCCGCTAGACCCAAACCCACTCCGTTAGACCCAAACCCACTCCGCTAGACCCAAACCCACTCCTCTAGACCCAAACCCACTCCGCTAGACCCAAACCCACTCCGCTTGACCCAAACCCACTCCGCAAGACCCAAACCCACTCCGCTAGACCCAAACCCGCTCCGCGAGACCCACACCCGCTCCGCGAGACCCAAACCCACTCCGCTAGACCCAAACCCACTCCGCGAGATGCAAACCCACTCTGCTAGACCCAAACCTACTCCGCTAGACCCAAACCCAAACCCACTCCCCTAGACCCAAACCCACTCCGCTAGACCCAAACCCACTCCGCTAGACCCAAACCCACTCCACTAGACCCAAACACAAACCCACTCTGCTCAACCCAAACCCACTCCGCTGCACCCAAACCCAAACCCACTCCGCTAGACCCAAACCCAATCCCACTCCGCTAGGCCCAAACCCAAACCCACTCCACAAGACCCAAACCCAAACCCACTCCGCTAGACCCAAACACAAACCCACTCCGCTAGACCCAAACCCAAACCCACTCCGCTAGACCCAAACCCAAACCCACTCCGCTAGACCGAAACCCACTCCGCTAGACCCAAACCCAGTCCGCTAGACCCAAACCCACTCCGCTAGAACCAAACCCACTCCGCTAGACCCAAACCCACTCCACTAGACCCAAACCCACTCCGCTAGACCCAAACCCACTCCGCTAGACCCAAACCCAAACCCACTCCGCTAGACCCAAACCCACTCCGGTAGCCCCAAACCCACTCCGCTAGACCCAAACCCACTCCGCTAGAACCAAGCCCATTCCGCTAGACCCAAACCCACTCCGCAAGACACAAACCCACTTCGCTAAATCCAAACCCACTCCGCTGGACCCAAACCCACTCCGCTAGACCCAAACCCACTCCGCTGGACCCAAACCCAAACCCACTCCGCTAGACCCAAACCCACTCCGCTAGACCCAAACCCACTCCGCTAGACCGAAAGCCACTCCGCTAGACCCAAACCCACTCCGCAAGACCCAAACCCACTCCGCTAGACCCAAACCTACTCCGCTAGACCCAAACCCACTCCCCTTGACCCAAACCCACCCCGCTAGACCCAAACCCACTCCGCCAGATCCAAACCCACTCCGCTAGACCCAAACCCACTCCGCTAGACCCAAACCCACTCCGCTAGACACAAACCCACTCCGCTAGACCCAAACACACTCCGCTAGACCAAACCCACTCCGCTAGACCCAAACCCACTCTGCTAGACCCAAACCCACTCCGCTAGACCCAAACCCACTCCGCTAGACCCAAACCCACTCCGTTAGACCCAAACCCACTCCGCTAGACCCAAACCCACTCCGCTAGACCCAAACCCACTCCGCTAGACCCAAACCCACTCCGCTAGACCCAAACCCACTCCGCTAGACCCAAACCCGCTCCGCTAGACCCAAACCCACTCCGCTAGACCCAAACCCACTCCACTAGACCCAAACCCAAACCCACACTGCTAGACCCAAACCCACTCCGCTAGACCCAAACCCACTCCGCCAGACCCAAACCCACTCCGCTAGTCCCAAACCCACTCCGCTGGACCCAAACCCACTCCGCTAGACCCAAACGCACTCCGCTAGACCCAAACGCACTCCGCCAGACCCAAACCCACTCCGCCAGACCCAAACCCACTCCGCTAGAACCAAACCCACTCCGCTACACCCAAACCCACTCCGCTACACCCAAACCCACTCCGCTACACCCAAACCCGCTCCGCTAGACCCAAACCCACTCCTTTAGACCCAAACCCACTCCGCTAGATGCAAACCCACTCTGCTAGACCCAAACCTACTCCGCTAGACCCAAACCGAAACCCACTCCCCTAGATCCAAACCCACTCCGCTAGACCCAAACCCACTCCGCTAGACCCAAACACACTCCGCTAGACCCAAACCCACTCCGCTAGACCCAAACCCACTCCGCTAAACCCAAACCCACTCCGCTAGACCCAAACCCACTCCGCTAGACCCAAACCCACTCCGCTAGACCCAAACCCACTCCGCTAGACCCAAACCCACTCCGCTAGACCCAAACCCACTCCGCTAGACCCAAACCCACTCCACTAGACCCAAACACAAACCGACTCTGCTCGACCCAAACCCACTCCGCTGTACCCAAACCCAAACCCACTCCGCTAGACCCAAACCCGAACCCACTCCGCTAGACCCAAACCCACTCCGCTAGACCCAAACCCACTCCGCTAGACCCAAACCCACTCCGCTAGACCCAAACCCACTCCGCTACACCCAAACCCTCTCCGCTAGACCCAAACCCACTCCGCAAGACCCAAACCCACTCCGCGAGGCTCAAACCCAATCCGCCAGACCCAAACCCACTCCGCGAGACCCAAACCCACTCCGCTAGACCCAAACCCACTCCGCTATACCCAACCCCACTCCGCTAGACCCAAACCCACTCTGCTAGACCCAAACCCACTGCGCTAGACCCAAACCAACTCCGCTGGACCCAAAGCCACTCCGCTGGACCCAAACCCAGTCCGCTAGACCCAACCCCACTCCGCTAGACCCAAACCCACTCCGCAAGACCCAAACCCACTCCGCTAGACCCAAAGCCACTCCGCCAGACCCAAACCCACTCCGCTAGACCCAAACCCACTCCGCTAGACCCAAACCCACTCCGCTAGACCCACACCCAAACCCACTCCGCTAGACCCAAACCCACTCCGCTAGACCCAAACCCAAACCCACTCCGCGAGACCCAAACCCAATCCCACTCCGCTAGACCCAAACCCAAACCCACTCCGCTAGACTCAAACAAAAACCCACTCCGCTAGACCCAAACCCAAACCCACTCCGCTAGACCAAACCCAAACCCACTCCGCTAGACCCAAACCCACTCCGCTAGACCCAAACCCACTCCGCCAGACCTAAACCCACTCCGCTAGACCCAAACCCACTCGGCTAGACCCAAACCCACTCCACTAGACCCAAACCCAAACCCACACTGCTAGACCCAAACCCACTCCGCTAGACCCAAACCCACTCCGCCAGACCCAAACCCACTCCGCTAGACCCAAACCCACTCCGCTGGACCCAAACCCACTCCGCTAGACCCAAACGCACTCCGCTAGACCCAAACGCACTCCGCCAGACCCAAACCCACTCCGCCAGACCCAAACCCACTCCGCTAGAACCAAACCCACTCCGCTACACCCAAACCCACTCCGCTACACCCAAACCCACTCCGCTAGACCCAAACCCACTCCGCTAGACCCAAACCCACTCCGCTAGACCAAAACCCACTCCGCTAGACCCAAACGCACTCCGCTAGACCCAAACCCACTCCGCTAGACCCAAACCCACTCCGCTGGACCCAAACCCACTCCGCTAGACCCAAACCCACTCCGCTAGACCCAAACCCGCTCTGCTAGACCCAAACCCACTCCGCTAGAGCCAAACCCAAACCCACTCCGCTAGACCCAAACCCACTCCGCTAGACCCAAACCCACTCCGCTAGACCCAAACCCACTCCGCTAGACCCAAACCCACTCCGCTAGACCCAAACCCACTCCGCTAGACCCAAACCCACTCCGCTAGACCAAAACCCACTCCGCTAGACCCAAACCCACTCCGCTAGACCCAAACTAACTCCGCTAGACCCAAACCCACTCCGCAAGACCCAAACCCACTCCGCTAGACCCAAACCCACTCCGCTAGACCCAAACCCACTCCGCAAGACCCAAACCCACTCCGGTAGCCCCAAACCCACTCCGCTAGACCCAAACCCACTCCGCTAGACCCAAACCCACTCCGCTGGACCCAAACCCAAACCCACTCCGCTAGACCCAAACCCACTCCGCTAGACCCAAACCCACTCCGCTGGACCCAAACCCAAACCCACTCCGCTGGACCCAAACCCACTCCGCAAGACCCAAACCCACTCCGCGAGACCCAAACCCACTCCGCTAGACCCAAACCCACTCCCCTTGACCCAAACCCACCCCGCTAGACCCAAACCCACTCCGCCAGATCCAAACCCACTCCGCTAGACCCAAACCCACTCCGCTAGACCCATACCCACTCCGCTAGACACACACCCACTCCGCTAGACCCAAACCCACTCCGCTAGACCCAAACCCACTCCGCTAGACCCAAACCCACTCCGCTAGACCCAAACCCACTCCGCTAGACCCAAACCCACTCCCCTTGACCCAAACCCACCCCGCTAGACCCAAACCCACTCCGCTAGACCCAAACCCACTCCGCTGGACCCAAACCCACTCCGCTAGACCCAAACCCACTCCGCTAGACCCAAACCCACTCCGCTAGACCCAAACCCATTCCGCTAGACCCAAACCCACTCCGCTAGACCCAAACCCACTCCGCTGGACCCACACCGAAACCCACTCCGCTAGACCCACACCCAAACCCACTCCGCTAGATCCAAATCCAAACCCACTCCGCTAGACCCAAATCCAAACCCACTCCGCTAGACCCAAACCCAATCCCACTCCACTAGGCCCAAACCCAAACCCACTCCGCTAGACCCAAACCCAAACCCACTCCGCTAGACCCAAACACAAACCCACTCCGCTAGACCCAAACCCAAACCCACTTCGCTAGACCCAAACCCAAACCCACTCCGCTAGACCCAAACCCACTCTGCTAGACCCAAACCCAGTCCGCTGGACCCAAACCTACTCCGCTAGGCCCAAACCCACTCCGCTAGACCCAAACCCACTCCACTAGACCCAAACCCACTCCGGTAGACCCAAACCCAAACCCACTCTCCTAGACCCAAACCCACTCCGCTGGACCCAAACCCAAACCCACTCCGCTAGACCCAAACCCACTCCGCTAGACCCAAACCCACTCCGCTAGACTGAAACCCACTCCGCTAGACCCAAACCCACTCCGCAAGACCCAAACCCACTCCGCTAGACCCAAACCCACTCCGCTAGACCCAAACCCACTCCCCTTGACCCAAACCCACTCCGCTGGACCCAAACCCACTCAGCTAGACCCAAACCCACTCCGCTAGACACAAACCCACTCCGCTAGACCCAAACCCACTCCGCTAGACCCAAACCCACTCCGCTAGACCCAAACCCACTCCGCTAGACCCAAACCCACTCCGCTAGACCCAAACCCACTCCGCTAGACCCAACCCACTCCGCTAGACCCAAACCCACTCCGCTAGACCCGAACCCGCTCCGCTAGACCCAAACCCTCTCCGCTAGACCCAAACCCACTCCGCTAGACCCAAACCCACTCTGCTAGACCCAAACCCACTCCGCTAGACCCAAACCTACTCTGCTAGACCCAAACCCACTGCGCTAGACCCAAACCCACTCCGCTACACGCAAACCCACTCCGCTAGACCCAAACCCACTCCGCTAGACCCAAACCCACTCCGCTAGACCCAAACCCACTCCGCAAGAACCAAACCCACTCCGGTAGCCCCAAACCCACTCCGCTAGACCCAAACCCACTCCGCTAGACCCAAACCCACTCCGCTGGACCCAAACCCAAACCCACTCCGCTAGACCCAAACCCACTCCGCTAGACCCAAACCTACGCCGCTAGACCCAAACCCACTCCGCTAGACCCAAACCCACTCCACAAGACCCAAACCCACTCCGCTAGGCCCAAACCCACTCCGCTAGACCCAAACCCACTCCCCTTGACCCAAACCCACCCCGCTAGACCCAAACCCACTCCGCCAGATCCAAACCCACTCCGCTAGACCCAAACCCACTCAGCTAGACCCAAACCCACTCCGCTAGACCCAAAACCACTCCGTAGACCCAAACTCACTCCGCTAGACCCAAACCCACTCCGCTAGACCCAAACCCGCTCCTCTAGACCCAAACCCACTCCGCTAGACCCAAACCCACTCCGCTAGACCCAAACCCACTCCGCTAGACCACACCCAAACCCACTCCGCTAGACCCACACCCAAACCCACTCCGCTAGACCCAAATCCAAACCCACTCCGCTAGACCCAAATCCAAACCCACCTCGCTAGACCCAAACCCAATCCTACTCCACTAGGCCCAAACCCAAACCCACTCCGCTATACCCAAACCCAAACCCACTCCGCTAGACCCCAACACAAACCCACTCCGCTAGACCTAAACCCAAACCCACTCCGCTAGACCCAAACCCACTCCGCTGGACCCAAACCCAAACCCACTCCGCTAGACCCAAACCCACTCCGCTAGACCCAAACCCACTCCGCTAGACTGAAACCCACTCCGCTAGACCCAAACCCACTCCGCAAGACCCAAACCCACTCCGCTAGACCCAAACCCACTCCGCTAGACCCAAACCCACTCCCCTTGACCCAAACCCACCCCGCTAGACCCAAACCCACTCCGCCAGATCCAAACCCACTCCGCTAGACCCAAACCCACTCAGCTAGACCCAAACCCACTCCGCTAGACACAAACCCACTCCGCTAGACCCAAACCCACTCCGCTAGACCCAAACCCACTCCGCTAGACCCAAACCCACTCCGCTAGACCCAAACCCACTCCGCTAGACCCAAACCCACTCCGCTAGACCCAACCCACTCCTCTAGACCCAAACCCACTCCGCTAGACCCGAACCCGCTCCGCTAGACCCAAACCCTCTCCGCTAGACCCAAACCCACTCCGCTAGACGGAAACCCACTCTGCTAGACCCAAACCTACTCCGCAAGACCCAAACCCAAACCCACTCCGCTAGACCCAGACCCAAACCCACTCCGCTAGACCCAAACCCACTCCGCTAGACCCAAACCCACTCCGCTAGACCCAAACCCTCTCCGCTGGACCCAAACCAACTCCGCTAGACCCAAACCCACTCCGCAAGACCCAAACCCACTCCGCAAGACCCAAACCCACTCCGCGAGACGCAAACCCACTCCGCAAGACCCAAACCCACTCTGCTAGACCAAACCCACTCCGCTAGACCCAAACCCACTCTGCTAGACCCAAATCCAAACCCACCTCGCTAGACCCAAACCCAATCCCACTCCACTAGGCCCAAACCCAAACCCACTCCGCTAGACCCAAACCCAAACCCACTCCGCTAGACCCCAACACAAACCCACTCCGCTAGACCCAAACCCAAACCCACTCCGCTAGACCCAAACCCACTCCGCTGGACCCAAACCCAAACCCACTCCGCTAGACCCAAACCCACTCCGCTAGACCCAAACCCACTCCGCTAGACTGAAACCCACTCCGCTAGACCCAAACCCACTCCGCAAGACCCAAACCCACTCCGCTAGACCCAAACCCACTCCCCTTGACCCAAACCCACCCCGCTAGACCCAAACCCACTCCGCCAGATCCAAACCCACTCCGCTAGACCCAAACCCACTCCGCTAGACCCAAACCCACTCCGCTGGACCCAAACCCACTCTGCTAGACCCAAACCCACTCCGCTAAACCCAAACCCACTCCGCTAGACCCAAACCCACTCCGCTGGACCCAAACCCACTCCGCAAGACCCAAACCCACTCCGCAAGACCCAAACCCACTCCGCAAGACCCAAACCCACTCCGCGAGACGCAAACCCACTCCGCGAGACCCAAACCCACTCCGCTAGACCCAAACCCACTCCGCTAGACCCAAACCCACTCTGCTAGACCCAAACCCACTCCGCCAGACCCAAACCCACTCCGCTAGACCCAAACCCACTCCGCTAGACCCAAACCCACTCCGCTAGACCCAAACCCACTCCGCGAGACCCAAACCCACTCCGCTGGACCCACACCCAAACCCACTCCGCTGGACCCACACTCAAACCCACTCCGCTAGACCCAAACCCAAACCCACTCCGCTAGACCCAAACCCAAACCCATTCCGCTAGACCCAAACCCAAACCCACTCCGCTAGACCCAAACCCACTCTGCTAGACCCAAACCCAGTCCGCTGGACCCAAACCTACTCCGCTAGGCCCAAACCCACTCCGCTAGACCCAAACCCACTCCACTAGACCCAAACCCACTCCGCTAGACCCAAACCCACTCCGCTAGACCCAAACCCACTCCCCTTGACCCAAACCCACCCCGCTAGACCCAAACCCACTCCGCCAGATCCAAACCCACTCCGCTAGACTCAAACCCACTCCGCTAGACCCAAACCCACTCCGCTATACCCAAAACCACTCCGCTAGACCCAAACTCACTCCGCTAGACCCAAACCCACTCCGCTAGACCCAAACCCGCTCCTCTAGACCCAAACCCACTCCGCTAGACCCAAACCCACTCCGCTAGACCCAAACCCACTCCGCTAGACCCAAACCCACTCCGCTAGACCCAAACCCACTCCGCTAGACCCAAACCCACTCCGCTAGACCCAAACCCACTCCGCTGGACCCACACCGAAACCCACTCCGCTAGACCCACACCCAAACCCACTCCGCTAGGCCCAAACCCAATCCCACTCCACTAGGCCCAAACCCAAACCCACTCCGCTAGACCCAAACCCAAACCCACTCCACTAGACCCAAACACAAACCCACTCCGCTAGACCCAAACCCACTTCGCTAGACCCAAACCCAAACCCACTCCGCTAGACCCAAACCCACTCTGCTAGACCCAAACCCAGTCCGCTGGAACCAAACCTACTCCGCTAGGCCCAAACCCACTCCGCTAGACCCAAACCCACTCCACTAGACCCACACCCACTCCTCTAGACCCAAACCCAAACCCACTCTCCTAGACCCAAACCCACTCCGCTACACCCAAACCCAAACCCACTCCGCTAGACCCAAACACACTCCGCCAGACCCAAACCCACTCTGCTAGACCCAAACCCACTCCGCTAGACCTAAACCCACTCCGCTAGACCCAAACCCACTCCGCTAGACCCAAACCCACTCCGCTAGACCCAAACCCACTCCGCTAGGCCCAAACCCACTCCGCTGGACCCACACCGAAACCCACTCCGCTAGACCCACACCCAAACCCACTCCGCTAGATCCAAATCCAAACCCACTCCGCTAGACCCAAATCCAAACCCACTCCGCTAGACCCAAACCCAAACCCACTCCGCTAGACCCAAACCCACTCCGCTGGACCCAAACCCAAACCCACTCCGCTAGACCCAAACCCACTCCGCTAGACCCAAACCCACTCCGCTAGACTGAAACCCACTCCGCTAGACCCAAACCCACTCCGCAAGACCCAAACCCACTCCGCTAGACCCAAACCCACTCCCCTTGACCCAAACCCACCCCGCTAGACCCAAACCCACTCCGCCAGATCCAAACCCACTCCGCTAGACCCAAACCCACTCCGCTAGACCCAAACCCACTCCGCTGGACCCAAACCCACTCTGCTAGACCCAAACCCACTCCGCTAAACCCAAACCCACTCCGCTAGACCCAAACCCACTCTGCTAGACCCAAACCTACTCTGCTAGACCCAAACCCAAACCCACTCCGCTGGACCCAGACCCAAACCCACTCCGCTAGACCCAAACCCACTCCGCTAGACCCAAACCCTCTCCGCTGGACCCAAACCCACTCCGCTGGACCCAAACCCACTCCGCAAGACCCAAACCCACTCCGCAAGACCCAAACCCACTCCGCAAGACCCAAACCCACTCCGCGAGACGCAAACCCACTCCGCGAGACCCAAACCCACTCCGCTAGACCCAAACCCACTCCGCTAGACCCAAACCCACTCTGCTAGACCCAAACCCACTCCGCCAGACCCAAACCCACTCCGCTAGACCCAAACCCACTCCGCTAGACCCAAACCCACTCCGCTAGACCCAAACCCACTCCGCGAGACCCAAACCCACTCCGCTGGACCCACACCCAAACCCACTCCGCTGGACCCACACTCAAACCCACTCCGCTAGACCCAAACCCAAACCCACTCCGCTAGACCCAAACCCAAACCCATTCCGCTAGACCCAAACCCAAACCCACTCCGCTAGACCCAAACCCACTCTGCTAGACCCAAACCCAGTCCGCTGGACCCAAACCTACTCCGCTAGGCCCAAACCCACTCCGCTAGACCCAAACCCACTCCACTAGACCCAAACCCACTCCGCTAGACCCAAACCCACTCCGCTAGACCCAAACCCACTCCCCTTGACCCAAACCCACCCCGCTAGACCCAAACCCACTCCGCCAGATCCAAACCCACTCCGCTAGACTCAAACCCACTCCGCTAGACCCAAACCCACTCCGCTATACCCAAAACCACTCCGCTAGACCCAAACTCACTCCGCTAGACCCAAACCCACTCCGCTAGACCCAAACCCGCTCCTCTAGACCCAAACCCACTCCGCTAGACCCAAACCCACTCCGCTAGACCCAAACCCACTCCGCTAGACCCAAACCCACTCCGCTAGACCCAAACCCACTCCGCTAGACCCAAACCCACTCCGCTAGACCCAAACCCACTCCGCTGGACCCACACCGAAACCCACTCCGCTAGACCCACACCCAAACCCACTCCGCTAGGCCCAAACCCAATCCCACTCCACTAGGCCCAAACCCAAACCCACTCCGCTAGACCCAAACCCAAACCCACTCCACTAGACCCAAACACAAACCCACTCCGCTAGACCCAAACCCACTTCGCTAGACCCAAACCCAAACCCACTCCGCTAGACCCAAACCCACTCTGCTAGACCCAAACCCAGTCCGCTGGAACCAAACCTACTCCGCTAGGCCCAAACCCACTCCGCTAGACCCAAACCCACTCCACTAGACCCACACCCACTCCTCTAGACCCAAACCCAAACCCACTCTCCTAGACCCAAACCCACTCCGCTACACCCAAACCCAAACCCACTCCGCTAGACCCAAACACACTCCGCCAGACCCAAACCCACTCTGCTAGACCCAAACCCACTCCGCTAGACCTAAACCCACTCCGCTAGACCCAAACCCACTCCGCTAGACCCAAACCCACTCCGCTAGACCCAAACCCACTCCGCTAGGCCCAAACCCACTCCGCTGGACCCACACCGAAACCCACTCCGCTAGACCCACACCCAAACCCACTCCGCTAGATCCAAATCCAAACCCACTCCGCTAGACCCAAATCCAAACCCACTCCGCTAGACCCAAACCCAATCCCACTCCGCTAGGCCCAAACCCAAACCCACTCCGCTAGACCCAAACCCAAACCCACTCCGCTAGACCCAAACACAAACCCACTCCGCTAGACCCAAACCCACTTCGCTAGACCCAAACCCAAACCCACTCTGCTAGACCCAAACCCACTCTGCTAGACCCAAACCTAGTCCGCTGGAACCAAACCTACTCCGCTAGGCCCAATCCCACTCCGCTAGACCCAAACCTACTCCACTAGACCCAAACCCACTCCGCTAGACCCAAACCCAAACCCACTCTCCTAGACCCAAACCCACTCCGCTAGACCCAAACCCAAACCCACTCCGCTAGACCCAAACACACTCCGCCAGACCCAAACCCACTCTGCTAGACCCAAACCCACTCCGCTAGACCTAAACCCACTCCGCTAGACCCAAACCCACTCCGCTGGACCCAAACCCACTCCGCCAGACCCAAACCCACTCCGCTAGACCCAAACCCACTCTGCTAGACCCAAACCCACTCCGCTAGACCCAAACCCACTCTGCTAGACCCAAACCCACTGCGCTAGACCCAAACCCACTCCGCTACACGCAAACCCACTCCGCTAGACCCAAACCCACTCCGCTAGACCCAAACCCACTCCGCTAGACCCAAACCCACTCCGCAAGACCCAAACCCACTCCGGTAGCCCCAAACCCACTCCGCTAGACCCAAACCCACTCCGCTAGACCCAAACCCACTCCGCTGGACCCAAACCCAAACCCACTCCGCTAGACCCAAACCCACTCCGCTAGACCCAAACCCACTCCGCTAGACCGAAACCCACTCCGCTAGACCCAAACCCACTCCGCAAGACCCAAACCCACTCCGCTGGACCCAAACCCACTCCGCTAGACCCAAACCCACTCCCCTTGACCCAAACCCACCCCGCTAGACCCAAACCCACTCCGCCAGATCCAAACCCACTCCGCTAGACCCAAACCCACTCCGCTAGACCCAAACCCACTCCGCTAGACCCAAACCCACTCCGCTAGACCCAAACCCACTCCGCTAAACCCAAACCCACTCCGCAACACCCAAACCCACTCCGCTAGACCCAAACCCACTCCGGTAGCCCCAAACCCACTCCGCTAGACCCAAACCCACTCCGCTAGACCCAAACCCACTCCGCTGGACCCAAACCCAAACCCACTCCGCTAGACCCAAACCCACTCCGCTAGACCCAAACCCACTCCGCTAGACCAAAACCCACTCCGCTAGACCCAAACCCACTCCGCAAGACCCAAACCCACTCCGCTAGACGCAAACCCACTCCACTAGAGCCAAACCCACTCCCCTTGACCCAAACCCACCCCGCTAGACCCAAACCCACTCCGCCAGATCCAAACCCACTCCGCTAGACCCAAACCCACTCCGCTAGACACAAACCCGCTCCGCTAGACCCAAACCCTCTCCGCTAGACCCAAACCCACTCCGCTAGACGCAAACCCACTCTGCTAGACCCAAACCTACTCCGCTAGACCCAAACCCAAACCCACTCCGCTAGACCCAAACCCACTCCGCTAGACCCAAACCCACTCCGCTAGACCCAAACACACTCCGCTAGACCCAAACACACTCCGCTAGACCCAAACCCACTCCGCTAGACCCAAACCCACTCCGCTAGACACAAACCCACTCCGCTAGACCCAAACCCACTCCGCTAGACCCAAACCCACTCCGCTAGACCCAAACCCACTCCGCTAGACCCAAACCCACTCCACTAGACCCAAACACAAACCCACTCTGCTAGACCCAAACCCACTCCGCTGTACCCAAACCCAAACCCACTCCGCTAGACCCAAACCCAAACCCACTCCGCTAGACACAAACCCACTCCGCTAGACCCAAACCCACTCTGCTAGACCCAAACCCACTCCGCTAGACCCAAACCCACTCCGCTAGACCCAAACCCACTCCGCTAGACCCAAACCCACTCCCCTTGACCCAAACCCACCCCGCTAGAACCAAACCCACTCTGCTAGACCCAAACCCACTCCGCTAGACCCAAACCCACTCCGCTAGACCCAAACCCACTCCGCTAGACCCAAACCCACTCCGCTAGACCCAAACCCACTCCGCTAGACCCAAACCCACTCCGCTAGACCCAAACCCACTCCGCTGGACCCACACCGAAACCCACTCCACTAGACCCACACCCAAACCCACTCCGCTAGACCCAAATCCAAACCCACTCCGCTAGACCCAAACCCAATCCCACTCCACTAGGCCCAAACCCAAACCCACTCCGCTAGACCCTAACCCAAACCCACTCCGCTAGACCCAAACACAAATCCACTCTGCTAGACCCAAACCCAAACCCACTTTGCTAGACCGAAACCCAAACCCACTCCGCTAGACCCAAACCCACTCTGCTAGACCCAAACCCAGTCCGCTGGACCCAAAGCTACTCCGCTAGGCCCAAACCCACTCCGCTAGACCCAAACCCACTCCACTAGACCCAAACCCACTCCGCTAGACCCAAACCCAAACCCACTCTCCTAGACCCAAACCCACTCCGCCAGACCCAAACCCAAACCCACTCCGCCAGACCCAAACACACTTCGCCAGACCCAAACCCACTCCGCTAGACCCAAACCCACTCCGCTAGACCCAAACCCACTACGCTGGACCCAAACCCACTCCGCTCTACCCAAACCCAAACCCACTCCGCTAGACCCAAACCCACTCCGCTAGACCCAATCCCAGTCCGCTAGACCCAAACCCACTCCGCTAGACCCAAACCCACTCCGCTAGACCTAAACCCACTCCGCTAGACCCAAACCATCTCCGCTAGACCCAAACCCACTCCGGAAGACCCAAACCCACTCCGCGAGACTCAAACCCACTCCGCCAGACCCAAACCCACTCCGCGAGACCCAAACCCACTCCGCTAGACCCAAACCCACTCCGCTGGACCCAACCCCACTCCGCTAGACCCAAACCCACTCTGCTAGACCCAAACCCACTCCGCTAGACCCAAACCAACTCCGCTAGACCCAAAGCCACTCCGCTAGACCGAAACCCAGTCCGCTAGACCCAACCCCACACCGCTCGACCCAAACCCTCTCCGCTCGGCCCAAACCCACTCCGCAAGACCCAAACCCACTCCGCGAGACTCAAACCCACTCCGCCAGACCCAAACCCACTCCGCGAGACCCAAACCCACTCCGCTAGACCCAAACCCAGTCCGCTAGACCCAAACCCACTCCGCTAGACCCAAACCCAAACCCACTCCGCTGGACCCAAACCCAAACGCACTCCGCTAGACACAAACCCACTCCGCTAGACCCAAACCCAGTCCGCTGGACCCAAACCTACTCCGCTAGCCCCAAACCCACTCTGCTAGACCCAAACCCACTCCACTTGACCCAAACCCACTCCGCTAGACCCAAACCCAAACCCACTCTGCTAGACCCAAACCCACTCCGCTAGACCCAAACCCAAACCCACTCCGCTAGACCCAAACCCACTCCGCTAGACCCAAACCCAAACCCACTCCGCTAGACCCAAACCCACTCCGCCAGACCGAAACCCACTCCGCTAGACCCAAACCCACTCCGCTAGACCCAAACCCACTCCGCTAGACCCAAACGCACTCCGCTGGACCCAAACCCACTCCGCTAGACTCAAACCCACTCCGCTAGACCCAAACACACTCCGCTAGACCCAAACCCACTCCGCTAGACCCAAACCCACTCCGCTAGACCCAAACCCACTCCGCTAGACCCAAACCCACTCCGCTAGCCCCAAACCCACTCCGCTAGACGCAAACCCACTCCGCTAGACCCAAACCCACTCCGCTAGACCCAAACCCACTCCGCTAGACCCAAATCCACTCCGCTAGACCCAAACCCACTCCGCAAGACCCAAACCCACTCTGCTAGACCCAAAGCCACTGCGCTAGACCCAAACCCACTCCGCTAGACGCAAACCCACTCCGCCAGACCCAAACCCACTCCGCTAGACCCAAACCCACTCCGCTAGACCCAAACCCACTCCGCAAGACCCAAACCCACTCCGGTAGCCCCAAACCCAATCCGCTAGACCCAAACCCACTCCGCTAGACCCAAACCCACTCCGCGAGACACAAACCCACTCCGCGAGACACAAACCCACTCCGCTAGATCCAAACCCACTCCACTAGACCCAAACCCACTCCGCTAGACCCAAACCCACTCCGCTGGATCCAAACCCAAACCCACTCCGCTAGACCCAAACCCACTCCGCTAGACCCAAACCCACTCCGCTAGACCGAAACCCACTCCGCTAGACCCAAACCCACTCCGCAAGACCCAAACCCACTCCACCAGACCCAAACCCACTCCGCTAGACCCAAACCCACTCCCCTTGACCCAAACCCACCTCGCTAGACCCAAACCCACTCCGCCAGATCCAAAACCACTCCGCTAGACCCAAACCCACTCCGCTAGACCCAAACCCACTCCGCTAGACCCAAACCCACTCCGCTAGACCCAAACCCACTCTGCTAGACACAAACCCACTCCGCTAGACCCAAACCCACTCCGCTAGACCCAAACCCACTCCGCTAGACCCAAACCCACTCCGCCAGACACAAACCCGCTCCGCCAGACCCAAACCCTCTCCGCTAGACCCAAACCCACTCCGCTAGACGCAAACCCACTCTGCTAGACCCAAACCTACTCCGCTAGACCCAAACCCAAACCCACTCCGCTAGACCCAAACCCACTCCGCTAGACCCAAACCCACTCCGCTAGACCCAAACACACTCCGCTAGACCCAAACCCACTCCGCAAGACCCAAACCCACTCCGCTAAACCCAAACCCACTCCGCTAGACCCAAACCCACTCGCTAGACACAAACCCACTCCGCTAGACCCAAACCCACTCCGCTAGACCCAAACCCACTCCGCTAGACCCAAACCCACTCCGCTAGACCCAAACCCACTCCACTAGACCCAAACACAAACCCACTCTGCTAGACCCAAACCCACTCCGCTGTACCCAAACCCAAACCCACTCCGCTAGACCCAAACCCAAACCCACTCCGCTAGACACAAACCCACTCCGCTAGACCCAAACCCACTCTGCTAGACCCAAACCCACTCCGCTAGACCCAAACCCACTCCGCTAGACCCAAACCCACTCCGCCAGATCCAAACCCACTCCGCTAGACCCAAACCCACTCCGCTAGACCCATACCCACTCCGCTAGACACAAACCCACTCCGCTAGACCCAAACCCACTCTGCTAGACCCAAACCCACTCCGCTAGACCCAAACCCACTCCGCTAGACCCAAACCCACTCCGCTAGACCCAAACCCACTCCGCTAGACCCAAACTCACTCCGCTAGAACCAAACCCACTCCGGTAGACCCAAACCCGCTCCTCTAGACCCAAACCCTCTCCGCTAGACCCAAACCCACTCCGCTAGACGCAAACCCACTCTGCTAGACCCAAACCTACTCCGCTGGACCCAAACCCAAACCCACTCCGCTAGACCCAAACCCACTCCGCTAGACCCAAACCCATTCCGCTAGACGCAAACACACTCCGCTAGACCCAAACCCACTCCGCTAGACCCAAACCCACTCCGCTAAACCCAAACCCACTCCGCTACACCCAAACCCACTCCGCTAGACCCAAACCCACTCCGCTAGACCCAAACCCACTCCGCTAGACCCAAACCCACTCCGCTGGACCCAAACCCACTCCGCTAGACCCAAACCCTCTCCGCTAGACCCAAACACAAACCCACTCTGCTAGACCCAAACCCACTCCGCTCTACCCAAACCCAAACCCACTCCGCTAGACCCAAACCCAAACCCACTCCGCTAGACCCAATCCCAGTCCGCTAGACCCAAACCCACTCCGCTAGACCCAAACCCACTCCGCTAGACCCAAACCCACTCCGCTAGACCCAAACCATCTCTGCTAGACCCAAACCCACTCCGCCAGACCCAAACCCACTCCGCTAGACCCAAACCCACTCCGCTAGACCCAAACCCAGTCCGCTAGACCCAAACCCACTCCGCTAGACCCAAACACAAACCCACTCCGCTAGACCCAAACCCAAACGCACTCCGCTAGACCCAAACCCACTCCGCTAGACACAAACCCACTCCGCTAGACCCTAACCCACTCCGCTAGACCCAAACCCACTCCGCTAGAGCCAAACCCACTCCGCTAGACCCAAACCCACTCCGCTAGACCCAAACCCACTCCACTAGACCCAAACGCAAACCCACTCTGCTAGACCCAAACCCACCCCGCTGTACACAAACCCACTCCGCGAGACCCAAACCCAAACCCACTCCGCCAGACCCAAACCCACTCCGCTAGACCCAAACCCACTCCGCCAGATCCAAACCCACTCCGCTAGACCCAAACCCACTCCGCTAGACCCATACCCACTCCGCTAGACACAAACCCACTCCGCTAGACCCAAACCCACTCTGCTAGACCCAAACCCACTCAGCTAGACCCAAACCCACTCCGCTAGACCCAAACCCACTCCGCTAAACCCAAACCCACTCCGCTAGACCCAAACTCACTCCGCTAGAACCAAACCCACTCCGGTAGACCCAAACCCGCTCCTCTAGACCCAAACCCTCTCCGCTAGACCCAAACCCACTCCGCTAGACGCAAACCCACTCTGCTAGACCCAAACCTACTCCGCTGGACCCAAACCCAAACCCACTCCGCTAGACCCAAACCCACTCCGCTAGACCCAAACCCACTCCGCTAGACCCAAACACACTCCGCTAGACCCAAACCCACTCCGCAAGACCCAAACCCACTCCGCTAAACCCAAACCCACTCCGCTAGACCCAAACCCACTCGCTAGACACAAACCCACTCCGCTAGACCCAAACCCACTCCGCTAGACCCAAACCCACTCCGCTAGACCCAAACCCACTCCACTAGACCCAAACACAAACCCACTCTGCTAGACCCAAACCCACTCCGCTGTACCCAAACCCAAACCCACTCCGCTAGACCCAAACCCAAACCCACTCCGCTAGACCCAAACCCACTCTGCTAGACCCAAACCCACTCCGCTAGACCCAAACCCACTCCGCTAGACCCAAACCCACTCCGCCAGATCCAAACCCACTCCGCTAGACCCAAACCCACTCCGCTAGACCCATACCCACTCCGCTAGACACAAACCCACTCCGCTAGACCCAAACCCACTCTGCTAGACCCAAACCCACTCCGCTAGACCCAAACCCACTCCGCTAGACCCAAACCCACTCCGCTAGACCCAAACCCACTCCGCTAGACCCAAACTCACTCCGCTAGAACCAAACCCACTCCGGTAGACCCAAACCCGCTCCTCTAGACCCAAACCCTCTCCGCTAGACCCAAACCCACTCCGCTAGACGCAAACCCACTCTGCTAGACCCAAACCTACTCCGCTGGACCCAAACCCAAACCCACTCCGCTAGACCCAAACCCACTCCGCTAGACCCAAACCCATTCCGCTAGACCCAAACACACTCCGCTAGACCCAAACCCACTCCGCTAGACCCAAACCCACTCCGCTAAACCCAAACCCACTCCGCTACACCCAAACCCACTCCGCTAGACCCAAACCCACTCCGCTAGACCCAAACCCACTCCGCTAGACCCAAACCCACTCCGCTGGACCCAAACCCACTCCGCTGGACCCAAACCCTCTCCGCTAGACCCAAACACAAACCCACTCTGCTAGACCCAAACCCACTCCGCTCTACCCAAACGCAAACCCACTCCGCTAGACCCAAACCCAAACCCACTCCGCTAGACCCAATCCCAGTCCGCTGGACCCAAACCCACTCCGCTAGACCCAAACCCACTCCGCTAGACCCAAACCCACTCCGCTAGACCCAAACCATCTCTGCTAGACCCAAACCCACTCCGCAAGACCCAAACCCAGTCCGCGAGACTCAAACCCACTCCGCCAGACCCAAACCCACTCCGCTAGACCCAAACCCACTCCGCTAGACCCAAACCCAGTCCGCTAGACCCAAACCCACTCCGCTAGACCCAAACACAAACCCACTCCGCTAGACCCAAACCCAAACGCACTCCGCTAGACCCAAACCCACTCCGCTAGACACAAACCCACTCCGCTAGACCCAAACCCACTCCGCTAGACCCAAACCCACTCCGCTAGAGCCAAAACCACTCCGCTAGACCCAAACCCACTCCGCTAGACCCAAACCCACTCCACTAGACCCAAACGCAAACCCACTCTGCTAGACCCAAACCCACCCCGCTGTACCCAAACCCAAACCCACTCCGCTAGACCCAAACCCAAACCCACTCCGCTAGACCCAAACCCACTCCGCTAGACCCAAACCCACTCCGCCAGATCCAAACCCACTCCGCTAGACCCAAACCCACTCCGCTAGACCCATACCCACTCCGCTAGACACAAACCCACTCCGCTAGACCCAAACCCACTCTGCTAGACCCAAACCCACTCCGCTAGACCCAAACCCACTCCGCTAGACCCAAACCCACTCCGCTAGACCCAAACCCACTCCGCTAGACCCAAACTCACTCCGCTAGAACCAAACCCACTCCGGTAGACCCAAACCCGCTCCTCTAGACCCAAACCCTCTCCGCTAGACCCAAACCCACTCCGCTAGACGCAAACCCACTCTGCTAGACCCAAACCTACTCCGCTGGACCCAAACCCAAACCCACTCCGCTAGACCCAAACCCACTCCGCTAGACCCAAACCCATTCCGCTAGACCCAAACACACTCCGCTAGACCCAAACCCACTCCGCTAGACCCAAACCCACTCCGCTAAACCCAAACCCACTCCGCTACACCCAAACCCACTCCGCTAGACCCAAACCCACTCCGCTAGACCCAAACCCACTCCGCTAGACCCAAACCCACTCCGCTGGACCCAAACCCACTCCGCTAGACCCAAACCCTCTCCGCTAGACCCAAACACAAACCCACTCTGCTAGACCCAAACCCACTCCGCTCTACCCAAACCCAAACCCACTCCGCTAGACCCAAACCCAAACCCACTCCGCTAGACCCATACCCACTCCGCTAGACACAAACCCACTCCGCTAGACCCAAACCCACTCTGCTAGACCCAAACCCACTCCGCTAGACCCAAACCCACTCCGCTAGACCCAAACCCACTCCGCTAGACCCAAACCCACTCCGCTAGACCCAAACTCACTCCGCTAGAACCAAACCCACTCCGGTAGACCCAAACCCGCTCCTCTAGACCCAAACCCTCTCCGCTAGACCCAAACCCACTCCGCTAGACGCAAACCCACTCTGCTAGACCCAAACCTACTCCGCTGGACCCAAACCCAAACCCACTCCGCTAGACCCAAACCCACTCCGCTAGACCCAAACCCATTCCGCTAGACCCAAACACACTCCGCTAGACCCAAACCCACTCCGCTAGACCCAAACCCACTCCGCTAAACCCAAACCCACTCCGCTACACCCAAACCCACTCCGCTAGACCCAAACCCACTCCGCTAGACCCAAACCCACTCCGCTAGACCCAAACCCACTCCGCTGGACCCAAACCCACTCCGCTGGACCCAAACCCTCTCCGCTAGACCCAAACACAAACCCACTCTGCTAGACCCAAACCCACTCCGCTCTACCCAAACGCAAACCCACTCCGCTAGACCCAAACCCAAACCCACTCCGCTAGACCCAATCCCAGTCCGCTAGACCCAAACCCACTCCGCTAGACCCAAACCCACTCCGCTAGACCCAAACCCACTCCGCTAGACCCAAACCATCTCTGCTAGACCCAAACCCACTCCGCAAGACCCAAACCCAGTCCGCGAGACTCAAACCCACTCCGCCAGACCCAAACCCACTCCGCTAGACCCAAACCCACTCCGCTAGACCCAAACCCAGTCCGCTAGACCCAAACCCACTCCGCTAGACCCAAACACAAACCCACTCCGCTAGACCCAAACCCAAACGCACTCCGCTAGACCCAAACCCACTCCGCTAGACACAAACCCACTCCGCTAGACCCAAACCCACTCCGCTAGACCCAAACCCACTCCGCTAGAGCCAAAACCACTCCGCTAGACCCAAACCCACTCCGCTAGACCCAAACCCACTCCACTAGACCCAAACGCAAACCCACTCTGCTAGACCCAAACCCACCCCGCTGTACCCAAACCCAAACCCACTCCGCTAGACCCAAACCCAAACCCACTCCGCTAGACCCAAACCCACTCCGCTAGACCCAAACCCACTCCGCCAGATCCAAACCCACTCCGCTAGACCCAAACCCACTCCGCTAGACCCATACCCACTCCGCTAGACACAAACCCACTCCGCTAGACCCAAACCCACTCTGCTAGACCCAAACCCACTCCGCTAGACCCAAACCCACTCCGCTAGACCCAAACCCACTCCGCTAGACCCAAACCCACTCCGCTAGACCCAAACTCACTCCGCTAGAACCAAACCCACTCCGGTAGACCCAAACCCGCTCCTCTAGACCCAAACCCTCTCCGCTAGACCCAAACCCACTCCGCTAGACGCAAACCCACTCTGCTAGACCCAAACCTACTCCGCTGGACCCAAACCCAAACCCACTCCGCTAGACCCAAACCCACTCCGCTAGACCCAAACCCATTCCGCTAGACCCAAACACACTCCGCTAGACCCAAACCCACTCCGCTAGACCCAAACCCACTCCGCTAAACCCAAACCCACTCCGCTACACCCAAACCCACTCCGCTAGACCCAAACCCACTCCGCTAGACCCAAACCCACTCCGCTAGACCCAAACCCACTCCGCTGGACCCAAACCCACTCCGCTAGACCCAAACCCTCTCCGCTAGACCCAAACACAAACCCACTCTGTTAGACCCAAACCCACTCCGCTCTACCCAAACCCAAACCCACTCCGCTAGACCCAAACCCAAACCCACTCCGCTAGACCCAATCCCAGTCCGCTAGACCCAAACCCACTCCGCTAGACCCAAACCCACTCCGCTAGACCCAAACCCACTCCGCTAGACCCAAACCATCTCTGCTAGACCCAAACCCACTCCGCAAGACCCAAACCCACTCCGCGAGACTCAAACCCACTCCGCCAGACCCAAACCCACTCCGCTAGACCCAAACCCACTCCGCTAGACCCAAACCCAGTCCGCTAGACCCAAACCCACTCCGCTAGACCCAAACACAAACCCACTCCGCTAGACCCAAACCCAAACGCACTCCGCTAGACCCAAACCCACTCCGCTAGACCCAAACCCAGTCCGCTGGACCCAAACCTACTCCGCTAGCCTCAAACCCACTCCGCTAGACGCAAACCCACTCCACTAGACCCAAACCCATCCGCTAAACCCATACCCAAACCCACTCTGCTAGACCCAAACCCACTCCGCTAGAGCCAAACCCAAACCCACTCCGCTAGACCGAAACCCACTCCGCTAGACCCAAACCCACTCCACAAGACCCAAACCCACTCCACCAGACCCAAACCCACTCCGCTAGACCCAAACCCACTCCCCTTGACCCCAACCCACCCCGCTAGACCCAAACCCACTCCGCCAGATCCAAACCCACTCCGCTAGACCCAAACCCACTGCGCTAGACCCAAAACCCACTCCGCTAGACACAAACCCACTCCGCTAGACCCAAACCCACTCCGCTAGACACAAACCCACTCCGCTAGACCCAAACCCACTCTGGTAGACCCAAACCCACTCCGCTGGACCCAAACCCACTCCGCTAGACCCAAACCCACTCCTCGAGACCCAAACCCACTCCGCTAGACCTAAACCCACTCCGCCAGACACAAACCCGCTCCGCTAGACCCAAACCCTCTCCGCTAGACCCAAACCCACTCCGCTAGACGCAAACCCACTCTGCTAGACCCAAACCTACTCCGCTAGACCCAAACCCAAACCCACTCCGCTGGACCCAAACCCACTCCGGCAGACCGTAACCCACTCCGCTAGACCCAAACCCACTCGGCTAGACCCAAACCCACTCGGCTAGACTCAAACCCACTCCGCTGGACCCAAACCCACTCCGCTAGACTCAAACCCACTCCGCAAGACCCAAACCCACTCCGCTAGACCCAAACCCACTCTGCTAGACCCAAAGCCACTGCGCTAGACCCAAACCCACTCCGCTAGACGCAAACCCACTCCGGCAGACCCAAACCCACTCCGCTAGACCCAAACCCACTCCGCTAGACCCAAACCCACTCCGCAAGACCCAAACCCACTCCGGTAGCCCCAAACCCACTCCGCTAGACCCAAACCCACTCCGCTAGACCCAAACCCACTCCGCGAGACCCAAACCCACTCCGCAAGACACAAACCCACTCCGCTAGATCCAAACCCACTCCGCTAGACCCAAACACACTCCGCTAGACCCAAACCCACTCCGCTGGACCCAAACACAAACCCACTCCGCTAGACCCAAACCCACTCCGCTAGACCCAAACCCACTCCGCTAGACCGAAACCCACTCCGCTAGACCCAAACCCACTCCACAAGACCCAAACCCACTCCACCAGACCCAAACCCACTCCGCTAGACCCAAACCCACTCCCCTTGACCCCAACCCACCCCGCTAGACCCAAACCCACTCCGCCAGATCCAAACCCACTCCGCTAGACCCAAACCCACTGCGCTAGACCCAAAACCCACTCCGCTAGACACAAACCCACTCCGCTAGACCCAAACCCACTCCGCTAGACACAAACCCACTCCGCTAGACCCAAACCCACTCTGGTAGACCCAAACCCACTCCGCTGGACCCAAACCCACTCCGCTAGACCCAAACCCACTCCTCGAGACCCAAACCCACTCCGCTAGACCTAAACCCACTCCGCCAGACACAAACCCGCTCCGCTAGACCCAAACCCTCTCCGCTAGACCCAAACCCACTCCGCTAGACGCAAACCCACTCTGCTAGACCCAAACCTACTCCGCTAGACCCAAACCCAAACCCACTCCGCTAGACCCAAACCCACTCCGCTAGACCCAAACCCACTCCGCTAGACCCAAACACACTCCGCTAGACCCAAACCCACTCCGCTAGACCCAAACCCACTCCGCTAAACCCAAACCCACTCCGCTAGACCCAAACCCACTCCGCTAGACACAAACCCACTCCGGTAGCCCCAAACCCACTCCGCTAGACCGAAACCCACTCCGCTAGACCCAAACCCACTCCGCGAGACCCAAACCCACTCCGCAAGACACAAACCCACTCCGCTAGATCCAAACCCACTCCGCTAGACCCAAACACACTCCGCTAGACCCAAACCCACTCCGCTGGACCCAAACCCAAACCCACTCCGCTAGACCCAAACCCACTCCGCTAGACCGAAACCCACTCCGCTAGACCCAAACCCACTCCACAAGACCCAAACCCACTCCACCAGACCCAAACCCACTCCGCTAGACCCAAACCCACTCCCCTTGACCCCAACCCACCCCGCTAGACCCAAACCCACTCCGCCAGATCCAAACCCACTCCGCTAGACCCAAACCCACTGCGCTAGACCCAAAACCCACTCCGCTAGACACAAACCCACTCCGCTAGACCCAAACCCACTCCGCTAGACACAAACCCACTCCGCAAGACCCAAACCCACTCTGCTAGACCCAAACCCACTCCGCTAGACCCAAACCCACTCCGCTAGACCCAAACCCACTCCTCGAGACCCAAACCCACTCCGCTAGACCTAAACCCACTCCGCCAGACACAAACCCGCTCCGCCAGACCCAAACCCTCTCCGCTAGACCCAAACCCACTCCGCTAGACGCAAACCCACTCTGCTAGACCCAAACCTACTCCGCTAGACCCAAACCCAAACCCACTCCGCTAGACCCAAACCCACTCCGCTAGACCCAAACCCACTCCGCTAGACCCAAACACACTCCGCTAGACCCAAACCCACTCCGCTAGACCCAAACCCACTCCGCTAAACCCAAACCCACTCCGCTAGACCCAAACCCACTCCGCTAGACACAAACCCACTCCGCTAGACCCAAACCCACTCCGCTAGACCCAAACCCACTCCGCTAGACCCAAACCCACTCCGCTGGACCCAAACCCACTCCACTAGACCCAAACACAAACCCACTCTGCTAGACCCAAACCCACTCCGCTGTACCCAAACCCAAACCCACTCCGCTAGACCCAAACCCAAACCCACTCCGCTAGACCCAAACCCAAACCCACTCCGCTAGACCCAAACCCACTCCGCTAGACCCAAACCCACTCCGCTAGACCCAAACCCACTCCGCTAGACCCAAACCCTCTCCGCTAGACCCAAACCCACTCCGCTAGACCCAAACCTGGTCCGCTGGACCCAAACCTACTCCGCTAGCCCCAAACCCACTCCGCTAGACCCAAACCCACTCCACTAGACCCAAACCCACTCCGCTAGACCCAAACCCAAACCCACTCTGCTAGACCCAAACCCACTCCGCTAGACCCAAACCCAAACCCACTCCGCTAGACCCAAACCCACTCCGCTAGACCCAAACCCAAACCCACTCCGCTAGACCCAAACCCACTCCGCCAGACCGAAACCCACTCCGCTAGACCCAAACCCACTCCGCTAGACCCAAACCCACTCCGCTAGACCCAAACGCACTCCGCTGGACCCAAACCCACTCCGCTCGACTCAAGCCCACTCCGCTAGACCCAAACACACTCCGCTAGACCCAAACCCACTCCGCTAGACCCAAACCCACTCCGCTAGACCCAAACCCACTCCGCTAGACCCAAACCCACTCCGCTAGCCCCAAACCCACTCCGCTAGACGCAAACCCACTCCGCTGGACCCAAACCCACTCCGCTAGACCCAAACCCACTCCGCCAGACCGAAACCCACTCCGCAAGACCCAAACCCACTCCGCTAGACCCAAACCCACTCCGCTAGACCCAAACCCACTCCGCGAGACCCAAACCCACTCCGCAAGACACAAACCCACTCCGCTAGATCCAAACCCACTCCGCTAGACCCAAACACACTCCGCTAGACCCAAACCCACTCCGCTGGACCCAAACACAAACCCACTCCGCTAGACCCAAACCCACTCCGCTAGACCCAAACCCACTCCGCTAGACCGAAACCCACTCCGCTAGACCCAAACCCACTCCACAAGACCCAAACCCACTCCACCAGACCCAAACCCACTCCGCTAGACCCAAACCCACTCCCCTTGACCCCAACCCACCCCGCTAGACCCAAACCCACTCCGCCAGATCCAAACCCACTCCGCTAGACCCAAACCCACTGCGCTAGACCCAAAACCCACTCCTCGAGACCCAAACCCACTCCGCTAGACCTAAACCCACTCCGCCAGACACAAACCCGCTCCGCTAGACCCAAACCCTCTCCGCTAGACCCAAACCCACTCCGCTAGACGCAAACCCACTCTGCTAGACCCAAACCTACTCCGCTAGACCCAAACCCAAACCCACTCCGCTAGACCCAAACCCACTCCGCTAGACCCAAACCCACTCCGCTAGACCCAAACACACTCCGCTAGACCCAAACCCACTCCGCTAGACCCAAACCCACTCCGCTAAACCCAAACCCACTCCGCTAGACCCAAACCCACTCCGCTAGACACAAACCCACTCCGGTAGCCCCAAACCCACTCCGCTAGACCGAAACCCACTCCGCTAGACCCAAACCCACTCCGCGAGACCCAAACCCACTCCGCAAGACACAAACCCACTCCGCCAGATCCAAACCCACTCCGCTAGACCCAAACACACTCCGCTAGACCCAAACCCACTCCGCTGGACCCAAACCCAAACCCACTCCGCTAGACCCAAACCCACTCCGCTAGACCGAAACCCACTCCGCTAGACCCAAACCCACTCCACAAGACCCAAACCCACTCCACCAGACCCAAACCCACTCCGCTAGACCCAAACCCACTCCCCTTGACCCCAACCCATCCCGCTAGACCCAAACCCACTCCGCCAGATCCAAACCCACTCCGCTAGACCCAAACCCACTGCGCTAGACCCAAAACCCACTCCGCTAGACACAAACCCACTCCGCTAGACCCAAACCCACTCCGCTAGACACAAACCCACTCCGCAAGACCCAAACCCACTCTGCTAGACCCAAACCCACTCCGCTAGACCCAAACCCACTCCGCTAGACCCAAACCCACTCCTCGAGACCCAAACCCACTCCGCTAGACCTAAACCCACTCCGCCAGACACAAACCCGCTCCGCCAGACCCAAACCCTCTCCGCTAGACCCAAACCCACTCCGCTAGACGCAAACCCACTCTGCTAGACCCAAACCTACTCCGCTAGACCCAAACCCAAACCCACTCCGCTAGACCCAAACCCACTCCGCTAGACCCAAACCCACTCCGCTAGACCCAAACACACTCCGCTAGACCCAAACCCACTCCGCTAGACCCAAACCCACTCCGCTAAACCCAAACCCACTCCGCTAGACCCAAACCCACTCCGCTAGACACAAACCCACTCCGCTAGACCCAAACCCACTCCGCTAGACCCAAACCCACTCCGCTAGACCCAAACCCACTCCGCTGGACCCAAACCCACTCCACTAGACCCAAACACAAACCCACTCTGCTAGACCCAAACCCACTCCGCTGTACCCAAACCCAAACCCACTCCGCTAGACCCAAACCCAAACCCACTCCGCTAGACCCAAACCCACTCCGCTAGACCCAAACCCACTCCGCTAGACCCAAACCCACTCCGCTAGACCCAAACCCACTCCGCTAGACCCAAACCCTCTCCGCTAGACCCAAACCCACTCCGCTAGACCCAAACCTGGTCCGCTGGACCCAAACCTACTCCGCTAGCCCCAAACCCACTCCGCTAGACCCAAACCCACTCCACTAGACCCAAACCCACTCCGCTAGACCCAAACCCAAACCCACTCTGCTAGACCCAAACCCACTCCGCTAGACCCAAACCCAAACCCACTCCGCTAGACCCAAACCCACTCCGCTAGACCCAAACCCAAACCCACTCCGCTAGACACAAACCCACTCCGGTAGCCCCAAACCCACTCCGCTAGACCGAAACCCACTCCGCTAGACCCAAACCCACTCCGCTAGACCCAAACGCACTCCGCTGGACCCAAACCCACTCCGCTCGACTCAAGCCCACTCCGCTAGACCCAAACACACTCCGCTAGACCCAAACCCACTCCGCTAGACCCAAACCCACTCCGCTAGACCCAAACCCACTCCGCTAGACCCAAACCCACTCCGCTAGCCCCAAACCCACTCCGCTAGACGCAAACCCACTCCGCTGGACCCAAACCCACTCCGCTAGACCCAAACCCAAACCCACTCCGCTAGACCCAAACCCACTCCGCTAGACGCAAACCCACTCCGCTAGACCCAAACCCACTCCGCTAGACCCAAACCCACTCAGCAAGACCCAAACCCACTCCGCTAGACCCAAACCCAGTCCGCTGGACCCAAACCTACTCCGCCAGCCCCAAACCCACTCCGCTAGACCCAAACCCACTCCACTAGACCCAAACCCACTCCGCTAGACCCAAACCCAAACCCACTCTGCTCGACCCAAACCCACTCCGCTAGACCCAAACCCAAACCCACTCCGCTAGACCCAAACCCACTCCGCTAGACCCAAACCCAAACCCACTCCGCTAGACTCAAACCCACTCCGCTAGACCCAAACACACTCCGCTAGACCCAAACCCAGTCCGCTAGACCCAAACCCACTCCGCTAGACCCAAACCCACTCCGCTAGCCCCAAACCCACTCCGCTAGACCCAAACCCACTCCGCTAGACGCAAACCCACTCCGCTAGACCCAAACCCACTCCGCTAGACCCAAACCCACTCCGCTAGCCCCAAACCCACTCTGCTAGACCCAAAGCCACTGCGCTAGACCCAAACCCACTCCGCTAGATGCAAACCCACTCCCCCAGACCCAAACCCACTCCGCTAGACCCAAACCCACTCCGCTAGACCCAAACGCACTCCGCAGGACCCAAACCCTCTCCGGTAGCCCCAAACCCACTCCGCTAGACCCAAACCCACTCCGCTAGACTCAAACCCACTCCGCTAGGTCCAAACCCACTCCGCTAGACCCAAACCCACTCCGCTAGACCCAAACCCACTCCGCTGGACCCAAACCCAAACCCACTCCGCTAGACCCAAACCCACTCCGCTAGACCCAAACCCACTCCGCTAGCCCCAAACCCACTCCGCTAGACGCAAACCCACTCCGCTGGACCCAAACCCACTCCGCCAGACCCAAACCCAAACCCACTCCGCTAGACCCAAACCCACTCCGCTAGACGCAAACCCACTCCGCTAGACCCAAACCCACTCCGCTAGACCCAAACCCACTCAGCAAGACCCAAACCCACTCCGCTAGACCCAAACCCAGTCCGCTGGACCCAAACCTACTCCGCTAGCCCCAAACCCACTCCGCTAGACCCAAACCCACTCCACTAGACCCAAACCCACTCCGCTAGACCCAAACCCAAACCCACTCTGCTCGACCCAAACCCACACTTGCTAGACCCAAACCCAAACCCACTCCGCTAGACCCAAACCCAAACCCACTCCGCTAGACTCAAACCCACTCCGCTAGACCCAAACACACTCCGCTAGACCCAAACCCACTCCGCTAGACCCAAACCGACTCCGCTAGACCCAAACCCACTCCGCTAGACCCAAACCCACTCCGCCAGCCCCAAACCCACTCCGCTAGACCCAAACCCACTCCGCTAGACGCAAACCCACTCCGCTAGACCCAAACCCACTCCGCTAGACCCAAACCCACTCCGCTAGCCCCAAACCCACTCTGCTAGACCCAAAGCCACTGCGCTAGACCCAAACCCACTCCGCTAGATGCAAACCCACTCCCCCAGACCCAAACCCACTCCGCTAGACCCAAACCCACTCCGCTAGACCCAAACGCACTCCGCAGGACCCAAACCCACTCCGGTAGCCCCAAACCCACTCCGCTAGACCCAAACCCACTCCGCTAGACTCAAACCCTCTCCGCTAGGTCCAAACCCACTCCGCTAGACCCAAACCCACTCCGCTAGACCCAAACCCACTCCGCTGGACCCAAACCCAAACCCACTCCGCTAGACCCAAACCCACTTCGCTAGACCCAAACCCACTCCGCTAGACGGAAACACACTCCGCAAGACCCAAACCCACTCCACCAGACCCAACCCCAATCCGCTAGACCCAAACCCACTCCCCTTGACCCAAACCCACCCCGCTAGACCCAAACCCACTCTGCCAGATCCAAACCCACTCCGCTAGACCCAAACACACTCGGCTAGACCCAAACCCACTCTGCTAGACCCAAACCCACTCCGCTAGGCACAAACCCACTCCGCTAGACCCAAACCCACTCTGCTAGACCCAAACCCACTCCGCTTGACCCAAACCCACTCCGCTAAACCCAAACCCACTCAGCTAGACCCAAACCCACTCCGCTAGACCCAAACCCACTCCGCTAGACACAAACCCGCTCCGCTTGACCCAAACCCTCTCCGGTAAAACCAAACCCACTCCGCCAGACCCAAACCCACTCCGCTAGACCCAAACACACTCCGCTGGACCCAAACCCACTCCGCTATACCCAAACCCACTCCGCTAGACCCAAACCAACTCCGCAAGACCCAAACCCACTCCGCTAGACCCAAACCCACTCCGCTAGACCCAAACCCACTCCGCTAGACCCAAACCCACTCCACTAGACCCAAACACAAACCCACTCTGCTAGACCCAAACCCACTCCGCTGTACCCAAACCCAAACCCACTCCGCTGTACCCAAACCCAAACCCTCTCCGCTAGACCCAAACCCACTCCGCTAGACGCAAACCCACTCTGCTAGACCCAAACCTACTCCGCTGGACCCAAACCCAAACCCACTCCGCTAGACCCAAACCCACTCCGCTAGACCCAAACCCACTCCGCTAGACCCAAACACACTCCGCTAGACCCAAACCCACTCCGCTAGACCCAAACCCACTCCGCTAAACCCAAACCCACTCCGCTACACCCAAACCCACTCCGCTAGACCCAAACCCACTCCGCTAGACCCAAACCCACTCCGCTAGACCCAAACCCACTCCGCTAGACCCAAACCCACTCCGCTAGACCCAAACCCTCTCCGCTAGACCCAAACACAAACCCACTCTGCCAGACCCAAACCCACTCCACTCTACCCAAACCCAAACCCACTCCGCTAGACCCAAACCCAAACCCACTCCGCTAGACCCAATCCCAGTCCGCTAGACCCAAACCCACTCCGCTAGACCCAAACCCACTCCGCTAGACCCAAACCCACTCCGCTAGACCCAAACCATCTCCGCTAGACCCAAATCCACTCCGCAAGACCCAAACCCACTCCGCGAGACTCAAACCCACTCCGCCAAACCCAAACCCACTCCGCGAGACCCAAACCCACTCCGCCAGACCCAAACCCACTCCGCTAGACCCAACCCCACTCCGCTAGACCCAAACCCACTCTGCTAGACCCAAACCCACTCCGCTCGACCCAAACCAACTCCGCTAGACCCAAAGCCACTCCGCTGGACCCAAACCCAGTCCGCTAGACCCAACCCCACACCGCTCGACCCAAACCCTCTCCGCTAGACCCAAACCCACTCCGCTAGACCCAAACCCACTCCGTTAGACACAAACCCACTCCGCTAGACACAAACCCACTCCGCTAGACCCAAACCTACTCTGCTAGACCCAAACCCACTCCGCTAGACCCAAACCCACTCCGCTAGACCTAAACCCACTCCGCACGACCCAAACCCACTCCGCTAGGCCTAAACCCACTCCGCTAGACACAAACCCGGTCCGCTAGACCCAAACCCTCTCCGCTAGACCCAAACCCACTCCGCTGGACGCAAACCCACTCTGCTAGACCCAAACCTACTCCGCTAGACCCAAACCCAAACCTACTCCGCTAGACCCAAACCCACTCCGCTAGACCCAAACCCACTCCGCTAGACCCAAACACACTCCGCCAGACACAAACCCACTCCGCAAGACCCAAACCCACTCCGCTAAACCCAAACCCACTCCGCTAGACCCAAACCCACTCCGCTAGACACAAACCCACTCCGGTAGACCCAAACCCACTCCGCTAGACCCAAACCCACTCCGCTAGACCCAAACCCACTCCGCTAGACCCAAACCCACTCCACTAGACCCAAACACAAACCCACTCTGCTAGACCCAAACCCACTCCGCTGTACCCAAACCCAAACCCACTCCGCTAGACCCAAACACAAACCCACTCAGCTAGACCCAAACCCACTCCGCTAGACCCAAACCCACTCCGCTAGACCCAAACCCACTCCGCTAGACCCAAACCCACTCCGCTGGACCCAAACCCTCTCCGCTAGACCCAAACCCACTCCGCAAGACCCAAACCCACTCCGCGAGACTCAAAACCACTCCGCCAGAACCAAACCCACTCCGCGAGACCCAAACCCACTCCGCTAGACCCAAACCCACTCCGCTAGACCCAACCCCACTCCGCTAGACCCAAACCCACTCTGCTAGACCCAAACCCACTCCGCTAAACCCAAACCCACTCCGCTAGACCCAAAGCCACTCCGCTAGACCCAAACCCAGTCCGCTAGACCGAACCCCACTCCGCTCGACCCAAACCCTCTCCGCTAGACCCAAACCCACTCCGCAAGACACAAACCCACTCCGCGAGACTCAAACCCACTCCGCCAGACTAAAACCCACTCCGCGAGACACAAACATGCTCCGCTAGACCCAAACCCAGTCCGCTAGACCCAAACCCACTCCGCTAGACCCAAACCCAAACCCACTCCGCTAGACCCAAACCCAAACCCACTCCGCTAGACCCAAACCCACTCCGCTAGACCCAAACCCAGTCCGCTGGACCCAAACCTACTCCGCTAGACCCAAACCCACTCCGCTAGACCCAAACACACTCCACTAGACCCAAACCCACTCCGCTAGACCCAAACACACTCCGCTAGACCCAAACCCACTCCGCTAGACCCAAACCCACTCCGCTCGACCCAAACACACTCCGCTAGACCCAAACCCACTCCGTTAGACCCAAACCCACTCTGCTAGACCCAAACCCACTCCGCTAGACCCAAACCCACTCCGCCAGACCCAAACCCACTCCGCTGGACCCAAACCCAAACCCACTCCGCTAGACCCAAACCCACTCCGCTAGACCCAAACCCACTCCGCTAGACCGAAACCCACTCCGCTAGACCCAAACCCACTCCGCAAGACCCAAACCCACTCCACCAGACCCAAACCCACTCCGCTAGACCCAAACCCACTCCCCTTGACCCAAACCCACCCCGCCAGACCCAAACCCACTCCGCCAGATCCAAACCCACTCCGCTGGACCCAAACCCACTCCGCTAGACCCAACCCCACTCCGCTAGACACAAACCCACTCCGCCAGACCCAAACCCACTCCGCTAGACACAAACCCACTCCGCTAGACCCAAACCCACTCTGCTAGACCCAAACCCACTCCGCTAGACCCAAACCCACTCCGCTAGACCCAAACCCACTCCGCTAGACCCAAACCCACTCCGCTAGACCCAAACCCACTCCGCTAGACACAAACCCGCTCCGCTAGACCCTAACCCTCTCCGCTAGACCTAAACCCACTCCGCTAGACGCAAACCCACTCTGCTAGACCCAAACCTACTCCGCTAGACCCAAACCCAAACCCACTCCGCTAGACCCAAACCCACTCCGCTAGACCCAAACCCACTCCGCTAGACCCAAACACACTCCGCTAGACCCAAACCCACTCCGCTAGACCCAAACCCACTCCGCTAAACCGAAACCCACTCCGCTAGACCCAAACCCACTCCGGTAGACACAAACCCACTCCGCTAGACCCAAACCCACTCCGCTAGACCCAAACCCACTCCGCTAGACCCAAACCCACTCCGCTAGACCCAAACCCACTCCACTAGACCCAAACACAAACCCACTCCGCCAGACCCAAACCCACTCCGCCAGACCCAAACCCACTCCGCTAGACCCAAACTCACTCCGCTAGACCTAAACCCACTCTGCTCGACCCAAACCCACTCCGATAGATCCAAACCCACTCCGCGAGACCCAAACCCACTCCGCTAGACCGAAACCCACTCCACTAGAACCAAACCCACTCCGCTAGACCCAAACGCGCTGCGCTAGACCCAAACCCACTCCGCTAGACCTGAACCCACTCCGCTAGACCCGAACCCACTCCGCTAGACCCGAACCCACTCCGCTAGACCCGAACCCACTCCGCTAGACCCAAACCCTCTCCGCTGTACCCAAACCCACTCCGCTAGACCCAAACCAACTCCGCTAGTCCCAAACTCACTCCGCTAGAACCAAACCCACTCCGGTAGACCCAAACCCGCTCCTCTAGACCCAAACCCTCTCCGCTAGACCCAAACCCACTCCGCTAGACGCAAACCCACTCTGCTAGACCCAAACCTACTCCGCTGGACCCAAACCCAAACCCACTCCGCTAGACCCAAACCCACTCCGCTAGACCCAAACCCATTCCGCTAGACCCAAACACACTCCGCTAGACCCAAACCCACTCCGCTAGACCCAAACCCACTCCGCTAAACCCAAACCCACTCCGCTACACCCAAACCCACTCCGCTAGACCCAAACCCACTCCGCTAGACCCAAACCCACTCCGCTAGACCCAAACCCACTCCGCTGGACCCAAACCCACTCCGCTAGACCCAAACCCTCTCCGCTAGACCCAAACACAAACCCACTCTGCTAGACCCAAACCCACTCCGCTCTACCCAAACCCAAACCCACTCCGCTAGACCCAAACCCAAACCCACTCCGCTAGACCCAATCCCAGTCCGCTAGACCCAAACCCACTCCGCTAGACCCAAACCCACTCCGCTAGACCCAAACCCACTCTGCTAGACCCAAACCATCTCTGCTAGACCCAAACCCACTCCGCAAGACCCAAACCCACTCCGCGAGACTCAAACCCACTCCGCCAGACCCAAACCCACTCCGCTAGACCCAAACCCACTCCGCTAGACCCAAACCCAGTCCGCTAGACCCAAACCCACTCCGCTAGACCCAAACACAAACCCACTCCGCTAGACCCAAACCCAAACGCACTCCGCTAGACCCAAACCCACTCCGCTAGACCCAAACCCAGTCCGCTGGACCCAAACCTACTCCGCTAGCCTCAAACCCACTCCGCTAGACGCAAACCCACTCCACTAGACCCAAACCCATCCGCTAAACCCATACCCAAACCCACTCTGCTAGACCCAAACCCACTCCGCTAGAGCCAAACCCAAACCCACTCCGCTAGACCCAAACCCACTCCGCTGGACCCAAACCCAAACCCACTCCGCTGGACCCAAACCCACTCCGGCAGACCGTAACCCACTCCGCTAGACCCAAACCCACTCGGCAGGACCCAAACCCACTCGGCTAGACCCAAACCCACTCCGCTGGACCCAAACCCACTCCGCTAGACTCAAACCCACTCCGCTAGACCCAAACACACTCCGCTAGACCCAAACCCACTCCGCTAGACCCAAACCCACTCCGCTAGACCCAAGCCCACTCCGCTGGACCCAAACCCACTCCGCTAGCCCCAAAACCACTCCGTTAGACGCAAACACACTCCGCTAGACCCAAACCCACTCCGCTAGACCCAAACCCACTCCGCAAGACCCAAACCCACTCCGCTAGACCCAAACCCACTCTGCTAGACCCAAAGCCACTGCGCTAGACCCAAACCCACTCCGCTAGACGCAAACCCACTCCGGCAGACCCAAACCCACTCCGCTAGACCCAAACCCACTCCGCTAGACCCAAACCCACTCCGCAAGACCCAAACCCACTCCGGTAGCCCCAAACCCACTCCGCTAGACCCAAACCCACTCCGCTAGACCCAAACCCACTCCGCGAGACCCAAACCCACTCCGCAAGACACAAACCCACTCCGCTAGATCCAAACCCACTCCGCTAGACCCAAACACACTCCGCTAGACCCAAACCCACTCCGCTGGACCCAAACACAAACCCACTCCGCTAGACCCAAACCCACTCCGCTAGACCCAAACCCACTCCGCTAGACCGAAACCCACTCCGCTAGACCCAAACCCACTCCACAAGACCCAAACCCACTCCACTAGACCCAAACCCACTCTGGTAGACCCAAACCCACTCCGCTAGACCCAAACCCACTCCGCTAGACCCAAACCCACTCCTCGAGACCCAAACCCACTCCGCTAGACCTAAACCCACTCCGCCAGACACAAACCCGCTCCGCTAGACCCAAACCCTCTCCGCTAGACCCAAACCCACTCCGCTAGACGCAAACCCACCATGCTAGACCCAAACCTACTCCGCTAGACCCAAACCCAAACCCACTCCGCTAGACCCAAACCCACTCCGCTAGACCCAAACCCACTCCGCTAGACCCAAACACACTCCGCTAGACCCAAACCCACTCCGCTAGACCCAAACCCACTCCGCTAAACCCAAACCCACTCCGCTAGACCCAAACCCACTCCGCTAGACACAAACCCACTCCGGTAGCCCCAAACCCACTCCGCTAGACCGAAACCCACTCCGCTAGACCCAAACCCACTCCGCGAGACCCAAACCCACTCCGCAAGACACAAACCCACTCCGCTAGATCCAAACCCACTCCGCTAGACCCAAACACACTCCGCTAGACCGAAACCCACTCCGCTGGACCCAAACCCAAACCCACTCCGCTAGACCCAAACCCACTCCGCTAGACCCAAACCCACTCCGCTAGACCGAAACCCACTCCCCTTGACCCCAACCCACCCCGCTAGACCCAAACCCACTCCGCCAGATCCAAACCCACTCCGCTAGACCCAAACCCACTGCGCTAGACCCAAAACCCACTCCGCTAGACACAAACCCACTCCGCTAGACCCAAACCCACTCCGCTAGACACAAACCCACTCCGCAAGACCCAAACCCACTCTGCTAGACCCAAACCCACTCCGCTAGACCCAAACCCACTCCGCTAGACCCAAACCCACTCCTCGAGACCCAAACCCACTCCGCTAGACCTAAACCCACTCCGCCAGACACAAACCCGCTCCACTAGACCCAAACCCTCTCCGCTAGACCCAAACCCACTCCGCTAGACGCAAACCCACTCTGCTAGACCCAAACCTACTCCGCTAGACCCAAACCCAAACCCACTCCGCTAGACCCAAACCCACTCCGCTAGACCCAAACCCACTCCGCTAGACCCAAACACACTCCGCTAGACCCAAACCCACTCCGCTAGACCCAAACCCACTCCGCTAAACCCAAACCCACTCCGCTAGACCCAAACCCACTCCGCTAGACACAAACCCACTCCGCTAGACCCAAACCCACTCCGCTAGACCCAAACCCACTCCGCTAGACCCAAACCCACTCCGCTGGACCCAAACCCACTCCACTAGACCCAAACACAAACCCACTCTGCTAGACCCAAACCCACTCCGCTGTACCCAAACCCAAACCCACTCCGCTAGACCCAAACCCAAACCCACTCCGCTACACCCAAACCCACTCCGCTAGACCCAAACCCACTCCGCTAGACCCAAACCCACTCCGCTAGACCCAAACCCACTCCGCTAGACCCAAACCCTCTCCGCTAGACCCAAACCCACTCCGCTAGACCCAAACCTAGTCCGCTGGACCCAAACCTACTCCGCTAGCCCCAAACCCACTCCGCTAGACCCAAACCCACTCCACTAGACCCAAACCCACTCCGCTAGACCCAAACCCAAACCCACTCTGCTAGACCCAAACCCACTCCGCTAGACCCAAACCCAAACCCACTCCGCTAGACCCAAACCCACTCCGCTAGACCCAAACCCAAACCCACTCCGCTAGACCCAAACCCACTCCGCCAGACCGAAACCCACTCCGCTAGACCCAAACCCACTCCGCTAGACCCAAACCCACTCCGCTAGACCCAAACGCACTCCGCTGGACCCAAACCCACTCCGCTCGACTCAAGCCCACTCCGCTAGACCCAAACACACTCCGCTAGACCCAAACCCACTCCGCTAGACCCAAACCCACTCCGCTAGACCCAAACCCACTCCGCTAGACCCAAACCCACTCCGCTAGCCCCAAACCCACTCCGCTAGACGCAAACCCACTCCGCTGGACCCAAACCCACTCCGCTAGACCCAAACCCAAACCCACTCCGCTAGACCCAAACCCACTCCGCTAGACGCAAACCCACTCCGCTAGACCCAAACCCACTCCGCTAGACCCAAACCCACTCAGCAAGACCCAAACCCACTCCGCTAGACCCAAACCCAGTCCGCTGGACCCAAACCTACTCCGCTAGCCCCAAACCCACTCCGCTAGACCCAAACCCACTCCACGAGACCCAAACCCACTCCGCTGGACCCAAACCCAAACCCACTCTGCTCGACCCAAACCCACTCCGCTAGACCCAAACCCAAACCCACTCCGCTAGACCCAAACCCACTCCGCTAGACCCAAACCCAAACCCACTCCGCTAGACTCAAACCCACTCCGCTAGACCCAAACACACTCCGCTAGACCCAAACCCACTCCGCTAGACCCAAACCCACTCCGCTAGACCCAAACCCACTCCGCTAGACCCAAACCCACTCCACTAGCCCCAAACCCACTCCGCTAGACCCAAACCCACTCCGCTAGACGCAAACCCACTCCGCTAGACCCAAACCCACTCCGCTAGACCCAAACCCACTCCGCTAGCCCCAAACCCACTCTGCTAGACCCAAAGCCACTGCGCTAGACCCAAACCCACTCCGCTAGATGCAAACCCACTCCCCCAGACCCAAACCCACTCCGCTGGACCCAAACCCACTCCGCTAGACCCAAACGCACTCCGCAGGACCCAAACCCACTCCGGTAGCCCCAAACCCACTCCGCTAGACCCAAACCCACTCCGCTAGACTCAAACCCACTCCGCTAGGTCCAAACCCACTCCGCTAGACCCAAACCCACTCCGCTAGACCCAAACCCACTCCGCTGGACCCAAACCCAAACCCACTCCGCTAGACCCAAACCCACTCCGCTAGACCCAAACCCACTCCGCTAGCCCCAAACCCACTCCGCTAGACGCAAACCCACTCCGCTGGACCCAAACCCACTCCGCTAGACCCAAACCCAAACCCACTCCGCTAGACCCAAACCCACTCCGCTAGACGCAAACCCACTCCGCTAGACGCAAACCCACTCCGCTAGACCCAAACCCACTCAGCAAGACCCAAACCCACTCCGCTAGACCCAAACCCAGTCCGCTGGACCCAAACCTACTCCGCTAGCCCCAAACCCACTCCGCTAGACCCAAACCCACTCCACTAGACCCAAACCCACTCCGCTAGACCCAAACCCAAACCCACTCTGCTCGACCCAAACCCACTCTGCTAGACCCAAACCCAAACCCACTCCGCTAGACCCAAACCCAAACCCACTCCGCTAGACTCAAACCCACTCCGCTAGACCCAAACACACTCCGCTAGACCCAAACCCACTCCGCTAGACCCAAACCCACTCCGCTAGACCCAAACCCACTCCGCTAGACCCAAACCCACTCCGCTAGCCCCAAACCCACTCCGCTAGACCCAAACCCACTCCGCTAGACGCAAACCCACTCCGCTAGACCCAAACCCACTCCGCTAGACCCAAACCCACTCCGCTAGCCCCAAACCCACTCTGCTAGACCCAAAGCCACTGCGCTAGACCCAAACCCACTCCGCTAGATGCAAACCCACTCCCCCAGACCCAAACCCACTCCGCTAGACCCAAACCCACTCCGCTAGACCCAAACGCACTCCGCAGGACCCAAACCCACTCCGGTAGCCCCAAACCCACTCCGCTAGACCCAAACCCACTCCGCTAGACTCAAACCCTCTCCGCTAGGTCCAAACCCACTCCGCTAGACCCAAACCCACTCCGCTAGACCCAAACCCACTCCGCTGGACCCAAACCCAAACCCACTCCGCTAGACCCAAACCCACTCCGCTAGACCCAAACCCACTCCGCTAGACCCAAACACACTCCGCTAGACCCAAACCCTCTCCGCTAGACCCAAACCCACTCCGCAAGACCCAAACCCACTCCGCGAGACTCAAAACCACTCCGCCAGAACCAAACCCACTCCGCGAGACCCAAACCCACTCCGCTAGACCCAAACCCACTCCGCTAGACCCAACCCCACTCCGCTAGACCCAAACCCACTCTGCTAGACCCAAACCCACTCCGCTAAACCCAAACCCACTCCGCTAGACCCAAAGCCACTCCGCTAGACCCAAACCCAGTCCGCTAGACCGAACCCCACTCCGCTCGACCCAAACCCTCTCCGCTAGACCCAAACCCACTCCGCAAGACACAAACCCACTCCGCGAGACTCAAACCCACTCCGCCAGACTAAAACCCACTCCGCGAGACACAAACATGCTCCGCTAGACCCAAACCCAGTCCGCTAGACCCAAACCCACTCCGCTAGACCCAAACCCAAACCCACTCCGCTAGACCCAAACCCAAACCCACTCCGCTAGACCCAAACCCACTCCGCTAGACCCAAACCCAGTCCGCTGGACCCAAACCTACTCCGCTAGACCCAAACCCACTCCGCTAGACCCAAACACACTCCACTAGACCCAAACCCACTCCGCTAGACCCAAACACACTCCGCTAGACCCAAACCCACTCCGCTAGACCCAAACCCACTCCGCTCGACCCAAACACACTCCGCTAGACCCAAACCCACTCCGCTAGACCCAAACCCACTCCGCTCGACCCAAACCCACTCTGCTAGACCCAAACCCACTCCGCTAGACCCAAACCCACTCCGCCAGACCCAAACCCACTCCGCTGGACCCAAACCCAAACCCACTCCGCTAGACCCAAACCCACTCCGCTAGACCCAAACCCACTCCGCTAGACTGAAACCCACTCCGCTAGACCCAAACCCACTCCGCAAGACCCAAACCCACTCCACCAGACCCAAACCCACTCCGCTAGACCCAAACCCACTCCCCTTGACCCAAAACCACCCCGCCAGACCCAAACCCACTCCGCCAGATCCAAACCCACTCCGCTGGACCCAAACCCACTCCGCTAGACCCAAACCCACTCCGCTAGACACAAACCCACTCCGCCAGACCCAAACCCACTCCGCTAGACACAAACCCACTCCGCTAGACCCAAACCCACTCTGCTAGACCCAAACCCACTCCGCTAGACCCAAACCCACTCCGCTAGACCCAAACCCACTCCGCTAGACCCAAACCCACTCCGCTAGACCCAAACCCACTCCGCTAGACACAAACTCGCTCCGCTAGACCCTAACCCTCTCCGCTAGACCTAAACCCACTCCGCGAGACGCAAACCCACTCTGCTAGACCCAAACCTACTCCGCTAGACCCAAACCCAAACCCACTCCGCTAGACCCAAACCCACTCCGCTAGACCCAAACCCACTCCGCTAGACCCAAACACACTCCGCTAGACCCAAACCCACTCCGCTAGACCCAAACCCACTCCGCTAAACCGAAACCCACTCCGCTAGACCCAAACCCACTCCGGTAGACACAAACCCACTCCGCTAGACCCAAACCCACTCCGCTAGACCCAAACCCACTCCGCTAGACCCAAACCCACTCCGCTAGACCCAAACCCACTCCACTAGACCCAAACACAAACCCACTCCGCTAGACCCAAACCCACTCCGCTAGACCCAAACCCACTCCGCTAGACCCAAACTCACTCCGCTAGACCTAAACCCACTCTGCTCGACCCAAACCCACTCCGATAGATCCAAACCCACTCCGCGAGACCCAAACCCACTCCGCTAGACCGAAACCCACTCCACTAGAACCAAACCCACTCCGCTAGACCCAAACGCGCTGCGCTAGACCCAAACCCACTCCGCTAGACCTGAACCCACTCCGCTGGACCCGAACCCACTCCGCTAGACCCGAACCCACTCCGCTAGACCCGAACCCACTCCGCTAGACCCAAACCCTCTCCGCTATACCCAAACCCACTCCGCTAGACCCAAACCAACTCCGCTAGACCCAAACCCACTCCGCAAGACCCAAACCCACTCCGCTAGACCCAAACCCATTCCGCTAGACCCAAACCCACTCCGCTAGATCCAAACCCACTCCGCTAGACCCAAACCCACTCCGCTTGACCCAAACCCACTCCACTAGAACCAAACCCACTCCGCTAGACCCAAACACACTCCGCTAGACCCAAACCCACTCCGCTAGACCCAAACCCACTCCGCGAGAGGCACATCCACTCCGCTAGACCCAAACCCATTCCGCTAGACACAAACCCACTCCGCTGGACCCAAACCCACTCCGCTAGACCCAAACCCAAACCCACTCCGCTAGACCCAAACCCACGCCGCTAGACCCAATCCCACTCCGCTAGACCCAAACCCACTCCGCTAGACCCAAACCCACTCCGCTAGACCCAAACCCACTCCGCTAGATCCAAACCCACTCCGCTAGACCCAAACCCACTCCGCTAGACCTAAACCCACTCCGCTAGACCCAAACCCACTCCGCTAGACCCAATCCCACTCCGCTAGACCCAAACCCACTCCGCTAGACCCAAACCCTCTCCACTAGACCCAAACCCAAACCCACTCCGCTAGACCCAAACCCACTCCGCTAGACCCAAACCCACTCCGCTAGACCGAAACACACTCCGCGAGACCCAAACCCACTCCGCTAGACCCAAACCCACTCCGCGAGACCCAAACCCACTCTGCTAGACCCAAACCCACTCCGCTAGATCCAAACCCAAACCCACTCCGCTAGACCCAAACCCACTCCGCTAGACCCAAACCCAAACCCACTCCGCTAGACCCAAACCACTCCGGCAGACCGAAACCCACTCCGCCAGACCCAAACCCACTCCGCTAGACCCAAACCCACTCCGCTAGACCCAAACCCACTCCGCTGGACCCAAACCCATTCCGCTAGACTCAAACCCACTCCGCTAGACCCAAACACACTCCGCCAGACCCAAACCCACTCCGCTAGACCCAAACCCACTCCGCTAGACCCAAACCCACTCCGCTAGACCCAAACCCACTCCGCTAGCCCCAAACCCACTCCGCTAGACGCAAACCCACTCCGCTAGACCCAAACCCACTCCGCTAGACCCAAACCCACTCCGCTGGACCCAAACCCAAACCCACTCCGCTAGACCCAAACCCACTCCGCTAGACCCAAACCCACTCCGCCAGACCGAAACCCACTCCGCTAGACCCAAACCCCATCCGCTAGACACAAACCCACTCCACCAGCCCAATCCCACTCCGTTAGACCCAAACCCACTCCCCTTGACCCAAACCCACCCCGCTAGACCCAAACCCACTCCGCCAGATCCAAACCCACTCCGCTAGACCCAAACCCACTCCGCTAGACCCAAACCCACTCCGTTAGACACAAACCCACTCCGCCAGACCCAAACCCACTCCGCTAGACACAAACCCACTCCGCTAGACCCAAACCTACTCTGCTAGACCCAAACCCACTCCGCTAGACCCAAACCCACTCCGCTAGACCTAAACCCACTCCGCACGACCCAAACCCACTCCGCTAGGCCTAAACCCACTCCGCTAGACACAAACCCGGTCCGCTAGACCCAAGCCCTCTCCGCTAGACCCAAACCCACTCCGCTAGACGCAAACCCACTCTGCTAGACCCAAACCTACTCCGCTAGACCCAAACCCAAACCTACTCCGCTAGACCCAAACCCACTCCGCTAGACCCAAACCCACTCCGCTAGACCCAAACACACTCCGCCAGACCCAAACCCACTCCGCTAGACCCAAACCCACTCCGCTAAACCCAAACCCACCCCGCTAGACCCAAACCCACTCCGCCAGATCCAAACCCACTCCGCTAGACCCAAACCCACTCCGCTAGACCCAAACCCACTCCGTTAGACACAAACCCACTCCGCCAGACCCAAACCCACTCCGCTAGACACAAACCCACTCCGCTAGACCCAAACCTACTCTGCTAGACCCAAACCCACTCCGCTAGACCCAAACCCACTCCGCTAGACCTAAACCCACTCCGCACGACCCAAACCCACTCCGCTAGGCCTAAACCCACTCCGCTAGACACAAACCCGGTCCGCTAGACCCAAACCCTCTCCGCTAGACCCAAACCCACTCCGCTAGACGCAAACCCACTCTGCTAGACCCAAACCTACTCCGCTAGACCCAAACCCAAACCTACTCCGCTAGACCCAAACCCACTCCGCTAGACCCAAACCCACTCCGCTAGACCCAAACACACTCCGCCAGACCCAAACCCACTCCGCTAGACCCAAACCCACTCCGCTAAACCCAAACCCACTCCGCTAGACCCAAACCCACTCCGCTAGACACAAACCCACTCCGGTAGACCCAAACCCACTCCGCTGGACCCAAACCCACTCCGCTAGACCCAAACCCACTCCGCTAGACCCAAACCCACTCCACCAGACCCAAACACAAACCCACTCTGCTAGACCCAAACCCACTCCGCTGTACCCAAACCCAAACCCACTCCGCTAGACCCAAACCCAAACCCACTCCGCTAGACCCAAACCCACTCCGCTAGACCCAAACCCACTCCGCTAGACCCAAACCCACTCCGCTAGACCCAAACCCACTCCGCTAGACCCAAACCCTCTCCGCTAGACCCAAACCCACTCCGCAAGACCCAAACCCACTCCGCGAGACTCAAAACCACTCCGCCAGAACCAAACCCACTCCGCGAGACCCAAACCCACTCCGCTAGACCCAAACCCACTCCGCTAGACCCAACCCCACTCCGCTAGACCCAAACCCACTCTGCTAGACCCAAACCCACTCCGCTAAACCCAAACCCACTCCGCTAGACCCAAAGCCACTCCGCTAGACCCAAACCCAGTCCGCTAGACCGAACCCCACTCCGCTCGACCCAAACCCTCTCCGCTAGACCCAAACCCACTCCGCAAGACACAAACCCACTCCGCGAGACTCAAACCCACTCCGCCAGACTAAAACCCACTCCGCGAGACACAAACATGCTCCGCTAGACCCAAACCCAGTCCGCTAGACCCAAACCCACTCCGCTAGACCCAAACCCAAACCCACTCCGCTAGACCCAAACCCAAACCCACTCCGCTAGACCCAAACCCACTCCGCTAGACCCAAACACACTCCGCCAGACCCAAACCCACTCCGCTAGACCCAAACCCACTCCGCTAAACCCAAACCCACTCCGCTAGACCCAAACCCACCCCGCTAGACACAAACCCACTCCGGTAGACCCAAACCCACTCCGCTGGACCCAAACCCACTCCGCTAGACCCAAACCCACTCCGCTAGACCCAAACCCACTCCACCAGACCCAAACACAAACCCACTCTGCTAGACCCAAACCCACTCCGCTGTACCCAAACCCAAACCCACTCCGCTAGACCCAAACCCACTCCGCTAGACCCAAACCCACTCCGCTAGACCCAAACCCACTCCGCTAGACCCAAACCCACTCCGCTAGACCCAAACCCACTCCGCTAGACCCAAACCCTCTCCGCTAGACCCAAACCCACTCCGCAAGACCCAAACCCACTCCGCGAGACTCAAAACCACTCCGCCAGAACCAAACCCACTCCGCGAGACCCAAACCCACTCCGCTAGACCCAAACCCACTCCGCTAGACCCAACCCCACTCCGCTAGACGCAAACCCACTCTGCTAGACCCAAACCCACTCCGCTAAACCCAAACCCACTCCGCTAGACCCAAAGCCACTCCGCTAGACCCAAACCCAGTCCGCAAGACCGAACCCCACTCCGCTCGACCCAAACCCTCTCCGCTAGACCCAAACCCACTCCGCAAGACACAAACCCACTCCGCGAGACTCAAACCCAGTCCGCCAGACTAAAACCCACTCCGCGAGACACAAACATGCTCCGCTAGACCCAAACCCAGTCCGCTAGACCCAAACCCACTCCGCTAGACCCAAACCCAAACCCACTCCGCTAGACCCAAACCCAAACCCACTCCGCTAGACCCAAACCCACTCCGCTAGACCCAAACCCAGTCCGCTGGACCCAAACCTACTCCGCTAGACCCAAACCCACTCCGCTAGACCCAAACACACTCCACTAGACCCAAACCCACTCCGCTAGACCCAAACACACTCCGCTAGACCCAAACCCACTCCGCTAGACACAAACCCACTCCGCTCGACCCAAACACACTCCGCTAGACCCAAACCCACTCCGCTAGACGCAAACCCACTCCGCTCGACCCAAACCCACTCTGCTAGACCCAAACCCACTCCGCTAGACCCAAACCCACTCCGCTAGACCCAAACCCACTCCGCTGGACCCAAACCCAAACCCACTCCGCTAGACCCAAACCCACTCCGCTAGACCCAAACCCACTCCGCTAGACCCAAACCCACTCCGCTAGACCCAAACCCACTCCGCAAGACCCAAACCCACTCCACCAGACCCAAACCCACTCCGCTAGACCCAAACCCACTCCCCTTGACCCAAACCCACCCCGCCAGACCCAAACCCACTCCGCCAGATCCAAACCCACTCCGCTAGACCCAAACCCAGTCCGCAAGACCGAACCCCACTCCGCTCGACCCAAACCCTCTCCGCTAGACCCAAACCCACTCCGCAAGACACAAACCCACTCCGCGAGACTCAAACCCACTCCGCCAGACTAAAACCCACTCCGCGAGACACAAACATGCTCCGCTAGACCCAAACCCAGTCCGCTAGACCCAAACCCACTCCGCTAGACCCAAACCCAAACCCACTCCGCTAGACCCAAACCCAAACCCACTCCGCTAGACCCAAACCCACTCCGCTAGACCCAAACCCAGTCCGCTGGACCCAAACCTACTCCGCTAGACCCAAACCCACTCCGCTAGACCCAAACACACTCCACTAGACCCAAACCCACTCCGCTAGACCCAAACACACTCCGCTAGACCCAAACCCACTCCGCTAGACACAAACCCACTCCGCTCGACCCAAACACACTCCGCTAGACCCAAACCCACTCCGCTAGACGCAAACCCACTCCGCTCGACCCAAACCCACTCTGCTAGACCCAAACCCACTCCGCTAGACCCAAACCCACTCCGCTAGACCCAAACCCACTCCGCTGGACCCAAACCCAAACCCACTCCGCTAGACCCAAACCCACTCCGCTAGACCCAAACCCACTCCGCTAGACCCAAACCCACTCCGCTAGACCCAAACCCACTCCGCAAGACCCAAACCCACTCCACCAGACCCAAACCCACTCCGCTAGACCCAAACCCACTCCCCTTGACCCAAACCCACCCCGCCAGACCCAAACCCACTCCGCCAGATCCAAACCCACTCCGCTAGACCCAAACCCACTCCGCTAGACCCAAACCCACTCCGCTAGACACAAACCCACTCCGCCAGACCCAAACCCACTCCGCTAGACACAAACCCACTCCGCTAGACCCAAACCCACTCTGCTAGACCCAAACCCACTCCGCTAGACCCAAACCCACTCCGCTAGACCCAAACCCACTCCGCTAGACCCAAACCCACTCCGCTAGACCCAAACCCACTCCGCTAGACCCAAACCCGCTCCGCTAGACCCTAACCCTCTCCGCTAGACCCAAACCCACTCCGCTAGACCCAAACCCACTCCGCTAGACCCAAACACACTCCGCTAGACCCAAACCCACTCCGCTAGACCCAAACCCACTCCGCTAAACCGAAACCCACTCCGCTAGACCCAAACCCACTCCGGTAGACACAAACCCACTCCGCTAGACCCAAACCCACTCCGCTAGACCCAAACCCACTCCGCTAGACCCAAACCCACTCCGCTAGACCCAAACCCACTCCACTAGACCCAAACACAAACCCACTCCGCTAGACCCAAACCCACTCCGCTAGACCCAAACCCACTCCGCTAGACCCAAACCCACTCCGCTAGACCCAAACCCACTCCGCTGGACCCAAACCCATTCCGCTAGACTCAAACCCACTCCGCTAGACCCAAACACACTCCGCCAGACCCAAACCCACTCCGCTAGACCCAAACCCACTCCGCTAGACCCAAACCCACTCCGCTAGACCCAAACCCACTCCGCTAGCCCCAAACCCACTCCGCTAGACGCAAACCCACTCCGCCAGACCCAAACCCACTCCGCTAGACCCAAACCCACTCCGCTAGACCCAAATCCACTCCGCTAGACCCAAACCCACTCCGCTAGACCCAAACCCACTCTGCCAGACCCAAAGCCATTGCGCTGGACCCAAACCCACTCCGCTAGACGCAAACCCACTCCGCCAGACCCAAACCCACTCCGCTAGACCCAAACCCACTCCACTGGACCCAAACCCACTCCGCAAGACCCAAACCCACTCCGGTAGCCCCAAACCCACTCCGCTAGACCCAAACCCACTCCGCTAGACCCAAACCCACTCCGCGAGACCCAAACCCACTCCGCAAGACACAAACCCACTCCGCTAGATCCAAACCCACTCCGCTAGACCCAAACACACTCCGCTAGACCCAAACCCACTCCGCTGGACCCAAACCCAAACCCACTCCGCTAGACCCAAACCCACTCCGCTAGACCCAAACCCACTCCGCCAGACCGAAACCCACTCCGCTAGACCCAAACCCCATCCGCTAGACACAAACCCACTCCACCAGCCCAAACCCACTCCGCTAGACCCAAACCCACTCCCCTTGACCCAAACCCACCCCGCTAGACCCAAACCCACTCCGCCAGATCCAAACCCACTCCGCTAGACCCAAACCCACTCCGCTAGACCCAAACCCACTCCGTTAGACACAAACCCACTCCGCCAGACCCAAACCCACTCCGCTAGACACAAACCCACTCCGCTAGACCCAAACCTACTCTGCTAGACCCAAACCCACTCCGCTGGACCCAAACCCACTCCGCTAGACCTAAACCCACTCCGCACGACCCAAACCCACTCCGCTAGGCCTAAACCCACTCCGCTAGACACAAACCCGGTCCGCTAGACCCAAACCCTCTCCGCTAGACCCAAACCCACTCCGCTAGACGCAAACCCACTCTGCTAGACCCAAACCTACTCCGCTAGACCCAAACCCAAACCTACTCCGCTAGACCCAAACCCACTCCGCTAGACCCAAACCCACTCCGCTAGACCCAAACACACTCCGCCAGACCCAAACCCACTCCGCTAGACCCAAACCCACTCCGCTAAACCCAAACCCACTCCGCTAGACCCAAACCCACTCCGCTAGACACAAACCCACTCCGGTAGACCCAAACCCACTCCGCTGGACCCAAACCCACTCCGCTAGACCCAAACCCACTCCGCTAGACCCAAACCCACTCCACCAGACCCAAACACAAACCCACTCTGCTAGACCCAAACCCACTCCGCTGTACCCAAACCCAAACCCACTCCGCTAGACCCAAACCAAACCCACTCCGCTAGACCCAAACCCACTCCGCTAGACCCAAACCCACTCCGCTAGACCCAAACCCACTCCGCTAGACCCAAACCCACTCCGCTAGACCCAAACCCTCTCCGCTAGACCCAAACCCACTCCGCAAGACCCAAACCCACTCCGCGAGACTCAAAACCACTCCGCCAGAACCAAACCCACTCCGCGAGACCCAAACCCACTCCGCTAGACCCAAACCCACTCCGCTAGACCCAACCCCACTCCGCTAGACCCAAACCCACTCTGCTAGACCCAAACCCACTCCGCTAAACCCAAACCCACTCCGCTAGACCCAAAGCCACTCCGCTAGACCCAAACCCAGTCCGCTAGACCGAACCCCACTCCGCTCGACCCAAACCCTCTCCGCTAGACCCAAACCCACTCCGCAAGACACAACCCCACTCCGCGAGACTCAAACCCACTCCGCCAGACTAAAACCCACTCCGCGAGACACAAACATGCTCCGCTAGACCCAAACCCAGTCCGCTAGACCCAAACCCACTCCGCTAGACCCAAACCCAAACCCACTCCGCTAGACCCAAACCCAAACCCACTCCGCTAGACCCAAACCCACTCCGCTAGACCCAAACCCAGTCCGCTGGACCCAAACCTACTCCGCTAGACCCAAACCCACTCCGCTAGACCCAAACACACTCCACTAGACCCAAACCCACTCCGCTAGACCCAAACACACTCCGCTAGACCCAAACCCCCTCCGCTAGACCCAAACCCACTCCGCTCGACCCAAACACACTCCGCTAGACCCAAACCCACTCCGCTAGACGCAAACCCACTCCGCTCGACCCAAACCCACTCTGCTAGACCCAAACCCACTCCGCTAGACCGAACCCCACTCCGCTCGACCCAAACCCTCTCCGCTAGACCCAAACCCACTCCGCAAGACACAAACCCACTCCGCGAGACTCAAACCCACTCCGCCAGACTAAAACCCACTCCGCGAGACACAAACATGCTCCGCTAGACCCAAACCCAGTCCACTAGACCCAAACCCACTCCGCTAGACCCAAACCCAAACCCACTCCGCTAGACCCAAACCCAAACCCACTCCGCTAGACCCAAACCCACTCCGCTAGACCCAAACCCAGTCCGCTGGACCCAAACCCAGTCCGCTGGACCCAAACCCACTCCGCTAGACCCAATCCCACTCCGCTAGACCCAAACCCACTCATAGAAACATAGAAACATAGAAAATAGGTGCACGAGTAGGCCATTCGGCCCTTCGAGCCTGCACCGCCATTCAATGTGATCATGGCTGATCATCCAACTCAGTATCCCGTACCTGCCTTCTCTCCATACCCCCTGATCCCTTTAGCCACAAGTGCCACATCTAACGCCCTCTTAAATATAGCCAATGAACTGGCCTCAACTACCTTCTGTGGCAGAGAATTCCAGAGACTCACCACTCTGACCCAAACCCAAACCCACTCCGCTAGACCCAAACCCACTCCGCTAGACCCAAACCCACTCCGCTAGACCGAAACCCACTCCGCGAGACCCAAACCCACTCCGCTAGACCCAAACCCACTCCGCGAGACCCAAACCCAAACCCACTCTGCTAGACCCAAACCCACTCCGCTAGATCCAAACCCAAACCCACTCCGCTAGACCCAAACCCACTCCGCTAGACCCAAACCCAAACCCACTCCGCTAGACCCAAACCACTCCGGCAGACCGAAACCCACTCCGCTAGACCCAAACCCACTCCGCTAGACCCAAACCCACTCCGCTAGACCCAAACCCACTCCGCTGGACCCAAACCCATTCCGCTAGACTCAAACCCACTCCGCTCGACCCAAACACACTCCGCCAGACCCAAACCCACTCCGCTAGACCCAAACCCACTCCGCCAGCCCCAAACCCACTCCGCTAGACGCAAACCCACTCCGCTAGACCCAAACCCACTCCGCTAGACCCAAACCCACTCCGCTAGACCCAAATCCACTCCGCTAGACCCAAACCCACTCCGCTAGACCCAAACCCACTCTGCCAGACCCAAAGCCACTGCGCTAGACCCAAACCCACTCCGCTAGACGCAAACCCACTCCGCCAGACCCAAACCCACTCCGCTAGACCCAAACCCACTCCACTGGACCCAAACCCACTCCGCAAGACCCAAACCCACTCCGGTAGCCCCAAACCCACTCCGCTAGACCCAAACCCACTCCGCTAGACCCAAACCCACTCCGCGAGATCCAAACCCACTCCGCAAGACACAAACCCACTCCGCCAGATCCAAACCCACTCCGCTAGACCCAAACACACTCCGCTAGACCCAAACCCACTCCGCTGGACCCAAACCCAAACCCACTCCGCTAGACCCAAACCCACTCCGCTAGACCCAAACCCACTCCGCCAGACCGAAACCCACTCCGCTAGACCCAAACCCCATCCGCTAGACACAAACCCACTCCACCAGCCCAAACCCACTCCGCTAGACCCAAACCCACTCCCCTTGACCCAAACCCACCCCGCTAGACCCAAACCCACTCCGCCAGATCCAAACCCACTCCGCTAGACCCAAACCCACTCCGCTAGACCCAAACCCACTCCGTTAGACACAAACCCACTCTGCCAGACCCAAACCCACTCCGCTAGACACAAACCCACTCCGCTAGACCCAAACCTACTCTGCTAGACCCAAACCCACTCCGCTAGACCCAAACCCACTCCGCTAGACCTAAACCCACTCCGCACGACCCAAACCCACTCCGCTAGGCCTAAACCCACTCCGCTAGACACAAACCCGGTCCGCTAGACCCAAACCCTCTCCGCTAGACCCAAACCCACTCCGCTAGACGCAAACCCACTCTGCTAGACCCAAACCTACTCCGCTAGACCCAAACCCAAACCTACTCCGCTAGACCCAAACCCACTCCGCTAGACCCAAACCCACTCCGCTAGACCCAAACACACTCCGCCAGACCCAAACCCACTCCGCTAGACCCAAACCCACTCCGCTAAACCCAAACCCACTCCGCTAGACCCAAACCCACTCCGCTAGACACAAACCCACTCCGGTAGACCCAAACCCACTCCGCTGGACCCAAACCCACTCCGCTAGACCCAAACCCACTCCGCTAGACCCAAACCCACTCCACCAGACCCAAACACAAACCCACTCTGCTAGACCCAAACCCACTCCGCTGTACCCAAACCCAAACCCACTCCGCTAGACCCAAACCCAAACCCACTCCGCGAGACCCAAACCCACTCCGCTAGACCCAAACCCACTCCGCTAGACCCAAACCCACTCCGCTAGACCCAAACCCACTCCGCCAGATCCAAACCCACTCCGCTAGACCCAAACACACTCCGCTAGACCCAAACCCACTCCGCTGGACCCAAACCCAAACCCACTCCGCTAGACCCAAACCCACTCCGCTAGACCCAAACCCACTCCGCCAGACCGAAACCCACTCCGCTAGACCCAAACCCCATCCGCTAGACACAAACCCACTCCACCAGCCCAAACCCACTCCGCTAGACCCAAACCCACTCCCCTTGACCCAAACCCACCCCGCTAGACCCAAACCCACTCCGCCAGATCCAAACCCACTCCGCTAGACCCAAACCCACTCCGCTAGACCCAAACCCACTCCGTTAGACACAAACCCACTCTGCCAGACCCAAACCCACTACGCTAGACACAAACCCACTCCGCTAGACCCAAACCTACTCTGCTAGACCCAAACCCACTCCGCTAGACCCAAACCCACTCCGCTAGACCTAAACCCACTCCGCACGACCCAAACCCACTCCGCTAGGCCTAAACCCACTCCGCTAGACGCAAACCCACTCTGCTAGACCCAAACCTACTCCGCTAGACCCAAACCCAAACCTACTCCGCTAGACCCAAACCCACTCCGCTAGACCCAAACCCACTCCGCTAGACCCAAACACACTCCGCCAGACCCAAACCCACTCCGCTAGACCCAAACCCACTCCGCTAAACCCAAACCCACTCCGCTAGACCCAAACCCACTCCGCTAGACACAAACCCACTCCGGTAGACCCAAACCCACTCCGCTGGACCCAAACCCACTCCGCTAGACCCAAACCCACTCCGCTAGACCCAAACCCACTCCACCAGACCCAAACACAAACCCACTCTGCTAGACCCAAACCCACTCCGCTGTACCCAAACCCAAACCCACTCCGCTAGACCCAAACCCAAACCCACTCCGCGAGACCCAAACCCACTCCGCTAGACCCAAACCCACTCCGCTAGACCCAAACCCACTCCGCTAGACCCAAACCCACTCCGCTAGACCCAAACCCTCTCCGCTAGACCCAAACCCACTCCGCAAGACCCAAACCCACTCCGCGAGACTCAAAACCACTCCGCCAGAACCAAACCCACTCCGCGAGACCCAAACCCACTCCGCTAGACCCAAACCCACTCCGCTAGACCCAACCCCACTCCGCTAGACCCAAACCCACTCTGCTAGACCCAAACCCACTCCGCTAAACCCAAACCCACTCCGCTAGACCCAAAGCCACTCCGCCAGACCCAAACCCAGTCCGCTAGACCGAACCCCACTCCGCTCGACCCAAACCCTCTCCGCTAGACCCAAACCCACTCCGCAAGACACAAACCCACTCCGCGAGACTCAAACCCACTCCGCCAGACTAAAACCCACTCCGCGAGACACAAACATGCTCCGCTAGACCCAAACCCAGTCCGCTAGAGCCAAACCCACTCCGCTAGACCCAAACCCAAACCCACTCCGCTAGACCCAAACCGAAACCCACTCCGCGAGACCCAAACCCACTCCGCTAGACCCAAACCCAGTCCGCTGGACCCAAACCTGCTCCGCTAGACCCAAACCCACTCCGCTAGACGCAAACACACTCCACTAGACCCAAACCCACTCCGCTAGACCCAAACACACTCCGCTAGACCCAAACCCACTCCGCTAGACCCAAACCCACTCCGCTCGACCCAAACACACTCCGCTAGACCCAAACCCACTCCGCTAGACGCAAACCCACTCCGCTCGACCCAAACCCACTCTGCTAGACCCAAACCCACTCCGCCAGACCCAAACCCACTCCGCTAGACCCAAACCCACTCCGCTGGACCCAAACCCAAACCCACTCCGCTAGACCCAAACCCACTCCGCTAGACCCAAACCCACTCCGCTAGACCCAAACCCACTCCGCTAGACCCAAACCCACTCCGCAAGACCCAAACCCACTCCACCAGACCGAAACCCACTCCGCTAGACCCAAACCCACTCCCCTTGACCCAAACCCACCCCGCCAGACCCAAACCCACTCCGCCAGATCCAAACCCACTCCGCTAGACCCAAACCCACTCCGCTAGACCCAAACCCACTCCGCTAGACACAAACCCACTCCGCCAGACCCAAACCCACTCCGCTAGACACAAACCCACTCCGCTAGACCCAAACCCACTCTGCTAGACCCAAACCCACTCCGCTAGACCCAAACCCACTCCGCTAGACCCAAACCCACTCCGCTAGACCCAAACCCACTCCGCTAGACCCAAACACACTCCGCTAGACCCAAACCCGCTCCGCTGGACCCTAACCCTCTCCGCTAGACCTAAACCCACTCCGCTAGACGCAAACCCACTCTGCTAGACCCAAACCTACTCCGCTAGACCCAAACCCAAACCCACTCCGCTAGACCCAAACCCACTCCGCTAGACCCAAACCCACTCCGCTAGACCCAAACACACTCCGCTAGACCCAAACCCACTCCGCTAGACCCAAACCCACTCCGCTAAACCGAAACCCACTCCGCTAGACGCAAACCCACTCCGGTAGACACAAACCCACTCCACTAGACCCAAACCCACTCCGCTAGACCCAAACCCACTCCGCTAGACCCAAACCCACTCCACTAGACCCAAACACAAACCCACTCCGCTAGACCCAAACCCACTCCGCTAGACCCAAACCCGCTCCGCTAGACCCAAACCCTCTCCACTAGACCCAAACCCAAACCCACTCCGCTAGACCCAAACCCACTCCGCTAGACCCAAACCCACTCCGCTAGACCGAAACCCACTCCGCGAGACCCAAACCCACTCCGCTAGACCCAAACCCACTCCGCGAGACCCAAACCCAAACCCACTCTGCTAGACCCAAACCCACTCCGCTAGATCCAAACCCAAACCCACTACGCTAGACCCAAACCCACTCCGCTAGACCCAAACCCAAACCCACTCCGCTAGACCCAAACCACTCCGGCAGACCGAAACCCACTCCACTAGACCCAAACCCACTCCGCTTGACCCAAACCCACTCCGCTAGACCCAAACCCACTCCGCTGGACCCAAACCCATTCCGCTAGACCCAAACACACTCCGCCAGACCCAAACCCACTCCGCTAGACCCAAACCCACTCCGCTAGACCCAAACCCACTCTGCTAGACCCAAACCCACTCCACTGGACCCAAACCCACTCCGCAAGACCCAAACCCACTCCGGTAGCCCCAAACCCACTCCGCTAGACCCAAACCCACTCCGCTAGACCCAAACCCACTCCGCGAGACCCAAACCCACTCCGCAAGACACAAACCCACTCCGCTAGATCCAAACCCACTCCGCTAGACCCAAACACACTCCGCTAGACCCAAACCCACTCCGCTGGACCCAAACCCAAACCCACTCCGCTAGACCCAAACCCACTCCGCTAGACCCAAACCCACTCCGCCAGACCGAAACCCACTCCGCTAGACCCAAACCCCATCCGCTAGACACAAACCCACTCCACCAGCCCAAACCCACTCCGCTAGACCCAAACCCACTCCCCTTGACCCAAACCCACCCCGCTAGACCCAAACCCACTCCGCCAGATCCAAACCCACTCCGCTAGACCCAAACCCACTCCGCTAGACCCAAACCCACTCCGTTAGACACAAACCCACTCCGCCAGACCCAAACCCACTCCGCTAGACACAAACCCACTCCGCTGGACCCAAACCTACTCTGCTAGACCCAAACCCACTCCGCTAGACCCAAACCCACTCCACTAGACCTAAACCCACTCCGCACGACCCAAACCCACTCCGCTAGGCCTAAACCCACTCCGCTAGACACAAACCCGGTCCGCTAGACCCAAACCCTCTCCGCTAGACCCAAACCCACTCCGCTAGACGCAAACCCACTCTGCTAGACCCAAACCTACTCCGCTAGACCCCAACCCAAACCTACTCCGCTAGACCCAAACCCACTCCGCTAGACCCAAACCCACTCCGCTAGACCCAAACACACTCCGCCAGACCCAAACCCAGTCCGCTAGACCCAAACCCACTCCGCTAAACCCAAACCCACTCCGCTAGACCCAAACCCACTCCGCTAGACACAAACCCACTCCGGTAGACCCAAACCCACTCCGCTGGACCCAAACCCACTCCGCTAGACCCAAACCCACTCCGCTAGACCCAAACCCACTCCACCAGACCCAAACACAAACCCACTCTGCTAGACCCAAACCCACTCCGCTGTACCCAAACCCAAACCCACTCCGCTAGACCCAAACCCAAACCCACTCCGCTAGACCCAAACCCACTCCGCTAGACCCAAACCCACTCCGCTAGACCCAAACCCACTCCGCTAGACCCAAACCCACTCCGCTAGACCCAAACCCTCTCCGCTAGACCCAAACCCACTCCGCAAGACCCAAACCCACTCCGCGAGACTCAAAACCACTCCGCCAAAACCAAACAAACTCCGCGAGACCCAAACCCACTCCGCTAGACCCAAACCCACTCCGCTAGACCCAACCCCACTCCGCTAGACCCAAACCCACTCTGCTAGACCCAAACCCACTCCGCTAAACCCAAACCCACTCCGCTAGACCCAAAGCCACTCCGCTAGACCCAAACCCAGTCCGCTAGACCGAACCCCACTCCGCTCGACCCAAACCCTCTCCGCTAGACCCAAACCCACTCCGCAAGACACAAACCCACTCCGCGAGACTCAAACCCACTCCGCCAGACTAAAACCCACTCCGCGAGACACAAACATGCTCCGCTAGACCCAAACCCAGTCCGCTAGACCCAAACCCACTCCGCTAGACCCAAACCCAAACCCACTCCGCTAGACCCAAACCCAAACCCACTCCGCTAGACCCAAACCCACTCCGCTAGACCCAAACCCAGTCCGCTGGACCCAAACCTACTCCGCTAGACCCAAACCCACTCCGCTAGACCCAAACCCACTCCGCTCGACCCAAACACACTCCGCTAGACCCAAACCCACTCCGCTAGACGCAAACCCACTCCGCTCGACCCAAACCCACTCTGCTAGACCCAAACCCACTCCGCTAGACCCAAACCCACTCCGCTAGACCCAAACCCACTCCGCTGGACCCAAACCCAAACCCACTCCGCTAGACCCAAACCCACTCCGCTAGACCCAAACCCACTCCGCTAGACCCAAACCCACTCCGCTAGACCCAAACCCACTCCGCAAGACCCAAACCCACTCCACCAGACCCAAACCCACTCCGCTAGACCCAAACCCACTCCCCTTGACCCAAACCCACCCCGCCAGACCCAAACCCACTCCGCTAGACCCAAACCCACTCCGCTAGACACAAACCCACTCCGCCAGACCCAAACCCACTCCGCTAGACACAAACCCACTCCGCTAGACCCAAACCCACTCCGCTAGACCCAAACCCACTCCGCTAGACCCAAACCCACTCCGCTAGACCCAAACCCACTCCGCTAGACCCAAACCCACTCCGCTAGACCCAAACCCACTCCGCTAGACCCAAACCCGCTCCGCTAGACCCTAACCCTCTCCGCTAGACCTAAACCCACTCCGCTAGACGCAAACCCACTCTGCTAGACCCAAACCTACTCCGCTAGACCCAAACCCAAACCCAAACCCACTCCGCTAGACCCAAACCCACTCCGCTAGACCCAAACCCACTCCGCTAGACCCAAACACACTCCGCTAGACCCAAACCCACTCCGCTAGACCCAAACCCACTCCGCTAAACCGAAACCCACTCCGCTAGACCCAAACCCACTCCGGTAGACACAAACCCACTCCGCTAGACCCAAACCCACTCCGCTAGACCCAAACCCACTCCGCTAGACCCAAACCCACTGCGCTAGACCCAAACCCACTCCACTAGACCCAAACACAAACCCACTCCGCTAGACCCAAACCCACTCCGCTAGACCCAAACCCACTCCGCTAGACCCAAACTCACTCCGCTAGACCTGAACCCACTCTGCTCGACCCAAACCCACTCCGATAGATCCAAACCCACTCCGCGAGACCCAAACCCACTCCGCTAGACCGAAACCCACTCCACTAGAACCAAACCCACTCCGCTAGACCCAAACGCGCTGCGCTAGACCCAAACCCACTCCGCTAGACCTGAACCCACTCCGCTAGACCCGAACCCACTCCGCTAGACCCGAACCCACTCCGCTAGACCCAAACCCACTCCGCTAGACCCAAACCCTCGCCGCTATAACCAAACCCACTCCGCTAGACCCAAACCAACTCCGCTAGACCCAAACCCACTCCGCAAGACCCAAACCCACTCCGCCAGACCCAAACCCACTCCGCTAGACCCAAACCCACTCCGCTAGATCCAAACCCACTCCGCTAGACCCAAACCCACTCCGCTTGACCCAAACCCACTCCACTAGAACCAAACCCACTCCGCTAGACCCAAACACACTCTGCTAGACCCAAACCCACTCCGCTAGACCCAAACCCACTCCGCGAGAGGCACATCCACTCCGCTAGACCCAAACCCATTCCGCTAGACCCAAACCCACTCCGCTGGAGCCAAACCCACTCCGCTAGACCCAAACCCAAACCCACTCCGCTAGACCCAAACCCACGCCGCTAGACCCAATCCCACTCCGCTAGACCCAAACCCACTCCGCTAGACCCAAACCCACTCCGCTAGACCCAAACCCACTCCGCTAGATCCAAACCCACGCCGCTAGACCCAAACCCACTCCGCTAGACCTAAACCCACTCCGCTAGACCCAAACCCACTCCGCTAGACCCAATCCCACTCCGCTAGACCCAAACCCACTCCGCTAGACCCAAACACTCTCCACTAGACCCAAACCCAAACCCACTCCGCTAGACCCAAACCCACTCCGCTAGACCCAAACCCACTCCGCCAGACCCAAACCCACTCCGCTAGACCCAAACCCACTCCGCTAGACCCAAACCCACTCCGCTAGACCCAATCCCACTCCGCCAAACCCAAACCCTCACCGCTAGACCCAAACCCAAACCCACTCCGCTAGACCCAAACCCACTCCGCTAGACCCAAACCCACTCCGCTAGACCCAAACCCACTCCGCTAGACCTAAACCCACTCTGCTAGACCCAAACCCACTCCGATAGATCCAAACCCACTCCGCTAGACCCAAACCCACTCCGCTAGACCGAAACCCACTCCACTAGAACCAAACCCACTCCGCTAGACCCAAACGCGCTGCGCTAGACCCAAACCCACTCCGCTAGACCTGAACCCACTCCGCTAGACCCGAACCCACTCCGCTAGACCCGAACCCACTCCGCTAGACCCAAACCCACTCCGCTAGACCCAAACCCACTCCGCTATACCCAAACCCACTCCGCTAGACCCAAACCCACTCCGTTAGACCCAAACCCACTCCGCTAGATCCAAACCCACTCCGCTAGATCCAAACCCACTCCGCTGGACCCAAACCCACTCCACTAGAACCAAACCCACTCCGCTAGACACAAACCCAATCGGCTAGACCCAAACCCATCCGCTGGACCCAAACCAACTCCGCTAGACCCAAACCCACAACGCTAGACCCAAACCCACAACGCTAGACCCAAACCCACTCCGCTAGACCCAACCCCACTCCGCTAGATCCAAACCCACTCCGCTAGACACAAACCCACTCCGCTAGACCCCAACCCACTCCGGTAGACCCAAACCCACTCCGCTAGACCCAAACCCACTCCGCTAGACCCAAACCCACTCCGCTAGACCCAAACCCACTCCGCTAGACCCAAACCCACTCAGCTAGACCCAAACCCACTCCGCAAGACCCAAACCCACCCCGCTAGACCCAAACCCACTCCGCTGGACCCAAACCCTCTCCGCTAGACCCAAACCCAAACCCACTCCGCTAGACCCAAACCCACGCCGCTAGACCCAAACCCACTCCGCTAGACCCAAACCCACTCCGCTAGACCGAAACCCACTCCGCTAGACCCAAACCCACTCCGCTAGATCCAAACCCACTCCGCTAGACGCAAACCCACTCCGCTAGACCCAAACCCACTCCGCTAGACATAAACCCACTCCGCCAGACCCAAACCCACTCCGCTAGACCCAAACCCACTCCGCTAGACCCAAACCCACTCCGCTAGACCCAAACCATCTCCGCTAGACCCAAACCCAAGCCCACTCCGCTGGACCCAAACCCACTCCGCTAGACCCAAACCCACTCCGCTAGACCCAAACCCACTCCGCTAGATCCAAACCCACTCCACTAGACCCAAACCCACTCCGCTAGACCCAAACCCACTCCGCTAGACCCAAACCCACTCCACTAGACCCAAACCCACTCCGCAAGAACCAAACCCACTCCGCTAGACCCAAACCCACTCCACTAGAACCAAACCCACTCCGCTAGACCCAAACACACTCCGCTAGACCCAAACCCACTCCGCTGGACCCAAACCCACTCTGCGCGAGCCAAACCCACTCCGCTAGACCCAAACCCACTCCGCTAGACCCAACCCCACTCCGCTGGACCCAAACCCACTCCGCCAGACACAAACCCAATCGGCTAGACCCAAACCCATCCGCTGGACCCAAACCAACTCCGCTAGACCCAAACCCACAACGCTAGACCCAAACCCACAACGCTAGACCCAAACCCACTCCGCTAGACACAACCCCACTCCGCTAGATCCAAACCCACTCCGCTAGACACAAACCCACTCCGCTAGACCCCAACCCACTCCGGTAGACCCAAACCCACTCCGCTAGACCCAAACCCACTCCGCTAGACCCAAACCCACTCCGCTAGACCCAAACCCACTCCGCTAGACCCAAACCCACTCAGCTAGACCCAAACCCACTCCGCAAGACCCAAACCCACCCCGCTAGACCCAAACCCACTCCGCTGGACCCAAACCCTATCCGCTAGACCCAAACCCAAACCCACTCCGCTAGACCCAAACCCACGCCGCTAGACCCAAACCCACTCCGCTAGACCCAAACCCACTCCGCTAGACCCAAACCCACTCCGCTAGACCCAAACCCACTCCGCTAGATCCAAACCCACTCCGCTAGACCCAAACCCACTCCGCTAGACCCAAACCCACTCCGCTAGACCTAAACCCACTCCGCTAGACCCAAACCCACTCCGCTAGACCCAAACCCACTCCGCTAGACCCAAACCCACTCCGCTAGACCCAAACCCTCTCCGCTAGACCCAAACCCAAGCCCACTCCGCTGGACCCAAACCCACTCCGCTAGACCCAAACCCACTCCGCTAGACCCAAACCCACTCCGCTAGACCCAAACCCATTCCGCTAGATCCAAACCCACTCCGCTAGACCCAAACCCACTCCGCTAGACCCAAACCCACTCCGCTAGACCCAAACCCACTCCACTAGACCCAAACCCACTCCGCAAGAACCAAACCCACTCCGCTAGACCCAAACCCACTCCGCTAGAACCAAACCCACTCCGCAAGACCCAAACCCACTCCGCTAGACCCAAACCCACTCCGCTAGACCCAAACCCACTCCGCTAGACCCAAACCCACTCCGCTTGACCCAAACCCACTCCTCTAGACCCAAACCCACTCCGCTAGACCCAAACCCACTCCGCTAGACCCAAACCCACTCCGCTAGACCCAAACCCACTCCGCTAGACCCAAACCCACTCCGCTGAACCCAAACCCACTCCGCTAGACCCAAACCCACTCCGCTAGACCCAAACCCACTCCGCAAGAACCAAACCCACTCCGCTAGACCCAAACCCACTCCGATAGAACCAAACCCACTCCGCTAGACCCAAACCCACTCCGCTAAACACACACCCAATCGGCTAGACCCAAACCCACTCCTCTAGACCCAAACCAACTCCGCTAGACGTAAACCCACACCGCTAGACCCAAACCCACTCTGCTAGACCCAACCCCACTCCGATAGACCCAACCCCACTCCGCTAGATCCAAACCCACTCCGCTAGACACAAACCCACTCCGCTAGACCCCAACCCACTCTGATAGACCCAAACCCACTCCGCTAGACCCAAACCCACTCCGCTAGACCCAAACCCACTCCGCTAGACCCAAACCCACTCCGCTAGACCCAAACCCACTCCGCTGGACCCAAACCCACTCCAGAAGACCCAAACCCACTCCGCCAGACCCAAACCCGCTCCGCTGGACCCAAACCCTCTCCGCTAGACCCAAACCCAAACCCACTCCGCTAGACCCAAACCTACGCCGCTAGACCCAATCCCACTCCGCTAGACCCAAACCCACTCCGCTAGACCCAAACCCACTCCGCTAGACCCAAACCCACTCCGCTAGATCCAAACCCACTCCGCTAGACCCAATCCCACTCCGCAAGACCCAAACCCACTCCGCTAGATCCAAACCCTCTCCACTAGACCCAAACCCAAACCCACTCCGCTAGACCCAAACCCACTCCGCTAGACCCAAACCCACTCCGCTAGACCGAAACCCACTCCGCTAGACCCAAACCCACTCCGCTAGACCCAATCCCACTCCGCTAAACCCAAACCCTCTCCGCTAGACCCAAACCCAAACCCACTCCGCTAGACCCAAACCCACTCTGCTAGACCCAAACCCACTCCGCTAGACCCAAACCCACTCCGCTAGACCCAAACCCACTCCGCTAGACCCAAACCCACTCCGCTAGATCCAAACCCACTCCGCTAGACCCAAACCCACTCCGCTAGACAAAAACCCACTCCGCTAGACCCAAACCCACTCCGATAGACCCAAACCCACTCCGCAAGAACCAAACCCACTCCGCTAGACCCAAACCCACTCCGATAGAACCAAACCCACTCCGCTAGACCCAAACCCACTCCGCTAGACACAAACCCAATCGGCTAGACCCAAACCCACTCCGCTAGACCCAAACCAACTCCGCTAGACGTAAACCCACACCGCTAGACCCAAACCCACTCTGCTAGACCCAACCCCACTCCGCTAGACCCAACCCCACTCCGCTAGATCCAAACCCACTCCGCTAGACACAAACCCACTCCGCTAGACCCCAACCCACTCCGATAGACCCAAACCCACTCCGCTAGACCCAAACCCACTCCGCTAGACCCAAACCCATTCCGCTAGATCCAAACCCACTCCGCTAGACCCAAACCCACTCCGCTAGACCCAAACCCACTCCGCTAGACCCAAACCCACTCCACTAGACCCAAACCCACTCCGCAAGAACCAAACCCACTCCGCTAGACCCAAACCCACTCCGCTAGAACCAAACCCACTCCGCAAGACCCAAACCCACTCCGCTAGACCCAAACCCACTCCGCTAGACCCAAACCCACTCCGCTAGACCCAAACCCACTCCGCTTGACCCAAACCCACTCCTCTAGACCCAAACCCACTCCGCTAGACCCAAACCCACTCCGCTAGACCCAAACCCACTCCGCTAGACACAAACCCACTCCGCTAGACCCAAACCCACTCCGCTGAACCCAAACCCACTTCGCTAGACCCAAACCCACTCCGCTAGACCCAAACCCACTCCGCTAGACCCAAACCCACTCCGCAAGAACCAAACCCACTCCGCTAGACCCAAACCCACTCCGATAGAACCAAACCCACTCCGCTAGACCCAAACCCACTCCGCTAGACACACACCCAATCGGCTAGACCCAAGCCCACTCCGCTAGACCCAAACCAACTCCGCTAGACGTAAACCCACACCGCTAGGCCCAAACCCACTCTGCTAGACCCAACCCCACTCCGATAGACCCAACCCCACTCCGCTAGATCCAAACCCACTCCGCTAGACACAAACCCACTCCGCTAGACCCCAACCCACTCCGATAGACCCAAACCCACTCCGCTAGACCCAAACCCACTCCGCTAGACCCAAACCCACTCCGCGAGACCCAAACCCACTCCGCTAGACCCAAACCCACTCCGCTGGACCCAAACCCACTCCGGAAGACCCAAACCCACTCCGCCAGACCCAAACCCGCTCCGCTGGACCCAAACCCTCTCCGCTAGACCCAAACCCAAACCCACTCCGCTAGACCCAAACCCACGCCGCTAGACCCAATCCCACTCCGCTAGACCCAAACCCACTCCGCTAGACCTAAACCCACTCCGCTAAACCCAAACCCTCTCCGCTAGACCCAAACCCAAACCCACTCCGCTAGACCCAAACCCACTCTGCTAGACCCAAACCCACTCCGCTAGACCCAAACCCACTCCGCTAGACCCAAACCCACTCCGCTAGACCCAAACCCACTCCGCTAGATCCAAACCCACTCCGCTAGACCCAAACCCACTCCGCAAGACCCAAACCCACTCCGCCAGACCCAAACCCGCTCCGCTGGACCCAAACCCTCTCCGCTGGACCCAAACCCAAACCCACTCCGCTAGACCCAAACCCACGCCGCTAGACCCAATCCCACTCCGCTAGACCCAAACCCACTCCGCTAGACCCAAACCCACTCCGCTAGACCCAAACCCACTCCGCTAGATCCAAACCCACTCCGCTCGACCCAAACCCACTCCGCTAGACGTCAACCCACTCCGCTAGACCCAAACCCACTCCGCTAGACCCAATCCCACTCCGCTAGACCCAAACCCACTCCGCTAGACCCAAACCCTCTCCACTAGACCCAAACCCAAACCCACTCCGCTGGACCCAAACCCACTCCGCTAGACCCAAACCCACTCCGCTAGACCGAAACCCACTCCGCTAGACCCAAACCCACTCCGCTAGACCCAATCCCACTCCGCTAAACCCAAACCCTCTCCGCTGGACCCAAACCCAAACCCACTCCGCTAGACCCAAACCCACTCCGCTGGACCCAAACCCACTCTGTTAGACCCAAACCCACTCCGCTAGACCTAAACCCACTCTGCTAGACCCAAACCCACTCCGATAGATCCAAACCCACTCCGCTAGACCCAAACCCACTCCGCTGGACCGAAACCCACTCCACTAGAACCAAACCCACTCCGCTAGACCCAAACGCGCTGCGCTAGACCCAAACCCACTCCGCTAGACCTGAACCCACTCCGCTAGACCTGAACCCACTCCGCTAGACCCGAACCCACTCCGGTAGACCCAAACCCACTCCGCTATACCCAAACCCACTCCGCTAGACCCAAACCCACTCCGCTAGACCCAAACCCACTCCGCTAGATCCAAACCCACTCCGCTAGATCCAAACCCACTCCGCTAGACCCAAACCCACTCCGCTAGACCCAAACACACTCCGCTAGACCCAAGCACACTCCGCTAGACCCAAACCCACTCTGCGCGAGCCAAACCCACTCCGCTAGACCCAAACCCACTCCGCTAGACCCAACCCCACTCCGCTGGACACAAACCCACTCCGCTAGACACAAACCCAATCGGCTAGACCCAAACCCATCCGCTGGACCCAAACCAACTCCGCTAGACCCAAACCCACAACGCTAGACCCAAACCCACAACGCTAGACCCAAACCCACTCCGCTAGACCCAACCCCACTCCGCTAGATCCAAACCCACTCCGCTAGACACAAACCCACTCCGCTAGACCCCAACCCACTCCGGTAGACCCAAACCCACTCCGCCAGACCCAAACCCACTCTGCTAGACCCAAACCCACTCCGCTCGACCCAAACCCACTCCGCTAGACCCAAACCCACTCCGCTAGACCCAAACCCACTCAGCTAGACCCAAACCTACTCCGCAAGACCCAAACCCACCCCGCCAGACCCAAACCCACTCCGCTGGACCCAAACCCTCTCCGCTAGACCCAAACCCAAACCAACTCCGCCAGACCCAAACCCACGCCGCTAGACCCAAACCCACGCCGCTAGACCCAATCCCACTCCGCTAGACCCAAACCCACTCCGCTAGACCCAAACCCACTCCGCTAGACCCAAACCCACTCCGCTAGATCCAAACCCACTCCGCTAGACCCAAACCCACTCCGCTAGACCTAAACCCACTCCGCTCGACCCAAACCCACTCCGCTAGACCCAATCCCACTCCGCTAGACCCAAACCCACTCCGCTAGACCCAAACCCTCTCCACTAGACCCAAACCCAAACCCACTCCGCTAGACCCAAACCCACTCCGCTAGACCCAAACCCACTCCGCTAGACCGAAACCCACTCCGCTAGACCCAAACCCACTCTGCTAGACCGAATCCCACTCCGCTAAACCCAAACCCTCTCCGCTAGACCCAAACCCAAACCCACTCCGCTAGACCCAAAGCCACTCCGCTAGACCCAAACCCACTCCGCTAGACCCAAACCCACTCCGCTAGACCTAAACCCACTCTGCTAGACCCAAACCCACTCCGATAGATCCAAACCCACTCCGCTAGACCCAAACCCACTCCGCTAGACCGAAACCCACTCCACTAGAACCAAACCCACTCCGCTAGACCCAAACGCGCTGCGCTAGACCCAAACCCACTCCGCTAGACCTGAACCCACTCCGCTAGACCCGAACCCACTCCGCTAGACCCAAACCCACTCCGCTAGACCCAAAACCACTCCACTAGAACCAAACCCACTCCGCTAGACCCAAACACACTCCGCTAGACCCAAACCCACTCCGCTAGACCCAAACCCACTCTGCGCGAGCCAAACCCACTCCGCTAGACACAAACCCACTCCGCTAGACCCCAACCCACTCCGGTAGACCCAAACCCACTCAGCTAGACCCAAACCTACTCCGCAAGACCCAAACCCACCCCGCCAGACCCAAACCCACTCCGCTGGACCCAAACCCTCTCCGCTAGACCCAAACCCAAACCAACTCCGCCAGACCCAAACCCACGCCGCTAGACCCAAACCCACGCCGCTAGACCCAATCCCACTCCGCTAGACCCAAACCCACTCCGCTAGACCCAAACCCACTCCGCTAGACCCAAACCCACTCCGCTAGATCCAAACCCACTCCGCTAGACCCAAACCCACTCCGCTAGACCTAAACCCACTCCGCTCGACCCAAACTCACTCCGCTAGACCCAATCCCACTCCGCTAGACCCAAACCCACTCCGCTAGACCCAAACCCTCTCCACTAGACCCAAACCCAAACCCACTCCGCTAGACCCAAACCCACTCCGCTAGACCCAAACCCACTCCGCTAGACCGAAACCCACTCCGCTAGACCCAAACCCACTCTGCTAGACCGAATCCCACTCCGCTAAACCCAAACCCTCTCCGCTAGACCCAAACCCAAACCCACTCCGCTAGACCCAAAGCCACTCCGCTAGACCCAAACCCACTCCGCTAGACCCAAACCCACTCCGCTAGACCTAAACCCACTCTGCTAGACCCAAACCCACTCCGATAGATCCAAACCCACTCCGCTAGACCCAAACCCACTCCGCTAGACCGAAACCCACTCCACTAGAACCAAACCCACTCCGCTAGACCCAAACGCGCTGCGCTAGACCCAAACCCACTCCGCTAGACCTGAACCCACTCCGCTAGACCCGAACCCACTCCGCTAGACCCAAACCCACTCCGCTAGACCCAAAACCACTCCACTAGAACCAAACCCACTCCGCTAGACCCAAACACACTCCGCTAGACCCAAACCCACTCCGCTAGACCCAAACCCACTCTGCGCGAGCCAAACCCACTCCGCTAGACACAAACCCACTCCGCTAGACCCCAACCCACTCCGGTAGACCCAAACCCACTCCGCTAGACCCAAACCCACTCCGCTAGACCCAAACCCACTCCGCTAGACCCAAACCCACTCCGCTAGACCCAAACCCACTCCGCTAGACCCAAACCCACTCAGCTAGACCCAAACCCACTCCGCAAGACCCAAACCCACCCCGCCAGACCCAAACCCACTCCGCTGGACCCAAACCCTCTCCGCTAGACCCAAACCCAAGCCCACTCCGCTGGACCCAAACCCACTCCGCTAGACCCAAACCCACTCCGCTAGACCCAAACCCACTCCGCTAGACCCAAACCCACTCCGCTAGATCCAAACCCACTCCGCTAGACCCAAACCCACTCCGCTAGACCCAAACCCACTCCGCTAGACCCAAACCCATTCCACTAGACCCAAACCCACTCCGCAAGAACCAAACCCACTCCACTAGACCCAAACCCACTCCGCTAGAACCAAACCCACTCCGCTAGACCCAAACCCACTCCGCAAGACCCAAATCCACTCCGCTAGACCCAAACCCACTCCGCTAGACCCAAGCCCACTCCTCTAGACCCAAACCCACTCCGCTAGACCCAAACCCACTCCGCTAGACCCAAACCCACTCCGCTAGACCCAAACCCACTCCGCTAGACCCAAACCCACTCCGCTAGAAGCAAACCCACTCCGCTAGACCCAAACCCACTCCGCTAAACCCAAACCAACTCTGCTAGACCCAATCCCACTCCGCTAGACCCAAAGCCACTCCGCTGGACCCAAACCCACTCTGCTAGACCCAATCCCACTCCACTAGACCCAAACCCAAACAAACTACGCTGGACCCAAATCCACTCTGCTAGACCCAAACCCACTCCCCTAGACCCAAACCCACTCCCCTAGACCTAAACCCACTCCGCTGGACCCAAACCCAAACCCACTCTGCTAGAACCAAACACACACCGCTAGACCCAAACCCACTCCGCTTGACCCAAATCCACTCCGCTAGACCCAAACCCACTCCGCTCGACCCAAACCCACTCGGCCAGACACAAACCCACTCCGCTAGACCCAAACCCACTCCGCTAGACCCAAACCCACTCCGCTAGACACAAACTCACTCCGCTAGACCCAAACCCACTCCGCTAGACCCAAAGCCACTCCGCAAGACCCAAACCCAACCCCACTCCGCTCGACCCAAACCCACTCCGCTGGACCCAAACCCACTCCGCTAGAAGCAAACCCACTCCGCTAGACCCAAATCCACTCCGCTAAACCCAAACCAACTCTGCTAGACCCAATCCCACTCCGCTAGACCCAAACCCACTCCGCTCGACCCAAACCCTCTCCGCTTGACCCAAACCGAAACCCACTCCGCTAGACCCAAACCCACTCCGCTAGACCCAAACCCACTCCGCTAGACCCAAACCCACTCCGCTAGACCCAAACCCATTCCGCTAGATCCAAACCCACTCCGCTAGACCCAAACCCACTCCGCTAGACCCAAACCCACTCCGCTAGACCCAAACCCACTCCGCTAGACCCAAACCCACTCCGCAAGAACCAAACCCACTCCGCTAGACCCAAACCCACTCCGATAGAACCAAACCCACTCCGCTAGACCCAAACCCACTCCGCTAGACCCAAACCCACTCCGCTAGACCCAAACCCACTCCGCTAGACCCAAACCCACTCCGCAAGAACCAAACCCACTCCGCTAGACCCAAACCCACTCCGATAGAACCAAACCCACTCCGCTAGAGCCAAACCCACTCCGCTAGACCCAAACCCACTCCGCTAGACCCAAACCCACTCCGCTAGACCCAAACCCACTCCGCGAGACCCAAACCCACTCCTCCAGACCCAAACCCACTCCGCTAGACCCAAACCCACTCCGCTAGACCCAAACCCACTCCGCTAGACCCAAACCCACTCCGCTAGACCCAAACCCACTCCGCTAGACCCAAACCCACTCCGCGAGACCCAAACCCACTCCGCTAGACCCAAACCCACTCCGCTAGACCCAAGCCCACTCCGCTAGACCCAAACCCACTCCGCTAGACCAAAACCCACTCCGCTAGATCGAAACACACTCCGCTAGACCCAAACCCACTCCGCTAGACCCAAACCCACTCCGCTAGAACTAAACCCACTCCGCTAGACCGAAACCCACTCCGCTAGACCCAAACCCACTCCGCTAGACGGAAACCCACTCCGCTAGACCCAAACCCACTCCGCTGGACCCAAACCCACTCCGCTAAACCCAAACCCACTCCGCTAGACCCAAACCCACTCCGCTAGACCCAAACCCAAACCCACTCCGCTAGACCCAAACCCACTCTGCAAGACCCAAAGCCACTCCGCTAGACCCAAACCCACTCCGCTAGACCCAAACCCACTCCGCTAGACCCAAACCCACTCCGCTAGACCCAAACCCACTCCGCTAGACCCAAACACACTCCGCTAGACCCAAACCCACTCCGCTAGACCCAAACCCACTCCGCTAGACACAAACCCACTCCGCTAGACCCAAACCCACTCCGCTAGACCCAATCCCACTCCGCCAGACGCAAACCCTCTCCGCTAGACCCAAACCAAAACCCACTCCGCTAGACCCAAACCCACTCCGCTAGACCCAAACCCACTCCGCTAGACCCAAACTCACTCCGCTAGACCTAAACCCACTCTGCTAGGCCCAAACCCACTCCGATAGATCCAAACCCACTCCGCGAGACCGAAACCCACTCCGCTAGACCGAAACCCACTCCACTAGAACCAAACCCACTCCGCTAGACCCAAACGCGCTGCGCTAGACCCAAACCCACTCCGCTAGACCCGAACCCACTCCGCTAGACCCGAACCCACTCCGCTAGACCCAAACCCTCTCCGCTAGACCCAAACACACTCCGCTAGACCCAAACCGACTCCGCTCGACCCAAACCCACTCCGCGAGAGCCAAATCCACTCCGCTAGACCCAAACCCATTCCGCTAGACCCAAACCCACTCCGCTGGACCCAAACCCACTCTGCTAGACACAACCCCAATCGGATAGACCCAAACCCACTCCGCTAGACCCAAACCAACTCCGCTAGACGTAAACCCACACCGCTAGACCCAAACCCACTCTGCTAGACCCAACCCCACTCCGCTAGACCCAACCCCACTCCGCTAGATCCAAACCCACTCCGCTAGACACAAACCCACTCCGCTAGACCCCAACCCACTCCGATAGACCCAAACCCACTCCGCTAGACCCAAACCCACTCCGCTAGACCCAAACCCACTCCGCTAGACCCAAACCCACTCCGCTAGACCCAAACCCACTCCGCTAGACCCAAACCCACTCCGCTGGACCCAAACCCACTCCGTAGGACCCAAACCCACTGCGCCAGACCCAAACCCGCTCCGCTGGACCCAAACCCTCTCCGCTAGACCCAAACCCAAACCCACTCCGCTAGACCCAAACCCACGCCGCTAGACCCAATCCCACTCCGCTAGACCCAAACCCACTCCGCTAGACCCAAACCCACTCCGCGAGACCCAAACCCACTCCTCCAGACCCAAACCCACTCCGCTAGACCCAAACCCACTCCGCTAGACCCAAACCCACTCCGCTAGACCCAAACCCACTCCGCTAGACCCAAACCCACTCCGCTAGACCCAAACCCACTCCGCGAGACCCAAACCCACTCCGCTAGACCCAAACCCACTCCGCTAGACCCAAGCCCACTCCGCTAGACCCAAACCCACTCCGCTAGACCAAAACCCACTCCGCTAGATCGAAACACACTCCGCTAGACCCAAACCCACTCCGCTAGACCCAAACCCACTCCGCTAGAACTAAACCCACTCCGCTAGACCGAAACCCACTCCGCTAGACCCAAACCCACTCCGCTAGACGGAAACCCACTCCGCTAGACCCAAACCCACTCCGCAGGACCCAAACCCACTCCGCTAAATCCAAACCCACTCCGCTAGACCCAAACCCACTCCGCTAGACCCAAACCCAAACCCACTCCGCTAGACCCAAACCCACTCTGCAAGACCCAAAGCCACTCCGCTAGACCCAAACCCACTCCGCTAGACCCAAACCCACTCCGCTAGACCCAAACCCACTCCGCTAGACCCAAACCCACTCCGCTAGACCCAAACACACTCCGCTAGACCCAAACCCACTCCGCTAGACCCAAACCCACTCCGCTAGACACAAACCCACTCCGCTAGACCCAAACCCACTCCGCTAGACCCAATCCCACTCCGCCAGACGCAAACCCTCTCCGCTGGACCCAAACCAAAACCCACTCCGCTAGACCCAAACCCACTCCGCTAGACCCAAACCCACTCCGCTAGACCCAAACTCACTCCGCTAGACCTAAACCCACTCTGCTAGGCCCAAACCCACTCCGATAGATCCAAACCCACTCCGCGAGACCGAAACCCACTCCGCTAGACCGAAACCCACTCCACTAGAACCAAACCCACTCCGCTAGACCCAAACGCGCTGCGCTAGACCCAAACCCACTCCGCTAGACCCGAACCCACTCCGCTAGACCCGAACCCACTCCGCTAGACCCAAACCCTCTCCGCTAGACCCAAACACACTCCGCTAGACCCAAACCCACTCCGCTCGACCCAAACCCACTCCGCGAGAGCCAAATCCACTCCGCTAGACCCAAACCCATTCCGCTAGACCCAAACCCACTCCGCTGGACCCAAACCCACTCTGCTAGACACAACCCCAATCGGCTAGACCCAAACCCACTCCGCTAGACCCAAACCAACTCCGCTAGACGTAAACCCACACCGCTAGACCCAAACCCACTCTGCTAGACCCAACCCCACTCCGCTAGACCCAACCCCACTCCGCTAGATCCAAACCCACTCCGCTAGACACAAACCCACTCCGCTAGACCCCAACCCACTCCGATAGACCCAAACCCACTCCGCTAGACCCAAACCCACTCCGCTAGACCCAAACCCACTCCGCTAGACCCAAACCCACTCCGCTAGACCCAAACCCACTCCGCTAGACCCAAACCCACTCCGCTGGACCCAAACCCACTCCGCAGGACCCAAACCCACTGCGCCAGACCCAAACCCGCTCCGCTGGACCCAAACCCTCTCCGCTAGACCCAAACCCAAACCCACTCCGCTAGACCCAAACCCACGCCGCTAGACCCAATCCCACTCCGCTAGACCCAAACCCACTCCGCTAGACCCAAACCCACTCCGCTAGACCCAAACCCACTCCGCTAGATCCAAACCCACTCCGCTAGACCCAAACCCACTCCGCTAGACCTAAACCCACTCCGCTAGACCCAAACCCACTCCACTAGACCCAATCCCACTCCGCTAGACCCAAACCCACTCCGCTAGACCCAAACCCTCTCCACTAGACCCAAACCCAAACCCACTCCGCTAGACCCAAACCCACTCCGCTAGACCCAAACCCACTCCGCTAGACCGAAACCCACTCCGCTAGACCCAAACCCACTCCGCTAGACCCAATCCCACTCCGCTAAACCCAAACCCTCTCCGCTAGACCCAAACCCAAACCCACTCCGCTAGACCCAAACCCACTCCGCCAGACCCAAACCCACTCCGCTAGACCCAAACCCACTCCGCTAGACCTAAACCCACTCCGCTAGACCCAATCCCACTCCGCTAAACCCAAACCCTCTCCGCTAGACCCAAACCCAAACCCACTCCGCTAGACCCAAACCCACTCCGCCAGACCCAAACCCACTCCGCTAGACCCAATCCCACTCCGCTAAACCCAAACCCTCTCCGCTAGACCCAAACCCAAACCCACTCCGCTAGACCCAAACCCACTCCGCCAGACCCAAACCCACTCCGCTAGACCCAAACCCACTCCGCTAGACCTAAACCCACTCCGCTAGACCCAAACGCACTCCGATAGATCCAAACGCACTCCGCTAGACCCAAACCCACTCCGCTAGACCGAAACCCACTCCACTAGAACCAAACCCACTCCACTAGACCCAAACGCGCTGCGCTAGACCCAAACCCACTCCGCTAGACCTGAACCCACTCCGCTAGACCCGAACCCACTCCGCTAGACCCAAACCCACTCCGCTAGACCCAAACCCACTCCGCTATACCCAAACCCACTCCGCTAGACCCAAACCCACTCCGCTAGACCCAAACCCACTCCGCTAGACACAAACCCACTCCGCTAGACCCAAACCCACTCCGCTAGACCCAATCCCACTCCGCCAGACGCAAACCCTCTCCGCTGGACCCAAACCAAAACCCACTCCGCTAGACCCAAACCCACTCCGCTAGACCCCAACCCACTCCGCTAGACCCAAACTCACTCCGCTAGACCTAAACCCACTCTGCTAGGCCCAAACCCACTCCGATAGATCCAAACCCACTCCGCGAGACCGAAACCCACTCCGCTAGACCGAAACCCACTCCACTAGAACCAAACCCACTCCGCTAGACCCAAACGCGCTGCGCTAGACCCAAACCCACTCCGCTAGACCCGAACCCACTCCGCTAGACCCGAACCCACTCCGCTAGACCCAAACCCTCTCCGCTAGACCCAAACACACTCCGCTAGACCCAAACCCACTCCGCTCGACCCAAACCCACTCCGCGAGAGCCAAATCCACTCCGCTAGACCCAAACCCATTCCGCTAGACCCAAACCCACTCCGCTGGACCCAAACCCACTCTGCTAGACACAACCCCAATCGGCTAGACCCAAACCCACTCCGCTAGACCCAAACCAACTCCGCTAGACGTAAACCCACACCGCTAGACCCAAACCCACTCTGCTAGACCCAACCCCACTCCGCTAGACCCAACCCCACTCCGCTAGATCCAAACCCACTCCGCTAGACACAAACCCACTCCGCTAGACCCCAACCCACTCCGATAGACCCAAACCCACTCCGCTAGACCCAAACCCACTCCGCTAGACCCAAACCCACTCCGCTAGACCCAAACCCACTCCGCTAGACCCAAACCCACTCCGCTAGACCCAAACCCACTCCGCTGGACCCAAACCCACTCCGCAGGACCCAAACCCACTGCGCCAGACCCAAACCCGCTCCGCTGGACCCAAACCCTCTCCGCTAGACCCAAACCCAAACCCACTCCGCTAGACCCAAACCCACGCCGCTAGACCCAATCCCACTCCGCTAGACCCAAACCCACTCCGCTAGACCCAAACCCACTCCGCTAGACCCAAACCCACTCCGCTAGATCCAAACCCACTCCGCTAGACCCAAACCCACTCCGCTAGACCTAAACCCACTCCGCTAGACCCAAACCCACTCCACTAGACCCAATCCCACTCCGCTAGACCCAAACCCACTCCGCTAGACCCAAACCCTCTCCACTAGACCCAAACCCAAACCCACTCCGCTAGACCCAAACCCACTCCGCTAGACCCAAACCCACTCCGCTAGACCGAAACCCACTCCGCTAGACCCAAACCCACTCCGCTAGACCCAATCCCACTCCGCTAAACCCAAACCCTCTCCGCTAGACCCAAACCCAAACCCACTCCGCCAGACCCAAACCCACTCCGCCAGACCCAAACCCACTCCGCTAGACCCAAACCCACTCCGCTAGACCTAAACCCACTCCGCTAGACCCAAACCCACTCCGATAGATCCAAACGCACTCCGCTAGACCCAAACCCACTCCGCTAGACCGAAACCCACTCCACTAGAACCAAACCCACTCCACTAGACCCAAACGCGCTGCGCTAGACCCAAACCCACTCCGCTAGACACAAACCCACTCCGCTAGACCCCCACCCACTCCGGTAGACCCAAACCCACTCCGCTAGACCCAAACCCACTCCGCTAGACCCAAACCCACTCCGCTAGACCCAAACCCACTCCGCTAGACCCAAACCCACTCCGCTAGACCCAAACCCACTCAGCCAGACCCAAACCCACTCCGCAAGACCCAAACCCACCCCGCCAGACCCAAACCCACTCCGCTGGACCCAAACCCTCTCCGCTAGACCCAAACCCAAACCCACTCCGCGAGACCCAAACCCACGCCGCTAGACCCAAACCCACTCCGCTAGACCCAAACCCACTCCGCTAGACCCAAACCCACTCCGCTAGACCCAAACCCACTCCGCTCGATCCAAACCCACTCCGCTAGACCCAAACCCACTCCGCTAGACCCAAACCCACTCCGCTAGACCTAAACCCACTCCGCTAGACCCAAATCCACTCCGCTAGAACCAAACCCACTCCGCTAGACCCAAACCCACTCCGCAAGACCCAAACACACTCCGCTTGACCCAAACCCACCCCGCAAGACACAAACCCACTCCGGTAGACGCAAACCCACTCCGCTAGACCCAAGCCCACTCCGCTAGACCCAAACCCACTCCGCTATACCCAAACCCACTCCGCTCGACCCAAACCCACTCTGCTAGACCCAAACCCACTCCGCTAGACCCAAACCCACTCCACTAGACCCAAACCCAAACCCACTCCGCTAGACCCCAACCCACTCCGCTAGACCCAAGCCCACTCCGCTAGACCCAAACCCACTCCGCTAGTCCCAAACCCAAACAAACTACGCTAGATCCCAACCCACTCCGCTAGAGACCAACCCACTCCGCTAGACCCCAACCCACTCCGCTTGACCCAAACCAACTCCGCTAGAGCCAAACCCACTCCGCTAGTCCCAAACCCACTCCGCTAGACCCAAACCCACTCCGCTAGACCCAAACCCACTCAGCTAGACCAAAACCAACTCCGCTGGACCCAAACCCACTCCGCTCGACCCAAACCCTCTCCGCTTGACCCAAACCGAAACCCACTCCGCTAGACCCAAACCCACTCCGCTAGACCCAAACCCACTCCGCTAGACCCAAACCCACTCTGCTAGACCCAAACCCACTCCGCTAGATCCAAACCCACTCCGCTAGACCCAAACCCACTCCGCTAGACCCAAACCCACTCCGCTAGACCCAAACCCACTCCGCTAGACCCAAACCCACTCCGCAAGAACCAAACCCACTCCGCTAGACCCAAACCCACTCCGATAGAACCAAACCCACTCCGCTAGACCCAAACCCACTCCGCTAGACCCAAACCCACTCCGCTAGACCCAAACCCACTCCGCTAGACCCAAACCCACTCCGCAAGAACCAAACCCACTCCGCTAGACCCAAACCCACTCCGATAGAACCAAACCCACTCCGCTAGACCCAAACCCACTCCGCTAGACCCAAACCCACTCCGCTAGACCCAAACCCACTCCGCTAGACCCAAACCCACTCCGCTAGACCCAAACCCACTCCTCCAGACCCAAACCCACTCCGCTAGACCCAAACCCACTCCGCTAGACCCAAACCCACTCCGCTAGACCCAAACCCACTCCGCTAGACCCAAACCCACACCGCTAGACCCAAACCCACTCCGCTAGACCCAAACCCACTCCGCGAGACCCAAACCCACTCCGCTAGACCCAAACCCACTCCGCTAGACCCAAGCCCACTCCGCTAGACCCAAACCCTCTCCGCTAGACCAAAACCCACTCCGCTAGATCGAAACACACTCCGCTAGACCCAAACCCACTCCGCTAGACCTAAACCCACTCCGCTAGAACTAAACCCACTCCGCTAGACCGAAACCCACTCCGCTAGACCCAAACCCACTCCGCTAGACGGAAACCCACTCCGCCAGACCCAAACCCACTCCGCTGGACCCAAACCCACTCCGCCAGACCCAAACCCACTCCGCTAGACCCAAACCCACTCCGCTAGACCCAAACCCAAACCCACTCCGCTAGACCCAAACCCACTCTGCAAGACCCAAAGCCACTCCGCTAGACCCAAACCCACTCCGCTAGACCCAAACCCACTCCGCTAGACCCAAACCCACTCCGCTAGACCCAAACCCACTCCGCTAGACCCAAACACACTCCGCTAGACCCAAACCCACTCCGCTAGACCCAAACCCACTCCGCTAGACACAAACCCACTCCGCTAGACCCAAACCCACTCCGCTAGACCCAATCCCACTCCGCCAGACGCAAACCCTCTCCGCTAGACCCAAACCAAAACCCACTCCGCTAGACCCAAACCCACTCCGCTAGACCCAAACCCACTCCGCTAGACCCAAACTCACTCCGCTAGACCTAAACCCACTCTGCTAGGCCCAAACCCACTCCGATAGATCCAAACCCACTCCGCGAGACCCAAACCCACTCCGCTAGACCCAAACCCACTCCGCTAGACCCAAACCCACTCCGCTAGACCCAAACCCACTCCGCTAGACCCAAACCCACTCCGCTAGACCCAAACCCACTCCTCCAGACCCAAACCCACTCCGCTAGACCCAAACCCACTCCGCTAGACCCAAACCCACTCCGCTAGACCCAAACCCACTCCGCTAGACCCAAACCCACACCGCTAGACCCAAACCCACTCCGCTAGACCCAAACCCACTCCGCTAGACCCAAACCCACTCCGCTAGACCCAAACCCACACCGCTAGACCCAAAACCACTCCGCGAGACCCAAACCCACTCCGCTAGACCCAAACCCACTCCGCTAGACCCAAGCCCACTCCGCTAGACCCAAACCCTCTCCGCTAGACCAAAACCCACTCCGCTAGATCGAAACACACTCCGCTAGACCCAAACCCACTCCGCTAGACCTAAACCCACTCCGCTAGAACTAAACCCACTCCGCTAGACCGAAACCCACTCCGCTAGACCCAAACCCACTCCGCTAGATGGAAACCCACTCCGCTAGACCCAAACCCACTCCGCTGGACCCAAACCCACTCCGCTAGACCCAAACCCACTCCGCTAGACCCAAACCCACTCCGCTAGACCCAAACCCAAACCCACTCCGCTAGACCCAAACCCACTCTGCAAGACCCAAAGCCACTCCGCTAGACCCAAACCCACTCCGCTAGACCCAAACCTACTCCGCTAGACCCAAACCCACTCCGCTAGACCCAAACCCACTCCGCTAGACCCAAACACACTCCGCTAGACCCAAACCCACTCCGCTAGACCCAAACCCACTCCGCTAGACACAAACCCACTCCGCTAGACCCAAACCCACTCCGCTAGACCCAATCCCACTCCGCCAGACGCAAACCCTCTCCGCTAGACCCAAACCAAAACCCACTCCGCTAGACCCAAACCCACTCCGCTAGACCCAAACCCACTCCGCTAGACCCAAACTCACTCCGCTAGACCTAAACCCACTCTGCTAGGCCCAAACCCACTCCGATAGATCCAAACCCACTCCGCGAGACCCAAACCCACTCCGCTAGACTGAAACCCACTCCACTAGAACCAACCCCACTCCGCTAGACCCAAACGCGCTGCGCTAGACCCAAACCCACTCCGCTAGACCTGAACCCACTCCGCTAGACCCGAACACACTCCGCTAGACCCGAACCCACTCCGCTAGACCCAAACCCTCTCCGCCAGACCCAAACACACTCCGCTAGACCCAAACCCACTCCGCAAGACCCAAACCCACTCCGCGAGAGCCAAATCCACTCCGCTAGACCCAAACCCATTCCGCTAGACCCAAACCCACTCCGCTGGACCTAACCCACTCTGCTGGACACAACCCCAATCGGCTAGACCCAAACCCACTCCGCTAGACCCAAACCAACTCCGCTAGACGTAAACCCACACCGCTAGACCCAAACCCACTCTGCTAGACCCAACCCCACTCCGCTAGACCCAACCCCACTCCGCTAGATCCAAACCCACTCCGCTAGACACAAACCCACTCCGCTAGACCCCAACCCACTCCGATAGACCCAAACCCACTCCGCTAGACCCAAACCCACTCCGCTAGACCCAAACCCACTCCGCTAGACCCAAACCCACTCCGCTAGACCCAAACCCACTCCGCTAGACCCAAACCCACTCCGCTGGACCCAAACCCACTCCGCAGGACCCAAACCCACTGCGCCAGACCCAAACCCGCTCCGCTGGACCCAAACCCTCTCCGCTAGACCCAAACCCAAACCCACTCCGCTAGACCCAAACCCACGCCGCTAGACCCAATCCCACTCCGCTAGACCCAAACCCACTCCGCTAGACCCAAACCCACTCCGCTAGACCCAAACCCACTCCGCTAGATCCAAACCCACTCCGCTAGACCCAAACCCACTCCGCTAGACCTAAACCCACTCCGCTAGACCCAAACCCACTCCACTAGACCCAATCCCACTCCGCTAGACCCAAACCCACTCCGCTAGACCCAAACCCTCTCCACTAGACCCAAACCCAAACCCACTCCGCTTGACCCAATCCCACTCCGCTAAACCCAAACCCTCTCCGCTAGACCCAAACCCAAACCCACTCCGCTAGACCCAAACCCAATCCGCTAGACCCAAACCCACTCCGCTAGACCCAAACCCACTCCGCTAGACCTAAACCCACTCCGCTAGACCCAAACCCACTCCGCTAGACCCAAACCCTCTCCACTAGACCCAAACCCAAACCCACTCCGCTAGACCCAAACCCACTCCGCTAGACCATACCCACTCCTCTAGACCGAAACCCACTCCGCTAGACCCAAACCCACTCCGCTAGACCCAATCCCACTCCGCTAAACCCAAACCCTCTCCGCTAGACCCAAACCCAAACCCACTCCACTAGACCCAAACCCAATCCGCTAGACCCAAACCCACTCCGCTAGACCCAAACCCACTCCGCTAGACCTAAACCCACTCCGCTAGACCCAAACCCACTCCGATAGATCCAAACCCACTCCGCTAGACCCAAACCCACTCCGCTAGACCGAAACCCACTCCACTAGAACCAAACCCACTCCACTAGACCCAAACGCACTGCGCTAGACCCAAACCCACTCCGCTAGACCTGAACCCACTCCGCTAGACCCGAACCCACTCCGCTAGACCCAAACCCACTCCGCTAGACCCAAACCCACTCCGCTATACCCAAACCCACTCCGCTAGACCCAAACCCACTCCGCTAGACCCAAACCCACTCCGCTAGATCCAAACCCACTCCGCTAGATCCAAACCCACTCCACTAGACCCAAACCCACTCCGCTAGAACCAAACCTACTCCGCTAGACCCAAACACACTCCGCTAGACCCAAACCCACTCCGCTGGACCCAAACCCACTCTGCGCGAGCCAAACCCACTCCGCTAGACCCAAACCCACTCCGCTAGACCCAACCCCACTCCGCTGGACCCAAACCCACTCCGCTAGACACAAACCCAATCGGCTAGACCCAAACCCATCCGCTGGACCCAAACCAACTCCGCTAGACCCAAACCCACAACGCTAGACCCAAACCCACAACGCTAGACCCAAACCCACTCCGCTAGACCCAACCCCACTCCGCTAGATCCAAACCCGCTCCGCTAGACACAAACCCACTCCGCTAGACCCCCACCCACTCCGGTAGACCCAAACCCACTCCGCTAGACCCAAACCCACTCCGCTAGACCCAAACCCACTCCGCTATACCCAAACCCACTCCGCTCGACCCAAACCCACTCTGCTAGACCCAAACCCACTCCGCTAGACCCAAACCCACTCCACTAGACCCAAACCCAAACCCACTCCGCTAGACCCCAACCCACTCCGCTAGACCCAAGCCCACTCCGCTAGACCCAAACCCACTCCGCTAGTCCCAAACCCAAACAAACTACGCTAGACCCCAACCCACTCCGCTAGAGACCAACCCACTCCGCTAGACCCCAACCCACTCCGCTTGACCCAAACCAACTCCGCTAGAGCCAAACCCACTCCGCTAGTCCCAAACCCACTCCGCTAGACCCAAACCCACTCCGCTAGACCCAAACCCACTCAGCTAGACCAAAACCAACTCCGCTGGACCCAAACCCACTCCGCTAGACCCAAACCCACTCCGCGAGACCCAAACCCACGCCGCAAGACCCAAACCACTCCGCTAGACCCAAACCCACTCCGCTAGACCCAAACCCAATCCCCTAGACCCGAACCCACTCGGCGAAACCCAAACCCACTCAGCTAGACACAAACCCACTCCGCTAGACCCAAACCCACTCCGCTAGACCCAAACCCACTCCGCGAGACCCAAACCCACTCCACTAGACCCAAACCCAAACAAACTACGCTAGGCCCAAACCCACTCCGCTAGACCCAAACCCACTCCGCTAGACCCAAACCCACTCCCCTTGACCCAAACCCACTCCGCTAGACCCAAACCCACTCCGCTAGACCCAAACCCACTCCGCTAGACCCAAACCCACTCCGCTAGACCCAAACCCACTCCGCAAGACACAAACCCACGCCGCTAGACCCAAACCCACGCCGCTAGACCCAAACCCACTCCGCTAGACCCAAACTCACTCCGCTAGACCCAAACCCACTCCGCTAGACCCAAACCCAAACCCACTCCGCTACACCCAAACCCGCTCCGCTAGACCCAAACCCACTCCGCTAGACCCAAACCCACTCCGCTAGACCCAAACCCACTCCGTTAAACCAAAACCCACTCCGCTAGTCCCAAACCCACTCCGCTAGACCCAAACCCACTCCGCTAGTCCCAAACCCACTCCGCTCGTCCCAAACCCAAACCCACTCCGCTAGACCCAAACCCACTCCGCTTGACCCAAATCCACTCCGCTAGACCCAAACCCACTCCGCTCGACCCAAACCCACTCGGCCAGACACAAACCCACTCCGCTAGACCCAAACCCACTCCGCTAGACCCAAACCCACTCCGCTAGACCCAAACCCACTCCGCTAGACACAAACCCACTCCGCTAGACCCAAACCCACTCCGCTAGACTCAAACCCACTCCGCTAGACCCAAACCCACTCCGCTAGACCCAAACCCACTCCGCTAGACCCAAACCCAACCCCACTCCGCTAGGCGCAAACCCACTCCGTTAGACCCAAACCCACTCCGCAAGACCCAAACCCATTCCGCTAGACCCAAACCCAAACCCACTCCGATAGACCCAAACCCACTCCGTTAGACCCAAACCCACTCCGCTAGACCCAAACACACTCCGCTCGTCCCAAACCCAAACCTACTCCGTTAGACCCAAACCCACTCCGCAAGACCCAAACCCACTCCGCTAGACCCAAACCCACTCCGCGAGACGCAAACCCACTCCGCTAGACCCACACGCACTCCACTAGCCCCAAACCCACTCCGCTAGACCCAAACCCACTCCGCTAGACCCAAACCCACTCCGCTAGTCCCAAACCCAAACAAACTACGCTAGACCCCAACCCACTCCGCTACAGACCAACCCACTCCGCTAGACCCCAACCCACTCCGCTTGACCCAAACCAACTCCGCTAGAGCCAAACCCACTCCGCTAGTCCCAAACCAACTCCGCTAGACCCAAACCCACTGCGCTAGACCCAAACCCACTCAGCTAGACCAAAACCAACTCCGCTGGACCCAAACCCACTCCGCTAGACCCAAACCCACTCCGCTAGACCCAAACCCACTCCGCAAGACCCAAACCACTCCGCTGGACCCAAACCCACTCCGCTAGACCCAAACCCACTCCCCTAGACCCGAACCCACTCCACGAAACCCAAACCCACTTAGCTAGACACAAACCCACTCCGCTAGACCCAAACCCACTCCGCTAGACCCAAACCCACTCCGCTAGACCCAAACCCAAACAAACTACGCTAGGCCCAAACCCACTCCGCTAGACCCAAACCCACTCCGCTAGACCCAAACCCACTCCGCTAGACCCAAACCCACTCCGCTAGACCCAAACCCACTCCGCTAGACCCAAACCCACTCCGCTAGACCCAAACCCACTCCGCAAGACACAAACCCACTCCGCTAGACCCAAACCCACGCCGCTAGACCCAAACCCACTCCGCTAGACCCAAACCCACTCCGCTAGACCCAAACCCACTCCGCTAGACGCAAACCCAAACCCACTCCGCTACACCCAAACCCGCTCCGATAGACCCAAACCCGCTCCGCTAGACCCAAACCCACTCCGCTAGACACAAACCCACTCCGTTAGACCAAAACCCACTCCGCTAGACCCAAACCCACTCCGCTCGACCCAAACCCACTCCGCTAGTCCCAAACCCAAACCCACTCCGCTAGACCCAAACCCACTCCGCTAGACCTAAACCCACTCCGCTAGACCCAAACCCACTCCGCTAGACCCAAACCCCACTCCGCTAGACCCAAATCCACTCCGCTAGAACCAAACCCACTCCGCTAGACCCAAACCCACTCCGCAAGACCCAAACACACTCCGCTTGACCCAAACCCACCCCGCAAGACACAAACCCACTCCGCTAGACGCAAACCCACTCCGCTAGACCCAAGCCCACTCCGCTAGACCCAAACCCACTCCGCTATACCCAAACCCACTCCGCTCGACCCAAACCCACTCTGCTAGACCCAAACCCACTCCGGTAGACCCAAACCCACTCCACTAGACCCAAACCCAAACCCACTCCGCTAGACCCCAACCCACTCCGCTAAACCCAAGCCCACTCCGCTAGACCCAAACCCACTCCGCTAGTCCCAAACCCAAACAAACTACGCTAGACCCCAACCCACTCCGCTAGAGACCAACCCACTCCGCTAGACCCCAACCCACTCCGCTTGACCCAAACCAACTCCGCTAGAGCCAAACCCACTCCGCTAGTCCCAAACCCACTCCGCTAGACCCAAACCCACTCCGCTAGACCCAAACCCACTCCGCTAGACCCAAACCCACTCCGCTAGACCCAAACCCACTCCGCTAGACCCAAACCCAAACAAACTACGCTAGGCCCAAACCCACTCCGCTAGACCCAAACCCACTCCGCTTGACCCAAACCCACTCCCCTTGACCCAAACCCACTCCGCTAGACCCAAACCCACTCCGCTAGACCCAAACCCACTCCGCTAGACCCAAACCCACTCCGCTAGACCCAAACCCACTCCGCAAGACACAAACCCACGCCGCTAGACCCAAACCCACGCCGCTAGACCCAAACCCACTCCGCTAGACCCAAACCCACTCCGCTAGACCCAAACCCACTCCGCTAGACGCAAACCCAAACCCACTCCGCTACACCCAAACCTGCTCCGCTAGACCCAAACCCACTCCGCTAGACCCAAACCCACTCCGCTAGACCCAAACCCACTCCGCAAGACCCAAACCCCACTCCGCTAGACCCAAATCCACTCCGCTAGAACCAAACCCACTCCGCTAGACCCAAACCCACTCCGCAAGACCCAAACACACTCCGCTTGACCCAAACCCACCCCGCAAGACACAAACCCACTCAGGTAGATGCAAACCCACTCCGCTAGACCCAAGCCCACTCCGCTAGACCCAAACCCACTCCGCTATACCCAAACCCACTCCGCTCGACCCAAACCCACTCTGCTAGACCCAAACCCACTCCGCTAGACCCAAACCCACTCCACTAGACCCAAACCCACTCCGCTAGACCCCAACCCACTCCGCTAGACCCAAGCCCACTCCGCTAGACCCAAACCCAAACAAACTACGCTAGGCCCAAACCCACTCCGCTAGACCCAAACCCACTCCGCTAGACCCAAACCCACTCCCCTTGACCCAAACCCACTCCGCTAGACCCAAACCCACTCCGCTAGACCCAAAACCACTCCGCTAGACCCAAACCCACTCCGCTAGACCCAAACCCACTCCGCAAGACACAAACCCACTCTGCAAGACCCAAAGCCACTCCGCTAGACGCAAACCCACTCCGCTAGACCCAAACCCACTCCGCTAGACCCAAACCCACTCCGCTAGACGCAAACCCACTCCGCTAGACCCAAACCCACTCCGCTAGACCCAAGCCCACTCCGCTAGACCCAAACCCACTCCGCTATACCCAAACCCACTCCGCTCGACCCAAACCCACTCTGCTAGACCCAAACCCACTCCGCTAGACCCAAACCCACTCCACTAGACCCAAACCCAAACCCACTCCGCTAGACCCCAACCCACTCCGCTAGACCCAAGCCCACTCCGCTAGACCCAAACCCACTCCGCTAGACCCAAATCCACTCCGCTAGAACCAAACCCACTCCGCTAGACCCAAACCCACTCCGCAAGACCCAAACACACTCCGCTTGACCCAAACCCACCCCGCAAGACACAAACCCACTCCGCTAGACGCAAACCCACTCCGCTAGACCCAAGCCCACTCCGCTAGACCCAAACCCACTCCGCTATACCCAAACCCACTCCGCTCGACCCAAACCCACTCTGCTAGACCCAAACCCACTCCGCTAGACCCAAACCCACTCCACTAGACCCAAACCCAAACCCACTCCGCTAGACCCCAACCCACTCCGCTAGACCCAAGCCCACTCCGCTAGACCCAAACCCACTCCGCTAGTCCCAAACCCAAACAAACTACGCTAGACCCCAACCCACTCCGCTAGAGACCAACCCACTCTGCTAGACCCCAACCCACTCCGCTTGACCCAAACCAACTCCGCTAGAGCCAAACCCACTCCGCTAGTCCCAAACCCACTCCGCTAGACCCAAACCCACTCCGCTAGAACCAAACCCACTCAGCTAGACCAAAACCAACTCCGCTAGACCCAAACCCACTCCGCTAGACCCAAACCCACTCCGCGAGACCCAAACCCACGCCGCAAGACCCAAACCACTCCCCTAGACCCAAACCCACTCCGCTAGACCCAAACCCAAACAAACTACGCTAGGCCCAAACCCACTCCGCTAGACCCAAACCCACTCCGCTAGACCCAAACCCACTCCCCTTGACCCAAACCCACCCCGCTAGACCCAAACCCACTCCGCTAGACCCAAACCCACTCCGCTGTACCCAAACCCACTCCGCTCGACCCAAACCCAAACCCACTCCGCCAGACCCAAACCCACTCCGCTAGACCCAAACCCACTCCGCTCGACCCAAACCCACTCTGCTAGACCCAAACCCACTCCGCTAGACCCAAACCCACTCCACTAGACCCAAACCCAAACCCACTCCGCTAGACCCCAACCCACTCCGCTAGACCCAAACCCACTCCGCTAGTCCCAAACACACTCCGCTAGACCCAAACCCTCTCCACTAGACCCAAACCCTAACCCACTCCGCTGGAACCAAACCCACTCCGCTAGACCCAAACCCACACCGCTGGACCCAAATCCATTCTGCTAGACCCAAACCAACTCCGCTAAACCCAACCCACTCCACTAGATCCAAACCCACTCCACTAGACCCACACCCACTCCGCTAGACCCAAACACACTCCGCTAGACCCAAACCCACTCCGCTAGACCCAAACCCACTCCGCTAGACCCAAACCCACTCCGCTAGACCCAAACCCACTCCGCCAGACCCAAACCCACTCTGCTAGACCCTAACCCACTCCGCTGGACCCAAACCCACTCCGCTAGCCCCAAACCCACTCCGCTGGACCCAAACCCACTCCCCTTGACCCAAACCCACTCCGCTAGACCCAAACCCACTCCGCTGGACCCAAACCCAAACCCACTCCGCTACACCCAAACCCGCTGCGCTAGACCCAAACCCACTCCGCTAGACCCAAACCCACTCCGCTAGACCCAAACCCACTCCGCTAGACCAAAGCCCACTCCGCTAGACCCAAACCCACTCCGCTAGACCCAAACCCACTCCGCTAGACCTAAACCCACTCCGCTAGACCCAAACCCAGTCCGCTAGACGCAAACCCAAACCCACTCCGCTACACCCAAACCCGCTCCGCTAGACCCAAACCCACTCCGCTTGACCCTAACCCACACCGCAAGACACAAACCCACTCCGCTAGACGCAAACCCACTCCGCTAGACCCAAGCCCACTCCGCTAGACCCAAACCCACTCCGCTATACCCAAACCCACTCCGCTGGACCCAAACCCAAACCCACTCCGCTAGACCCAAACCCACTCCGCTAGACCCAAACCCACAACGCTAGACCCAAACCCACTCTGCTAGACCCAAACCCACTCCGCTAAACCCAAACCCACTCCACTAGACCCAAACCCAAACCCACTCCGCTAGACCCAAACCCACTCCGCAAGACCGAAACCACTCTGCTAGACCCAAACCCACTCCGCTCGACCCAAACCCACTCCGCTAGAACCAAACCCACTCAGCTAGACCAAAACCAACTCCGCTAGACCCAAACCCACTCCGCTAGACCCAAACCCACTCCGCGAGACCCAAACCCACGCCGCAAGACCCAAACCACTCCCCTAGACCCAAACCCACTCCGCTAGACCCAAACCCACTCCCCTAGACCCGAACCCACTCGGCGAAACCCAAACCCACTCAGCTAGACACAAACCCACTCCGCTAGACCCAAACCCACTCCGCTAGACCCAAACCCACTCCGCGAGACCCAAACCCACTCCGCTAGACCCAAACCCAAACAAACTACGCTAGGCCCAAACCCACTCTGCTAGACCCAAACCCACTCCGCTAGACCCAAACCCACTCCCCTTGACCCAAACCCACTCCGCTAGACCCAAACCCACTCCGCTAGACCCAAACCCACTCCGCTATACCCAAACCCACTCCGCTCGACCCAAACCCAAACCCACTCCGCCAGACCCAAACCCACTCCGCTAGACCCAAACCCACTCCGCTCGACCCAAACCCACTCTGCTAGACCCAAACCCACTCCGCTAGACCCAAACCCACTCCACTAGACCCAAACCCAAACCCACTCCGCTAGACCCCAACCCACTCCGCTAGACCCAAGCCCACTCCGCTAGACCCAAACCCACTCCGCTAGACCCAAACCCACTCCGCTAGACCCAAACCCACTCTGCTAGACCCAAACCCACTCGGCTAGACCCAAACCCACTCCGCTGACCCAAACCCACTCCGCAAGACCCAAACCCACTCCGCTAGACCCAAACCCACTCCGCTAGTCCCAAACACACTCCGCTAGACCCAAACCCTCTCCACTAGACCCAAACCCTAACCCACTCCGCTGGAACCAAACCCACTCCGCTAGACCCAAACCCACACCGCTGGACCCAAATCCATTCTGCTAGACCCAAACCAACTCCGCTAAACCCAACCCACTCCACTAGATCCAAACCCACTCCGCTAGACCCAAACCCACTCCGCTAGACCCAAACACACTCCGCTAGACCCAAACCCACTCCGCTAGACCCAAACCCACTCCGCTAGACCCAAACCCACTCCGCTAGACCCAAACCCACTCCGCCAGACCCAAACCCACTCTGCTAGACCCTAACCCACTCCGCTGGACCCAAACCCACTCCGCTAGCCCCAAACCCACTCCGCTGGACCCAAACCCACTCCCCTTGACCCAAACCCACTCCGCTAGACCCAAACCCACTCCGCTGGACCCAAACCCAAACCCACTCCGCTACACCCAAACCCGCTGCGCTAGACCCAAACCCACTCCGCTAGACCCAAACCCACTCCGCTAGACCCAAACCCACTCCGCTAGACCAAAACCCACTCCGCTAGACCCAAACCCACTCTGCTAGACCCAAACCCACTCCGCTAGACCTAAACCCACTCCGCTAGACCCAAACCCACTCCGCTAGACGCAAACCCAAACCCACTCCGCTACACCCAAACCCGCTCCGCTAGACCCAAACCCACTCCGCTTGACCCTAACCCACACCGCAAGACACAAACCCACTCCGCTAGACGCAAACCCACTCCGCTAGACCCAAGCCCACTCCGCTAGACCCAAACCCACTCCGCTATACCCAAACCCACTCCGCTGGACCCAAACCCAAACCCACTCCGCTAGACCCAAACCCACTCCGCTAGACCCAAACCCACAACGCTAGACCCAAACCCACTCTGCTAGACCCAAACCCACTCCGCTAAACCCAAACCCACTCCACTAGACCCAAACCCAAACCCACTCCGCTAGACCCAAACCCACTCCGCAAGACCGAAACCACTCCGCTAGACCCAAACCCACTCCGCTAGACCCAAACCCACTCCGCTAGAACCAAACCCACTCAGCTAGACCAAAACCAACTCCGCTAGACCCAAACCCACTCCGCTAGACCCAAACCCACTTCGCGAGACCCAAACCCACGCCGCAAGACCCAAACCACTCCCCTAGACCCAAACCCACTCCGCTAGACCCAAACCCACTCCCCTAGACCCGAACCCACTCGGCGAAACCCAAACCCACTCAGCTAGACACAAACCCACTCCGCTAGACCCAAACCCACTCCGCTGGACCCAAACCCACTCCGCGAGACCCAAACCCACTCCGCTAGACCCAAACCCAAACAAACTACGCTAGGCCCAAACCCACTCCGCTAGACCCAAACCCACTCCGCTAGACCCAAACCCACTCCCCTTGACCCAAACCCACTCCGCTAGACCCAAACCCACTCCGCTAGACCCAAACCCACTCCGCTAGACCCAAACCCACTCCGCTAGACCCAAACCCACTCCGCAAGACACAAACCAACGCCGCTAGACCCAAACCCATGCCGCTAGACCCAAACCCACTCCGCTAGACCCAAACCCACTCCGCTAGACCCAAACCCACTCCGCTAGACGCAAACCCAAACCCACTCCGCTACACCCAAACCCGCTCCGCTAGACCCAAACCCACTCCGCTAGACCCAAACCCACTCCGCTAGACCCAAACCCACTCCGTTAGACCAAAACCCACTCCACTAGTCCCAAACCCACTCCGCTAGACCCAAACCCACTCCGCTAGTCCCAAACCCACTCCGCTCGTCCCAAACCCAAACCCACTCCGCTAGACCCAAACCCACTCCGCTAGACCTAAACCCACTCCGCTAGACCCAAACCCACTCCGCTAGACCCAAACCCACTCCGCTAGACCCAAATCCACTCCGCTAGACCCAAACCCACTCCGCTAGACCCAAACCCACTCCGCAAGACCCAAACCCACTCCGCTTGACCCAAACCCACCCCGCAAGACACAAACCCACTCCGCTAGACGCAAACCCACTCCGCTAGACCCAATCCCACTCCGCTAGACCCAACCCCACTCCGCTAGACCCAAACCCACTCCGCTCGACCCAAACCCAAACCCACTCCGCCAGACCCAAACCCACTCCGCTAGACCCAAACCCACTCCGCTCGACCCAAACCCACTCTGCTAGACCCAAACCCACTCCGCTAGACCCAAACCCACTCCACTAGACCCAAACCCAAACCCACTCCGCTAGACCCCAACCCACTCCGCTAGACCCAAGCCCACTCCGCTAGACCCAAACCCACTCCGCTAGACCCAAACCCACTCCGCTAGACCCAAACCCACTCCGCTAGACCCAAACCCACTCGGCTAGACCCAAACCCACTCCGCTGACCCAAACCCACTCCGCAAGACCCAAACCCACTCCGCTAGACCCAAACCCACTCCGCTAGACCCAAACCCACTCCGCTAGACCCAAACCCACTCGGCTAGACCCAAACCCACTCCGCTGACCCAAACCCACTCCGCAAGACCCAAACCCACTCCGCTAGACCCAAACCCACTCCGCTAGTCCCAAACACACTCCGCTAGACCCAAACCCTCTCCACTAGACCCAAACCCTAACCCACTCCGCTGGAACCAAACCCACTCCGCTAGACCCAAACCCACACCGCTGGACCCAAATCCATTCTGCTAGACCCAAACCAACTCCGCTAAACCCAACCCACTCCACTAGATCCAAACCCACTCCGCTAGACCCAAACCCACTCCGCTAGACCCAAACACACTCCGCTAGACCCAAACCCACTCCGCTAGACCCAAACCCACTCCGCTAGACCCAAACCCACTCCGCTAGACCCAAACACACTCCGCCAGACCCAAACCCACTCTGCTAGACCCTAACCCACTCCGCTGGACCCAAACCCACTCCGCTAGCCCCAAACCCACTCCGCTGGACCCAAACCCACTCCCCTTGACCCAAACCCACTCCGCTCGACCCAAACCCACTCCGCTGGACCCAAACCCAAACCCACTCCGCTACACCCAAACCCGCTGCGCTAGACCCAAACCCACTCCGCTAGACCCAAACCCACTCCGCTAGACCCAAACCCACTCCGCTAGACCAAAACCCACTCCACTAGAACCAAACCCACTCCGCTAGACCCAAACCCACTCCGCTAGACCTAAACCCACTCCGCTAGACCCAAACCCACTCCGCTAGACGCAAACCCAAACCCACTCCGCTACACCCAAACCCGCTCCGCTAGACCCAAACCCACTCCGCTTGACCCTAACCCACACCGCAAGACACAAACCCACTCCGCTAGACGCAAACCCACTCCGCTAGACCCAAGCCCACTCCGCTAGACCCAAACCCACTCCGCTATACCCAAACCCACTCCGCTGGACCCAAACCCAAACCCACTCCGCTAGACCCAAACCCACTCCGCTAGACCCAAACCCACAACGCTAGACCCAAACCCACTCTGCTAGACCCAAACCCACTCCGCTAAACCCAAACCCACTCCACTAGACCCAAACCCAAACCCACTCCGCTAGACCCAAACCCACTCCGCAAGACCGAAACCACTCCGCTAGACCCAAACCCACTCCGCTAGACCCAAACCCACTCCCCTAGACCCGAACCCACTCCGCGAAACCCAAACCCACTCAGCTAGACACAAACCCACTCCGCTAGACCCAAACCCACTCCGCTAGACCCAAACCCACTCCACCAGACCCAAACCCAAACCCACTCCGCTAGACCCCAACCCACTCCGCTAGACCCAAGCCCACTCCGCTAGACCCAAACCCACTCCGCTAGACCCAAACCCACTCCGCTAGACCCAAACCCACTCGGCTAGACCCAAACCCACTCCGCTGACCCAAACCCACTCCGCAAGACCCAAACCCACTCCGCTAGACCCAAACCCACTCCGCTAGTCCCAAACACACTCCGCTAGACCCAAACCCTCTCCACTAGACCCAAACCCTAACCCACTCCGCTGGAACCAAACCCACTCCGCTAGACCCAAACCCACACCGCTGGACCCAAATCCATTCTGCTAGACCCAAACCAACTCCGCTAAACCCAACCCACTCCACTAGATCCAAACCCACTCCGCTAGACCCAAACCCACTCCGCTAGACCCAAACACACTCCGCTAGACCCAAACCCACTCCGCTAGACCCAAACCCACTCCGCTAGACCCAAACCCACTCCGCTAGACCCAAACACACTCCGCCAGACCCAAACCCACTCTGCTAGACCCTAACCCACTCCGCTGGACCCAAACCCACTCCGCTAGCCCCAAACCCACTCCGCTGGACCCAAACCCACTCCCCTTGACCCAAACCCACTCCGCTCGACCCAAACCCACTCCGCTGGACCCAAACCCAAACCCACTCCGCTACACCCAAACCCGCTGCGCTAGACCCAAACCCACTCCGCTAGACCCAAACCCACTCCGCTAGACCCAAACCCACTCCGCTAGACCAAAACCCACTCCGCTAGAACCAAACCCACTCCGCTAGACCCAAACCCACTCCGCTAGACCTAAACCCACTCCGCTAGACCCAAACCCACTCCGCTAGACGCAAACCCAAACCCACTCCGCTACACCCAAACCCGCTCCGCTAGACCCAAACCCACTCCGCTTGACCCTAACCCACACCGCAAGACACAAACCCACTCCGCTAGACGCAAACCCACTCCGCTAGACCCAAGCCCACTCCGCTAGACCCAAACCCACTCCGCTATACCCAAACCCACTCCGCTGGACCCAAACCCAAACCCACTCCGCTAGACCCAAACCCACTCCGCTAGACCCAAACCCACAACGCTAGACCCAAACCCACTCTGCTAGACCCAAACCCACTCCGCGAAACCCAAACCCACTCCACTAGACCCAAACCCAAACCCACTCCGCTAGACCCAAACCCACTCCGCAAGACCGAAACCACTCCGCTAGACCCAAACCCACTCCGCTAGACCCAAACCCACTCCCCGAGACCCGAACCCACTCCGCGAAACCCAAACCCACTCAGCTAGACACAAACCCACTCCGCTAGACCCAAACCCACTCCGCTGGACCCAAACCCACTCGGCTAGACCCAAACCCACTCCGCTGACCCAAACCAACTCCGCAAGACCCAAACCCACTCCGCTAGACCTAAACCCACTCCGCTAGTCCAAAACGACACTCCGCTAGACCCTAACCCACTCCGCTAGACCCAAACCCACTCCGCTAGTCCCAAACACACTCCGCTAGACCCAAACCCTCTCCACTAGACCCAAACCCTAACCCACTCCGCTGGAACCAAACCCACTCCGCAAGACCCAAACCCACTCCGCTAGACCCAAATCCATTCTGCTGGACCCAAACCAGCTCCGCGAAACCCAACCCACTGGACTAGACCCAAACCCACTCCGCTAGACCCAAACCCACTCCGCTAGACCCAAACCCACTCCGCAAGACACAAACCAACTCCGCGAGACCCAAACCCACGCCGCTAGACCCAAACCCACTCCGCTGGACCTAAACCCACTCCGCTAGACCCAAACCCACTCTGCTAGACGCAAACCCAAACCCACTCCGCTACACCCAAACCCGCTCCGCTAGACCCAAACCCACTCCGCTAGACCCAAACCCACTCCGCTAGACCCAAACCCACTCCGCTAGACCCAAACCCACTCCGCTAGACCCAAATCCACTCCGCTAGACCCAAACCCACTCCGCTAGACCCAAACCCACTCCGCTAGACCCAAACCCACTCTGCTTGACCCAAACCCACCCCGCAAGACACAAACCCACCCCGCAAGACACAAACCCACTCCGCTAGACGCAAACCCACTCCGCTAGACCCAAGCCCACTCCGCTAGACCCAAACCCACTCCGCTATACCCAAACCCACTCCGCTGGACCCAAACCCAAACCCACTCCGCTAGACCCAAACCCACTCCGCTAGACCCAAACCCACAACGCTAGACCCAAACCCACTCTGCTAGACCCAAACCCACTCCGCTAAACCCAAACCCACTCCACTAGACCCAAACCCAAACCCACTCCGCTAGACCCAAACCCACTCCGCAAGACCGAAACCACTCCGCGAGACCCAAACCCACTCCGCTAGACCCAAACCCACTCCCCTAGACCCGAACCCACTCCGCTAGACCTAAACCCACTCCGCTAGTCCAAAACGCCACTCCGCTAGACCCTAACCCACTCCGCTAGACCCAAACCCACTCCGCTAGTCCCAAACACACTCCGCTAGACCCAAACCCTCTCCGCTAGACCCAAACCCTAACCCACTCCGCTGGAACCAAACCCACTCCGCAAGACCCAAACCCACTCCGCAAGACCCAAATCCATTCTGCTAGACCCAAACCAGCTCCGCTAAACCCAACCCACTCCACCAGACCCAAACCCACTCCGCTAGACCTAAACCCACTCCGCTAGTCCAAAACGCCACTCCGCTAGACCCAAACCCACTCCGCTAGACCCAAACCCAAACAAACTACGCTAGGCCCAAACCCACCCGCTAGACCCAAACCCACTCCGCTAGACCCAAACCCACTCCCCTTGACCCAAACCCACTCCGCTAGACCCAAACCCACTCCGCTAGACCCAAACCCACTCCGCTAGACCCAAACCCACTCCGCTAGACCCAAACCCACTCCGCAAGACACAAACCCACGCCGCTAGACCCAACCCCACGCCGCTAGACCCAAACCCACTCCGCTAGACCCAAACCCACTCCGCTAGACCCAAACCCACTCCGCTAGACGCAAACCCAAACCCACTCCGCTACACCCAAACCCGCTCCGCTAGACCCAAACCCACTCCGCTAGACCCAAACCCACTCCGCTAGACCCAAACCCACTCCGTTAGACCAAAACCCACTCCGCTAGACCCAAACCCACTCCGCTAGACCCAAACCCACTCCGCTAGTCCCAAACCCACTCCGCTCGTCCCAAACCCAAACCCACTCCGCTAGACCCAAACCCACTCCGCTAGACCTAAACCCACTCCGCTAGACCCAAACCCACTCCGCTAGACCCAAACCCACTCCGCTAGACCCAAATCCACTCCGCTAGACCCAAACCCACTCCGCTAGACCCAAACCCACTCCGCCAGACCCAAACCCACTCTGCTAGACCCTAACCCGCTCCGCTGGACCCAAACCCACTCCGCTAGCCCCAAACCCACTCCGCTGGACCCAAACCCACTCCCCTTGAACCAAACCCACTCCGCTAGACCCAAACCCACTCCGCTGGACCCAAACCCAAACCCACTCCGCTACACCCAAACCCGCTGCGCTAGACCCAAACCCACTCCGCTAGACCCAAACCCACTCCGCTAGACCCAAACCCACTCCGCTAGACCAAAACCCACTCCGCTAGACCCAAACCCACTCCGCTAGACCCAAAACCACTCCGCTAGTCCCAAACCCAAACCACTCCGCTAGACCCAAACCCACTCCGCTAGACCCAAACCCACTCCGCTAGACCCAAACCCACTCCGCTAGACCCAAATCCACTCCGCTAGACCCAAACCCACTCCGCCAGACCCAAACCCACTCTGCTAGACCCAAACCCACTCCGCTAGACCCAAACCCACTCCGCTAGACCCAAACCCACTCCGCAAGACAAAAACCCACTCCGCTAGACCCAAACCCACGCCGCTAGACCCAAACCCACTCCGCTAGACCTAAACCCACTCCGCTAGACCCAAACCCACTCCGCTAGACGCAAACCCAAACCCACTCCGCTACACCCAAACCCGCTCCGCTAGACCCAAACCCACTCCGCTTGACCCTAACCCACCCCGCAAGACACAAACCCACTCCGCTAGACGCAAACCCACTCCGCTAGACCGAAGCCCACTCCGCTAGACCGAAACCCACTCCGCTATACCCAAACCCACTCCGCTGGACCCAAACCCAAACCCACTCCGCTAGACCCAAACCCACTCCGCTGGACCCAAACCCAAACCCACTCCGCTACACCCAAACCCGCTCCGCTAGACCCAAACCCACTCCGCTAGACCCAAACCCACTCCGCTAGACCCAAACCCACTCCGTTAGACCAAAACCCACTCCGCTGGACCCAAACCCACTCCGCTAGACCCAAACCCACTCCGCTAGTCCCAAACCCACTCCGCTCGTCCCAAACCCAAACCCACTCCGCTAGACCCAAACCCACTCCGCTAGACCTAAACCCACTCCGCTAGACCCAAACCCACTCCGGTAGACCCAAACCCACTCCGCTAGACCCAAATCCACTCCGCTAGACCCAAACCCACTCCGCTAGACCCAAACCCACTCCGCTAGACCCAAACCCACTCCGCTAGACCCAAATCCACTCCGCTAGACCCAAACCCACTCTGCTAGACCCAAACCCACTCCGCTAGACCCAAACCCACTCCACTAGACCCAAACCCAAACCCACTCCGCTAGACCCCAACCCACTCCGCTAGACCCAAGCCCACTCCGCTAGACCCAAACCCACTCCGCCAGACCCAAACCCACTCCGCTAGACCCAAACCCACTCCGCTCGTCCCAAACCCAAACCCACTCCGCTAGACCCAAACCCACTCCGCTAGACCTAAACCCACTCCGCTAGGCCCAAACCCACTCCGCTAGACCCAAACCCACTCCGCTAGACCCAAATCCACTCCGCTAGACCCAAACCCACTCTGCTAGACCCAAACCCACTCCGCTAGACCCAAACCCACTCCACTAGACCCAAACCCAAACCCACTCCGCTAGACCCCAACCCACTCCGCTAGACCCAAGCCCACTCCGCTAGACCCAAACCCACTCCGCCAGACCCAAACCCACTCCGCTAGACCCAAACCCACTCGGCTAGACCCAAACCCACTCGGCTAGACCCAAACCCACTCCGCTGACCCAAACCCACTCCGCAAGACCCAAACCCACTCCGCTAGACCCAAACCCACTCCGCTAGTCCCAAACACACTCCGCTGGACCCAAACCCTCTCCACTAGACCCAAACCCTAACCCACTCCGCTGGAACCAAACCCACTCCGCTAGACCCAAACCCACACCGCTGGACCCAAATCCATTCTGCTAGACCCAAACCAACTCCGCTAAACCCAACCCACTCCACTAGATCCAAACCCACTCCGCTAGACCCAAACCCACTCCGCTAGACCCAAACACACTCCGCTAGACCCAAACCCACTCCGCTAGACCCAAACCCACTCCGCTAGACCCAAACCCACTCCGCTAGACCCAAACCCACTCCGCCAGACCCAAACCCACTCTGCTAGACCCTAACCCACTCCGCTGGACCCAAACCCACTCCGCTAGCCCCAAACCCACTCCGCTGGACCCAAACCCACTCCCCTTGACCCAAACCCACTCCGCTAGACCCAAACCCACTCCGCTGGACCCAAACCCAAACCCACTCCGCTACACCCAAACCCGCTGCGCTAGACCCAAACCCACTCCGCTAGACCCAAACCCACTGCGCTAGACCCAAACCCACTCCGCTAGACCCAAACCCACTCCGCTAGACCCAAACCCACTCCGCTAGACCCAAACCCACTCCGCTAGTCCCAAACCCAAACCACTCCGCTAGACCCAAACCCACTCCGCTAGACCCAAACCCACTCCGCTAGACCCAAACCCACTCCGCTAGACCCAAATCCACTCCGCCAGACCCAAACCCACTCCGCTAGACCCAAACCCACTCTGCTAGACCCAAACCCACTCCGCTTGACCCTCGCCCACCCCGCAAGACACAAACCCACTCCGCTAGACGCAAACCCACTCCGCTAGACCCAAGCCCACTCCGCTAGACCCAAACCCACTCCGCTATACCCAAACCCACTCCGCTGGACCCAAACCCAAACCCACTCCGCTAGACCCAAACCCACTCCGCTAGACCCAAACACACTCCGCTAGACCCAAACCCACTCCGCTAGACCCAAACCCACTCCGCTAGACCCAAACCCACTCCGCTGGACCCAAACCCACTCCGCCAGACCCAAACCCACTCTGCTAGACCCTAACCCACTCCGCTGGACCCAAACCCACTCCGCTAGCCCCAAACCCACTCCGCTGGACCCAAACCCACTCCCCTTGACCCAAACCCACTCCCCTTGACCCAAACCCACTCCGCAAGACCCAAACCCACTCCGCAAGACCCAAATCCATTCTGCTAGACCCAAACCAGCTCCGCTAAACCCAACCCACTCCACTAGACCCAAACCCACTCCGCTAGACCCAAACCCACTCCGCTAGACCCAAACCCACTCCGCAAGACAAAAACCCACTCCGCTAGACCCAAACCCACGCCGCTAGACCCAAACCCACTCCGCTAGACCTAAACCCACTCCGCTAGACCCAAACCCACTCCGCTAGACGCAAACCCAAACCCACTCCGCTACACCCAAACCCGCTCCGCTAGACCCAAACCCACTCCGCTTGACCCTAACCCACCCCGCAAGACACAAACCCACTCCGCTAGACGCAAACCCACTCCGCTAGACCGAAGCCCACTCCGCTAGACCCAAACCCACTCCGCTATACCCAAACCCACTCCGCTGGACCCAAACCCAAACCCACTCCGCTAGACCCAAACCCACTCCGCTGGACCCAAACCCAAACCCACTCCGCTACACCCAAACCCGCTCCGCTAGACCCAAACCCACTCCGCTAGACCCAAACCCACTCCGCTAGACCCAAACCCACTCCGTTAGACCAAAACCCACTCCGCTGGACCCAAACCCACTCCGCTAGACCCAAACCCACTCCGCTAGTCCCAAACCCACTCCGCTCGTCCCAAACCCAAACCCACTCCGCTAGACCCAAACCCACTCCGCTAGACCTAAACCCACTCCGCTAGACCCAAACCCACTCCGCTAGACCCAAACCCACTCCGCTAGACCCAAATCCACTCCGCTAGACCCAAACCCACTCCGCTAGACCCAAACCCACTCCGCTAGACCCAAACCCACTCCGCTCGTCCCAAACCCAAACCCACTCCGCTAGACCCAAACCCACTCCGCTAGACCTAAACCCACTCCGCTAGGCCCAAACCCACTCCGCTAGACCCAAACCCACTCCGCTGGACCCAAATCCACTCCGCTAGACCCAAACCCACTCTGCTAGACCCAAACCCACTCCGCTAGACCCAAACCCACTCCACTAGACCCAAACCCAAACCCACTCCGCTAGACCCCAACCCACTCCGCTAGACCCAAGCCCACTCCGCTAGACCCAAACCCACTCCGCCAGACCCAAACCCACTCCGCTAGACCCAAACCCACTCCGCTAGACCCAAACCCACTCGGCTAGACCCAAACCCACTCCGCTGACCCAAACCCACTCCGCAAGACCCAAACCCACTCCGCTAGACCCAAACCCACTCCGCTAGTCCCAAACACACTCCGCTAGACCCAAACCCTCTCCACTAGACCCAAACCCTAACCCACTCCGCTGGAACCAAACCCACTCCGCTAGACCCAAACCCACACCGCTGGACCCAAATCCATTCTGCTAGACCCAAACCAACTCCGCTAAACCCAACCCACTCCACTAGATCCAAACCCACTCCGCTAGACCCAAACCCACTCCGCTAGACCCAAACACACTCCGCTAGACCCAAACCCACTCCGCTAGACCCAAACCCACTCCGCTAGACCCAAACCCACTCCGCTAGACCCAAACCCACTCCGCCAGACCCAAACCTACTCTGCTAGACCCTAACCCACTCCGCTGGACCCAAACCCACTCCGCTAGCCCCAAACCCACTCCGCTGGACCCAAACCCACTCCCCTTGACCCAAACCCACTCCGCTAGACCCAAACCCACTCCGCTGGACCCAAACCCAAACCCACTCCGCTACACCCAAACCCGCTGCGCTAGACCCAAACCCACTCCGCTAGACCCAAACCCACTGCGCTAGACCCAAACCCACTCCGCTAGACCCAAACCCACTCCGCTAGACCCAAACCCACTCCGCTAGACCCAAACCCACTCCGCTAGTCCCAAACCCAAACCACTCCGCTAGACCCAAACCCACTCCGCTAGACCCAAACCCACTCCGCTAGACCCAAACCCACTCCGCTGGACCCAAATCCACTCCGCTAGACCCAAACCCACTCCGCTAGACCCAAACCCACTCTGCTAGACCCAAACCCACTCCGCTTGACCCTCACCCACCCCGCAAGACACAAACCCACTCCGCTAGACGCAAACCCACTCCGCTAGACCCAAGCCCACTCCGCTAGACCCAAACCCACTCCGCTATACCCAAACCCACTCCGCTGGACCCAAACCCAAACCCACTCCGCTAGACCCAAACCCACTCCGCTAGACCCAAACCCACAACGCTAGACCCAAACCCACTCTGCTAGACCCAAACCCACTCCGCTAATCCCAAACCCACTTCACCAGACCCAAACCCAAACCCACTGCGCTAGACCCAAACCCACTCCGCAAGACCGAAACCACTCCGCTAGACCCAAACCCACTCCGCTAGACCCAAACCCACTCCCCTAGACCCGAACCCACTCCGCTAGACCTAAACCCACTCCGCTAGTCCAAAACGCCACTCCGCCAGACCCTAACCCACTCCGCCAGACCCTAACCCACTCCGCTAGACCCAAACCCACTCCGCCAGACCCAAACCTACTCTGCTAGACCCTAACCCACTCCGCTGGACCCAAACCCACTCCGCTAGCCCCAAACCCACTCCGCTGGACCCAAACCCACTCCCCTTGACCCAAACCCACTCCGCTAGACCCAAACCCACTCCGCTGGACCCAAACCCAAACCCACTCCGCTACACCCAAACCCGCTGCGCTAGACCCAAACCCACTCCGCTAGACCCAAACCCACTGCGCTAGACCCAAACCCACTCCGCTAGACCCAAACCCACTCCGCTAGACCCAAACCCACTCCGCTAGACCCAAACCCACTCCGCTAGTCCCAAACCCAAACCACTCCGCTAGACCCAAACCCACTCCGCTAGACCCAAACCCACTCCGCTAGACCCAAACCCACTCCGCTGGACCCAAATCCACTCCGCTAGACCCAAACCCACTCCGCTAGACCCAAACCCACTCTGCTAGACCCAAACCCACTCCGCTTGACCCTCACCCACCCCGCAAGACACAAACCCACTCCGCTAGACGCAAACCCACTCCGCTAGACCCAAGCCCACTCCGCTAGACCCAAACCCACTCCGCTATACCCAAACCCACTCCGCTGGACCCAAACCCAAACCCACTCCGCTAGACCCAAACCCACTCCGCTAGACCCAAACCCACAACGCTAGACCCAAACCCACTCTGCTAGACCCAAACCCACTCCGCTAATCCCAAACCCACTTCACCAGACCCAAACCCAAACCCACTGCGCTAGACCCAAACCCACTCCGCAAGACCGAAACCACTCCGCTAGACCCAAACCCACTCCGCTAGACCCAAACCCACTCCCCTAGACCCGAACCCACTCCGCTAGACCTAAACCCACTCCGCTAGTCCAAAACGCCACTCCGCCAGACCCTAACCCACTCCGCTAGACCCAAACCCACTCCGCTAGTCCCAAACACACTCCGCTAGACCCAAACCCTCTCCGCTAGACCCAAACCCTAACCCACTCCGCTGGAACCAAACCCACTCCGCAAGACCCAAACCCACTCCGCAAGACCCAAATCCATTCTGCTAGACCCAAACCAGCTCCGCTAAACCCAACCCACTCCACTAGACCCAAACCCACTCCGCTAGACCCAAACCCACTCCGCAAGACAAAAACCCACTCCGCTAGACCCAAACCCACGCCGCTAGACCCAAACCCACTCCGCTAGACCTAAACCCACTCCGCTAGACCCAAACCCACTCCGCTAGACGCAAACCCAAACCCACTCCGCTACACCCAAACCCGCTCCGCTAGACCCAAACCCACTCCGCTTGACCCTAACCCACCCCGCAAGACACAAACCCACTCCGCTAGACGCAAACCCACTCCGCTAGACCGAAGCCCACTCCGCTAGACCCAAACCCACTCCGCTATACCCAAACCCACTCCGCTGGACCCAAACCCAAACCCACTCCGCTAGACCCAAACCCACTCCGCTGGACCCAAACCCAAACCCACTCCGCTACACCCAAACCCGCTCCGCTAGACCCAAACCCACTCCGCTAGACCCAAACCCACTCCGCTAGACCCAAACCCACTCCGTTAGACCAAAACCCACTCCGCTAGACCCAAACCCACTCCGCTAGACCCAAACCCACTCCGCTGGTCCCAAACCCACTCCGCTCGTCCCAAACCCAAACCCACTCCGCTAGACCCAAACCCACTCCGCTAGACCTAAACCCACTCCGCTAGACCCAAACCCACTCCGCTAGACCCAAACCCACTCCGCTAGACCCAAATCCACTCCGCTAGACCCAAACCCACTCCGCTAGACCCAAACCCACTCCGCAAGACCCAAACCCACTCCGCTTGACCCAAACCCACCCCGCAAGACACAAACCCACTCCGCTAGACGCAAACCCACTCCGCTAGACCCAATCCCACTCCGCTAGACCCAAACCCACTCCGCTGTACCCAAACCCACTCCGCTGGACCCAAACCCAAACCCACTCCGCCAGACCCAAACCCACTCCGCTAGACCCAAACCCACTCCGCTCGACCCAAACCCACTCTGCTAGACCCAAACCCACTCCGCTAGACCCAAACCCACTCCACTAGACCCAAACCCAAACCCACTCCGCTAGACCCCAACCCACTCCGCTAGACCCAAGCCCACTCCGCTAGACCCAAACCCACTCCGCAAGACCCAAACCCACTCCGCTAGACCCAAACCCACTCCGCTAGACCCAAACCCACTCGGCTAGACCCAAACCCACTCCGCTGACCCAAACCCACTCCGCAAGACCCAAACCCACTCCGCTAGACCCAAACCCACTCCGCCAGTCCCAAACACACTCCGCTAGACCCAAACCCTCTCCACTAGACCCAAACCCTAACCCACTCCGCTGGAACCAAACCCACTCCGCTAGACCCAAACCCACACCGCTGGACCCAAATCCATTCTGCTGGACCCAAACCAACTCCGCTAAACCCAACCCACTCCACTAGATCCAAACCCACTCCGCCAGACCCAAACCCACTCCGCTAGACCCAAACACACTCCGCTAGACCCAAACCCACTCCGCTAGACCCAAACCCACTCCGCTAGACCCAAACCCACTCCGCTAGACCCAAACCCACTCCGCCAGACCCAAACCCACTCTGCTAGACCCTAACCCACTCCGCTGGACCCAAACCCACTCCGCTAGCCCCAAACCCACTCCGCTGGACCCAAACCCACTCCCCTTGACCCAAACCCACTCCGCTAGACCCAAACCCACTCCGCTGGACCCAAACCCAAACCCACTCCGCTACACCCAAACCCGCTGCGCTAGACCCAAACCCGCTCCGCTAGACCCAAACCCACTCCGCTAGACCCAAACCCACTCCGCTAGACCAAAACCCACTCCGCTAGACCCAAACCCACTCCGCTAGACACAAACCCACTCCGCTAGTCCCAAACCCAAACCACTCCGCTAGACCCAAACCCACTCCGCTAGACCCAAACCCACTCCGCTAGACCCAAACCCACTCCGCTAGACCCAAACCCACTCTGCTAGACCCAAACCCACTCCGCTTGACCCTCACCCACCCCGCAAGACACAAACCCACTCCGCTAGACGCAAACCCACTCCGCTAGACCCAAACCCACTCCGCTAGACCCAAACCCACTCCGCAAGACCGAAACCACTCCGCTAGACCCAAACCCACTCCGCTAGACCCAAACCCACTCCCCTAGACCCGAACCCACTCCGCTAGACCTAAACCCACTCCGCTAGTCCAAAACGCCACTCCGCCAGACCCTAACCCACTCCGCTAGACCCAAACCCACTCCGCTAGTCCCAAACACACTCCGCTAGACCCAAACCCTCTCCGCTAGACCCAAACCCTAACCCACTCCGCTGGAACCAAACCCACTCCGCAAGACCCAAACCCACTCCGCAAGACCCAAATCCATTCTGCTAGACCCAAACCAGCTCCGCTAAACCCAACCCACTCCACTAGACCCAAACCCACTCCGCTAGACCCAAACCCACTCCGCAAGACAAAAACCCACTCCGCTAGACCCAAACCCACGCCGCTAGACCCAAACCCACTCCGCTAGACCTAAACCCACTCCGCTAGACCCAAACCCACTCCGCTAGACGCAAACCCAAACCCACTCCGCTACACCCAAACCCGCTCCGCTAGACCCAAACCCACTCCGCTTGACCCTAACCCACCCCGCAAGACACAAACCCACTCCGCTAGACGCAAACCCACTCCGCTAGACCGAAGCCCACTCCGCTAGACCCAAACCCACTCCGCTATACCCAAACCCACTCCGCTGGACCCAAACCCAAACCCACTCCGCTAGACCCAAACCCACTCCGCTGGACCCAAACCCAAACCCACTCCGCTACACCCAAACCCGCTCCGCTAGACCCAAACCCACTCCGCTAGACCCAAACCCACTCCGCTAGACCCAAACCCACTCCGTTAGACCAAAACCCACTCCGCTAGACCCAAACCCACTCCGCTAGACCCAAACCCACTCCGCTGGTCCCAAACCCACTCCGCTCGTCCCAAACCCAAACCCACTCCGCTAGACCCAAACCCACTCCGCTAGACCTAAACCCACTCCGCTAGACCCAAACCCACTCCGCTAGACCCAAACCCACTCCGCTAGACCCAAATCCACTCCGCTAGACCCAAACCCACTCCGCTAGACCCAAACCCACTCCGCAAGACCCAAACCCACTCCGCTTGACCCAAACCCACCCCGCAAGACACAAACCCACTCCGCTAGACGCAAACCCACTCCGCTAGACCCAATCCCACTCCGCTAGACCCAAACCCACTCCGCTGTACCCAAACCCACTCCGCTGGACCCAAACCCAAACCCACTCCGCCAGACCCAAACCCACTCCGCTAGACCCAAACCCACTCCGCTCGACCCAAACCCACTCTGCTAGACCCAAACCCACTCCGCTAGACCCAAACCCACTCCACTAGACCCAAACCCAAACCCACTCCGCTAGACCCCAACCCACTCCGCTAGACCCAAGCCCACTCCGCTAGACCCAAACCCACTCCGCAAGACCCAAACCCACTCCGCTAGACCCAAACCCACTCCGCTAGACCCAAACCCACTCGGCTAGACCCAAACCCACTCCGCTGACCCAAACCCACTCCGCAAGACCCAAACCCACTCCGCTAGACCCAAACCCACTCCGCCAGTCCCAAACACACTCCGCTAGACCCAAACCCTCTCCACTAGACCCAAACCCTAACCCACTCCGCTGGAACCAAACCCACTCCGCTAGACCCAAACCCACACCGCTGGACCCAAATCCATTCTGCTGGACCCAAACCAACTCCGCTAAACCCAACCCACTCCACTAGATCCAAACCCACTCCGCCAGACCCAAACCCACTCCGCTAGACCCAAACACACTCCGCTAGACCCAAACCCACTCCGCTAGACCCAAACCCACTCCGCTAGACCCAAACCCACTCCGCTAGACCCAAACCCACTCCGCCAGACCCAAACCCACTCTGCTAGACCCTAACCCACTCCGCTGGACCCAAACCCACTCCGCTAGCCCCAAACCCACTCCGCTGGACCCAAACCCACTCCCCTTGACCCAAACCCACTCCGCTAGACCCAAACCCACTCCGCTGGACCCAAACCCAAACCCACTCCGCTACACCCAAACCCGCTGCGCTAGACCCAAACCCGCTCCGCTAGACCCAAACCCACTCCGCTAGACCCAAACCCACTCCGCTAGACCAAAACCCACTCCGCTAGACCCAAACCCACTCCGCTAGACACAAACCCACTCCGCTAGTCCCAAACCCAAACCACTCCGCTAGACCCAAACCCACTCCGCTAGACCCAAACCCACTCCGCTAGACCCAAACCCACTCCGCTAGACCCAAACCCACTCTGCTAGACCCAAACCCACTCCGCTTGACCCTCACCCACCCCGCAAGACACAAACCCACTCCGCTAGACGCAAACCCACTCCGCTAGACCCAAACCCACTCCGCTAGACCCAAACCCACTCCGCTAGACCCAAACCCACTCCGCTAGTCCCAAACCCAAACCACTCCGCTTGACCCAAACCCACTCCGCTAGACCCAAACCCACTCCGCTAGACCCAAACCCACTCCGCTAGACCCAAATCCACTCCGCTAGACCCAAACCCACTCCGCTAGACCCAAACCCACTCTGCTAGACCCAAACCCACTCCGCTTGACCCTCACCCACCCCGCAAGACACAAACCCACTCCGCTAGACGCAAACCCACTCCGCTAGACCCAAGCCCACTCCGCTAGACCCAAACCCACTCCGCTATACCCAAACCCACTCCGCTGGACCCAAACCCAAACCCACTCCGCTAGACCCAAACCCACTCCGCTAGACCCAAACCCACAACGCTAGACCCAAACCCACTCTGCTAGACCCAAACCCACTCCGCTAAACCCAAACCCACTTCACTAGACCCAAACCCAAACCCACTCCGCTAGACCCAAACCCACTCCGCAAGACCGAAACCACTCCGCTAGACCCAAACCCACTCCGCTAGACCCAAACCCACTCCCCTAGACCCGAACCCACTCCGCTAGACCTAAACCCACTCCGCTAGTCCAAAACGCCACTCCGCCAGACCCTAACCCACTCCGCTCGACCCAAACCCACTCCGCTAGTCCCAAACACACTCCGCTAGACCCAAACCCTCTCCGCTAGTCCCAAACCCTAACCCACTCCGCTGGAACCAAACCCACTCCGCAAGACCCAAACCCACTCCGCAAGACCCAAATCCATTCTGCTAGACCCAAACCAGCTCCGCTAAACCCAACCCACTCCACTAGACCCAAACCCACTCTGCTAGACCCAAACCCACTCCGCAAGACAAAAACCCACTCCGCTAGACCCAAACCCACGCCGCTAGACCCAAACCCACTCCGCTAGACCTAAACCCACTCCGCTAGACCCAAACCCACTCCGCTAGACGCAAACACAAACCCACTCCGCTACACCCAAACCCGCTCCGCTAGACCCAAACCCACTCCGCTTGACCCTAACCCACCCCGCAAGACACAAACCCACTCCGCTAGACGCAAACCCACTCCGCTAGACCGAAGCCCACTCCGCTAGACCCAAACCCACTCCGCTATACCCAAACCCACTCCGCTGGACCCAAACCCAAACCCACTCCGCTAGACCCAAACCCACTCCGCTGGACCCAAACCCAAACCCACTCCGCTACACCCAAACCCGCTCCGCTAGACCCAAACCCACTCCGCTAGACCCAAACCCACTCCGCTAGACCCAAACCCACTCCGTTAGACCAAAACCCACTCCGCTAGACCCAAACCCACTCCGCTAGACCCAAACCCACTCCGCTAGTCCCAAACCCACTCCGCTCGTCCCAAACCCAAACCCACTCCGCTAGACCCAAACCCACTCCGCTAGACCTAAACCCACTCCGCTAGACCCAAACCCACTCCGCTAGACCCAAACCCACTCCGCTAGACCCAAATCCACTCCGCTAGACCCAAACCCACTCCGCTAGACCCAAACCCACTCCGCAAGACCCAAACCCACTCCGCTTGACCCAAACCCACCCCGCAAGACACAAACCCACTCCGCTAGACGCAAACCCACTCCGCTAGACCCAATCCCACTCCGCTAGACCCAAACCCACTCCGCTGTACCCAAACCCACTCCGCTGGACCCAAACCCAAACCCACTCCGCCAGACCCAAACCCACTCCGCTAGACCCAAACCCACTCCGCTCGACCCAAACCCACTCTGCTAGACCCAAACCCACTCCGCTAGACCCAAACCCACTCCACTAGACCCAAACCCAAACCCACTCCGCTAGACCCCAACCCACTCCGCTAGACCCAAGCCCACTCCGCTAGACCCAAACCCACTCCGCAAGACCCAAACCCACTCCGCTAGACCCAAACCCACTCCGCTAGACCCAAACCCACTCGGCTAGACCCAAACCCACTCCGCTGACCCAAACCCACTCCGCAAGACCCAAACCCACTCCGCTAGACCCAAACCCACTCCGCTAGTCCCAAACACACTCCGCTAGACCCAAACCCTCTCCACTTGACCCAAACCCTAACCCACTCCGCTGGAACCAAACCCACTCCGCTAGACCCAAACCCACACCGCTGGACCCAAATCCATTCTGCTAGACCCAAACCAACTCCGCTAAACGCAACCCACTCCACTAGATCCAAACCCACTCCGCCAGACCCAAACCCACTCCGCTGGACCCAAACACACTCCGCTAGACCCAAACCCACTCCGCTAGACCCAAACCCACTCCGCTAGACCCAAACCCACTCCGCTAGACCCAAACCCACTCCGCCAGACCCAAACCCACTCTGCTAGACCCTAACCCACTCCGCTGGACCCAAACCCACTCCGCTAGCCCCAAACCCACTCCGCTGGACCCAAACCCACTCCCCTTGACCCAAACCCACTCCGCTAGACCCAAACCCACTCCGCTGGACCCAAACCCAAACCCACTCCGCTACACCCAAACCCGCTGCGCTAGACCCAAACCCACTCCGCTAGACCCAAACCCACTCCGCTAGACCCAAACCCACTCCGCTAGACCAAAACCCACTCCGCTAGACCCAAACCCACTCCGCTAGACACAAACCCACTCCGCTAGTCCCAAACCCAAACCACTCCGCTAGACCCAAACCCACTCCGCTAGACCCAAACCCACTCCGCTAGACCCAAACCCACTCCGCTAGACCCAAATCCACTCCGCTAGACCCAAACCCACTCCGCTAGACCCAAACCCACTCTGCTAGACCCAAACCCACTCCGCTTGACCCTAACCCACCCCGCAAGACACAAACCCACTCCGCTAGACGCAAACCCACTCCGCTAGACCCAAGCCCACTCCGCTAGACCCAAACCCACTCCGCTATACCCAAACCCACTCCGCTGGACCCAAACCCAAACCCACTCCGCTAGACCCAAACCCACTCCGCTAGACCCAAACCCACAACGCTAGACCCAAACCCACTCTGCTAGACCCAAACCCACTCCGCTAAACCCAAACCCACTCCACTAGACCCAAACCCAAACCCACTCCGCTAGACCCAAACCCACTCCGCAAGACCGAAACCACTCCGCTAGACCCAAACCCACTCCGCTAGACCCAAACCCACTCCCCTAGACCCGAACCCACTCCGCTAGACCTAAACCCACTCCGCTAGTCCAAAACGCCACTCCGCTAGACCCTAACCCACTCCGCTAGACCCAAACCCACTCCGCTAGTCCCAAACACACTCCGCTAGACCCAAACCCTCTCCGCTAGACCCAAACCCTAACCCACTCCGCTGGAACCAAACCCACTCCGCAAGACCCAAACCCACTCCGCAAGACCCAAATCCATTCTGCTAGACCCAAACCAGCTCCGCTAAACCCAACCCACTCCACTAGACCCAAACCCACTCCGCTAGACCCAAACCCACTCCGCTAGACCCAAACCCACTCCGCAAGACAAAAACCCACTCCGCTAGACCCAAACCCACGCCGCTAGACCCAAACCCACTCCGCTAGACCTAAACCCACTCCGCTAGACCCAAACCCACTCCGCTAGACGCAAACCCAAACCCACTCCGCTACACCCAAACCCGCTCCGCTAGACCCAAACCCACTCCGCTTGACCCTAACCCACCCCGCAAGACACAAACCCACTCCGCTAGACGCAAACCCACTCCGCTAGACCGAAGCCCACTCCGCTAGACCCAAACCCACTCCGCTATACCCAAACCCACTCCGCTGGACCCAAACCCAAACCCACTCCGCTAGACCCAAACCCACTCCGCTGGACCCAAACCCAAACCCACTCCGCTACACCCAAACCCGCTCCGCTAGACCCAAACCCACTCCGCTAGACCCAAACCCACTCCGCTAGACCCAAACCCACTCCGTTAGACCAAAACCCACTCCGCTAGACCCAAACCCACTCCGCTAGACCCAAACCCACTCCGCTAGTCCCAAACCCACTCCGCTCGTCCCAAACCCAAACCCACTCCGCTAGACCCAAACCCACTCCGCTAGACCTAAACCCACTCCGCTAGACCCAAACCCACTCCGCTAGACCCAAACCCACTCCGCTAGACCCAAATCCACTCCGCTAGACCCAAACCCACTCCGCTAGACCCAAACCCACTCCGCTAGACCCAAACCCACCCCGCTCGTCCCAAACCCAAACCCACTCCGCTAGACCCAAACCCACTCCGCTAGACCTAAACCCACTCCGCTAGACCCAAACCCACTCCGCTAGACCCAAACCCACTCCACTAGACCCAAACCCAAACCCACTCCGCTAGACCCCAACCCACTCCGCTAGACCCAAGCCCACTCCGCTAGACCCAAACCCACTCCGCTAGACCCAAACCCACTCCGCCAGACCCAAACCCACTCCGCTAGACCCAAACCCACTCGGCTAGACCCAAACCCACTCCGCTGACCCAAACCCACTCCGCAAGACCCAAACCCACTCCGCTAGACCCAAACCCACTCCGCTAGTCCCAAACACACTCCGCTAGACCCATACCCTCTCCACTAGACCCAAACCCTAACCCACTCCGCTGGAACCAAACCCACTCCGCTAGACCCAAACCCACACCGCTGGACCCAAATCCATTCTGCTAGACCCAAACCAACTCCGCTAAACCCAACCCACTCCACTAGATCCAAACCCACTCCGCTCGACCCAAACCCACTCCGCTAGACCCAAACACACTCCGCTAGACCCAAACCCACTCCGCTAGACCCAAACCCACTCCGCTAGACCCAAACCCACTCTGCTAGACCCAAACCCACTCCGCCAGACCCAAACCCACTCTGCTAGACCCTAACCCACTCCGCTGGAACCAAACCCACTCCGCTAGCCCCAAACCCACTCCGCTGGACCCAAACCCACTCCCCTTGACCCAAACCCACTCCGCTAGACCCAAACCCACTCCGCTGGACCCAAACCCAAACCCACTCCGCTACACCCAAACCCGCTGCGCTAGACCCAAACCCACTCCGCTAGACCCAAACCCACTCCGCTAGACCCAAACCCACTCCGCTAGACCAAAACCCACTCCGCTAGACCCAAACCCACTCCGCTAGACGCAAACACAAACCCACTCCGCTACACCCAAACCCGCTCCGCTAGACCCAAACCCACTCCGCTTGACCCTAACCCACCCCGCAAGACACAAACCCACTCCGCTAGACGCAAACACACTCCGCTAGACCGAAGCCCACTCCGCTAGACCCAAACCCACTCCGCTATACCCAAACCCACTCCGCTGGACCCAAACCCAAACCCACTCCGCTAGACCCAAACCCACTCCGCTGGACCCAAACCCAAACCCACTCCGCTACACCCAAACCCGCTCCGCTAGACCCAAACCCACTCCGCTAGACCCAAACCCACTCCGCTAGACCCAAACCCACTCCGTTAGACCAAAACCCACTCCGCTAGACCCAAACCCACTCCGCTAGACCCAAACCCACTCCGCTAGTCCCAAACCCACTCCGCTCGTCCCAAACCCAAACCCACTCCGCTAGACCCAAACCCACTCCGCTAGACCTAAACCCACTCCGCTAGACCCAAACCCACTCCGCTAGACCCAAACCCACTCCGCTAGACCCAAATCCACTCCGCTAGACCCAAACCCACTCCGCTAGACCCAAACCCACTCCGCAAGACCCAAACCCACTCCGCTTGACCCAAACCCACCCCGCAAGACACAAACCCACTCCGCTAGACGCAAACCCACTCCGCTAGACCCAATCCCACTCCGCTAGACCCAAACCCACTCCGCTGTACCCAAACCCACTCCGCTGGACCCAAACCCAAACCCACTCCGCCAGACCCAAACCCACTCCGCTAGACCCAAACCCACTCCGCTCGACCCAAACCCACTCTGCTAGACCCAAACCCACTCCGCTAGACCCAAACCCACTCCACTAGACCCAAACCCAAACCCACTCCGCTAGACCCCAACCCACTCCGCTAGACCCAAGCCCACTCCGCTAGACCCAAACCCACTCCGCAAGACCCAAACCCACTCCGCTAGACCCAAACCCACTCCGCTAGACCCAAACCCACTCGGCTAGACCCAAACCCACTCCGCTGACCCAAACCCACTCCGCAAGACCCAAACCCACTCCGCTAGACCCAAACCCACTCCGCTAGTCCCAAACACACTCCGCTAGACCCAAACCCTCTCCACTTGACCCAAACCCTAACCCACTCCGCTGGAACCAAACCCACTCCGCTAGACCCAAACCCACACCGCTGGACCCAAATCCATTCTGCTAGACCCAAACCAACTCCGCTAAACCCAACCCACTCCACTAGATCCAAACCCACTCCGCCAGACCCAAACCCACTCCGCTGGACCCAAACACACTCCGCTAGACCCAAACCCACTCCGCTAGACCCAAACCCACTCCGCTAGACCCAAACCCACTCCGCTAGACCCAAACCCACTCCGCCAGACCCAAACCCACTCTGCTAGACCCTAACCCACTCCGCTGGACCCAAACCCACTCCGCTAGCCCCAAACCCACTCCGCTGGACCCAAACCCACTCCCCTTGACCCAAACCCACTCCGCTAGACCCAAACCCACTCCGCTGGACCCAAACCCAAACCCACTCCGCTACACCCAAACCCGCTGCGCTAGACCCAAACCCACTCCGCTAGACCCAAACCCACTCCGCTAGACCCAAACCCACTCCGCTAGACCAAAACCCACTCCGCTAGACCCAAACCCACTCCGCTAGACACAAACCCACTCCGCTAGTCCCAAACCCAAACCACTCCGCTAGACCCAAACCCACTCCGCTAGACCCAAACCCACTCCGCTAGACCCAAACCCACTCCGCTAGACCCAAATCCACTCCGCTAGACCCAAACCCACTCCGCTAGACCCAAACCCACTCTGCTAGACCCAAACCCACTCCGCTTGACCCAAACCCACCCCGCAAGACACAAACCCACTCCGCTAGACGCAAACCCACTCCGCTAGACCCAATCCCACTCCGCTAGACCCAAACCCACTCCGCTGTACCCAAACCCACTCCGCTGGACCCAAACCCAAACCCACTCCGCCAGACCCAAACCCACTCCGCTAGACCCAAACCCACTCCGCTCGACCCAAACCCACTCTGCTAGACCCAAACCCACTCTGCTAGACCCAAACCCACTCCGCTAGACCCAAACCCACTCCACTAGACCCAAACCCAAACCCACTCCGCTAGACCCCAACCCACTCCGCTAGACCCAAGCCCACTCCGCTAGACCCAAACCCACTCCGCAAGACCCAAACCCACTCCGCTAGACCCAAACCCACTCCGCTAGACCCAAACCCACTCGGCTAGACCCAAACCCACTCCGCTGACCCAAACCCACTCCGCAAGACCCAAACCCACTCCGCTAGACCCAAACCCACTCCGCTAGTCCCAAACACACTCCGCTAGACCCAAACCCTCTCCACTTGACCCAAACCCTAACCCACTCCGCTGGAACCAAACCCACTCCGCTAGACCCAAACCCACACCGCTGGACCCAAATCCATTCTGCTAGACCCAAACCAACTCCGCTAAACCCAACCCACTCCACTAGATCCAAACCCACTCCGCCAGACCCAAACCCACTCCGCTGGACCCAAACACACTCCGCTAGACCCAAACCCACTCCGCTAGACCCAAACCCACTCCGCTAGACCCAAACCCACTCCGCTAGACCCAAACCCACTCCGCCAGACCCAAACCCACTCTGCTAGACCCTAACCCACTCCGCTGGACCCAAACCCACTCCGCTAGCCCCAAACCCACTCCGCTGGACCCAAACCCACTCCCCTTGACCCAAACCCACTCCGCTAGACCCAAACCCACTCCGCTGGACCCAAACCCAAACCCACTCCGCTACACCCAAACCCGCTGCGCTAGACCCAAACCCACTCCGCTAGACCCAAACCCACTCCGCTAGACCCAAACCCACTCCGCTAGACCAAAACCCACTCCGCTAGACCCAAACCCACTCCGCTAGACACAAACCCACTCCGCTAGTCCCAAACCCAAACCACTCCGCTAGACCCAAACCCACTCCGCTAGACCCAAACCCACTCCGCTAGACCCAAACCCACTCCGCTAGACCCAAATCCACTCCGCTAGACCCAAACCCACTCCGCTAGACCCAAACCCACTCTGCTAGACCCAAACCCACTCCGCTTGACCCTAACCCACCCCGCAAGACACAAACCCACTCCGCTAGACGCAAACCCACTCCGCTAGACCCAAGCCCACTCCGCTAGACCCAAACCCACTCCGCTATACCCAAACCCACTCCGCTGGACCCAAACCCAAACCCACTCCGCTAGACCCAAACCCACTCCGCTAGACCCAAACCCACAACGCTAGACCCAAACCCACTCTGCTAGACCCAAACCCACTCCGCTAAACCCAAACCCACTTCACTAGACCCAAACCCAAACCCACTCCGCTAGACCCAAACCCACTCCGCAAGACCGAAACCACTCCGCTAGACCCAAACCCACTCCGCTAGACCCAAACCCACTCCCCTAGACCCGAACCCACTCCGCTAGACCTAAACCCACTCCGCTAGTCCAAAACGCCACTCCGCTAGACCCTAACCCACTCCGCTAGACCCAAACCCACTCCGCTAGTCCCAAACACACTCCGCTAGACCCAAACCCTCTCCGCTAGACCCAAACCCTAACCCACTCCGCTGGAACCAAACCCACTCCGCAAGACCCAAACCCACTCCGCAAGACCCAAATCCATTCTGCTAGACCCAAACCAGCTCCGCTAAACCCAACCCACTCCACTAGACCCAAACCCACTCCGCTAGACCCAAACCCACTCCGCTAGACCCAAACCCACTCCGCAAGACAAAAACCCACTCCGCTAGACCCAAACCCACGCCGCTAGACCCAAACCCACTCCGCTAGACCTAAACCCACTCCGCTAGACCCAAACCCACTCCGCTAGACGCAAACCCAAACCCACTCCGCTACACCCAAACCCGCTCCGCTAGACCCAAACCCACTCCGCTTGACCCTAACCCACCCCGCAAGACACAAACCCACTCCGCTAGACGCAAACCCACTCCGCTAGACCGAAGCCCACTCCGCTAGACCCAAACCCACTCCGCTATACCCAAACCCACTCCGCTGGACCCAAACCCAAACCCACTCCGCTAGACCCAAACCCACTCCGCTGGACCCAAACCCAAACCCACTCCGCTACACCCAAACCCGCTCCGCTAGACCCAAACCCACTCCGCTAGACCCAAACCCACTCCGCTAGACCCAAACCCACTCCGTTAGACCAAAACCCACTCCGCTAGACCCAAACCCACTCCGCTAGACCCAAACCCACTCCGCTAGTCCCAAACCCACTCCGCTCGTCCCAAACCCAAACCCACTCCGCTAGACCCAAACCCACTCCGCTAGACCTAAACCCACTCCGCTAGACCCAAACCCACTCCGCTAGACCCAAACCCACTCCGCTAGACCCAAATCCACTCCGCTAGACCCAAACCCACTCCGCTAGAACCAAACCCACTCCGCTAGACCCAAACCCACTCCGCTCGTCCCAAACCCAAACCCACTCCGCTAGACCCAAACCCACTCCGCTAGACCTAAACCCACTCCGCTAGACCCAAACCCACTCCGCTAGACCCAAACCCACTCCACTAGACCCAAACCCAAACCCACTCCGCTAGACCCCAACCCACTCCGCTAGACCCAAGCCCACTCCGCTACACCCAAACCCACTCCGCTAGACCCAAACCCACTCCGCCAGACTCAAACCCACTCCGCTAGACCCAAACCCACTCGGCTAGACCCAAACCCACTCCGCTGACCCAAACCCACTCCGCAAGACCCAAACCCACTCCGCTAGACCCAAACCCACTCCGCTAGTCCCAAACACACTCCGCTAGACCCATACCCTCTCCACTAGACCCAAACCCTAACCCACTCCGCTGGAACCAAACCCACTCCGCTAGACCCAAACCCACACCGCTGGACCCAAATCCATTCTGCTAGACCCAAACCAACTCCGCTAAACCCAACCCACTCCACTAGATCCAAACCCACTCCGCTCGACCCAAACCCACTCCGCTAGACCCAAACACACTCCGCTAGACCCAAACCCACTCCGCTAGACCCAAACCCACTCCGCCAGACCCAAACCCACTCTGCTAGACCCTAACCCACTCCGCTGGAACCAAACCCACTCCGCTAGCCCCAAACCCACTCCGCTGGACCCAAACCCACTCCCCTTGACCCAAACCCACTCCGCTAGACCCAAACCCACTCCGCTGGACCCAAACCCAAACCCACTCCGCTACACCCAAACCCGCTGCGCTAGACCCAAACCCACTCCGCTAGACCCAAACCCACTCCGCTAGACCCAAACCCACTCCGCTAGACCAAAACCCACTCCGCTAGACCCAAACCCACTCCGCTAGACCCAAACCCACTCCGCTAGTCCCAAACCCAAACCACTCCGCTAGACCCAAACCCACTCCGCTAGACCCAAACCCACTCCGCTAGACCCAAACCCACTCCGCTAGACCCAAATCCACTCCGCTAGACCCAAACCCACTCCGCTAGACCCAAACCCACTCTGCTAGACCCAAACCCACTCCGCTTGACCCTAACGCACCCCGCAAGACACAAACCCACTCCGCTAGACGCAAACCCACTCCGCTAGACCCAAGCCCACTCCGCTAGACCCAAACCCACTCCGCTATACCCAAACCCACTCCGCTGGACCCAAACCCAAACCCACTCCGCTAGACCCAAACCCACTCCGCTAGACCCAAACCCACAACGCTAGACCCAAACCCACTCTGCTAGACCCAAACCCACTCCGCTAAACCCAAACCCACTTCACTAGACCCAAACCCAAACCCACTCCGCTAGACCCAAACCCACTCCGCAAGACCGAAACCACTCCGCTAGTCCCAAACCCACTCCGCTAGACCCAAACCCACTCCCCTAGACCCGAACCCACTCCGCTAGACCTAAACCCACTCCGCTAGTCCAAAACGCCACTCCGCTAGACCCTAACCCACTCCGCTAGACCCAAACCCACTCCGCTAGTCCCAAACACACTCCGCTAGACCCAAACCCTCTCCGCTAGACCCAAACCCTAACCCACTCCGCTGGAACCAAACCCACTCCGCAAGACCCAAACCCACTCCGCAAGACCCAAATCCATTCTGCTAGACCCAAACCAGCTCCGCTAAACCCAACCCACTCCACTAGACCCAAACCCACTCCGCTAGACCCAAACCCACTCCGCAAGACAAAAACCCACTCCGCTGGACCCAAACCCACGCCGCTAGACCCAAACCCACTCCGCTAGACCTAAACCCACTCCGCTAGACCCAAACCCACTCCGCTAGACGCAAACCCAAACCCACTCCGCTACACCCAAACCCGCTCCGCTAGACCCAAACCCACTCCGCTTGACCCTAACCCACCCCGCAAGACACAAACCCACTCCGCTAGACGCAAACCCACTCCGCTAGACCGAAGCCCACTCCGCTAGACCCAAACCCACTCCGCTATACCCAAACCCACTCCGCTGGACCCAAACCCAAACCCACTCCGCTACACCCAAACCCGCTCCGCTAGACCCAAACCCACTCTGCTAGACCCAAACCCACTCCGCTAGACCCAAACCCACTCCGTTAGACCAAAACCCACTCCGCTAGACCCAAACCCACTCCGCTAGACCCAAACCCACTCCGCTAGTCCCAAACCCACTCCGCTCGTCCCAAACCCAAACCCACTCCGCTAGACTCAAACCCACTCCGCTAGACCTAAACCCACTCCGCTAGACCCAAACCCACTCCGCTAGACCCAAACCCACTCCGCTAGACCCAAATCCACTCCGCTAGACCCAAACCCACTCCGCTAGACCCAAACCCACTCCGCAAGACCCAAACCCACTCCGCTTGACCCAAACCCACCCCGCAAGACACAAACCCACTCCGCTAGACGCAAACCCACTCCGCTAGACCCAATCCCACTCCGCTAGACCCAAACCCACTCCGCTATACCCAAACCCACTCCGCTGGACCCAAACCCAAACCCACTCCGCCAGACCCAAACCCACTCCGCTCGACCCAAACCCACTCCGCTCGACCCAAACCCACTCTGCTAGACCCAAACCCACTCCGCTAGACCCAAACCCACTCCACTAGACCCAAACCCAAACCCACTCCGCTAGACCCCAACCCACTCCGCTAGACCCAAGCCCACTCCGCTAGACCCAAACCCACTCCGCTAGACCCAAACCCACTCCGCTAGACCCAAACCCACTCCGCTAGACCCAAACCCACTCGGCTAGACCCAAACCCACTCCGCTGACCCAAACCCACTCCGCAAGACCCAAACCCACTCCGCTAGACCCAAACCCACTCCGCTAGTCCCAAACACACTCCGCTAGACCCAAACCCTCTCCACTAGACCCAAACCCTAACCAACTCCGCTGGAACCAAACCCACTCCGCTAGACCCAAACCCACACCGCTGGACCCAAATCCATTCTGCTAGACCCAAACCAACTCCGCTAAACCCAACCCACTCCACTAGATCCAAACCCACTCCGCTAGACCCAAACCCACTCCGCTAGACCCAAACACACTCCGCTAGACCCAAACCCACTCCGCTAGACCCAAACCCACTCCGCTAGACCCAAACCCACTCCGCTAGACCCAAACCCACTCCGCCAGACCCAAACCCACTCCGCTAGACCCAAATCCACTCTGCTAGACCCAAACCCACTCCGCTTGACCCTAACCCACCCCGCAAGATACAAACCCACTCCGCTAGACGCAAACCCACTCCGCTAGACCCAAGCCCACTCCGCTAGACCCAAACCCACTCCGCTATACCCAAACCCACTCCGCTGGACCCAAACCCAAACCCACTCCGCTAGACACAAACCCACTCCGCTAGACCCAAACCCACAACGCTAGACCCAAACCCACTCTGCTAGACCCAAACCCACTCCGCTAAACCCAAACCCACTCCACTAGACCCAAACCCAAACCCACTCCGCTAGACCCAAACCCACTCCGCAAGACCGAAACCACTCCGCTAGACCCAAACCCACTCCGCTAGACCCAAACCCACTCCCCTAGACCCGAACCCACTCCGCTAGACCTAAACCCACTCCGCTAGTCCAAAACGCCACTCCGCTAGACCCTTACCCACTCCGCTAGACCTAAACCCACTCCGCTAGTCCAAAACGCCACTCCGCTAGACCCTAACCCACTCCGCTAGACCCAAACCCACTCCGCTAGTCCCAAACACACTCCGCTAGACCCAAACCCTCTCCGCTAGACCCAAACCCTAACCCACTCCGCTGGAACCAAACCCACTCCGCAAGACCCAAACCCACTCCGCAAGACCCAAATCCATTCTGCTAGACCCAAACCAGCTCCGCTAAACCCAACCCACTCCACTAGACCCAAACCCACTCCGCTAGACCCAAACCCACTCCGCTAGACCCAAACCCACTCCGCAAGACAAAAACCCACTCCGCTAGACCCAAACCCACGCCGCTAGACCCAAACCCACTCCGCTAGACCTAAACCCACTCCGCTAGACCCAAACCCACTCCGCTAGACGCAAACCCAAACCCACTCCGCTACACCCAAACCCGCTCCGCTAGACCCAAACCCACTCCGCTTGACCCTAACCCACCCCGCAAGACACAAACCCACTCCACTAGACGCAAACCCACTCCGCTAGACCGAAGCCCACTCCGCTAGACCCAAACCCACTCCGCTATACCCAAACCCACTCCGCTGGACCCAAACCCAAACCCACTCCGCTAGACCCAAACCCACTCCGCTGGACCCAAACCCAAACCCACTCCGCTACACCCAAACCCGCTCCGCTAGACCCAAACCCACTCCGCTAGACCCAAACCCACTCCGCTAGACCCAAACCCACTCCGTTAGACCAAAACCCACTCCGCTAGACCCAAACCCACTCCGCTAGACCCAAACCCACTCCGCTAGTCCCAAACCCACTCCGCTCGTCCCAAACCCAAACCCACTCCGCTAGACCCAAACCCACTCCGCTAGACCTAAACCCACTCCGCTAGAACCAAACCCACTCCGCTAGACCCAAACCCACTCCGCTAGACCCAAATCCACTCCGCTAGACCCAAACCCACTCCGCTAGACCCAAACCCACTCCACTAGACCCAAACCCACTCCGCTCGTCCCAAACCCAAACCCACTCCGCTAGACCCAAACCCACTCCGCTAGACCTAAACCCACTCCGCTAGACCCAAACCCACTCCGCTAGACCCAAACCCACTCCGCTAGACCCAAATCCACTCCGCTAGACCCAAACCCACTCTGCTAGACCCAAACCCACTCCGCTAGACCCAAACCCACTCCACTAGACCCAAACCCAAACCCACTCCGCTAGACCCCAACCCACTCTGCTAGACCCAAGCCCACTCCGCTAGACCCAAACCCACTCCGCTAGACCCAAACCCACTCCGCTAGACCCAAACCCACTCCGCTAGACCCAAACCCACTCGGCTAGACCCAAACCCACTCCGCTGACCCAAACCCACTCCGCAAGACCCAAACCCACTCCGCTAGACCCAAACCCACTCCGCTAGTCCCAAACACACTCCGCTAGACCCATACCCTCTCCACGAGACCCAAACCCTAACCCACTCCGCTGGAACCAAACCCACTCCGCTAGACCCAAACCCACACCGCTGGACCCAAATCCATTCTGCTAGACCCAAACCAACTCCGCTAAACCCAACCCACTCCACTAGATTCAAACCCACTCCGCTCGACCCAAACCCACTCCGCTAGACCCAAACACACTCCGCTAGACCCAAACCCACTCCGCTAGACCCAAACCCACTCCGCTAGACCCAAACCCACTCTGGTAGACCCAAACCCACTCCGCCAGACCCAAACCCACTCTGCTAGACCCTAACCCACTCCGCTGGAACCAAACCCACTCCGCTAGCCCCAAACCCACTCCGCTGGACCCAAAGCCACTCCCCTTGACCCAAACCCACTCCGCTAGACCCAAACCCACTCCGCTGGACCCAAACCCAAACCCACTCCGCTACACCCAAACCCGCTGCGCTAGACCCAAACCCACTCCGCTAGACCCAAACCCACTCCGCTAGACCCAAACCCACTCCGCTAGACCAAAACCCACTCCGCTAGACCCAAACCCACTCCGCTAGACCCAAACCCACTCCGCTAGTCCCAAACCCAAACCACTCCGCTAGACCCAAACCCACTCCGCTAGACCCAAACCCACTCCGCTAGACCCAAACCCACTCCGCTAGACCCAAATCCACTCCGCTAGACCCAAACCCACTCCGCTAGACCCAAACCCACTCTGCTAGACCCAAACCCACTCCGCTTGACCCTAACGCACCCCGCAAGACACAAACCCACTCCGCTAGACGCAAACCCACTCCGCTAGACCCAAGCCCACTCCGCTAGACCCAAACCCACTCCGCTATACCCAAACCCACTCCGCTGGACCCAAACCCAAACCCACTCCGCTAGACCCAAACCCACTCCGCTAGACCCAAACCCACAACGCTAGACCCAAACCCACTCTGCTAGACCCAAACCCACTCCGCTAAACCCAAACCCACTTCACTAGACCCAAACCCAAACCCACTCCGCTAGACCCAAACCCACTCCGCAAGACCGAAACCACTCCGCTAGACCCAAACCCACTCCGCTAGACCCAAACCCACTCCCCTAGACCCGAACCCACTCCGCTAGACCTAAACCCACTCCGCTAGTCCAAAACGCCACTCCGCTAGACCCTAACCCACTCCGCTAGACCCAAACCCACTCCGCTAGTCCCAAACACACTCCGCTAGACCCAAACCCTCTCCGCTAGACCCAAACCCTAACCCACTCCGCTGGAACCAAACCCACTCCGCAAGACCCAAACCCACTCCGCAAGACCCAAATCCATTCTGCTAGACCCAAACCAGCTCCGCTAAACCCAACCCACTCCACTAGACCCAAACCCACTCCGCTAGACCCAAACCCACTCCGCAAGACAAAAACCCACTCCGCTAGACCCAAACCCACGCCGCTGGACCCAAACCCACTCCGCTAGACCTAAACCCACTCCGCTAGACCCAAACCCACTCCGCTAGACGCAAACCCAAACCCACTCCGCTACACCCAAACCCGCTCCGCTAGACCCAAACCCACTCCGCTTGACCCTAACCCACCCCGCAAGACACAAACCCACTCCGCTAGACGCAAACCCACTCCGCTAGACCGAAGCCCACTCCGCTAGACCCAAACCCACTCCGCTATACCCAAACCCACTCCGCTGGACCCAAACCCAAACCCACTCCGCTACACCCAAACCCGCTCCGCTAGACCCAAACCCACTCTGCTAGACCCAAACCCACTCCGCTAGACCCAAACCCACTCCGGTAGACCAAAACCCACTCCGCTAGACCCAAACCCACTCCGCTAGACCCAAACCCACTCCGCTAGTCCCAAACCCACTCCGCTCGTCCCAAACCCAAACCCACTCCGCTAGACCCAAACCCACTCCGCTAGACCTAAACCCACTCCGCTAGACCCAAACCCACTCCGCTAGACCCAAACCCACTCCGCTAGACCCAAATCCACTCCGCTAGACCCAAACCCACTCCGCTAGACCCAAACCCACTCCGCAAGACCCAAACCCACTCCGCTTGACCCAAACCCACCCCGCAAGACACAAACCCACTCCGCTAGACGCAAACCCACTCCGCTAGACCCAATCCCACTCCGCTAGACCCAAACCCACTCCGCTACACCCAAACCCACTCCGCTGGACCCAAACCCAAACCCACTCCGCCAGACCCAAACCCACTCCGCTAGACCCAAACCCACTCCGCTCGACCCAAACCCACTCTGCTAGACCCAAACCCACTCCGCTAGACCCAAACCCACTCCACTAGACCCAAACCCAAACCCACTCCGCTAGACCCCAACCCACTCCGCTAGACCCAAGCCCACTCCGCTAGACCCAAACCCACTCCGCTAGACCCAAACCCACTCCGCTAGACCCAAACCCACTCCGCTAGACCCAAACCCACTCGGCTAGACCCAAACCCACTCCGCTGACCCAAACCCACTCCGCAAGACCCAAACCCACTCCGCTAGACCCAAACCCACTCCGCTAGTCCCAAACACACTCCGCTAGACCCAAACCCTCTCCACTAGACCCAAACCCTAACCAACTCCGCTGGAACCAAACCCACTCCGCTAGACCCAAACCCACACCGCTGGACCCAAATCCATTCTGCTAGACCCAAACCAACTCCGCTAAACCCAACCCACTCCACTAGATCCAAACCCACTCCGCTAGACCCAAACCCACTCCGCTAGACCCAAACACACTCCGCTAGACCCAAACCCACTCCGCTAGACCCAAACCCACTCCGCTAGACCCAAACCCACTCCGCTAGACCCAAACCCACTCCGCCAGACCCAAACCCACTCCGCTAGACCCAAACCCACTCTGCTAGACCCAAACCCACTCCGCTTGACCCTAACCCACCCCGCAAGATACAAACCCACTCCGCTAGACGCAAACCCACTCCGCTAGACCCAAGCCCACTCCGCTAGACCCAAACCCACTCCGCTATACCCAAACCCACTCCGCTGGACCCAAACCCAAACCCACTCCGCTAGACCCAAACCCACTCCGCTAGACCCAAACCCACAACGCTAGACCCAAACCCACTCTGCTAGACCCAAACCCACTCCGCTAAACCCAAACCCACTCCACTAGACCCAAACCCAAACCCACTCCGCTAGACCCAAACCCACTCCGCAAGACCGAAACCACTCCGCTAGACCCAAACCCACTCCGCTAGACCCAAACCCACTCCCCTAGACCCGAACCCACTCCGCTAGACCTAAACCCACTCCGCTAGTCCAAAACGCCACTCCGCTAGACCCTTACCCACTCCGCTAGACCCAAACCCACTCCGCTAGTCCCAAACACACTCCGCTAGACCCAAACCCTCTCCGCTGGACCCAAACGCTAACCCACTCCGCTGGAACCAAACCCACTCCGCAAGACCCAAACCCACTCCGCTAGACCCAAACCCACTCCGCAAGACAAAAACCCACTCCACTAGACCCAAACCCACTCCGCTAGACCCAAACCCACTCCGCTAGACCCAAACCCACTCCGCAAGACAAAAACCCACTCCGCTAGACCCAAACCCACGCCGCTAGACCCAAACCCACTCCGCTAGACCTAAACCCACTCCGCTAGACCCAAACCCACTCCGCTAGACGCAAACCCAAACCCACTCCGCTACACCCAAACCTGCTCCGCTAGACCCAAACCCACTCCGCTTGACCCTAACCCACCCCGCAAGACACAAACCCACTCCGCTAGACGCAAACCCACTCCGCTAGACCCAAGCCCACTCCGCTAGACCCAAACCCACTCCGCTATACCCAAACCCACTCCGCTGGACCCAAACCCAAACCCACTCCGCTAGACCCAAACCCACTCCGCTAGACCCAAACCCACAACGCTAGACCCAAACCCACTCTGCTAGACCCAAACCCACTCCGCTAAACCCAAACCCACTCCACTAGACCCAAACCCAAACCCACTCCGCTAGACCCAAACCCACTCCGCAAGACCGAAACCACTCCGCTGGACCCAAACCCACTCCGCTAGACCCAAACCCACCCCCCTAGACCCGACCCCACTCCGCGAAACCCAAACCCACTCAGCTAGACACAAACCCACTCCGCTAGACCCAAACCCACTCCGCTAGACCCAAACCCACTCCGCCAGACCTAAACCCACTCCGCTAGTCCAAAACGACACTCCGCTAGACCCTAACCCACTCCGCTAGACCCAAACCCACTCCGCTAGTCCCAAACACACTCCGCTAGACCCAAACCCTCTCCACTAGACCCAAACCCTAACCCAATCCGCTGGAACCAAACCCACTCCGCAAGACCCAAACCCACTCCGCTAGACCCAAATCCATTCTGCTAGACCCAAACCAGCTCCGCTAAACCCAACCCACTGCACTAGACCCAAACCCACTCCGCTAGACCCAAACCCACTCCGCTAGACCCAAACCCACTCCGCAAGACACAAACCCACTCTGCGAGACCCAAACCCACGCCGCTAGACCCAAACCCACTCCGCTAGACCTAAACCCACTCCGCTCGACCCAAACCCACTCTGCTAGACGCAAACCCAAACCCACTCCGCTACACCCAAACCCGCTCCGCTAGACCCAAACCCACTCCGCTAGACCCAAACCCACTCCGCTAGACCCAAACCCACTCCGCTAGACCCAAACACACTCCGCTAGACCCAAATCCACTCCGCTAGACCCAAACCCACTCCGCTAGACCCAAACCCACTCCGCTAGACCCAAACCCACTCTGCTTGACGCAAACCCACCCCGCAAGACACAAACCCACCCCGCAAGACACAAACCCACTCCGCTAGACGCAAACCCACTCCGCTAGACCCAAGCCCACTCCGCTAGACCCAAACCCACTCCGCTATACCCAAACCCACTCCGCTGGACCCAAACCCAAACCCACTCCGCTAGACCCAAACCCACTCCGCTAGACCCAAACCCACAACGCTAGACCCAAACCCACTCTGCTGGACCCAAACCCACTCCGCTAAACCCAAACCCACTCCACTAGACCCAAACCCAAACCCACTCCGCTAGACCCAAACCCACTCCGCAAGACCGAAACCACTCCGCTAGACCCAAACCCACTCCGCTAGACCCAAACCCACTCCCCTAGACCCGAACCCACTCCGCTAGACCTAAACCCACTCCGCTAGTCCAAAACGCCACTCCGCTAGACCCTAACCCACTCCGCTAGGCCCAAACCCACTCCGCTAGTCCCAAACACACTCCGCTAGACCCAAACCCTCTCCGCTAGACCCAAACCCTAACCCACTCCGCTGGAACCAAACCCACTCCGCAAGACCCAAACCCACTCCGCAAGACCCAAATCCATTCTGCTAGACCCAAACCAGCTCCGCTAAACCCAACCCACTCCACTAGACCCAAACCCACTCCGCTAGACCCAAACCCACTCCGCTAGACCCAAACCCACTCCGCAAGACAAAAACCCACTCCGCTAGACCCAAACCCACGCCTCTAGACCCAAACCCACTCCGCTAGACCTAAACCCACTCCGCTAGACCCAAACCCACTCCGCTAGACGCAAACCCAAACCCACTCCGCTACACCCAAACCCGCTCCGCTAGACCCAAACCCACTCCGCTTGACCCTAACCCACCCCGCAAGACACAAACCCACTCCGCTAGACGCAAACCCACTCCGCTAGACCCAAGCCCACTCCGCTAGACCCAAACCCACTCCGCTATACCCAAACCCACTCCGCTGGACCCAAACCCAAACCCACTCCGCTAGACCCAAACCCACTCCGCCAAACCCAAACCCACAACGCTAGACCTAAACCCACTCTGCTAGACCCAAACCCACTCCGCTAAACCCAAACCCACTCCACTAGACCCAAACCCAAACCCACTCCGCTAGACCCAAACCCACTCCGCAAGACCGAAACCACTCTGCTAGACCCAAACCCACTCCGCTAGACCCAAACCCACTCCCCTAGACCCGAACCCACTCCGCGAAACCCAAACCCACTCAGCTAGACACAAACCCACTCCGCTAGACCCAAACCCACTCCGCTAGACCCAAACCCACTCGGCTAGACCCAAACCCACTCCGCTGACCCAAACCCACTCCGCAAGACCCAAACCCACTCCGCTAGACCTAAACCCACTCCGCTAGTCCAAAACGACACTCCGCTAGACCTTAACCCACTCCGCTAGACCCAAACCCACTCCGCCAGTCCCAAACACACTCCGCTAGACCCAAACCCTCTCCACTAGACCCAAACCCTAACCCACTCCGCTGGAACCAAACCCACTCCGCAAGACCCAAACCCACTCCGCGAGACCCAAATCCATTCTGCTAGACCCAAACCAGCTCCGCTAAACCCAACCCACTGCACTAGACCCAAACCCACTCCGCTAGACCCAAACCCACTCTGCTAGACCCAAACCCACTCCGCAAGACACAAACCCACTCCGCTAGACCCAAACCCACGCCGCTAGACCCAAACCCACTCCGCTAGACCTAAACCCACTCCGCTAGACCCAAACCCACTCTGCTAGACGCAAACCCAAACCCACTCCGCTACACCCAAACCCGCTCCGCTAGACCCAAACCCACTCCGCTAGACCCAAACCCACTCCGCTAGACCCAAACCCACTCCGCTAGACCCAAACCCACTCCGCTAGACCCAAATCCACTCCGCTAGACCCAAACCCACTCCGCTAGACCCAAACCCACTCCGCTAGACCCAAACCCACTCCGCTAGACCCAAACCCACCCCGGAAGACACAAACCCACTCCGCTAGACGCAAACCCACTCCGCTAGACGCAAACCCACTCCGCTAGACCCAAGCCCACTCCGCTAGACCCAAACCCACTCCGCTATACCCAAACCCACTCCGCTGGACCCAAACCCAAACCCACTCCGCTAGACCCAAACCCACTCCGCTAGACCCAAACCCACTCCACTAGACCCAAACCCACTCCGCTAGACCCCAACCCACTCCGCTAGACCCAAGCCCACTCCGCTAGACCCAAACCCACTCCGCTAGACCCAAACCCACTCCGCTAGACCCAAACCCACTCGGCTAGACCCAAACCCACTCCGCTGACCCAAACCCACTCCGCAAGACCCAAACCCACTCCGCTAGACCCAAACCCACTCCGCTCGTCCAAAACGCCACTCCGCTATACCCTAACCCACTCCGCTAGACCCAAACCCACTCCGCTAGTCCCAAACACATTCCGCTAGACCCAAACCCTCTCCACTAGACCCAAACCCTAACCCACTCCGCTGGAACCAAACCCACTCCGCTAGACGCAAACCCAATCTGCTAGACCCAAACCCACTCCGCAAGACCCAAACCCACTCCGCTAGACCCAAACCCACTCCTCAAGACCCGAACCCACTCCGCTAGACCCAAACCCACTCCGCTAGTCCCAAAGCCAAACCAACTCCGCTAGACCCAAACCCACTCCGCAAGACCCAAACCCACTCCGCTAGACCCAAACCCACTCCGCTAGACCCAAACCCACTCCACTAGACCCGAACCCACTCTGCGAAACCCAAACACACTCAGCTAGACACAAACCCACCCCGCTAGACCCAAACCCACTCCGCTAGACCCAAACCCACTCCGCTAGACCCAAACCCACTCCGCTAGACCCAAACCCAAACAAGCTACGCTAGGCCCAAACCCACTCCGCTAGACCCAAACCCACTCCGCTAGACCCAAACCCACTCCCCTTGACCAAAACCCACTCCGCTAGACCCAAACCCACTCCGCTAGACCCAAACCCACTCCGCTAGACCCAAACCCACTCCGCTAGACCCAAACGCACTCCGCAAGACACAAACCCACTCCGCTAGACCCAAACCCACTCCGCTAGACCCAAACCCACTCCGCTAGACCCAAACCCACTCCGCTAGACCCAAACCCACTCCGCTAGACCCAAACCCAAACCCACTCCGCTACACCCAAACCCGCTCCGCTAGACGCAAACCCACTCCGCTAGACCCAAACCCACTCCGCTAGACCCAAACCCACTCTGCTAGACCAAAACCCACTCCGCTAGACCCAAACCCACTCCGCTAGACCCAAACCCACTCCGCTAGTCCCAAACCCAATCCACTCCGCTAGACCCAAACCCACTCCGCTAGACCTAAACCCACTCCGCTGGACCCAAACCCACTCCGCTAGACCCAAACCCACTCCGCTAGACCCAAATCCACTCCGCTATACCCAAACCCACTCCGCTAGACCCAAACCCACTCCGCAAGACCCAAACCCACTCCGCTAGACCCAAAACCACTCCGCTAGACCCAAACCCACTCCGCTAGACCCAAACCCACTCCGCTAGACCAAAACCCACTCCGCTAGACCCAAACCCACTCCGCTAGACCCAAACCCACTCCGCTAGACCCAAATCCACTCCGCTGGACCCAAACCTACTCCGCTAGACCCAAACCCACTCCGCTAGACCCAAACCCACTCCGCTTGACCCAAACCCACCCCGCAAGACACAAACCCACTCCGCTAGACCCAAACCCACTCCGCTAGACCCAAACCCACTCCGCTAGACCCAAACCCACTCCGCTAGACCCAAACCCAAACAAACTACGCTAGGCCCAAACCCACTCTGCTAGACCCAAACCCACTCCGCTAGACCCAAACCCACTCCCCTTGACCCAAACCCACTCCGCTAGACCCAAACCCACTCCGCTGGACCCAAACCCACTCCGCTAGACCCAAACCCACTCCGCTAGACCCAAACCCACTCCGCAAGACACAATCCCACTCCGCTAGACCCAAACCCACGCCGCTAGATCCAAACCCACTCCGCTAGACCCAAACCCACTCCGCTAGACCCAAACCCACTCCGCAAGACGCAAACCCAAACCCACTCCGCTACACCCAAACCCGCTCCGCTAGACCCAAACCCACTCCGCTAGACCCAAACCCACTCCGCTAGACCCAAACCCACTCCGCTAGACCCAAACCCACTCCGCTAGACCCAAACCCAAACCCACTCCGCTGCACCCAAACCCACTCCGCTAGACCCAAACCCACTCCCCTTGACCAAAACCCACTCCGCTAGACCCAAACCCACTCCGCTAGACCCAAACCCACTCCGCTAGACCCAAACCCACTCCGCTAGACCCAAACGCACTCCGCAAGACACAAACCCACTCCGCAAGACACAAACCCACTCCGCTAGACCCAAACCCACTCCGCTAGACCCAAACCCACTCCGCTAGACCCAAACCCACTCCGCTAGACCCAAACCCAAACCCACTCCGCTACACCCAAACCCGCTCCGCTAGACGCAAACCCACTCCGCTAGACCCAAACCCACTCCGCTAGACCCAAACCCACTCTGCTAGACCAAAACCCACTCCGCTAGACCCAAACCCACTCCGCTAGACCCAAACCCACTCCGCTAGTCCCAAACCCAATCCACTCCGCTAGACCCAAACCCACTCCGCTAGACCTAAACCCACTCCGCTAGACCCAAACCCACTCCGCTAGACCCAAACCCACTCCGCTAGACCCAAATCCACTCCGCTATACCCAAACCCACTCCGCTAGACCCAAACCCACTCCGCTAGACCCAAACCCACTCCGCTTGACCCAAACCCACCCCGCAAGACAAAAACCCACTCCGCTAGACGCAAACCCACTCCGCTAGACCCAAGCCCACTCCGCTAGACCCAAATCCACTCCGCTATACCCAAACCCACTCCGCTGGACCCAAACCCAAACCCACTCCGCTAGACCCAAACCCACTCCGCTAGACCCAAACCCACTCCGCTAGACCCAAACCCACTCTGCTAGACCCAAACCCACTCCGCTTGACCCAAACCCACTCCACTGGACCCAAACCCAAACCCACTCCGCTAGACCCCAACCCACTCCGCTAGACCCAAGCCCACTCCGCTAGACCCAAACCCACTCCGCTAGACCCAAACCCACTCGGCTAGACCCAAACCCACTCCGCTGATCCAAACCCACTCCGCAAGACCCAAACCCACTCCGCTAGACCCAAACCCACTCCGCTAGACCCAAACCCACTCCGCTAGACCCAAACCCACTCCGCTAGACCAAAACCCACTCCGCTAGACCCAAACCCACTCCGCTAGACCCAAACCCACTCCGCCAGACCCAAATCCACTCCGCTAGACCCAAACCCACTCCGCTAGACCCAAACCCACTCCGCTAGACCCAAACCCACTCCGCTTGACCCAAACCCACCCCGCAAGACACAAACCCACTCCGCTAGACCCAAACCCACTCCGCTAGACCCAAACCCACTCCGCTAGACCCAAACCCACTCCGCTAGACCCAAACCCAAACAAACTACGCTAGGCCCAAACCCACTCCGCTAGACCCAAACCCACTCCGCTAGACCCAAACCCACTCCCCTTGACCCAAACCCACTCCGCTAGACCCAAACCCACTCCGCTGGACCCAAACCCACTCCGCTAGACCCAAACCCACTCCGCTAGACCCAAACCCACTCCGCAAGACACAAACCCACTCCGCTAGACCCAAACCCACGCCGCTAGACCCAAACCCACTCCGCTAGACCCAAACCCACTCCGCTAGACCCAAACCCACTCCGCTAGACGCAAACCCAAACCCACTCCGCTACACCCAAACCCGCTCCGCTAGACCCAAACCCACTCCGCTAGACCCAAACCCACTCCGCTAGACCCAAACCCACTCCGTCAGACCAAAACCCACTCCGCTAGACCCAAACCCACTCCGCTAGACCCAAACCCACTCCGCTAGTCCCAAACCCAAACCCACTCCGCTAGACCCAAACCCACTCCGCTAGACCTAAACCCACTCCGCTAGACCCAAACCCACTCCGCTAGACCCAAACCCACTCCGCTAGACCCAAATCCACTCCGCTAGAACCAAACCCACTCCGCTAGACCCAAACCCACTCCGCAAGACCCAAACCCACTCCGCTTGACCCAAACCCACCCCGCAAGACACAAACCCACTCCGCTAGACGCAAACCCACTCCGCTAGACCCAAGCCCACTCCGCTAGACCCAAACCCACTCCGCTATACCCAAACCCACTCTGCTAGACCAAAACCCACTCCGCTAGATCCAAACCCACTCCGCTTGACCCAAACCCACTCCGCTAGTCCCAAACCCAATCCACTCCGCTAGACCCAAACCCACTCCGCTAGACCTAAACCCACTCCGCTAGACCCAAACCCACTCCGCTAGACCCAAACCCACTCCGCTAGACCCAAATCCACTCCGCTATACCCAAACCCACTCCGCTAGACCCAAACCCACTCCGCTAGACCCAAACCTACTCCGCTTGACCCAAACCCACCCCGCAAGACAAAAACCCACTCCGCTAGACGCAAACCCACTCCGCTAGACCCAAGCCCACTCTGCTAGACCCAAACCCACTCCGCTATACCCAAACCCACTCCGCTGGACCCAAACCCAAACCCACTCCGCTAGACCCAAACCCACTCTGCTAGACCCAAACCCACTCCGCTAGACCCAAACCCACTCCACTAGACCCAAACCCAAACCCACTCCGCTAGACCCCAACCCACTCCGCTAGACCCAAGCCCACTCCGCTAGATCCAAACCCACTCCGCTAGACCCAAACCCACTCGGCTAGACCCAAACCCACTCCGCTGATCCAAACCCACTCCGCAAGACCCAAACCCACTCCGCTAGACCCAAACCCACTCCGCTAGACCCAAACCCACTCCGCTAGACCCAAACCCACTCCGCTAGACCAAAACCCACTCCGCTAGACCCAAACCCACTCCGCTAGACCCAAACCCACTCCGCTAGACCCAAAACCACTCCGCTAGACCCAAACCCACTCCGCTAGACCCAAACCCACTCCGCTAGACCCAAACCCACTCCGCTTGACCCAAACCCACCCCGCAAGACACAAACCCACTCCGCTAGACCCAAACCCACTCCGCTAGACCCAAACCCACTCCGCTAGACCCAAACCCACTCCGCTAGACCCAAACCCAAACAAACTACGCTAGGCCCAAACCCACTCCGCTAGACCCAAACCCACTCCCCTTGACCCAAACCCACTCCGCTAGACCCAAACCCACTCCGCTGGACCCAAACCCACTCCGCTAGACCCAAACCCACGCCGCTAGACCCAAACCCACTCCGCTAGACCCAAACCCACTCCGCTAGACCCAAACCCACTCCGCTAGACGCAAACCCAAACCCACTCCGCTAGACCCAAACCCACTCCGCTAGACCCAAACCCACTCCGCAAGACACAAACCCACTCCGCTAGACCCAAACCCACGCCGCTAGACCCAAACCCACTCCGCTAGTCCCAAACCCACTCCGCTAGACCAAACCCACTCCGCTAGACGCAAACCCAAACCCACTCCGCTACACCCAAACCCGCTCCGCTAGACCCAAACCCACTCCGCTAGACCCAAACCCACTCCGCTAGACCCAAACCCACTCCGTTAGACCAAAACCCACTCCGCTAGACCCAAACCCACTCCGCTAGACCCAAACCCACTCCGCTAGTCCCAAACCCAAACCCACTCCGCTAGACCCAAACCCACTCCGCTAGACCTAAACCCACTCCGCTAGACCCAAACCCACTCCGCTAGACCCAAACCCACTCCGCTAAACCCAAATCCACTCCGCTAGAACCAAACCCACTCCGCTAGACCCAAACCCACTCCGCAAGACCCAAACCCACTCTGCTAGACCCAAACCCACTCCTCTAGACCCAAACCCACTCCACTAGACCCAAACCCAAACCCACTCCGCTAGACCCCAACCCACTCCGCTAGACCCAAGCCCACTCCGCTAGACCCAAACCCACTCCGCTAGTCCCAAACCCAAACAAACTACGCTAGACCCCAACCCACTCCGCTAGAGACCAACCCACTCCGCTAGACCCCAACCCACTCCGCTTGACCCAAACCAACTCCGCTAGAGCCAAACCCACTCCGCTAGTCCCAAACCCACTCCGCTAGACCCAAACCCACTCCGCTAGACCCAAACCCACTCAGCTAGACCAAAACCAACTCCGCTAGACCCAAACCCACTCCGCTAGACCCAAACCCACTCCGCTAGACCCAAACCCACTCCGCAAGACCCAAACCACTCCGCTAGACCCAAACCCACTCCGCTAGACCCAAACCCACTCCCCTAGACCCGAACCCACTCGGCGAAACCCAAACCCACTCAGCTAGACACAAACCCAGTCCGCTAGACCCAAACCCACTCTGCTAGACCCAAACCCACTCCGGTAGACCCAAACCCACTCCGGTAGACCCAAACCCAAACAAACTACGCTAGGCCCAAACCCACTCCGCTAGACCCAAACCCACTCCGCTAGACCCAAACCCACTCCGCCAGACCCCAAACCCACTCCACCAGACCCAAACCCACTCCGCCAGACCCAAACCCACACCACCAGACCCAAACCCACTCTGCCAGACACAATCCCACATCGCCAGACCCAAACCAACTCTGCCAGACCCAAACCCACTCCGCCAGACCCAAACCCACTCCGCCAGACCCAAACCCACTCCACCAGACCCAAACCCACTCCGCCAAACCCAAACCCACTCCGCCAGACCCAAACCCACTCTGCCAGACAAAACCAACTCCGCCAGACCCAAACCAACTCCGCCAGACCGAAACCCACTCCGCCAGACCCAAACCCACTCCGCCAGACCCAAACCCACTCCGCCAGATCCAAGCCCACTCCGCCAGACCCAAGACCACTGCGCCAGACGCAAACCCACTCCGCCAGACCCAAACTCACTCCGCCAGACCCAAACCCACTGCGTCAGACCCAAACCCACTCCGCCAGACACGAAAACCCACTCCGGCAGACCCCAACCCACTCCGCCAGACCCCAACCCACTCCGCCAGACCCCAACACACTCCGCCAGACCCAAACCCACTCCGCCAGACCCAAAGCCACTCCGTCAGACCCAAACCCACTCCGCCAGACCCCAACCCACTCCGCCAGACCCCAACCCACTCCGCCAGACCCCAACCCACTCCACCAGACCCAAACCCACTCCGCCAGACCCAAACCCACTCCGCTAGACCCAATCACACTCAACTCGACCCAAACCCAAACCCACTCCACTAGACCCAAACCCAAACCCACTCCGCTAGACCCAAACCCACTCCGCTAGACCCAAACCAAAACCCACTCCGCTGGACCCAAACACAAACCCACTCCGCTAGACACAAACCCACTCCGCTAGACACAAACCCACTCCGCTAGACCCAAACCCACTCCGCTAGACCCAAACCCACTCCGCTAGACCCAAGCCCACTCCGCCAGACCCAAACCCACTCCGCTAGACCCAAACCCAAACCCACTCCGCCGGACCCAAACCCACTCCGCCAGACCCAAGCCCACTCCGCCAGACCCAAGCCCTCACCGCCAGACCCAAACCCACTCCGCCAGACCCAAACCCACTCCGCCAGACCCAAACCCACTGCGCGAGACCCAAACCCACTCCGCCAGACCCCAAAACCTCTCCGACAGACCCCAAACCCACTCCACCAGACCCAAACCCACTCCGCCAAACCCAAACCCACTCCGCCAGACCCAAACCCACTCTGCCAGACAGAAACCCACTCCGCCAGACCGAAACCAACTCCGCCAGACCCAAACCCACTCCGCCAGACCCAAACCCACTCCGCCAGACCCAAACCCACTCCGCCAGACCCAAACACACTCCGCCAGACCCAAACCCACTCCGCCAGACCCAAACCCACTCCGCCAGACCCAAACCCACTCCGCTAGACCCAAACCCACTCCGCTAGACCCAAACACACTCAACTCGACCCAAACACAAACCAACTCCACTAGACCCAAACCGAAACCCACTCCGCTGGACCCAAACACAAACCCACTCCGCTAGACACAAACCCACTCCGCTAGACCCAAAACCACTCCGCTAGAACCAAACCCACTCCGCTAGACCCAAACCCAAACCCACTCCACTAGACCCAAACCCAAACCAACTCCGCCTGACCCAAACCCACTCCGCCAGACCCAAACCCACTCCGCCAGACCCAAAAACCCACTCCGCCAGACCCAAGCCCACTCCGCCAGAGCCAAGCGTACACCGCCAGACCCAAACCCACTCCGCCAGACCCAAACCCACTCCGCCAGACCCAAACCCACTGCGCGAGACCCAAACCCACTCCGCCAGACCCCAAACCCACTCCGCCAGACCCCAAACCCACTCAGCCAGACCCAAACCCACTCCGCCAGACCCAAACCCACTCCGCCAGACCCAAACCCACTCCGCAAGACACAAACCCACTCCGCTAGACCCAAACCCACGCCGCTAGACCCAAACCCACTCCGCTAGTCCCAAACCCACTCCGCTAGACCAAACCCACTCCGCTAGACGCAAACCCAAACCCACTCCGCTACACCCAAACCCGCTCCGCTAGACCCAAACCCACTCCGCTAGACCCAAACCCACTCCGCTAGACCCAAACCCACTCCGTTAGACCAAAACCCACTCCGCTAGACCCAAACCCACTCCGCTAGACCCAAACCCACTCCGCTAGTCCCAAACCCAAACCCACTCCGCTAGACCCAAACCCACTCCGCTAGACCTAAACCCACTCCGCTAGACCCAAACCCACTCCGCTAGACCCAAACCCACTCCGCTAAACCCAAATCCACTCCGCTAGAACCAAACCCACTCCGCTAGACCCAAACCCACTCCGCAAGACCCAAACCCACTCTGCTAGACCCAAACCCACTCCTCTAGACCCAAACCCACTCCACTAGACCCAAACCCAAACCCACTCCGCTAGACCCCAACCCACTCCGCTAGACCCAAGCCCACTCCGCTAGACCCAAACCCACTCCGCTAGTCCCAAACCCAAACAAACTACGCTAGACCCCAACCCACTCCGCTAGAGACCAACCCACTCCGCTAGACCCCAACCCACTCCGCTTGACCCAAACCAACTCCGCTAGAGCCAAACCCACTCCGCTAGTCCCAAACCCACTCCGCTAGACCCAAACCCACTCCGCTAGACCCAAACCCACTCAGCTAGACCAAAACCAACTCCGCTAGACCCAAACCCACTCCGCTAGACCCAAACCCACTCCGCTAGACCCAAACCCACTCCGCAAGACCCAAACCACTCCGCTAGACCCAAACCCACTCCGCTAGACCCAAACCCACTCCCCTAGACCCGAACCCACTCGGCGAAACCCAAACCCACTCAGCTAGACACAAACCCAGTCCGCTAGACCCAAACCCACTCTGCTAGACCCAAACCCACTCCGGTAGACCCAAACCCACTCCGGTAGACCCAAACCCAAACAAACTACGCTAGGCCCAAACCCACTCCGCTAGACCCAAACCCACTCCGCTAGACCCAAACCCACTCCGCCAGACCCCAAACCCACTCCACCAGACCCAAACCCACTCCGCCAGACCCAAACCCACACCACCAGACCCAAACCCACTCTGCCAGACACAATCCCACATCGCCAGACCCAAACCAACTCTGCCAGACCCAAACCCACTCCGCCAGACCCAAACCCACTCCGCCAGACCCAAACCCACTCCACCAGACCCAAACCCACTCCGCCAAACCCAAACCCACTCCGCCAGACCCAAACCCACTCTGCCAGACAAAACCAACTCCGCCAGACCCAAACCAACTCCGCCAGACCGAAACCCACTCCGCCAGACCCAAACCCACTCCGCCAGACCCAAACCCACTCCGCCAGATCCAAGCCCACTCCGCCAGACCCAAGACCACTGCGCCAGACGCAAACCCACTCCGCCAGACCCAAACTCACTCCGCCAGACCCAAACCCACTGCGTCAGACCCAAACCCACTCCGCCAGACACGAAAACCCACTCCGGCAGACCCCAACCCACTCCGCCAGACCCCAACCCACTCCGCCAGACCCCAACACACTCCGCCAGACCCAAACCCACTCCGCCAGACCCAAAGCCACTCCGTCAGACCCAAACCCACTCCGCCAGACCCCAACCCACTCCGCCAGACCCCAACCCACTCCGCCAGACCCCAACCCACTCCACCAGACCCAAACCCACTCCGCCAGACCCAAACCCACTCCGCTAGACCCAATCACACTCAACTCGACCCAAACCCAAACCCACTCCACTAGACCCAAACCCAAACCCACTCCGCTAGACCCAAACCCACTCCGCTAGACCCAAACCAAAACCCACTCCGCTGGACCCAAACACAAACCCACTCCGCTAGACACAAACCCACTCCGCTAGACACAAACCCACTCCGCTAGACCCAAACCCACTCCGCTAGACCCAAACCCACTCCGCTAGACCCAAGCCCACTCCGCCAGACCCAAACCCACTCCGCTAGACCCAAACCCAAACCCACTCCGCCGGACCCAAACCCACTCCGCCAGACCCAAGCCCACTCCGCCAGACCCAAGCCCTCACCGCCAGACCCAAACCCACTCCGCCAGACCCAAACCCACTCCGCCAGACCCAAACCCACTGCGCGAGACCCAAACCCACTCCGCCAGACCCCAAAACCTCTCCGACAGACCCCAAACCCACTCCACCAGACCCAAACCCACTCCGCCAAACCCAAACCCACTCCGCCAGACCCAAACCCACTCTGCCAGACAGAAACCCACTCCGCCAGACCGAAACCAACTCCGCCAGACCCAAACCCACTCCGCCAGACCCAAACCCACTCCGCCAGACCCAAACCCACTCCGCCAGACCCAAACACACTCCGCCAGACCCAAACCCACTCCGCCAGACCCAAACCCACTCCGCCAGACCCAAACCCACTCCGCTAGACCCAAACCCACTCCGCTAGACCCAAACACACTCAACTCGACCCAAACACAAACCAACTCCACTAGACCCAAACCGAAACCCACTCCGCTGGACCCAAACACAAACCCACTCCGCTAGACACAAACCCACTCCGCTAGACCCAAAACCACTCCGCTAGAACCAAACCCACTCCGCTAGACCCAAACCCAAACCCACTCCACTAGACCCAAACCCAAACCAACTCCGCCTGACCCAAACCCACTCCGCCAGACCCAAACCCACTCCGCCAGACCCAAACCCACTCCGCCAGACCCAAGCCCACTCCGCCAGAGCCAAGCGTACACCGCCAGACCCAAACCCACTCCGCCAGACCCAAACCCACTCCGCCAGACCCAAACCCACTGCGCGAGACCCAAACCCACTCCGCCAGACCCCAAACCCACTCCGCCAGACCCCAAACCCACTCCGCCAGACCCAAACCCACTCCGCCAGACCCAAACCCACTCCGCCAGACCCAAACCCACTCCGCCAGAACAAAACCCACTCCGCCAGACCCAAACCCACTCCGCCAGACCCAAACCCACTCCGCCAGACCCAAACCCACTCCGCCAGACCCAAACCCACTCCGCCAGACCCAAACCCACTCCGCCAGACCCAAACCCACTCCGCCAGACCCAAACCCACTCCGCCAGACCAAAACCCACTCCGCCAGACCAAAACCCAGTCCGCCAGACCCAAACCCACTCCGCCAGACCAAAACCCACTCCGCCAGACCAAAACCCACTCCGCCAGACCCAAACCCACTTCGACAGACCCAAACCCACTGCGCCAGACCCAAACCCACTCCGCCAGACCCAAACCGACTCCGCTAGACCCAAACCCACTCCGCCAGACCAAAACCCACTCCGCCAGACCAAAACCCACTCCGCCTGAACAAAACCCACTCCGCCAGACCCAAACCCACTCCGCCAGACCCAAACCCACTGCGCCAGACCCAAACCCACTCCGCCAGACCCAAACCCACTCCGCCAGACCCAAGCCCACTCCGCCAGACCCAACCCCACTCCGCCAGACCCAAGCTCACTCCGCCAGACCCCAACCCACTCCGCCAGACCCCAACCCTCTCCGCCAGACCCGAACCCACTCCGCCAGACCCAAACCCACTCCGCTAGACCCAAACCCACTCCGCCAGACCCAAACACACTCCGCGAGACCCAAACACACTCCACTATACCCAAACCCACTCCGCTAGACCCAAACACACTCAACTAGACCCAAACCCAGACCCACTCCACTAGACCCAAACCCAAACCCACTCCGCTGGACCCAAACACAAACCCACTCCGCTAGACACAAACCCACTCCGCTAGACCCAAAACCACTCCGCTAGAATCAAACCACTCCGCTAGACCCAAACCCAAACCCACTCCACCAGACCCAAACCCAAACCAACTCCGCCAGACCCAAACCCACTCTGCCAGACCCAAACCCACTCCGCCAGACCCAAACCCTCTCCTCCAGACCCAAGCCCACTCCGCCAGACCCAAACCCACTCCGCCAGACCCAAACCCACTCCGCCAGACCCAAACCCACTGCGCGAGACCCAAACCCACTCCACCAGACCCCAAACCCACTCCGCCAGACCCCAAACCCCCTCCGCCAGACCCCAAACCCACTCCGCCAGACCCAAACCCACTCCGCCAGACCCAAACCCACTCCGCCAGACCCAAACCCACTCCGCCAGACCAAAACCCACTCCGCCAGACCCAAACCCACTCCGCCAGACCAAAACCCACTCCGCCAGACCCAAACCCACTCCGCCAGACCCAAACCCACTCCGCCAGACCAAAACCCACTCCGCCAGACCAAAACCCACTCCGCCAGACCAAAACCCACTCCGCCAGACCAAAACCCACTCCGCCAGACCCAAACCCACTGCGCCAGACCCAAACCCACTCCGCCAGACCAAAACCCACTCCGCTAGACCCAAACCCACTCCGCCAGACCAAAACCCACTCCGCCAGACCAAAACCCACTCCGCCAGACCAAAACCCACTCTGCCAGACCAAAACCCACTCCGCCAGACCCAAACCCACTCCACCAGACCCAAACCCACTGCGCCAGACCCAAACCCACTCCGCCAGACCCAAACCCACTCCGCCAGACCCAAACCCACTCCGCCAGACCAAAACCCACTCCGCCAGACCAAAACCCACTCCGCCAGACCAAAACCCACCCCGCCAGACCCAAACCCATTCCGCCAGACCCACACCCACTCCGCCAGACCCAAACCCACTCCGCCAGACCCAAGCCCACTCTGCCAGACCCAAACCCAATCCACCAGACCCAAACCCACTCCGCCAGACCCCAACCCTCTCCGCCAGACGCGAACACACTCCGCCAGACCCAAACCCACTCCGCGAGACCCAAACCCACTCCGCTAGACCCAAACCCACTCCGCTAGACCCAAACACACTCAACTAGACCCAAACCCAAACCCACTCCGCTAGACACAAACCCACTCCGCTAGACCCAAACCCACTCGGCTGGACCTAAACCCACTCCGCTAGACCCAAACCCAAACCCACTCCGCTAGACCCAAACCCAAACCCACTCCGCCAGACTAAAACCCACTCCGCCAGACCCAAGCCCACTCCGCCAGATCCAAACCCACTCCGCCAGACCCAAACCCACTGCGCGAGACCCCAACCCACTCCGCCAGACCCCAAACCCACTCCGCCAGGCCCCAAACCCACTCCGCCAGACCCAAAAACCCACTCCGACAGACCCAAACCCACGCCGCCAGACCCAAACCCACTCCGGTAGACCCAAACCCACTCCGCTAGACCCAAACACACTCAACTAGACCCAAACCCAAACCCACTCCGCTAGACACAAACCCACTCCGCTAGACTCAAACCCACTCGGCTGGACCTAAACCCACTCCGCTAGACCCAAACCCAAACCCACTCCGCTAGACCCAAACCCAAACCCACTCCGCCAGACCCAAACCCACTCCGCCAGACCCAAGCCCACTCCGCCAGATCCAAACCCACTCCGCCAGACCCAAACCCACTGCGCGAGACCCCAACCCACTCCGCCAGACCCCAAACCCACTCCGCCAGGCCCCAAACCCACTCCGCCAGACCCCAAACCCACTCCGACAGACCCAAACCCACTCTGCCAGACCCAAACCCACTCCGCCAGACCCAAACCCACTCCGCCAGACCAAAACCCACTCCGCCAGTCCCAAACCCACTCCGCCAGACCAAAACCCACTCCGCCAGACCAAAACCCTCTCCGCAAGACCCGAACCCACTCCGCCAGACCCAAACCCACTCAGCTGGACCCAAACCCACTCCGCTAGACCCAAACACACTCCGCTAGACACAAACACACTCAACTAGACCCAAACCCAAACCCACTCCACTCTACCCAAACCCCAACCCTCTCCGCCAGACCCGAACCCACTCCACCAGACCCAAACCCACTCCGCGAGACCCAAACCCACTCCGCTAGACCCAAACCCACTCCGCTAGACCCAAACACACTCAACTAGACCCAAACCAAAACCCACTCCGCTAGACACAAACCCACTCCGCTAGACCCAAACCCACTCGGCTGGACCTAAACCCACTCCGCTAGACCCGAACCCAAACCCACTCCGCCAGACCCAAACCCACTCCGCCAGACCCAAGCCCACTCCGCCAGACCCAACCCCACTCCGCCAGACCCAAGCTCACTCCGCCAGACCCCAAACCACTCCGCCAGACCCCAACCCTCTCCGCCAGACCCGAACCCACTCCGCCAGACCCAAACCCACTCCGCTAGACCCAAACCCACTCCGCCAGACCCAAACACACTCCGCGAGACCCAAACACACTCCACTATACCCAAACCCACTCCGCTAGACCCAAACCCACTCCGCTAGACCCAAACACACTCAACTAGACCCAAACCCAGACCCACTCCACTAGACCCAAACCCAAACCCACTCCGCTGGACCCAAACACAAACCCACTCCGCTGGACACAAACCCACTCCGCTAGACCCAAAACCACTCCGCTAGAATCAAACCCACTCCGCTAGACCCAAACCCAAACCCACTCCACTAGACCCAAACCCAAACCAACTCCGCCAGACCCAAACCCACTCTGCCAGACCCAAACCCACTCCGCCAGACCCAAACCCACTCCTCCAGACCCAAGCCCACTCCGCCAGACCCAAGCCCACACCGCCAGACCCAAACCCACTCCGCCAGACCCAAACCCACTCTGCCAGACCCAAACCCACTGCGCGAGACCCAAACCCACTCCGCCAGACCCCAAACCCACTCCGCCAGACCCCAAACCCCCTCCGCCAGACCCCAAACCCACTCCGCCAGACCCAAACCCACTCCGCCAGACCAAAACCCACTCCGCCAGACCCAAACCCACTCCGCCAGACCCAAACCCACTCCGCCAGACCAAAACCCACTCCGCCAGACCAAAACCCACTCCGCCAGACCAAAACCCACTCCGCCAGACCAAAACCCACTCCGCCAGACCCAAATCCACTGCGCCAGACCCAAACCCACTCCGCCAGACCAAAACCCACTCCGCTAGACCCAAACCCACTCCGCCAGACCAAAACCCACTCCGCCAGACCAAAACCCACTCCGCCAGACCAAAACCCACTCCGCCAGACCAAAACCCACTCCGCCAGACCCAAACCCACTCCGCCAGACCCAAACCCACTGCGCCAGACCCAAACCCACTCCGCCAGACCCAAACCCACTCCGCTAGACCCAAACCCACTCCGCCAGACCAAAACCCACTCCGCCAGACCAAAACCCACTCCGCCAGACCAAAACCCACCCCGCCAGACCCAAACCCATTCCGCCAGACCCACACCCACTCCGCCAGACCCAAACCCACTCCGCCAGACCCAAGCCCACTCTGCCAGACGCAAACCCAATCCACCAGACCCAAACCCACTCCGCCAGACCCCAACCCTCTCCGCCAGACCCGAACCCACTCCGCCAGACCCAAACCCACTCCGCGAGACCCAAACCCACTCCGCTAGACCCAAACCCACTCCGCTAGACCCAAACACACTCAACTAGACCCAAACCCAAACCCACTCCGCTAGACACAAACCCACTCCGCTAGACCCAAACCCACTCGGCTGGACCGAAACCCACTCCGCTAGACCCAAACCCAAACCCACTCCGCTAGACCCAAACCCAAACCCACTCCGCCAGACCCAAACCCACTCCGCCAGACCCAAGCCCACTCCGCCAGATCCAAACCCACTCCGCCAGACCCAAACCCACTGCGCGAGACCCCAACCCACTCCGCCAGAGCCCAAACCCACTCCGCCAGGCCCCAAACCCACTCCGCCAGACCCAAAAACCCACTCCGACAGACCCAAACCCACGCCGCCAGACCCAAACCCACTCCGCTAGACCCAAACCCACTCCGCTAGACCCAAACACACTCAACTAGACCCAAACCCAAACCCACTCCGCTAGACACAAACCCACTCCGCTAGACCGAAACCCACTCGGCTGGACCTAAACCCACTCCGCTAGACCCAAACCCAAACCCACTCTGCTAGACCCAAACCCAAACCCACTCCGCCAGACCCAAACCCACTCCGCCAGACCCAAGCCCACTCCGCCAGATCCAAACCCACTCCGCCAGACCCAAACCCACTGCGCGAGACCCCAACCCACTCCGCCAGACCCCAAACCCACTCCGCCAGGCCCCAAACCCACTCCGCCAGACGCCAAACCCACTCCGACAGACCCAAACCCACTCCGCCAGACCCAAACCCACTCCGCCAGACCCAAACCCACTCCGCCAGACCAAAACCCACTCCGCCAGTCCCAAACCCACTCCGCCAGACCAAAACCCACTCCGCCAGACCAAAACCCTCTCCGCAAGACCCGAACCCACTCCGCCAGACCCAAACCCACTCAGCTAGACCCAAACCCACTCCGCTAGACCCAAACACACTCCGCTAGACACAAACACACTCAACTAGACCCAAACCCAAACCCACTCCACTCTACCCAAACCCCAACCCTCTCCGCCAGACCCGAACCCACTCCACCAGACCCAAACCCACTCCGCGAGACCCAAACCCACTCCGCTAGACCCAAACCCACTCCGCTAGACCCAAACACACTCAACTAGACCCAAACCCAAACCCACTCCGCTAGACACAAACCCACTCCGCTAGACCCAAACCCACTCGGCTGGACCTAAACCCATTCCGCTAGACCCGAACCCAAACCCACTCCGCTAGACCCAAACCCAAACCCACTCCGCCAGACCCAAACCCACTCCGCCAGACCCAAGCCCACTCCGCCAGATCCAAACCCACTCCGCCAGACCCAAACCCACTGCGCGAGACCCCAACCCACTCCGCCAGACCCCAAACCCACTTCGCCAGGCCCCAAACCCACTCCGCCAGACCCCAAACCCTCTCCGACAGACCCAAACCCACGCCGCCAGACCCAAACCCACTCCGCTAGACCCAAACCCACTCCGCTAGACCCAAACACACTCAACTAGACCCAAACCCAAACCCACTCCGCTAGACACAAACCCACTCTGCCAGACCCAAACCCACTCGGCTGGACCTAAACCCACTCCGCCAGACCCAAACCCAAACCCACTCCGCTAGACCCAAACCCAAACCCACTCCGCCAGACCCAAACCCACTCCGCCAGACCCAAGCCCACTCCACCAGATCCAAACCCACTCCGCCAGACCCAAACCCACTGCGCGAGACCCCAACCCACTCCGCCAGACCCCAAACCCACTCCGCCAGGCCCCAAACCCACTCCGCCAGACCCCAAACCCACTCCGACAGACCCAAACCCACTCCGACAGACCCAAACCCACTCCGCCAGACCCAAACCCACTCCGCCAGACCAAAACCCACTCCGCCAGTCCCAAACCCACTCCGCCAGACCCAAACCCACTCCGCCAGACCAAAACCCACTCCGCCAGACCAAAACCCACTCCGCAAGACCCAAACCCACTCCGCCAGACCCAAACCCACTCCGCCAGACCCAAACCCACTCCGCCAGACCCAAACCCACTCCGCCAGACCCAAGCCCACTCCGCCAGACCCAAACACACTCCACCAGACCCAAACCCACTCCGCCAGACCTCAACCCTCTCCGCAAGACACGAACCCACTCCGCCAGACCCAAACCCACTCAGCTGGACCCAAACCCACTCCGCTAGACCCAAACCCACTCCGCTAGACACAAACACACTCAACTAGACCCAAACCCAAACCCACTCCACTATACCCAAACCCAAACCCACTCCGCTAGACCCAAACCCACTCGGCTAGACCCAAACCCACTCCGCTAGACCCAAACCCAAACCAACTCTGCTAGACCCAAACCCAAACCCACTCCGCCAGACCCAAACCCACTCCGCCAGACCCAAGCCCACTCCGCCAGATCCAAACCCACTCCGCCAGACCCAAACCCACTGCGCGAGACCCAAACCCACTGCGCCAGACCTCAAACCCACTCCGCCAGACCCCAAACCCACTCCGCCAGACCCCAAACCCACTCCGACACACCCAAACCCACTCCGCCAGACCCAAACCCACTCCGCCAGACCCAAACCCACTCCGCCTGACCAAAACCCACTCCGCCAGTCCCAAACCCACACCGCCAGACCCAAACCCACTCCGCCAGACCAAAACCCACTCCGCCAGACTAAAACCCACTCCGCAAGACCCAAACCCACTCCGCCAGACCCAAACCCACTCCGCCAGACCCAAACCCACTCCGCCAGACCAAAACCCACTCCGCCAGACCCAAACCCACTCCGCCAGACCTAAACCCACTCCGCCAGACCCAAACCCACTCCGCCAGACCCAAACTTACTCCGCCAGACCCAACCCCATTCCGCCAAACCCAAGCTCACTCCGCCAGACCCAAACCCACTCCGCTAGACCCAAACCCACTCCGCTAGACCCAAACACACTCAACTAGACCCAAACCCAAACCCACTCCACTATACCCAAACCCAAACCCACTCCGCTGGACCCAAACACAAACCCACTCCGCTAGACCCAAACCCACTCCGCTAGACCCAAACCCAAACCCACTCCGCTAGACCCAAACCCACTCCGCTAGACCCAAACCCTCTCTGCTAGACCCAAACCCACTCCGCCCGACCCAAACCCACTCCGCCAGACCCAAACCCACTCCGCCAGACCCAAACCCACTCCGCCAGACCCAAACCCACTGCGCCAGACCCAAACCCACTCCGCCAGACACAAACCCACTCCGCCAGACCTCAAACCCACTCCGCCAGACCAAAACCCACTCCGCCAGACCCAAACCCACTCCGCCAGCCCCAAAACCACTCCGCCAGACCCAAACCCACTCCGCCAAACCCAAACCCACTCTGCCAGACCCAAACCCACTCGGCTGGACCTAAACCCACTCCGCCAGACCCAAACCCAAACCCACTCCGCTAGACCCAAACCCAAACCCACTCCGCCAGACCCAAACCCACTCCGCCAGACCCAAGCCCACTCCACCAGATCCAAACCCACTCCGCCAGACCCAAACCCACTGCGCGAGACCCCAACCCACTCCGCCAGACCCCAAACCCACTCCGCCAGGCCCCAAACCCACTCCGCCAGACCCCAAACCCACTCCGACAGACCCAAACCCACTCCGACAGACCCAAACCCACTCCGCCAGACCCAAACCCACTCCGCCAGACCAAAACCCACTCCGCCAGTCCCAAACCCACTCCGCCAGACCCAAACCCACTCCGCCAGACCAAAACCCACTCCGCCAGACCAAAACCCACTCCGCAAGACCCAAACCCACTCCGCCAGACCCAAACCCACTCCGCCAGACCCAAACCCACTCCGCCAGACCCAAACCCACTCCGCCAGACCCAAGCCCACTCCGCCAGACCCAAACACACTCCACCAGACCCAAACCCACTCCGCCAGACCTCAACCCTCTCCGCAAGACACGAACCCACTCCGCCAGACCCAAACCCACTCAGCTGGACCCAAACCCACTCCGCTAGACCCAAACCCACTCCGCTAGACACAAACACACTCAACTAGACCCAAACCCAAACCCACTCCACTATACCCAAACCCAAACCCACTCCGCTAGACCCAAACCCACTCGGCTAGACCCAAACCCACTCCGCTAGACCCAAACCCAAACCAACTCTGCTAGACCCAAACCCAAACCCACTCCGCCAGACCCAAACCCACTCCGCCAGACCCAAGCCCACTCCGCCAGATCCAAACCCACTCCGCCAGACCCAAACCCACTGCGCGAGACCCAAACCCACTGCGCCAGACCTCAAACCCACTCCGCCAGACCCCAAACCCACTCCGCCAGACCCCAAACCCACTCCGACACACCCAAACCCACTCCGCCAGACCCAAACCCACTCCGCCAGACCCAAACCCACTCCGCCTGACCAAAACCCACTCCGCCAGTCCCAAACCCACACCGCCAGACCCAAACCCACTCCGCCAGACCAAAACCCACTCCGCCAGACTAAAACCCACTCCGCAAGACCCAAACCCACTCCGCCAGACCCAAACCCACTCCGCCAGACCCAAACCCACTCCGCCAGACCAAAACCCACTCCGCCAGACCCAAACCCACTCCGCCAGACCTAAACCCACTCCGCCAGACCCAAACCCACTCCGCCAGACCCAAACTTACTCCGCCAGACCCAACCCCATTCCGCCAAACCCAAGCTCACTCCGCCAGACCCAAACCCACTCCGCTAGACCCAAACCCACTCCGCTAGACCCAAACACACTCAACTAGACCCAAACCCAAACCCACTCCACTATACCCAAACCCAAACCCACTCCGCTGGACCCAAACACAAACCCACTCCGCTAGACCCAAACCCACTCCGCTAGACCCAAACCCAAACCCACTCCGCTAGACCCAAACCCACTCCGCTAGACCCAAACCCTCTCTGCTAGACCCAAACCCACTCCGCCCGACCCAAACCCACTCCGCCAGACCCAAACCCACTCCGCCAGACCCAAACCCACTCCGCCAGACCCAAACCCACTGCGCCAGACCCAAACCCACTCCGCCAGACACAAACCCACTCCGCCAGACCTCAAACCCACTCCGCCAGACCAAAACCCACTCCGCCAGACCCAAACCCACTCCGCCAGCCCCAAAACCACTCCGCCAGACCCAAACCCACTCCGCCAAACCCAAACCCACTCCGCCAGACCCAAACCCACTCCGGCAGACCAAAACCCGCTCCGCCGGACCCAAACCCACTCCGCCAGTCCCAAACCCACTCCGCCAGACCCAAACCCACTCCGCTAGATCCAAACCCACTCCGCCAGACCCAAACCCACTCCGCCAGCCCCAAAACCACTCCGCCAGACCCAAACCCACTCCGCCAAACCCAAACCCACTCCGCCAGAACCAAACCCACTCCGCCAGACCAAAACCCGCTCCGCCGGACCCAAACCCACTCCGCCAGTCCCAAACCCACTCCGCCACACCCAAACCCACTCCGCTAGAGCCAAACCTACTCCGCCAGACCCAAACCCACTCCGCCAGACACAAACCCACACCGCCAGACCCATACCCACTCCGCCAGACCCAAACCCACTCCGCCAGACCCAAACCCACTCCGCCAGACCCAAACCCACTCCGCCAGACCCAAACCCACTCCGCCAGACCAAAAACCACTCCGCCAGACCAAAACCCACTCCGCCAGACCAAAACCCACTCCGCCAGACCAAAACCCACTCCGCCAGACCCAAACCCACTGCGCCAGACCCAAACCCACTCCGCCAGACCAAAACCCACTCCGCTAGACCCAAACCCACTCCGCCAGACCAAAACCCACTCCGCCAGACCAAAACCCACTCCGCCAGACCAAAACCCACTCCGCCAGACCAAAACCCACTCCGCCAGACCCAAACCCACTCCGCCAGACCCAAACCCACTGCGCCAGACCCAAACCCACTCCGCCAGACCCAAACCCACTCCGCTAGACCCAAACCCACTCCGCCAGACCAAAACCCACTCCGCCAGACCAAAACCCACTCCGCCAGACCAAAACCCACCCCGCCAGACCCAAACCCATTCCGCCAGACCCACACCCACTCCGCCAGACCCAAACCCACTCCGCCAGACCCAAGCCCACTCTGCCAGACGCAAACCCAATCCACCAGACCCAAACCCACTCCGCCAGACCCCAACCCTCTCCGCCAGACCCGAACCCACTCCGCCAGACCCAAACCCACTCCGCGAGACCCAAACCCACTCCGCTAGACCCAAACCCACTCCGCTAGACCCAAACACACTCAACTAGACCCAAACCCAAACCCACTCCGCTAGACACAAACCCACTCCGCTAGACCCAAACCCACTCGGCTGGACCGAAACCCACTCCGCTAGACCCAAACCCAAACCCACTCCGCTAGACCCAAACCCAAACCCACTCCGCCAGACCCAAACCCACTCCGCCAGACCCAAGCCCACTCCGCCAGATCCAAACCCACTCCGCCAGACCCAAACCCACTGCGCGAGACCCCAACCCACTCCGCCAGACCCAAAAACCCACTCCGACAGACCCAAACCCACGCCGCCAGACCCAAACCCACTCCGCTAGACCCAAACCCACTCCGCTAGACCCAAACACACTCAACTAGACCCAAACACAAACCCACTCCGCTAGACACAAACCCACTCCGCTAGACCGAAACCCACTCGGCTGGACCTAAACCCACTCCGCTAGACCCAAACCCAAACCCACTCCGCTAGACCCAAACCCAAACCCACTCCGCCAGACCCAAACCCACTCCGCCAGACCCAAGCCCACTCCGCCAGATCCAAACCCACTCCGCCAGACCCAAACCCACTGCGCGAGACCCCAACCCACTCCGCCAGACCCCAAACCCACTCCGCCAGGCCCCAAACCCACTCCGCCAGACGCCAAACCCACTCCGACAGACCCAAACCCACTCCGCCAGACCCAAACCCACTCCGCCAGACCCAAACCCACTCCGCCAGACCAAAACCCACTCCGCCAGTCCCAAACCCACTCCGCCAGACCAAAACCCACTCCGCCAGACCAAAACCCTCTCCGCAAGACCCGAACCCACTCCGCCAGACCCAAACCCACTCAGCTAGACCCAAACCCACTCCGCTAGACCCAAACACACTCCGCTAGACACAAACACACTCAACTAGACCCAAACCCAAACCCACTCCACTCTACCCAAACCCCAACCCTCTCCGCCAGACCCGAACCCACTCCACCAGACCCAAACCCACTCCGCGAGACCCAAACCCACTCCGCTAGACCCAAACCCACTCCGCTAGACCCAAACGCACTCAACTAGACCCAAACCCAAACCCACTCCGCTAGACACAAACCCACTCCGCTAGACCCAAACCCACTCGGCTGGACCTAAACCCATTCCGCTAGACCCGAACCCAAACCCACTCCGCTAGACCCAAACCCAAACCCACTCCGCCAGACCCAAACCCACTCCGCCAGACCCAAGCCCACTCCGCCAGATCCAAACCCACTCCGCCAGACCCAAACCCACTGCGCGAGACCCCAACCCACTCCGCCAGACCCCAAACCCACTTTGCCAGGCCCCAAACCCACTCCGCCAGACCCCAAACCCTCTCCGACAGACCCAAACCCACGCCGCCAGACCCAAACCCACTCCGCTTGACCCAAACCCACTCCGCTAGACCCAAACACACTCAACTAGACCCAAACCCAAACCCACTCCGCTAGACACAAACCCACTCTGCCAGACCCAAACCCACTCGGCTGGACCTAAACCCACTCCGCCAGACCCAAACCCAAACCCACTCCGCTAGACCCAAACCCAAACCCACTCCGCCAGACCCAAACCCACTCCGCCAGACCCAAGCCCACTCCACCAGATCCAAACCCACTCCGCCAGACCCAAACCCACTGCGCGAGACCCCAACCCACTCCGCCAGACCCCAAACCCACTCCGCCAGGCCCCAAACCCACTCCGCCAGACCCCAAACCCACTCCGACAGACCCAAACCCACTCCGCCAGACCCAAACCCACTCCGCCAGACCCAAACCCACTCCGCCAGACCAAAACCCACTCCGCCAGTCCCAAACCCACTCCGCCAGACCCAAACCCACTCCGCCAGACCAAAACCCACTCCGCCAGATCAAAACCCACTCCGCAAGACCCAAACCCACTCCGCCAGACCCAAACCCACTCCGCCAGACCCAAACCCACTCCGCCAGACCCAAACCCACTCCGCCAGACCCAAGCCCACTCCACCAGACCCAAACCCACTCCGCCAGACCTCAACCCTCTCCGCAAGACACGAACCCACTCCGCCAGACCCAAACCCACTCAGCTGGACCCAAACCCACTCCGCTAGACCCAAACCCACTCCGCTAGACACAAACACACTCAACTAGACCCAAACCCAAACCCACTCCACTATACCCAAACCCAAACCCACTCCGCTAGACCCAAACCCACTCGGCTAGACCCAAACCCACTCCGCTAGACCCAAACCCAAACCAACTCTGCTAGACCCAAACCCAAACCCACTCCGCCAGACCCAAACCCACTCCGCCAGACCCAAGCCCACTCCGCCAGATCCAAACCCACTCCGCCAGACCCAAACCCACTGCGCGAGACCCAAACCCACTGCGCCAGACCTCAAACCCACTCCGCCAGACCCCAAACCCACTCCGCCAAACCCCAAACCCACTCCGACACACCCAAACCCACTCCGCCAGACCCAAACCCACTCCGCCAGACCCAAACCCACACCGCCAGACCCAAACCCACTCCGCCAGACCAAAACCCACTCCGCCAGACTAAAACCCACTCCGCAAGACCCAAACCCACTCCGCCAGACCCAAACCCACTCCGCCTGACCCAAACCCACTCCGCCAGACCAAAACCCACTCCGCCAGACCCAAACCCACTCCGCCAGACCTAAACCCACTCCGCCAGACCCAAACCCACTCCGCCAGACCCAAACTTACTCCGCCAGACCCAACCCCATTCCGCCAAACCCAAGCTCACTCCGCCAGACCCAAACCCACTCCGCTAGACCCAAACCCACTCCGCTAGACCCAAACACACTCAACTAGACCCAAACCCAAACCCACTCCACTATACCCAAACCCAAACCCACTCCGCTGGACCCAAACACAAACCCACTCCGCTAGACCCAAACCCACTCCGCTAGACACAAACCCAAACCCACTCCGCTAGACCCAAACCCACTCCGCTAGACCCAAACCCTCTCTGCTAGACCCAAACCCACTCCGCCCGACCCAAACCCACTCCGCCAGACCCAAACCCACTCCGCCAGACCCAAACCCACTCCGCCAGACCCAAACCCACTCCGCCAGACCCAAACCCACTCCGCCAGACACAAACCCACTCCGCCAGACCTCAAACCCACTCCGCCAGACCAAAACCCACTCCGCCAGACCCAAACCCACTCCGCCAGCCCCAAAACCACTCCGCCAGACCCAAACCCACTCCGCCAAACCCAAACCCACTCCGCCAGACCCAAACCCACTCCGCCAGACCAAAACCCGCTCCGCCGGACCCAAACCCACTCCGCCAGTCCCAAACCCACTCCGCCAGACCCAAACCCACTCCGCTAGATCCAAACCCACTCCGCCAGACCCAAACCCACTCCGCCAGCCCCAAAACCACTCCGCCAGACCCAAACCCACTCCGCCAAACCCAAACCCACTCCGCCAGAACCAAACCCACTCCGCCAGACCAAAACCCGCTCCGCCGGACCCAAACCCACTCCGCCAGTCCCAAACCCACTCCGCCACACCCAAACCCACTCCGCTAGAGCCAAACCCACTCCGCCAGACCCAAACCCACTCCGCCAGACACAAACCCACACCGCCAGACCCAAACCCACTCCGCCAGACCCAAACCCACTCCGCCAGACCCAAACCCACTCCGCCAGACCCAAACCCACTCCGGCAGACCCAAACCCACTCCGCCAGACCCAAGCCCACTCCGCCAGACCCAACCCCACTCTGCCAGACACAAACCCACTCCGCCAGACCCAAACCCACTCCGCCAGACCCAAACCCACTCCGCCAGATCCAAACCCACTCCGCCAGACCCAAGCCCACTCCGCCAGACCCAAACCCACTCCGCCAGACTCAAACCCACTCCGCCAGACCAAAACCCACTCCGCCGGACCAAAACCCACTCCGCCAGACCCAAACCCACTCCGCCAGACCCCAACCCTCTCCGCCAGACCCGAACCCACTCCGCCAGACCCACACCCACTCCGCTAGACGCAAACCCAAACCCACTCCACTGGACTCAAACACAAATCCACTCCGCTAGACACAAACCCACTCCGCTAGACCCAAACCCACTCCGCTAGACCCAAACCCACTCAGCTAAACCCAAACCCAAACCCACTCCGCTACACCCAAACCCAAACCCACTCCGCTAGACCCAAACCCACTCGGCTAGACCCAAACCCACTCCGCTTGACCCAAACCCAAACCAACTCTGCTAGACCCAAACCCAAACCCACTCCGCCAGACCCAAACCCACTCCGCCAGACCCAAGCCCACTCCGCCAGATCCAAACCCACTCCGCCAGACCCAAACCCACTGCGCGAGACCCAAACCCACTGCGCCAGACCTCAAACCCACTCCGCTGGACCCAAACACAAACCCACTCCGCTAGACCCAAACCCACTCCGCCAGACCCAAACCCACTCCGCCAGACCCAAACCCACTCCGCCAGACCCCAACCCACTCCGCCAGACCCAAACCCACTCCGCCAGACACAAACCCACTCCGCCAGACCTCAAACCCACTCCGCCAGACCAAAACCCACTCCGCCAGACCCAAACCCACTCCGCCAGCCCCAAAACCACTCCGCCAGACCCAAACCCACTCCGCCAAACCCAAACCCACTCCGCCAGAACCAAACCCACTCCGCCAGACCAAAACCCGCTCCGCCGGACCCAAACCCACTCCGCCAGTCCCAAACCCACTCCGCCACACCCAAACCCACTCCGCTAGATCCAAACCCACTCCGCCAGACCCAAACCCACTCCGCCAGACACAAACCCACACCGCCAGACCCAAACCCACTCCGCCAGACCCAAACCCACTCCGCCAGACCCAAACCCACTCCGCCAGACCCAAACCCACTCCGGCAGACCCAAACCCACTCCGCCAGACCCAAGCCCACTCCGCCAGACCCAACCCCACTCTGCCAGACACAAACCCACTCCGCCAGACCCAAACCCACTCCGCCAGACCCAAACCCACTCCGCCAGATCCAAACCCACTCCGCCAGACCCAAGCCCACTCCGCCAGACCCAAACCCACTCCACCAGACTCAAACCCACTCCGCCAGACCAAAACCCACTCCGCCGGACCAAAACCCACTCCGCCAGACCCAAACCCACTCCGCCAGACCCCAACCCTCTCCGCCAGACCCGAACCCACTCCGCCAGACCCACACCCACTCCGCTAGACGCAAACCCAAACCCACTCCACTGGACTCAAACACAAATCCACTCCGCTAGACACAAACCCACTCCGCTAGACCCAAACCCACTCCGCTAGACCCAAACCCACTCAGCTAAACCCAAACCCAAACCCACTCCGCTACACCCAATCCCAAACCCACTCCGCTAGACCCAAACCCACTCGGCTAGACCCAAACCCACTCCGCTTGACCCAAACCCACTCCGCCAGACCCAAACCCAATCCGCCAGACCCAAACCCACTCCGCCAGACCCAAACCCACTTCGCCAAACACAAACCCACTCCGCCAGACCCCTAACCCACTCCGCCAGACCCAAACCCACTCCGCCAGACACAAACCCACTCCGCCAGACCCAAACCCACTCCGCCAGCCCCAAACCCACTCCACCAGACCCAAACCCACTCCGCCAGACCCCAACCCACTCCGCCAGACCCAAACCCACTCCGCCAGCCCCAAACCCACTCCGCCAGACCCAAACCCACTCCGCCAAACCCAAACCCACTCCGCCAGACCCAAACCCAGTCCGCCAGACCCAACCCCACTCAACTAGACCCAAACCCAAACCCACGCCGCCAGACCCAAACCCAAACCCACTCCGGCAGACCCCAAACCCACTCCGCCAGACCCCAAACCCACTCCGCCAGACCCCAAACCCAACCCGCCAGACCAAAACCCACTCCGCCAGACCCAAACCCACTCCGCCAGACCTAAACCCACTCCGCCAGACCCAAACCCACTCCGCCAGACCCAAACTTACTCCGCCAGACCCAACCCCATTCCGCCAGTCCCAAGCTCACTCCGCCAGACCCCAACCCACTCCGCCAGACCCCAACCCTCTCTGCCAGACCCGAACCCACTCCGCCAGACACAAACCCACTCCGCTAGACCCAAACCCACTCCGCTAGACCCAAACACACTCAACTAGACCCAAACCCAAACCCACTCCACTATACCCAAACCCAAACCCACTCCGCTGGACCCAAACACAAACCCACTCCACTAGACCCAAACCCACTCCGCTAGACCCAAACCCAAACCCACTCCGCTAGACCCAAACCCACTCCGCTAGATCCAAACCCACTCCGCCAGACCCAAACCCACTCTGCCAGACCCAAACCCACACCGCCAGACCCAAACCCACTCCGCCAGACCCAAACCCACTCCGCCAGAACCAAACCCACTCCGCCAGACCCAAACCCACTCCGCCAGACCCAACCCCACTCCGCCAGACGCAAGCCCACTCCGCCAGACCCATCCCCACTCTGCCAGACACAAACCCACTCCGCCAGACCCAAACCCACTCCGCCAGACCCAAACCCACTCCGCTAGATCCAAACCCACTCCGCCAGACCCAAGCCCACTCCGCCAGACCCAAACCCACTCCGCCAGACACAAACCCACTCCGCCAGACCAAAACCCACTCCGCCAGACCAAAACCCACTCCGCCAGACCCAAACCCACTCCACCAGACCCCAAACCTCTCCGCCAGACCCGAACCCACTCCGCCAGACCCACACCCACTCCGCTAGACCCAAACCCAAACCCACTCCACTGGACCCAAACACAAATCCACTCCGCTAGACACAAACCCACTCCGCTAGACCCAAACCCACTCCGCTAGACCCAAACCCACTCAGCTAAACCCAAACCCAAACCCACTCCGCTACACCCAAACCAAAACCCACTCCGCTAGACTCACACCCACTCGGCTAGACCCAAACCCACTCCGCTAGACCCAAACCCACTCCGCCAGACCCAAACCCAATCCGCCAGACCCAAACCCACTCCGCCAGACCCAAACCCACTCCGCCAGACACAAACCCACTCCGCCAGACCCCTAACCCACTCCGCCAGACCCAAACCCACTCCGCCAGACACAAACCCACTCCGCCAGACCCAAACCCACTCCGCCAGACCCAAACCCACTCCACCGGACCCAAACCCACTCCGCCAGACCCCAACCCACTCCGCCAGACCCAAACCCACTCCGCCAGCCCCAAACCCACTCCGCCAGACCCAAACCCACTCCGCCAAACCCAAACCCACTCCGCCAGACCCAAACCCAGTCCGCCAGACCCAACCCCACTCAACTAGACCCAAACCCAAACCCACTCCGCCAGACCCAAACCCAAACCCACTCCGCTAGACCCAAACCCACTCCGCCAGACCCCAAACCCACTCCTCCAGACCCCAAACCCACTCCGCCAGACCCAAGCCCACTCCGCCAGACCCAAACCCACTCCGCCAGACACAAACCCACTCCGCCAGACCAAAACCCACTCCGCCGGACCAAAACCCACTCCGCCAGACCCAAACCCACTCCGCCAGACCCCAACCCTCTCCGCCAGACCAGAACCCACTCCGCCAGACCCACACCCACTCCGCTAGACGCAAACCCAAACCCACTCCACTGGACCCAAACACAAATCCACTCCGCTAGACACAAACCCACTCCGCTAGACCCAAACCCACTCAGCTAGACCCAAACCCACTCAGCTAAACCCAAACCCAAACCCACTCCGCTACACCCAAACCCAAACCCACTCCGCTAGACCCAAACCCACTCGGCTAGATCCAAACCCACCCCGCTAGACCCAAACCCACTCCGCCAGACCCAAACCCAATCCGCCAGACCCAAACCCACTCCGCCAGACCCAAACCCACTCCGCCAAACACAAACCCACTCCGCCAGACCCCTAACCCACTCCGCCAGACCCAAACCCACTCCGCCAGACACAAACCCACTCCGCCAGACCCAAACCCACTCCGCCAGCCCCAAACCCACTCCACCAGACCCAAACCCACTCCGCCAGACCCCAACCCACTCCGCCAGACCCAAACCCACTCCGCCAGCCCCAAACCCACTCCGCCAGACCCAAACCCACTCCGCCAAACCCAATCCCACTCCGCCAGACCCAAACCCAGTCCGCCAGACCCAACCCCACTCAACTAGACCCAAACCCAAACCCACTCCGCCAGACCCAAACCCAAACCCACTCCGCTAGACCCAAACCCACTCCGCCAGACCCCAAACCCACTCCTCCAGACCCCAAACCCACTCCGCCAGACCCAAGCCCACTCCGCCAGACCCAAACCCACTCCGCCAGACACAAACCCACTCCGCCAGACCAAAACCCACTCCGCCGGACCAAAACCCACTCCGCCGGACCCAAACCCACTCCGCCAGACCCCAACCCTCTCCGCCAGACCAGAACCCACTCCGCCAGACCCACACCCGCTCCGCTAGACGCAAACCCAAACCCACTCCACTGGACCCAAACACAAATCCACTCCGCTAGACACAAACCCACTCCGCTAGACCCAAACCCACTCCGCTAGACCCAAACCCACTCAGCTAAACCCAAACCCAAACCCACTCCGCTACACCCAAACCCAAACCCACTCCGCTAGACCCAAACCCACTCGGCTAGATCCAAACCCACCCCGCTAGACCCAAACCCACTCCGCCAGACCCAAACCCAATCCGCCAGACCCAAACCCACTCCGCCAGACCCAAACCCACTCCGCCAAACACAAACCCACTCCGCCAGACCCCTAACCCACTCCGCCAGACCCAAACCCACTCCGCCAGACACAAACCCACTCCGCCAGACCCAAACCCACTCCGCCAGCCCCAAACCCACTCCACCAGACCCAAACCCACTCCGCCAGACCCCAACCCACTCCGCCAGACCCAAACCCACTCCGCCAGCCCCAAACCCACTCCGCCAGACCCAAACCCACTCCGCCAAACCCAATCCCACTCCGCCAGACCCAAACCCAGTCCGCCAGACCCAACCCCACTCAACTAGACCCAAACCCAAACCCACGCCGCCAGACCCAAACCCAAACCCACTCCGCCAGACCCCAAACCCACTCCGCCAGACCCCAAACCCACTCCGCCAGACCCCAAACCCACTCTGACAGACCCAAACCCACTCCGCCAGACCCAAACCCACTCCGCCAGACCAAAACCCACTCCGCCAGACCAAAACCCACTCCGCAAGACCCAAACCCACTCCGCCAGACCCAAACCCACTCCGCCAGACCCAAACCCACCCCGCCAGACCAAAACCCACTCCGCCAGACCCAAACACACTCCGCCAGACCTAAACCCACTCCGCCAGACCCAAACCCACTCCGCCAGACCCAAACTTACTCCGCCAGACCCAACCCCATTCCGCCAGTCCCAAGCTCACTCCGCCAGACCCCAACCCACTCCGCCGGACCCCAACCCTCTCTGCCAGACCCGAACCCACTCCGCCAGACCCAAACCCACTCCGCTAGACCCAAACCCACTCCGCTAGACCCAAACACACTCAACTAGACCCAAACCCAAACCCACTCCACTATACCCAAACCCAAACCCACTCCGCTGGACCCAAACACAAACCCACTCCACTAGACCCAAACCCACTCCGCTAGACCCAAACCCAAACCCACTCCGCTAGACCCAAACCCACTCCGCTAGACCCAAACCCACTCTGCTAGACGCAAACCCACTCCGCCCGACCCAAACCCACACCGCCAGACCCAAACCCACTCCTCCAGACCCAAACCCACACCGCCAGACCCAAACCCACTCCGCGAGACCCAAACCCAGTCCGCCAGACCCAAACCCACTCCGCCAGACCCAAACCCACTCCGCCAGACCCAAACCCACTCCGCCTGACCCAAGCCCACTCCGCCAGACCCATCCCCACTCTGCCAGACACAAACCCACTCCGCCAGACCCAAACCCACTCCGCCAGACCCAAACCCACTCCGCTAGATCCAAACCCACTCCGCCAGACCCAAGCCCACTCCGCCAGACCCAAACCCACTCCGCCAGACACAAACCCACTCCGCCAGACCAAAACCCACTCCGCCAGACCAAAACCCACTCCGCCAGACCCAAACCCACTCCACCAGACCCCAACCCTCTCCGCCAGACCCGAACCCACTCCGCCAGACCCACACCCACACCCACTCCGCTAGACCCAAACCCAAACCCACTCCACTGGACCCAAACACAAATCCACTCCGCTAGACACAAACCCACTCCGCTAGACGCAAACCCACTCCGCTAGACCCAAACCCACTCAGCTAAACCCAAACCCAAACCCACTCCGCTACACCCAAACCCAAACCCACTCCGCTAGACTCAAACCCACTCGGCTAGACCCAAACCCACTCCGCTAGACCCAAACCCACTCCGCCAGACCCAAACCCAATCCGCCAGACCCAAACCCACTCCGCCAGACCCAAACCCACTCCGCCAGACACAAACCCACTCCGCCAGACCCCTAACCCACTCCGCCAGACCCAAACCCACTCCGCCAGACACAAACCCACTCCGCCAGACCCCTAACCCACTCCGCCAGACCCAAACCCACTCCGCCAGACACAAACCCACTCCGCCAGACCCAAACCCACTCCGCCAGCCCCAAACCCACTCCACCGGACCCAAACCCACTCCGCCAGACCCCAACCCACTCCGCCAGACCCAAACCCACTCCGCCAGCCCCAAACCCACTCCGCCAGACCCAAACCCACTCCGGCAAACCCAAACCCACTCCGCCAGACCCAAACCCAGTCCACCAGACCCAACCCCACTCAACTAGACACAAACCCAAACCCACTCCGCCAGACCCAAACCCAAACCCACTCCGCTAGACCCAAACCCACTCCGCCAGACCCCAAACCCACTCCGCCAGACCCCAAACCCACTCCGCCAGACCCCAAACCCACTCTGACAGACCCAAACCCACTCCGCCAGTCCCAAACCCACTCCGCCAGACCCAAACCCACTCCGCCAGACCAAAACCCACTCCGCCAGTCCCAAACCCACTCCGCCAGACCCAAACCCACTCCGCCAGACCAAAACCCACTCCGCCAGACTAAAACCCACTCCGCCAGACCCAAACCCACTCCGCCAGACCAAAACCCACTCCGCCAGACCCAAACCCACTCCGCCAGACCTAAACCCACTCCGCCAGACCCAAACCCACTCCGCCAGACCCAAACTTACTCCGCCAGACCCAACCCCATTCCGCCAGACCCAAGCTCACTCCGCCAGACCCCAACCCACTCCGCCAGACCCCAACCCTCTCTGCCAGACCCGAACCCACTCCGCCAGACCCAAACCCACTCCGCTAGACCCAAACCCACTCCGCTAGACCCAAACACACTCAACTAGACCCAAACCCAAACCCGCTCCACTATACCCAAACCCAAACCCAAACCCACTCCGCTGGACCCAAACACAAACCCACTCCGCTAGACCCAAACCCACTCCGCTAGACCCAAACCCTCTCTGCTAGACCCAAACCCACTCCGCCCGACCCAAACCCACTCCGCCAGACCCAAACCCACTCCGCCAGACCCAAACCCACTCCGCCAGACCCAAACCCACTCCGCCAGACCCAAACCCACTCCGGCAGACCCAAACCCACTCCGCCAGACCAAAACCCGCTCCCCCGGACCCAAACCCATTCCGCCAGTCCCAAACCCACTCCGCCAGACCCAAACCCACTCCGCTAGATCCAAACCCACTCCGCCAGACCTAAACCCACTCTGCCAAACCCAAACCCACACCGCCAGACCCAAACCCACTCCGCGAGACCCAAACCCACTCCGCCAGACCCAAACCCACTCCGCCACACCCAAACCCACTCCGCCAGACCCAAACCCACTCCGCCAGACCCAAGCCCACTCCGCCAGACCCATCCCCACTCTGCCAGACACAAACCCACTCCGCCAGACCCAAACCCACTCCGCCAGACCCAAACCCACTCCGCTAGATCCAAACCCACTCCGCCAGACCCAAGCCCACTCCGCCAGACCCAAACCCACTCCGCCAGACACAAACCCACTCCGCCAGACCAAAACCCACTCCGCCAGACCAAAGCCCACTCCGCCAGACCCAAACCCACTCCACCAGACCTCAACCCTTTCCGCCAGACCCGAACCCACTCCGCCAGACCCACACCCACTCCGCTAGACCCAAACCCAAACCCACTCCACTGGACCCAAACACAAATCCACTCCGCTAGACACAAACCCACTCCGCTAGACCCAAACCCACTCCGCTAAACCCAAACCCACTCAGCTAAACCCAAACCCAAACCCACTCCGCTACACCCAAACCCAAACCCACTCCGCTAGACTCAAACCCACTCGGCTAGACCCAAACCCACTCCGCTAGACCCAAACTCACTCCGCCAGACCCAAACCCAATCCGCCAGACCCAAACCCACTCCGCCAGACCCAAACCCACTCCGCCAGACACAAATCCACTCCGCCAGACCCCTAACCCACTCCGCCAGACCCAAACCCACTCCGCCAGACACAAACCCACTCCGCCAGACCCAAACCCACTCCGCCAGCCCCAAACCCACTCCACCGGACCCAAACCCACTCCGCCAGACCCCAACCCACTCCGCCAGACCCAAACCCACTCCGCCAGCCCCAAACCCACTCCGCCAGACCCAAACCCACTCCGCCAAACCCAAACCCACTCCGCCAGACCCAAACCCAGTCCGGCAGACCCAACCCCACTCAACTAGACCCAAACCCAAACCCACTCCGCCAGACCCAAACCCAAACCCACTCCGCTAGACCCAAACCCACTCCGCCAGACCCCAAACCCACTCCGCCAGACCCCAAACCCACTCCGCCAGACCAAAACCCACTCCGCCAGTCCCAAACCCACTCCGCCAGACCCAGCCCCACTCCGCCAGACCCAAACCCACTCCGCCAGACCCAAACCCACTCCGCCAGACCCAAACCCACTCCGCCAGACCCAAACCCACTCCGCCAGACCCAAACCCACTCCGCCAGACCCAAGCCCACTCCGCCAGACCCATCCCCACTCTGCCAGACACAAACCCACTCCGCCAGACCCAAACCCACTCCGCCAGACCCACACCCACTCCGCTAGATCCAAACCCACTCCGCCAGACCCAAGCCCACTCCGCCAGACCCAAACCCACTCCGCTAGATCCAAACCCACTCCGCCAGACCCAAGCCCACTCCGCCAGACCCAAACCCAAACCCACTCCGCTAGACCCAAACCCACTCCGCCACACCCCAAACCCACTCCGCCAGACCCCAAACCCACTCCGCCAGGCCAAAACCCACTCCGCCAGACCCAAACCCACTCCGCCAGACCCAAACCCACTCCGCCAGACCCAAACCCACTCCGCCAGACCCAAACCCACTCCGCCAGACCCAAACCCACCCGCCAGACCCAAACCCACTCCGCCAGACCCAAGCCCACTCCGCCAGACCCATCCCCACTCTGCCAGACACAAACCCACTCCGCCAGACCCAAACCCACTCCGCCAGACCCAAACCCACTCCGCTAGATCCAAACCCACTCCGCCAGACCAAAACCCACTCCGCCAGACCAAAACCCACTCCGCCAGACCCAAACCCACTCCACCAGACCCCAACCCTCTCCGCAAGACCCGAACCCACTCCGCCAGACCCACACCCACTCCGCTAGACCCAAACCCAAACCCACTCCACTGGACCCAAACACAAATCCACTCCGCTAGACACAAACCCACTCCGCTAGACCCAAACCCACTCCGCCAGACCCAAACCCACTCAGCTAAACCCAAACCCAAACCCACTCCGCTACACCCAAACCCAACCCCACTCCGCTAGACTCAAACCCACTCCGCTAGACCCAAACCCACTCCGCCAGACCCAAACCCAATCCGCCAGACCCAAACCCACTCCGCCAGACCCAAACCCACTCCGCCAGACACAAACCCACTCCGCCAGACCCCTAACCCACTCCGCCAGACCCAAACCCACTCCGCCAGACACAAACCCACTCCGCCAGACCCAAACCCACTCCGCCAGCCCCAAACCCACTCCACCGGACCCAAACCCACTCCGCCAGACCCCAACCCACTCCGCCAGACCCAAACCCACTCCGCCAGCCTCAAACCCACTCCGCCAGACCCAACCCCACTCAACTAGACCCAAACCCAAACCCACTCCGCCAGACCCAAACCCAAACCCACTCCGCTAGACCCAAACCCACTCCGCCAGACCCCAAACCCACTCCGCCAGACCCCAAACCCACTCCGCCAGACCCCAAACCCACTCTGACAGACCCAAACCCACTCCGCCAGTCCCAAACCCACTCCGCCAGACCCAAAACCAATCCGCCAGACCAAAACCCACTCCGCCAGTCCCAAACCCACTCCGCCAGACCCAAACCCACTCCGCCAGACCAAAACCCACTCCGCCAGACTAAAACCCACTCCGCCAGACCCAAACCCACTCCGCCAGACCAAAACCCACTCCGCCAGACCCAAAACCACTCCGCCAGACCTAAACCCACTCCGCCAGACCCAAACCCACTCCGCCAGACCCAAACTTACTCCGCCAGACCCAACCCCATTCCGCCAGACCCAAGCTCACTCCGCCAGACCCCAACCCACTCCGCCAGACCCCAACCCTCTCTGCCAGACCCGAACCCACTCCGCCAGACCCAAACCCACTCCGCTAGACCCAAACCCACTCCGCTAGACCCAAACACACTCAACTAGACCCAAACCCAAACCCGCTCCACTATACCCAAACCCAAACCCAAACCCACTCCGCTGGACCCAAACACAAACCCACTCCGCTGGACCCAAACCCACTCCGCTAGACCCAAACCCTCTCTGCTAGACCCAAACCCACTCCGCCCGACCCAAACCCACTCCGCCAGACCCAAACCCACTCCGCCAGACCCAAACCCACTCCGCCAGACCCAAACCCACTCCGCCAGACCCAAACCCACTCCGCCAGACCCAAACCCACTCCGCCAGACCAAAACCCGCTCCCCCGGACCCAAACCCACTCCGCCCGTCCCAAACCCACTCCGCCAGACCCAAACCCACTCCGCTAGATCCAAACCCACTCCGCCAGACCCAAACCCACTCTGCCAGACCCAAACCCACACCGCCAGACCCAAACCCACTCCGCGAGACCCAAACCCAGTCCGCCAGACCCAAACCCACTCCGCCAGACCCAAACCCACTCCGCCAGACCCAAACCCACTCCGCCAGACCAAGCCCACTCCGCCAGACCCATCCCCACTCTGCCAGACACACACCCACTCCGCCAGACCAAAACCCACTCCGCCAGACCCAAACCCACTCCGCTAGATCCAAACCCACTCGACCAGACCCAAGCCCACTCCGCCAGACCCAAACCCACACCACCAGACACAAACCCACTCCGCCAGACCAAAACCCACTCCGCCAGACCAAAACCCACTCCGCCAGACCCAAACCCACTCCACCAGACCCCAACCCTCTCCGCCAGACCCGAACCCACTCCGCCAGACCAACACCCACTCCGCTAGACCCAAACCCAAACCCACTACACTGGACCCAAACACAAATCCACTCCGCTAGACACAAACCCACTCCGCTAGACCCAAACCCACTCCGCTGGACCCAAACCCACTCAGCTAAACCCAAACCCAAACCCACTCCGCTACACCCAAACCCAAACCCACTCCGCTAGATTCAAACCCACTCGACTAGACCCAAACCCACTCCGGTAGACCCAAACCCACTCCGCCAGACCCAAACCCAATCCGCCAGACCCAAACCCACTCCGCCAGACCCAAACCCACTCCGCCAGACACAAACCCACTCCGCCAGTCCCCTAACCCACTCCGCCAGACCAACACCCACTCCGCTAGACCCAAACCCAAACCCACTACACTGGACCCAAACACAAATCCACTCCGCTAGACACAAACCCACTCCGCTAGACCCAAACCCACTCCGCTGGACCCAAACCCACTCAGCTAAACCCAAACCCAAACCCACTCCGCTACACCCAAACCCAAACCCACTCCGCTAGACTCAAACCCACTCGGCTAGACCCAAACCCACTCCGGTAGACCCAAACCCACTCCGCCAGACCCAAACCCAATCCGCCAGACCCAAACCCACTCCGCCAGACCCAAACCCACTCCGCCAGACACAAACCCACTCCGCCAGTCCCCTAACCCACTCCGCCAGACCCAAACCCACTCCGCCAGACACAAACCCACTCCGCCAGACCCAAACCCACTCCGCCAGCCCCAAACCCACTCCACCGGACCCAAACCCACTCCGCCAGACCCCAACCCACTCCGCCAGACCCAAACCCACTCCGCCAGCCCCAAACCCACTCCGCCAGACCCAAACCCACTCCGCCAAACCCAAACCCACTCCGCCAGACCCAAACCCAGTCCGCCAGACCCAACCCCACTCAACTAGACCCAAACCCAAACCCACTCCGCCAGACCCAAACCCAAACCCACTCCGCTAGACACAAACCCACTCCGCCAGACCCCAAACCCACTCCGCCAGACCCCAAACCCACTCCGCCAGACCCCAAACCCACTCCGACAGACCCAAACCCACTCCGCCAGTCCCAAACCCACTCCGCCAGACACAAACCCACTCCGCCAGACCAAAACCCACTCCGCCAGTCCCAAACCCACTCCGCCAGACCCAAACCCACTCCGCCAGACCAAAACCCACTCCGCCAGACTAAAACCCACTCCGCAAGACCCAAACCCACTCCGCCAGACCCAAACCCACTCCGCCACACCCAAACCCACTCCGCCAGACCAAAACCCACTCCGCCAGACCCAAACCCACTCCGCCAGACCTAAACCCACTCCGCCAGACCCAAACCCACTCCGCCAGACCCAAACTTACTCCGCCAGACCCAACCCCATTCCGCCAGACCCAAGCTCACTCCGCCAGACCCAAACCCACTCCGCTAGACCCAAACCCACTCCACTAGACCCAAACACACTCAACTAGACCCAAACCCAAACCCACTCCACTATACCCAAACCCAAACCCACTCCGCTGGACCCAAACACAAACCCACTCCGCTAGACCCAAACCCACTCCGCTAGACCCAAACCCAAACCCACTCCGCTAGACCCAAACCCACTCCGCTAGACCCAAACCCTCTCTGCTAGACCCAAACCCACTCCGCCCGACCCAAACCCACTCCGCCAGACCCAAACCCACTCCGCCAGACCCAAACCCACTCCGCCAGACCCAAACCCACTCCGCCAGACCCAAACCCACTCCGCCAGACCCAAACCCACTCCGCCAGACCCAAGCCCACTCCGCCAGACCCAACCCCACTCTGCCAGACACAAACCCACTCCGCCAGACCCAAACCCACTCCGCCAGACCCAAACCCACTCCGCTAGATCCAGACCCACTCCGCCAGACCCAAGCCCACTCCGCCAGACCCAAACCCACTCCGCCAGACCCAAACCCACTCCGCCAGACCCCAACCCTCTCCGCCAGACCCGAACCCACTCCGCCAGACCCACACCCACTCCGCTATACGCAAACCCAAACCCACTCCACTGGACCCAAACACAAATCCACTCCGCTAGACACAAACCCACTCCGCTAGACCCAAACCCACTCCGCTAGACCCAAACCCACTCAGCTAAACCCAAACCCAAACCCACTCCGCTACACCCAAACCCAAACCCACTCCGCTAGACCCAAACCCACTCGGCTAGACCCAAACCCACTCCGCTAGACCCAAACCCACTCCGCCAGACCCAAACCCAATCCGCCAGACCCAAACCCACTCCGCCAGACCCAAACCCACTCCGCCAAACACAAACCCACTCCGCCAGACCCCTACCCCACTCCGCCAGACCCAAACCCACTCCGCCAGACACAAACCCACTCCGCCAGACCCAAACCCACTCCGCCAGCCCCAAACCCACTCCACCAGACCCAAACCCACTCCGCCAGACCCCAACCCACTCCGACAGACCCAAACCCACTCCGCCAGCCCCAAACCCACTCCGCCAGACCCAAACCCACTCCGCCAAACCCAAACCCACTCCGCCAGACCCAAACCCAGTCCGCCAGACACAACCCCACTCAACTAGACCCAAACCCAAACCCACGCCGCCAGACCCAAACCCAAACCCACTCCGCCAGACCCCAAACCCACTCCGCCAGACCCCAAACCCACTCCGCCAGACCCCAAACCCACTCTGACAGACCCAAACCCACTCCGCCAGACCCAAACCCACTCCGCCAGAGCAAAACCCACTCCGCCAGACCAAAACCCACTCCGCAAGACCCAAACCCACTCCGCCAGACCCAAACCCACTCCGCCAGACCCAAAACCACCCCGGCAGACCAAAACCCACTCCGCCAGACCCAAACCCACTCCGCCAGACCTAAACCCACTCCGCCAGACCCAAACCCACTCCGCCAGACCCAAACTTACTCCGCCAGACCCAACCCCATTCCGCCAGTCCCAAGCTCACTCCGCCAGACCCCAACCCACTCCGCCAGACCCCAACTCTCTCTGCCAGACCCGAACCCACTCCGCCAGACCCAAACCCACTCCGCTAGACCCAAACCCACTCCGCTAGACCCAAACACACTCAACTAGACCCAAACCCAAACCCACTCCACTATACCCAAACCCAACCCCACTCCGCTGGACCCAAACACAAACCCACTCCACTAGACCCAAACCCACTCCGCTAGACCCAAACCCAAACCCACTCCGCTAGGCCCAAACCCACTCCGCTAGACCCAAACCCACTCTGCTAGACCCAAACCCACTCCGCCAGACCCCAACCCACTCCGCCAGACCCCAACCCACTCCGCCAGACCCAAACCCACTCCGCCAGACCCAAACCCACTCCGTCAGACCCAAACCCACTCCGCCAGACCCCAACCCACTCAGCCAGACCCCAACCCACTCCGCCAGACCCCAACCCACTCCACCAGACCCAAACCCACTCCGCCAGACCCAAACCCACTCCGCTAGACCCAATCACACTCAACTCGACCCAAACCCAAACCCACTCCACCAGACCCAAACCCAAACCCACTCCGCTAGACCCAAACCCACTCCGCTAGACCCAAACCCAAACCCACTCCGCTGGACCCAAACACAAACCCACTCCGCTAGACACAAACCCACTCCGCTAGACACAAACCCACTCCGCTAGACCCAAACCCACTCCGCTAGACCCAAACCCACTCCGCTAGACCCATGCCCACTCCGCCAGACCCAAACCCACTCCGCTAGACCCAAACCCAAACCCACTCCGCCGGACCCAAACCCACTCCGCCAGACCCAAGCCCACTCCGCCAGACCCAAGCCCTCACCGCCAGACCCAAACCCACTCCGCCAGACACAAACCCACTCCGCCAGACCCAAACCCACTGCGCGAGACCCAAACCCACTCCGCCAGACCCCAAAACCACTCCGCCAGACCCCAACCCACTCCGCCAGACCCAAACCCACTCCGCCAGCCCCAAACCCACTCCGCCAGACCCAAACCCACTCCGCCAGACCCAAACCCACTCCGCCAGACCAAAACCCACTCCGCCAGACTAAAACCCACTCCGCAAGACCCAAACCCACTCCGCCAGACCCAAACCCACTCCGCCACACCCAAACCCACTCCGCCAGACCAAAACCCACTCCGCCAGACCCAAACCCACTCCGCCAGACCTAAACCCACTCCGCCAGACCCAAACCCACTCCGCCAGACCCAAACTTACTCCGCCAGACCCAACCCCATTCCGCCAGACCCAAGCTCACTCCGCCAGACCCAAACCCACTCCGCTAGACCCAAACCCACTCCACTAGACCCAAACACACTCAACTAGACCCAAACCCAAACCCACTCCACTATACCCAAACCCAAACCCACTCCGCTGGACCCAAACACAAACCCACTCCGCTAGACCCAAACCCACTCCGCTAGACCCAAACCCAAACCCACTCCGCTAGACCCAAACCCACTCCGCTAGACCCAAACCCTCTCTGCTAGACCCAAACCCACTCCGCCCGACCCAAACCCACTCCGCCAGACCCAAACCCACTCCGCCAGACCCAAACCCACTCCGCCAGACCCAAACCCACTCCGCCAGACCCAAACCCACTCCGCCAGACCCAAACCCACTCCGCCAGACCCAAGCCCACTCCGCCAGACCCAACCCCACTCTGCCAGACACAAACCCACTCCGCCAGACCCAAACCCACTCCGCCAGACCCAAACCCACTCCGCTAGATCCAGACCCACTCCGCCAGACCCAAGCCCACTCCGCCAGACCCAAACCCACTCCGCCAGACCCAAACCCACTCCGCCAGACCCCAACCCTCTCCGCCAGACCCGAACCCACTCCGCCAGACCCACACCCACTCCGCTATACGCAAACCCAAACCCACTCCACTGGACCCAAACACAAATCCACTCCGCTAGACACAAACCCACTCCGCTAGACCCAAACCCACTCCGCTAGACCCAAACCCACTCAGCTAAACCCAAACCCAAACCCACTCCGCTACACCCAAACCCAAACCCACTCCGCTAGACCCAAACCCACTCGGCTAGACCCAAACCCACTCCGCTAGACCCAAACCCACTCCGCCAGACCCAAACCCAATCCGCCAGACCCAAACCCACTCCGCCAGACCCAAACCCACTCCGCCAAACACAAACCCACTCCGCCAGACCCCTACCCCACTCCGCCAGACCCAAACCCACTCCGCCAGACACAAACCCACTCCGCCAGACCCAAACCCACTCCGCCAGCCCCAAACCCACTCCACCAGACCCAAACCCACTCCGCCAGACCCCAACCCACTCCGACAGACCCAAACCCACTCCGCCAGCCCCAAACCCACTCCGCCAGACCCAAACCCACTCCGCCAAACCCAAACCCACTCCGCCAGACCCAAACCCAGTCCGCCAGACACAACCCCACTCAACTAGACCCAAACCCAAACCCACGCCGCCAGACCCAAACCCAAACCCACTCCGCCAGACCCCAAACCCACTCCGCCAGACCCCAAACCCACTCCGCCAGACCCCAAACCCACTCTGACAGACCCAAACCCACTCCGCCAGACCCAAACCCACTCCGCCAGAGCAAAACCCACTCCGCCAGACCAAAACCCACTCCGCAAGACCCAAACCCACTCCGCCAGACCCAAACCCACTCCGCCAGACCCAAAACCACCCCGGCAGACCAAAACCCACTCCGCCAGACCCAAACCCACTCCGCCAGACCTAAACCCACTCCGCCAGACCCAAACCCACTCCGCCAGACCCAAACTTACTCCGCCAGACCCAACCCCATTCCGCCAGTCCCAAGCTCACTCCGCCAGACCCCAACCCACTCCGCCAGACCCCAACTCTCTCTGCCAGACCCGAACCCACTCCGCCAGACCCAAACCCACTCCGCTAGACCCAAACCCACTCCGCTAGACCCAAACACACTCAACTAGACCCAAACCCAAACCCACTCCACTATACCCAAACCCAACCCCACTCCGCTGGACCCAAACACAAACCCACTCCACTAGACCCAAACCCACTCCGCTAGACCCAAACCCAAACCCACTCCGCTAGGCCCAAACCCACTCCGCTAGACCCAAACCCACTCTGCTAGACCCAAACCCACTCCGCCAGACCCCAACCCACTCCGCCAGACCCCAACCCACTCCGCCAGACCCAAACCCACTCCGCCAGACCCAAACCCACTCCGTCAGACCCAAACCCACTCCGCCAGACCCCAACCCACTCAGCCAGACCCCAACCCACTCCGCCAGACCCCAACCCACTCCACCAGACCCAAACCCACTCCGCCAGACCCAAACCCACTCCGCTAGACCCAATCACACTCAACTCGACCCAAACCCAAACCCACTCCACCAGACCCAAACCCAAACCCACTCCGCTAGACCCAAACCCACTCCGCTAGACCCAAACCCAAACCCACTCCGCTGGACCCAAACACAAACCCACTCCGCTAGACACAAACCCACTCCGCTAGACACAAACCCACTCCGCTAGACCCAAACCCACTCCGCTAGACCCAAACCCACTCCGCTAGACCCATGCCCACTCCGCCAGACCCAAACCCACTCCGCTAGACCCAAACCCAAACCCACTCCGCCGGACCCAAACCCACTCCGCCAGACCCAAGCCCACTCCGCCAGACCCAAGCCCTCACCGCCAGACCCAAACCCACTCCGCCAGACACAAACCCACTCCGCCAGACCCAAACCCACTGCGCGAGACCCAAACCCACTCCGCCAGACCCCAAAACCACTCCGCCAGACCCCAACCCACTCCGCCAGACCCAAACCCACTCCGCCAGCCCCAAACCCACTCCGCCAGACCCAAACCCACTCCGCCAAACCCAAACCCACTCCGCCAGACCCAAACCCAGTCCGCCAGACCCAACCCCACTCAACTAGACCCAAACCCAAACCCACTCCGCCAGACCCAAACCCAAACCCACTCCGCTAGACACAAACCCACTCCGCCAGACCCCAAACCCACTCCGCCAGACCCCAAACCCACTCCGCCAGACCCCAAACCCACTCCGACAGACCCAAACCCACTCAGCCAGTCCCAAACCCACTCCGCCAGACACAAACCCACTCCGCCAGACCAAAACCCACTCCGCCAGTCCCAAACCCACTCCGCCAGACCCAAACCCACTCCGCCAGACCAAAACCCACTCCGCCAGACTAAAACCCACTCCGCAAGACCCAAACCCACTCCGCCAGACCCAAACCCACTCCGCCACACCCAAACCCACTCCGCCAGACCAAAACCCACTCCGCCAGACCCAAACCCACTCCGCCAGACCTAAACCCACTCCGCCAGACCCAAACCCACTCCGCCAGACCCAAACTTACTCCGCCAGACCCAACCCCATTCCGCCAGACCCAAGCTCACTCCGCCAGACCCAAACCCACTCCGCTAGACCCAAACCCACTCCACTAGACCCAAACACACTCAACTAGACCCAAACCCAAACCCACTCCACTATACCCAAACCCAAACCCACTCCGCTGGACCCAAACACAAACCCACTCCGCTAGACCCAAACCCACTCCGCTAGACCCAAACCCAAACCCACTCCGCTAGACCCAAACCCACTCCGCTAGACCCAAACCCTCTCTGCTAGACCCAAACCCACTCCGCCCGACCCAAACCCACTCCGCCAGACCCAAACCCACTCCGCCAGACCCAAACCCACTCCGCCAGACCCAAACCCACTCCGCCAGACCCAAACCCACTCCGCCAGACCCAAACCCACTCCGCCAGACCCAAGCCCACTCCGCCAGACCCAACCCCACTCTGCCAGACACAAACCCACTCCGCCAGACCCAAACCCACTCCGCCAGACCCAAACCCACTCCGCTAGATCCAGACCCACTCCGCCAGACCCAAACCCACTCCGCCAGACACAAACCCACTCCGCCAGACCCCAACCCTCTCCGCCAGACCCGAACCCACTCCGCCAGACCCACACCCACTCCGCTATACGCAAACCCAAACCCACTCCACTGGACCCAAACACAAATCCACTCCGCTAGACACAAACCCACTCCGCTAGACCCAAACCCACTCCGCTAGACCCAAACCCACTCAGCTAAACCCAAACCCAAACCCACTCCGCTACACCCAAACCCAAACCCACTCCGCTAGACCCAAACCCACTCGGCTAGACCCAAACCCACTCCGCTAGACCCAAACCCACTCCGCCAGACCCAAACCCAATCCGCCAGACCCAAACCCACTCCGCCAGACCCAAACCCACTCCGCCAAACACAAACCCACTCCGCCACACCCCTACCCCACTCCGCCAGACCCAAACCCACTCCGCCAGACACAAACCCACTCCGCCAGACCCAAACCCACTCCGCCAGCCCCAAACCCACTCCACCAGACCCAAACCCACTCCGCCAGACCCCAACCCACTCCGACAGACCCAAACCCACTCCGCCAGCCCCAAACCCACTCCGCCAGACCCAAACCCACTCCGCCAAACCCAAACCCACTCCGCCAGACCCAAACCCAGTCCGCCAGACACAACCCCACTCAACTAGACCCAAACCCAAACCCACGCCGCCAGACCCAAACCCAAACCCACTCCGCCAGACCCCAAACCCACTCCGCCAGACCCCAAACCCACTCCGCCAGACCCCAAACCCACTCTGACAGACCCAAACCCACTCCGCCAGACCCAAACCCACTCCGCCAGAGCAAAACCCACTCCGCCAGACCAAAACCCACTCCGCAAGACCCAAACCCACTCCGCCAGACCCAAACCCACTCCGCCAGACCCAAAACCACCCCGGCAGACCAAAACCCACTCCGCCAGACCCAAACCCACTCCGCCAGACCTAAACCCACTCCGCCAGACCCAAACCCACTCCGCCAGACCCAAACTTACTCCGCCAGACCCAACCCCATTCCGCCAGTCCCAAGCTCACTCCGCCAGACCCCAACCCACTCCGCCAGACCCCAACTCTCTCTGCCAGACCCGAACCCACTCCGCCAGACCCAAACCCACTCCGCTAGACCCAAACCCACTCCGCTAGACCCAAACACACTCAACTAGACCCAAACCCAAACCCACTCCACTATACCCAAACCCAACCCCACTCCGCTGGACCCAAACACAAACCCACTCCACTAGACCCAAACCCACTCCGCTAGACCCAAACCCAAACCCACTCCGCTAGGCCCAAACCCACTCCGCTAGACCCAAACCCACTCTGCTAGACCCAAACCCACTCCGCCAGACCCCAACCCACTCCGCCAGACCCCAACCCACTCCGCCAGACCCAAACCCACTCCGCCAGACCCAAACCCACTCCGTCAGACCCAAACCCACTCCGCCAGACCCCAACCCACTCAGCCAGACCCCAACCCACTCCGCCAGACCCCAACCCACTCCACCAGACCCAAACCCACTCCGCCAGACCCAAACCCACTCCGCTAGACCCAATCACACTCAACTCGACCCAAACCCAAACCCACTCCACTAGACCCAAACCCAAACCCACTCCGCTAGACCCAAACCCACTCCGCTAGACCCAAACCCAAACCCACTCCGCTGGACCCAAACAGAAACCCACTCCGCTAGACACAAACCCACTCCGCTAGACACAAACCCACTCCGCTAGACCCAAACCCACTCCGCTAGACCCAAACCCACTCCGCTAGACCCATGCCCACTCCGCCAGACCCAAACCCACTCCGCTAGACCCAAACCCAAACCCACTCCGCCGGACCCAAACCCACTCCGCCAGACCCAAGCCCACTCCGCCAGACCCAAGCCCTCACCGCCAGACCCAAACCCACTCCGCCAGACACAAACCCACTCCGCCAGACCCAAACCCACTGCGCGAGACCCAAACCCACTCCGCCAGACCCCAAAACCTCTCCGCCAGACCCCAAACCCACTCCACCAGACCCAAACCCACTCCGCCAAACCCAAACCCACTCCGCCAGACCCAAACCCACTCTGCCAGACAGAAACCCACTCCGCCAGACCCAAACCAACTCCGCCAGACCCAAACCCACTCCGCCAGACCCAAACCCACTCCGCCAGACCCAAACCCACTCCGCCAGACCCAAACACACTCCGCCAGACCCAAACCCACTCCGCCAGACCCAAACCCACTCCGCCAGACCCAAACCCACTCCGCTAGACCCAAACCCACTCCGCTAGACCCAAACACACTCAACTAGACCCAAACCCAAACCAACTCCACTGGACCCAAACCGAAACCCACTCCGCTGGATCCAAACACAAACCCACTCCGCTAGACACAAACCCACTCCGCTAGACCCAAAACCACTCCGCTAGAACCAAACCCACTCCGCTAGACCCAAACCCAAACCCACTCCACTAGACCCAAACCCAAACCAACTCCGCCAGACCCAAACCCACTCCGCCAGAACCAAACCCACTCCGCCAGACCCAAACCCACTCCGCCAGACCCAAGCCCACTCCGCCAGACCCAAGCGTACACCGCCAGACCCACACCCACTCCGCCAGACCCAAACCCACTCCGCCAGACCCAAACCCACTGCGCGAGACCCAAACCCACTCCGCCAGACCCCAAACCCACTCCGCCAGACCCCAAACCCCCTCTGCCAGACCCCAAACCCACTCCGCCAGACCCAAACCCACTCCGCCAGACCCAAACCCACTCCGCCAGACCCAAACCCACTCCGCCAGACCCAAACCCACTCCGCCAGAACAAAACCCACTCCGCCAGACCCAAACCCACTCCGCCAGACCCAAACCCACTCCGCCAGACCCCAACCCACTCCGCCAGACCAAAACCCACTCCGCCAGACCAAAACCCAGTCCGCCAGACCCAAACCCACTCCGCCAGACCAAAACCCACTCCGCCAGACCAAAACCCACTCCGCCAGACCCAAACCCACTTCGACAGACCCAAACCCACTGCGCCAGACCCAAACCCACTCCGCCAGACCCAAACCCACTCCGCTAGACCCAAACCCACTCCGCCAGACCAAAACCCACTCCGCCAGACCAAAACCCACTCCGCCTGAACAAAACCCACTCCGCCAGACCCAAGCCCACTCCGCCAGACCCAAACCCACTGCGCCAGACCCAAACCCACTCCGCCAGACCCAAACCCACTCCGCCAGACCCAAGCCCACTCCGCCAGACCCAACCCCACTCCGCCAGACCCAAGCTCACTCCGCCAGACCCCAACCTACTCCGCCAGACCCCAACCCTCTCCGCCAGACCCGAACCCACTCCGCCAGACCCAAACCCACTCCGCTAGACCCAAACCCACTCCGCCAGACCCAAACACACTCCGCGAGACCCAAACACACTCCACTATACCCAAACCCACTCCGCTAGACCCAAACCCACTCCGCTAGACCCAAACACACTCAACTAGACCCAAACCCAGACCCACTCCACTAGACCCAAACCCAAACCCACTCCGCTGGACCCAAACACAAACCCACTCCGCTAGACACAAACCCACTCCGCTAGACCCAAAACCACTCCGCTAGAATCAAACCCACTCCGCTAGACCCAAACCCAAACCCACTCCACTAGACCCAAACCCAAACCCACTCCACTAGACCCAAACCCAAACCAACTCCGCCAGACCCAAACCCACTCTGCCAGACCCAAACCCACTCCGCCAGACCCAAACCCACTCCTCCAGACCCAAGCCCACTCCGCCAGACCCAAGCCCACACCGCCAGACCCAAACCCACTCCGCCAGACCCAAACCCACTCTGCCAGACCCAAACCCACTGCGCGAGACCCAAACCCCCTCCGCCAGCCCCCAAACCCACTCCGCCAGACCCAAACCCACTCCGCCAGACCCAAACCCACTCCGCCAGACCAAAACCCACTCCGCCAGACCCAAACCCACTCCGCCAGACCAAAACCCACTCCGCCAGACCCAAACCCACTCCGCCAGACCCAAACCCACTCCGCCAGACCAAAACCCACTCCGCCAGACCAAAACCCACTCCGCCAGACCAAAACCCACTCCGCCAGACCCAAACCCACTCCGCTAGACCCAAACCCACTCCGCCAGACCAAAACCCACTCCGCCAGACCAAAACCCAATCCGCCAGACCAAAACCCACCCCGCCAGACCCAAACCCATTCCGCCAGACCCACACCCACTCCGCCAGACCCAAACCCACTCCGCCAGACCCAAGCCCACTCTGCCAGACCCAAACCCAATCCACCAGACCCAAACCCACTCCGCCAGACCCCAACCCTCTCCGCCAGACCCGAACCCACACCGCCAGACCCAAACCCACTCCGCGAGACCCAAACCCACTCCGCTAGACCCAAACCCACTCCGCTAGACCCAAACACACTCAACTAGACCCAAACCCAAACCCACTCCGCTAGACACAAACCCACTCCGCTAAACCCAAACCCACTCGGCTGGACCAAAACCCACTCCGCTAGACCCAAACCCAAACCCACTCCGCTAGACCCAAACCCAAACCCACTCCGCCAGACCCAAACCCTCTCCGCCAGACCCAAGCCCACTCCGCCAGATCCAAACCCACTCCGCCAGACCCAAACCCACTGCGCGAGACCCCAACCCACTCCGCCAGACCCCAAACCCACTCCGCCAGGCCCCAAACCCACTCCGCCAGACCCAAAAACCCACTCCGACAGACCCAAACCCACGCCGCCAGACCCAAACCCACTCCGCTAGACCCAAACCCACTCCGCTAGACCCAAACACACTCAACTAGACCCAAACCCAAACCCACTCCGCTAGACACAAACCCACTCCGCTAGACCCAAACCCACTCGGCTGGACCTAAACCCACTCCGCTAGACCCAAACCCAAACCCACTCCGCTAGACGCAAACCCAAACCCACTCCGCCAGACCCAAACCCACTCCGCCAGACCCAAGCCCACTCCGCCAGATCCAAACCCACTCCGCCAGACCCAAACCCACTGCGCGAGACCCCAACCCACTCCGCCAGACCCCAAACCCACTCCGCCAGGCCCCAAACCCACTCCGCCAGACCCCAAAGCCACTCCGACAGACCCAAACCCACTCCGCCAGACCCAAACCCACTCCGCCAGACCCAAACCCACTCCGCCAGACCAAAACCCACTCCGCCAGTCCCAAACCCACTCCGCCAGACCAAAACCCACTCCGCCAGACCAAAACCCTCTCCGCAAGACCCGAACCCACTCCGCCAGACCCAAACCCACTCAGCGAGACCCAAACCCACTCCGCTAGACCCAAACACACTCCGCTAGACACAAACACACTCAACTAGACCCAAACCCAAACCCACTCCACTCTGCCCAAACCCCAACCCTCTCCGCCAGACCCGAACCCACTCCACCAGACCCAAACCCACTCCGCGAGACCCAAACCCACTCCGCTAGACCCAAACCCACTCCGCTAGACCCAAACACACTCAACTAGACCCAAACCCAAACCCACTCCGCTAGACACAAACCCACTCCGCTAGACCCAAACCCACTCGGCTGGACCTAAACCCACTCCGCTAGACCCGAACCCAAACCCACTCCGCCAGACCCATACCCACTCCGCCAGACCCAAGCCCACTCCGCCAGACCCAACCCCACTCCGCCAGACCCAAGCTCACTCCGCCAGACCAAAACCCTCTCCGCAAGACCCGAACCCACTCCGCCAGACCCAAACCCACTCAGCGAGACCCAAACCCACTGCGCGAGACCCCAACCAACTCCGCCAGACCCCAAACCCACTCCGCCAGGCCCCAAACCCACTCCGCCAGACCCAAAAACCCACTCCGACAGACCCAAACCCACGCCGCCAGACCCAAACCCACTCCGCTAGACCCAAACCCACTCCGCTAGACCCAAACACACTCAACTAGACCCAAACCCAAACCCACTCCGCTAGACACAAACCCACTCCGCTAGACCCAAACCCACTCGGCTGGACCTAAACCCACTCCGCTAGACCCAAACCCAAACCCACTCCGCTAGACCCAAACCCAAACCCACTCCGCCAGACCCAAACCCACTCCGCCAGACCCAAGCCCACTCCGCCAGATCCAAACCCACTCCGCCAGACCCAAACCCACTGCGCGAGACCCCAACCCACTCCGCCAGACCCCAAAGCCACTCCGACAGACCCAAACCCACTCCGCCAGGCCCCAAACCCACTCCGCCAGACCCCAAAGCCACTCCGACAGACCCAAACCCACTCCGCCAGACCCAAATCCACTCCGCCAGACCAAAACCCACTCCGCCAGTCCCAAACCCACTCCGCCAGACCAAAACCCACTCCGCCAGACCAAAACCCTCTCCGCAAGACCCGAACCCACTCCGCCAGACCCAAACCCACTCAGCGAGACCCAAACCCACTCCGCTAGACCCAAACACACTCCGCTAGACACAAACACACTCAACTAGACCCAAACCCAAACCCACTCCACTCTGCCCAAACCCCAACCCTCTCCGCCAGACCCGAACCCACTCCACCAGACCCAAACCCACTCCGCGAGACCCAAACCCACTCCGCTAGACCCAAACCCACTCCGCTAGACCCAAACACACTCAACTAGACCCAAACCCAAACCCACTCCGCTAGACACAAACCCACTCCGCTAGACCCAAACCCACTCGGCTGGACCTAAACCCACTCCGCTAGACCCGAACCCAAACCCACTCCGCCAGACCCACACCCACTCCGCCAGACCCAAGCCCACTCCGCCAGACCCAACCCCACTCCGCCAGACCCAAGCTCACTCCGCCAGACCCCAACCCACTCCGCCAGACCCCAACCCTCTCCGCCAGACCCGAACCCACTCTGCCAGACCCAAACCCACTCCACTAGACCCAAACCCACTCCGCCAGACCCAAACCCACTCCTCCAGACCCAAGCCCACTCCGCCAGACCCAAGCCCACACCGCCAGACCCAAACCCACTCCGCCAGACCCAAACCCACTCTGCCAGACCCAAACCCACTGCGCGAGACCCAAACCCACTCCGCCAGACCCCAAACCCACTCCGCCAGACCCCAAACCCCCTCCGCCAGACCCCAAACCCACTCCGCCAGACCCAAACCCACTCCGCCAGACCCAAACCCACTCCGCCAGACCCAAACCCACTCCGCCAGACCAAAACCCACTCCGCCAGACCCAAACGCACTCCGCCAGACCAAAACCCACTCCGCCAGACCCAAACCCACTCCGCCAGACCCAAACCCACTCCGCCAGACCAAAACCCACTCCGCCAGACCAAAACCCACTCCGCCAGACCAAAACCCACTCCGCCAGACCCAAACCCACTCCGCTAGACCCAAACCCACTCCGCCAGACCAAAACCCACTCCGCCAGACCAAAACCCAATCCGCCAGACCAAAACCCACCCCGCCAGACCCAAACCCATTCTGCCAGACCCACACCCACTCCGCCAGACCCAAACCCACTCCGCCAGACCCAAGCCCACTCTGCCAGACCCAAACCCAATCCACCAGACCCAAACCCACTCCGCCAGACCCCAACCCTCTCCGCCAGACCCGAACCCACTCCGCCAGACCCAAACCCACTCCGCGAGACCCAAACCCACTCCGCTAGACCCAAACCCACTCCGCTAGACCCAAACACACTCAACTAGACCCAAACCCAAACCCACTCCGCTAGACACAAACCCACTCCGCTAGACCCAAACCCACTCGGCTGGACCTAAACCCACTCCGCTAGACCCAAACCCAAACCCACTCCGCTAGACCCAAACCCAAACCCACTCCGCCAGACCCAAACCCACTCCGCCAGACCCAAGCCCACTCCGCCAGATCCAAACCCACTCCGCCAGACCCAAACCCACTGCGCGAGACCCCAACCCACTCCGCCAGACCCCAAACCCACTCCGCCAGGCCCCAAACCCACTCCGCCAGACCCAAAAACCCACTCCGACAGACCCAAACCCACGCCGCCAGACCCAAACCCACTCCGCTAGACCCAAACCCACTCCGCTAGACCCAAACACACTCAACTAGACCCAAACCCAAACCCACTCCGCTAGACACAAACCCACTCCGCTAGACCCAAACCCACTCGGCTGGACCTAAACCCACTCCGCTAGACCCAAACCCAAACCCACTCCGCTAGACCCAAACCCAAACCCACTCCGCCAGACCCAAACCCACTCCGCCAGACCCAAGCCCACTCCGCCAGATCCAAACCCACTCCGCCAGACCCAAACCCACTGCGCGAGACCCCAACCCACTCCGCCAGACCCCAAACCCACTCCGCCAGGCCCCAAACCCACTCCGCCAGACCCCAAAGCCACTCCGGCAGACCCAAACCCACTCCGCCAGACCCAAACCCACTCCGCCAGACCCAAACCCACTCCGCCAGACCAAAACCCACTCCGCCAGTCCCAAACCCACTCCGCCAGACCAAAACCCACTCCGCCAGACCAAAACCCTCTCCGCAAGACCCGAACCCACTCCGCCAGACCCAAACCCACTCAGCGAGACCCAAACCCACTCCGCTAGACCCAAACCCACTCCGCTAGACCCAAACCCACTCCGCTAAACCCAAACACACTCAACTAGACCCAAACCCAAACCCACTCCGCTAGACACAAACCCACTCCGCTAGACCCAAACCCACTCGGCTGGACCTAAACCCACTCCGCTAGACCCGAACCCAAACCCACTCCGCCAGACCCATACCCACTCCGCCAGACCCAAGCCCACTCCGCCAGACCCAACCCCACTCCGCCAGACCCAAGCTCACTCCGCCAGACCAAAACCCTCTCCGCAAGACCCGAACCCACTCCGCCAGACCCAAACCCACTCAGCGAGACCCAAACCCACTGCGCGAGACCCCAACCAACTCCGCCAGACCCCAAACCCACTCCGCCAGGCCCCAAACCCACTCCGCCAGACCCAAAAACCCACTCCGACAGACCCAAACCCACGCCGCCAGACCCAAACCCACTCCGCTAGACCCAAACCCACTCCGCTAGACCCAAACACACTCAACTAGACCCAAACCCAAACCCACTCCGCTAGACACAAACCCACTCCGCTAGACCCAAACCCACTCGGCTGGACCTAAACCCACTCCGCTAGACCCAAACCCAAACCCACTCCGCTAGACCCAAACCCAAACCCACTCCGCCAGACCCAAACCCACTCCGCCAGACCCAAGCCCACTCCGCCAGACCCAAGCCCACTCTGCCAGACCCCAACCCACTCCGCCAGACCCCAAACCCACTCCGCCAGGCCCCAAACCCACTCCGCCAGACCCAAAAACCCACTCCGACAGACCCAAACCCACGCCGCCAGACCCAAACCCACTCCGCTAGACCCAAACCCACTCCGCTAGACCCAAACACACTCAACTAGACCCAAACCCAAACCCACTCCGCTAGACACAAACCCACTCCGCTAGACCCAAACCCACTCGGCTGGACCTAAACCCACTCCGCTAGACCCAAACCCAAACCCACTCCGCTAGACCCAAACCCAAACCCACTCCGCCAGACCCAAACCCACTCCGCCAGACCCAAGCCCACTCCGCCAGATCCAAACCCACTCCGCCAGACCCAAACCCACTGCGCGAGACCCCAACCCACTCCGCCAGACCCCAAACCCACTCCGCCAGGCCCCAAACCCACTCCGCCAGACCCCAAAGCCACTCCGGCAGACCCAAACCCACTCCGCCAGACCCAAACCCACTCCGCCAGACCCAAACCCACTCCGCCAGACCAAAACCCAGTCCGCCAGTCCCAAACCCACTCCGCCAGACCAAAACCCACTCCGCCAGACCAAAACCCTCTCCGCAAGACCCGAACCCACTCCGCCAGACCCAAACCCACTCAGCGAGACCCAAACCCACTCCGCTAGACCCAAATCCACTCCGCTAGACCCAAACCCACTCCGCTAGACCCAAACACACTCAACTAGACCCAAACCCAAACCCACTCCGCTAGACACAAACCCACTCCGCTAGACCCAAACCCACTCGGCTGGACCTAAACCCACTCCGCTAGACCCGAACCCAAACCCACTCCGCCAGACCCATACCCACTCCGCCAGACCCAAGCCCACTCCGCCAGACCCAACCCCACTCCGCCAGACCCAAGCTCACTCCGCCAGACCAAAACCCTCTCCGCAAGACCCGAACCCACTCCGCCAGACCCAAACCCACTCAGCGAGACCCAAACCCACTGCGCGAGACCCCAACCAACTCCGCCAGACCCCAAACCCACTCCGCCAGGCCCCAAACCCACTCCGCCAGACCCAAAAACCCACTCCGACAGACCCAAACCCACGCCGCCAGACCCAAACCCACTCCGCTAGACCCAAACCCACTCCGCCAGACCCAAACACACTCAACTAGACCCAAACCCAAACCCACTCCGCTAGACACAAACCCACTCCGCTAGACCCAAACCCACTCGGCTGGACCTAAACCCACTCCGCTAGACCCAAACCCAAACCCACTCCGCTAGACCCAAACCCAAACCCACTCCGCCAGACCCAAACCCACTCCGCCAGACCCAAGCCCACTCCGCCAGATCCAAACCCACTCCGCCAGACCCAAACCCACTGCGCGAGACCCCAACCCACTCCGCCAGACCCCAAACCCACTCCGCCAGGCCCCAAACCCACTCCGCCAGACCCCAAAGCCACTCCGACAGACCCAAACCCACTCCGCCAGACCCAAATCCACTCCGCCAGACCAAAACCCACTCCGCCAGTCCCAAACCCACTCCGCCAGACCAAAACCCACTCCGCCAGACCAAAACCCTCTCCGCAAGACCCGAACCCACTCCGCCAGACCCAAACCCACTCAGCGAGACCCAAACCCACTCCGCTAGACCCAAACACACTCCGCTAGACACAAACACACTCAACTAGACCCAAACCCAAACCCACTCCACTCTGCCCAAACCCCAACCCTCTCCGCCAGACCCGAACCCACTCCACCAGACCCAAACCCACTCCGCGAGACCCAAACCCACTCCGCTAGACCCAAACCCACTCCGCTAGACCCAAACACACTCAACTAGACCCAAACCCAAACCCACTCCGCTAGACACAAACCCACTCCGCTAGACCCAAACCCACTCGGCTGGACCTAAACCCACTCCGCTAGACCCGAACCCAAACCCACTCCGCCAGACCCACACCCACTCCGCCAGACCCAAGCCCACTCCGCCAGACCCAACCCCACTCCGCCAGACCCAAGCTCACTCCGCCAGACCCCAACCCACTCCGCCAGACCCCAACCCTCTCCGCCAGACCCGAACCCACTCTGCCAGACCCAAACCCACTCCACTAGACCCAAACCCACTCCGCCAGACCCAAACCCACTCCTCCAGACCCAAGCCCACTCCGCCAGACCCAAGCCCACACCGCCAGACCCAAACCCACTCCGCCAGACCCAAACCCACTCTGCCAGACCCAAACCCACTGCGCGAGACCCAAACCCACTCCGCCAGACCCCAAACCCACTCCGCCAGACCCCAAACCCCCACCGCCAGACCCCAAACCCACTCCGCCAGACCCAAACCCACTCCGCCAGACCCAAACCCACTCCGCCAGACCCAAACCCACTCCGCCAGACCAAAACCCACTCCGCCAGACCCAAACGCACTCCGCCAGACCAAAACCCACTCCGCCAGACCCAAACCCACTCCGCCAGACCCAAACCCACTCCGCCAGACCAAAACCCACTCCGCCAGACCAAAACCCACTCCGCCAGACCAAAACCCACTCCGCCAGACCCAAACCCACTCCGCTAGACCCAAACCCACTCCGCCAGACCAAAACCCACTCCGCCAGACCAAAACCCAATCCGCCAGACCAAAACCCACCCCGCCAGACCCAAACCCATTCTGCCAGACCCACACCCACTCCGCCAGACCCAAACCCACTCCGCCAGACCCAAGCCCACTCTGCCAGACCCAAACCCAATCCACCAGACCCAAACCCACTCCGCCAGACCCCAACCCTCTCCGCCAGACCCGAACCCACTCCGCCAGACCCAAACCCACTCCGCGAGACCCAAACCCACTCCGCTAGACCCAAACCCACTCCGCTAGACCCAAACACACTCAACTAGACCCAAACCCAAACCCACTCCGCTAGACACAAACCCACTCCGCTAGACCCAAACCCACTCGGCTGGACCTAAACCCACTCCGCTAGACCCAAACCCAAACCCACTCCGCTAGACCCAAACCCAAACCCACTCCGCCAGACCCAAACCCACTCCGCCAGACCCAAGCCCACTCCGCCAGATCCAAACCCACTCCGCCAGACCCAAACCCACTGCGCGAGACCCCAACCCACTCCGCCAGACCCCAAACCCACTCCGCCAGGCCCCAAACCCACTCCGCCAGACCCAAAAACCCACTCCGACAGACCCAAACCCACGCCGCCAGACCCAAACCCACTCCGCTAGACCCAAACCCACTCCGCTAGACCCAAACACACTCAACTAGACCCAAACCCAAACCCACTCCGCTAGACACAAACCCACTCCGCTAGACCCAAACCCACTCGGCTGGACCTAAACCCACTCCGCTAGACCCAAACCCAAACCCACTCCGCTAGACCCAAACCCAAACCCACTCCGCCAGACCCAAACCCACTCCGCCAGACCCAAGCCCACTCCGCCAGATCCAAACCCACTCCGCCAGACCCAAACCCACTGCGCGAGACCCCAACCCACTCCGCCAGACCCCAAACCCACTCCGCCAGGCCCCAAACCCACTCCGCCAGACCCCAAAGCCACTCCGGCAGACCCAAACCCACTCCGCCAGACCCAAACCCACTCCGCCAGACCCAAACCCACTCCGCCAGACCAAAACCCACTCCGCCAGACCAAAACCCTCTCCGCAAGACCCGAACCCACTCCGCCAGACCCAAACCCACTCAGCGAGACCCAAACCCACTCCGCTAGACCCAAACCCACTCCGCTAGACCCAAACCCACTCCGCTAGACCCAAACACACTCAACTAGACCCAAACCCAAACCCACTCCGCTAGACACAAACCCACTCCGCTAGACCCAAACCCACTCGGCTGGACCTAAACCCACTCCGCTAGACCCAAACCCAAACCCACTCCGCTAGACCCAAACCCAAACCCACTCCGCCAGACCCAAACCCTCTCCGCCAGACCCAAGCCCACTCCGCCAGATCCAAACCCACTCCGCCAGACCCAAACCCACTGCGCGAGACCCCAACCCACTCCGCCAGACCCCAAACCCACTCCGCCAGGCCCCAAACCCACTCCGCCAGACCCAAAAACCCACTCCGACAGACCCAAACCCACGCCGCCAGACCCAAACCCACTCCGCTAGACCCAAACCCACTCCGCTAGACCCAAACACACTCAACTAGACCCAAACCCAAACCCACTCCGCTAGACACAAACCCACTCCGCTAGACCCAAACCCACTCGGCTGGACCTAAACCCACTCCGCTAGACCCAAACCCAAACCCACTCCGCTAGACGCAAACCCAAACCCACTCCGCCAGACCCAAACCCACTCCGCCAGACCCAAGCCCACTCCGCCAGATCCAAACCCACTCCGCCAGACCCAAACCCACTGCGCGAGACCCCAACCCACTCCGCCAGACCCCAAACCCACTCCGCCAGGCCCAAAACCCACTCCGCCAGACCCCAAAGCCACTCCGACAGACCCAAACCCACTCCGCCAGACCCAAACCCACTCCGCCAGAGCAAAACCCACTCCGCCAGTCCCAAACCCACTCCGCCAGACCAAAACCCACTCCGCCAGACCAAAACCCTCTCCGCAAGACCCGAACCCACTCCGCCAGACCCAAACCCACTCAGCGAGACCCAAACCCACTCCGCTAGACCCAAACCCACTCCGCTAGACCCAAACCCACTCCGCTAGACCCATACACACTCAACTAGACCCAAACCCAAACCCACTCCGCTAGACACAAACCCACTCCGCTAGACCCAAACCCACTCGGCTGGACCTAAACCCACTCCGCTAGACCCAAACCCAAACCCACTCCGCTAGACCCAAACCCAAACCCACTCCGCCAGACCCAAACCCTCTCCGCCAGACCCAAGCCCACTCCGCCAGATCCAAACCCACTCCGCCAGACCCAAACCCACTGCGCGAGACCCCAACCCACTCCGCCAGACCCCAAACCCACTCCGCCAGGCCCCAAACCCACTCCGCCAGACCCAAAAACCCACTCCGACAGACCCAAACCCACGCCGCCAGACCCAAACCCACTCCGCTAGACCCAAACCCACTCCGCTAGACCCAAACACACTCAACTAGACCCAAACCCAAACCCACTCCGCTAGACACAAACCCACTCCGCTAGACCCAAACCCACTCGGCTGGACCTAAACCCACTCCGCTAGACCCAAACCCAAACCCACTCCGCTAGACGCAAACGCAAACCCACTCCGCCAGACCCAAACCCACTCCGCCAGACCCAAGCCCACTCCGCCAGATCCAAACCCACTCCGCCAGACCCAAACCCACTGCGCGAGACCCCAACCCACTCCGCCAGACCCCAAACCCACTCCGCCAGGCCCCAAACCCACTCCGCCAGACCCCAAAGCCACTCCGACAGACCCAAACCCACTCCGCCAGAACCAAACCCACTCCGCCAGACCCAAACCCACTCCGCCAGACCAAAACCCACTCCGCCAGTCCCAAACCCACTCCGCCAGACCAAAACCCACTCCGCCAGACCAAAACCCTCTCCGCAAGACCCGAACCCACTCCGCCAGACCCAAACCCACTCAGCGAGACCCAAACCCACTCCGCTAGACCCAAACACACTCCGCTAGACACAAACACACTCAACTAGACCCAAACCCAAACCCACTCCACTCTGCCCAAACCCCAACCCTCTCCGCCAGACCCGAACCCACTCCACCAGACCCAAACCCACTCCGCGAGACCCAAACCCACTCCGCTAGACCCAAACCCACTCCGCTAGACCCAAACACACTCAACTAGACCCAAACCCAAACCCACTCCGCTAGACACAAACCCACTCCGCTAGACCCAAACCCACTCGGCTGGACCTAAACCCACTCCGCTAGACCCGAACCCAAACCCACTCCGCCAGACCCATACCCACTCCGCCAGACCCAAGCCCACTCCGCCAGACCCAACCCCACTCCGCCAGACCCAAGCTCACTCCGCCAGACCAAAACCCTCTCCGCAAGACCCGAACCCACTCCGCCAGACCCAAACCCACTCAGCGAGACCCAAACCCACTGCGCGAGACCCCAACCAACTCCGCCAGACCCCAAACCCACTCCGCCAGGCCCCAAACCCACTCCGCCAGACCCAAAAACCCACTCCGACAGACCCAAACCCACGCCGCCAGACCCAAACCCACTCCGCTAGACCCAAACCCACTCCGCTAGACCCAAACACACTCAACTAGACCCAAACCCAAACCCACTCCGCTAGACACAAACCCACTCCGCTAGACCCAAACCCACTCGGCTGGACCTAAACCCACTCCGCTAGACCCAAACCCAAACCCACTCCGCTAGACCCAAACCCAAACCCACTCCGCCAGACCCAAACCCACTCCGCCAGACCCAAGCCCACTCCGCCAGATCCAAACCCACTCCGCCAGACCCAAACCCACTGCGCGAGACCCCAACCCACTCCGCCAGACCCCAAACCCACTCCGCCAGGCCCCAAACCCACTCCGCCAGACCCCAAAGCCACTCCGACAGACCCAAACCCACTCCGCCAGACCCAAATCCACTCCGCCAGACCAAAACCCACTCCGCCAGTCCCAAACCCACTCCGCCAGACCAAAACCCACTCCGCCAGACCAAAACCCTCTCCGCAAGACCCGAACCCACTCCGCCAGACCCAAACCCACTCAGCGAGACCCAAACCCACTCCGCTAGACCCAAACACACTCCGCTAGACACAAACACACTCAACTAGACCCAAACCCAAACCCACTCCACTCTGCCCAAACCCCAACCCTCTCCGCCAGACCCGAACCCACTCCACCAGACCCAAACCCACTCCGCGAGACCCCAACCCACTCCGCTGGACCCAAACCCACTCCGCTAGACCCAAACACACTCAACTAGACCCAAACCCAAACCCACTCCGCTAGACACAAACCCACTCCGCTAGACCCAAACCCACTCGGCTGGACCTAAACCCACTCCGCTAGACCCGAACCCAAACCCACTCCGCCAGACCCACACCCACTCCGCCAGACCCAAGCCCACTCCGCCAGACCCAACCCCACTCCGCCAGACCCAAGCTCACTCCGCCAGACCCCAACCCACTCCGCCAGACCCCAACCCTCTCTGCCAGACCCGAACCCACTCTGCCAGACCCAAACCCACTCTACTAGACCCAAACCCACTCCGCCAGACCCAAACCCACTCCTCCAGACCCAAGCCCACTCCGCCAGACCCAAGCCCACACCGCCAGACCCAAACCCACTCCGCCAGACCCAAACCCACTCTGCCAGACCCAAACCCACTGCGCGAGACCCAAACCCACTCCGCCAGACCCCAAACCCACTCCGCCAGACCCCAAACCCCCTCCGCCAGACCCCAAACCCACTCCGCCAGACCCAAACCCACTCCGCCAGACCCAAACCCACTCCGCCAGACCCAAACCCACTCCGCCAGACCAAAACCCACTCCGCCAGACCCAAACGCACTCCGCCAGACCAAAACCCACTCCGCCAGACCCAAACCCACTCCGCCAGACCCAAACCCACTCCGCCAGACCAAAACCCACTCCGCCAGACCAAAACCCACTCCGCCAGACCAAAACCCACTCCGCCAGACCCAAACCCACTCCGCTAGACCCAAACCCACTCCGCCAGACCAAAACCCACTCCGCCAGACCAAAACCCAATCCGCCAGACCAAAACCCACCCCGCCAGACCCAAACCCATTCCGCCAGACCCACACCCACTCCGCCAGACCCAAACCCACTCCGCCAGACCCAAGCCCACTCTGCCAGACCCAAACCCAATCCACCAGACCCAAACCCACTCCGCCAGACCCCAACCCTCTCCGCCAGACCCGAACCCACTCCGCCAGACCCAAACCCACTCCGCGAGACCCAAACCCACTCCGCTAGACCCAAACCCACTCCGCTAGACCCAAACACACTCAACTAGACCCAAACCCAAACCCACTCCGCTAGACACAAACCCACTCCGCTAGACCCAAACCCACTCGGCTGGACCTAAACCCACTCCGCTAGACCCAAACCCAAACCCACTCCGCTAGACCCAAACCCAAACCCACTCCGCCAGACCCAAACCCACTCCGCCAGACCCAAGCCCACTCCGCCAGATCCAAACCCACTCCGCCAGACCCAAACCCACTGCGCGAGACCCCAACCCACTCCGCCAGACCCCAAACCCACTCCGCCAGGCCCCAAACCCACTCCGCCAGACCCAAAACCCACTCCGACAGACCAAAACCCACGCCGCCAGACCCAAACCCACTCCGCTAGACCCAAACCCACTCCGCTAGACCCAAACACACTCAACTAGACCCAAACCCAAACCCACTCCGCTAGACACAAACCCACTCCGCTAGACCCAAACCCACTCGGCTGGACCTAAACCCACTCCGCTAGACCCAAACCCAAACCCACTCCGCTAGACCCAAACCCAAACCCACTCCGCCAGACCCAAACCCACTCCGCCAGACCCAAGCCCACTCCGCCAGATCCAAACCCACTCCGCCAGACCCAAACCCACTGCGCGAGACCCCAACCCACTCCGCCAGACCCCAAACCCACTCCGCCAGGCCCCAAACCCACTCCGCCAGACCCCAAAGCCACTCCGGCAGACCCAAACCCACTCCGCCAGACCCAAACCCACTCCGCCAGACCCAAACCCACTCCGCCAGACCAAAACCCACTCCGCCAGTCCCAAACCCACTCCGCCAGACCAAAACCCACTCCGCCAGACCAAAACCCTCTCCGCAAGACCCGAACCCACTCCGCCAGACCCAAACCCACTCAGCGAGACCCAAACCCACTCCGCTAGACCCAAACACACTCCGCGAGACACAAACACACTCAACTAGACCCAAACCCAAACCCACTCCACTCTACCCAAACCCCAACCCTCTCCGCCAGACCCGAACCCACTCCACCAGACCCAAACGCACTCCGCCAGACCAAAACCCACTCCGCCAGACCCAAACCCACTCCGCCAGACCCAAACCCACTCCGCCAGACCAAAACCCACTCCGCCAGACCAAAACCCACTCCGCCAGACCAAAACCCACTCCGCCAGACCCAAACCCACTCCGCTAGACCCAAACCCACTCCGCCAGACCAAAACCCACTCCGCCAGACCAAAACCCAATCCGCCAGACCAAAACCCACCCCGCCAGACCCAAACCCATTCCGCCAGACCCACACCCACTCCGCCAGACCCAAACCCACTCCGCCAGACCCAAGCCCACTCTGCCAGACCCAAACCCAATCCACCAGACCCAAACCCACTCCGCCAGACCCCAACCCTCTCCGCCAGACCCGAACCCACTCCGCCAGACCCAAACCCACTCCGCGAGACCCAAACCCACTCCGCTAGACCCAAACCCACTCCGCTAGACCCAAACACACTCAACTAGACCCAAACCCAAACCCACTCCGCTAGACACAAACCCACTCCGCTAGACCCAAACCCACTCGGCTGGACCTAAACCCACTCCGCTAGACCCAAACCCAAACCCACTCCGCTAGACCCAAACCCAAACCCACTCCGCCAGACCCAAACCCACTCCGCCAGACCCAAGCCCACTCCGCCAGATCCAAACCCACTCCGCCAGACCCAAACCCACTGCGCGAGACCCCAACCCACTCCGCCAGACCCCAAACCCACTCCGCCAGGCCCCAAACCCACTCCGCCAGACCCAAAAACCCACTCCGACAGACCAAAACCCACGCCGCCAGACCCAAACCCACTCCGCTAGACCCAAACCCACTCCGCTAGACCCAAACACACTCAACTAGACCCAAACCCAAACCCACTCCGCTAGACACAAACCCACTCCGCTAGACCCAAACCCACTCGGCTGGACCTAAACCCACTCCGCTAGACCCAAACCCAAACCCACTCCGCTAGACCCAAACCCAAACCCACTCCGCCAGACCCAAACCCACTCCGCCAGACCCAAGCCCACTCCGCCAGATCCAAACCCACTCCGCCAGACCCAAACCCACTGCGCGAGACCCCAACCCACTCCGCCAGACCCCAAACCCACTCCGCCAGGCCCCAAACCCACTCCGCCAGACCCCAAAGCCACTCCGGCAGACCCAAACCCACTCCGCCAGACCCAAACCCACTCCGCCAGACCCAAACCCACTCCGCCAGACCAAAACCCACTCCGCCAGTCCCAAACCCACTCCGCCAGACCAAAACCCACTCCGCCAGACCAAAACCCTCTCCGCAAGACCCGAACCCACTCCGCCAGACCCAAACCCACTCAGCGAGACCCAAACCCACTCCGCTAGACCCAAACACACTCCGCGAGACACAAACACACTCAACTAGACCCAAACCCAAACCCACTCCACTCTACCCAAACCCCAACCCTCTCCGCCAGACCCGAACCCACTCCACCAGACCCAAACCCACTCCGCGAGACCCAAACCCACTCCGCTAGACCCAAACCCACTCCGCTAGACCCAAACACACTCAACTAGACCCAAACCCAAACCCACTCCGCTAGACACAAACCCACTCCGCTAGACCCAAACCCACTCGGCTGGACCTAAACCCACTCCGCTAGACCCGAACCCAAACCCACTCCGCCAGACCCACACCCACTCCGCCAGACCCAAGCCCACTCCGCCAGACCCAACCCCACTCCGCCAGACCCAAGCTCACTCCGCCAGACCCCAACCCACTCCGCCAGACCCCAACCCTCTCCGCCAGACCCGAACCCACTCTACCAGACCGAAACCCACTCCACTAGACCCAAACCCGCTCCGCCAGACCCAAACACACTCCGCGAGACCCAAACACACTCCACTATACCCAAACCCACTCCGCTAGACCCAAACCCACTCCGCTAGACCCAAACACACTCAACTAGACCCAAACCCAGACCCACTCCACTAGACCCAAACCCAAACCCACTCCGCTGGACCCAAACACAAACCCACTCCGCTAGACACAAACCCACTCCGCTAGACCCAAAACCACTCCGCTAGAATCAAACCCACTCCGCTAGACCCAAACCCAAACCCACTCCACTAGACCCAAACCCAAACCAACTCCGCCAGACCCAAACCCACTCTGCCAGACCCAAACCCACTGCGCCAGACCCAAACCCACTCCTCCAGACCCAAGCCCACTCCGCCAGACCCAAGCCCACACCGCCAGACCCAAACCCACTCCGCCAGACCCAAACCCACTCTGCCAGACCCAAACCCACTGCGCGAGACCAAACCCACTCCGCCAGACCCCAAACCCACTCCGCCAGACCCCAAACCCCCTCCGCCAGACCCCAAACCCACTCCGCCAGACCCAAACCCACTCCGCCAGACCCAAACCCACTCCGCCAGACCCAAACCCACTCCGCCAGACCAAAACCCACTCCGCCAGAACCAAACCCACTCCGCCAGACCCGAACCCACTCCACCAGACCCAAACCCACTCCGCGAGACCCAAACCCACTCCGCTAGACCCAAACCCACTCCGCTAGACCCAAACACACTCAACTAGACCCAAACCCAAACCCACTCCGCTAGACACAAACCCACTCCGCTAGACCCAAACCCACTCGGCTGGACCTAAACCCACTCCGCTAGACCCGAACCCAAACCCACTCCGCCAGACCCACACCCACTCCGCCAGACCCAAGCCCACTCCGCCAGACCCAACCCCACTCCGCCAGACCCAAGCTCACTCCGCCAGACCCCAACCCACTCCGCCAGACCCCAACCCTCTCCGCCAGACCCGAACCCACTCTGCCAGACCGAAACCCACTCCACTAGACCCAAACCCACTCCGCCAGACCCAAACACACTCCGCGAGACCCAAACACACTCCACTATACCCAAACCCACTCCGCTAGACCAAAACCCACTCCGCTAGACCCAAACACACTCAACTAGACCCAAACCCAGACCCACTCCACTAGACCCAAACCCAAACCCACTCCGCTGGACCCAAACACAAACCCACTCCGCTAGACACAAACCCACTCCGCTAGACCCAAAACCACTCCGCTAGAATCAAACCCACTCCGCTAGACCCAAACCCAAACCCACTCCACTAGACCCAAACCCAAATCAACTCCGCCAGACCCAAACCCACTCTGCCAGACCCAAACCCACTCCGCCAGACCCAAACCCACTCCTCCAGACCCAAGCCCACTCCGCCAGACCCAAGCCCACACCGCCAGACCCAAACCCACTCCGCCAGACCCAAACCCACTCTGCCAGACCCAAACCCACTGCGCGAGACCAAACCCACTCCGCCAGACCCCAAACCCACTCCGCCAGACCCCAAACCCCCTCCGCCAGACCCCAAACCCACTCCGCCAGACCCAAACCCACTCCGCCAGACCCAAACCCACTCCGCCAGACCCAAACCCACTCCGCCAGACCAAAACCCACTCCGCCAGAACCAAACCCACTCCGCCAGACCAAAACCCACTCCGCCAGACCCAAACCCACTCCGCCAGACCCAAACCCACTCCGCCAGACCAAAACCCACTCCGCCAGACCAAAACCCACTCCGCCAGACCAAAACCCACTCCGCCAGACCAAAACCCACTCCGCCAGACCCAAACCCACTGCGCCAGACCCAAACCCACTCCGCCAGACCAAAACCCACTCCGCCAGACCCAAACCCACTCCGCCAGACCAAAACCCACTCCGCCAGACCAAAACCCACTCCGCCAGACCAAAACCCACTCAGCCAGACCAAAACCCACTCCGCCAGACCCAAACCCACTCCGCCAGACCCAAACCCACTCCGCCAGACCCCAAAGCCACTCCGACAGACCCAAACCCACTCCGCCAGACCCAAACCCACTCCGCCAGACCCAAACCCACTCCGCCAGACCAAAACCCACTCCGCCAGTCCCAAACCCACTCCGCCAGACCAAAACCCACTCCGCCAGACCAAAACCCTCTCCGCAAGACCCGAACCCACTCCGCCAGACCCAAACCCACTCAGCGAGACCCAAACCCACTCCGCTAGACCCAAACACACTCCGCTAGACACAAACACACTCAACTAGACCCAAACCCAAACACACTCCACTCTACCCAAACCCCAACCCTCTCCGCCAGACCCGAACCCACTCCACCAGACCCAAACCCACTCCGCGAGACCCAAACCCACTCCGCTAGACCCAAACCCACTCCGCTAGACCCAAACACACTCAACTAGACCCAAACCCAAACCCACTCCGCTAGACACAAACCCACTCCGTAGACCCAAACCCACTCGGCTGGACCTAAACCCACTCCGCTAGACCCGAACCCAAACCCGCTCCGCCAGACCCACACCCACTCCGCCAGACCCAAGCCCACTCCGCCAGACCCAACCCCACTCCGCCAGACCCAAGCTCACTCCGCCAGACCCCAACCCACTCCGCCAGACCCCAACCCTCTCCGCCAGACCCGAACCCACTCTGCCAGACCCAAACCCACTCCGCTAGACCCAAACCCACTCCGCCAGACCCAAACACACTCCGCGAGACCCAAACACACTCCACTATACCCAAACCCACTCCGCTAGACCCAAACCCACTCCGCTAGACCCAAACACACTCAACTAGACCCAAACCCAGACCCACTCCACTAGACCCAAACCCAAACCCACTCCGCTGGACCCAAACACAAACCCACTCCGCTAGACACAAACCCACTCCGCTAGACCCAAAACCACTCCGCTAGAATCAAACCCACTCCGCTAGACCCAAACCCAAACCCACTCCAATAGACCCAAACCCAAACCAACTCCGCCAGACCCAAACCCACTCTGCCAGACGCAAACCCACTCCGCCAGACCCAAACCCACTCCGCCAGACCCAAACCCACTCCGCCAGACCAAAACCCACTCCGCCAGTCCCAAACCCACTCCGCCAGACCAAAACCCACTCCGCCAGACCAAAACCCTCTCCGCAAGACCCGAACCCACTCCGCCAGACCCAAACCCACTCAGCGAGACCCAAACCCACTCCGCTAGACCCAAACACACTCCGCTAGACACAAACACACTCAACTAGACCCAAACCCAAACACACTCCACTCTACCCAAACCCCAACCCTCTCCGCCAGACCCGAACCCACTCCACCAGACCCAAACCCACTCCGCGAGACCCAAACCCACTCCGCTAGACCCAAACCCACTCCGCTAGACCCAAACACACTCAACTAGACCCAAACCCAAACCCACTCCGCTAGACACAAACCCACTCCGTAGACCCAAACCCACTCGGCTGGACCTAAACCCACTCCGCTAGACCCGAACCCAAACCCGCTCCGCCAGACCCACACCCACTCCGCCAGACCCAAGCCCACTCCGCCAGACCCAACCCCACTCCGCCAGACCCAAGCTCACTCCGCCAGACCCCAACCCACTCCGCCAGACCCCAACCCTCTCCGCCAGACCCGAACCCACTCTGCCAGACCCAAACCCACTCCGCTAGACCCAAACCCACTCCGCCAGACCCAAACACACTCCGCGAGACCCAAACACACTCCACTATACCCAAACCCACTCCGCTAGACCCAAACCCACTCCGCTAGACCCAAACACACTCAACTAGACCCAAACCCAGACCCACTCCACTAGACCCAAACCCAAACCCACTCCGCTGGACCCAAACACAAACCCACTCCGCTAGACACAAACCCACTCCGCTAGACCCAAAACCACTCCGCTAGAATCAAACCCACTCCGCTAGACCCAAACCCAAACCCACTCCAATAGACCCAAACCCAAACCAACTCCGCCAGACCCAAACCCACTCTGCCAGACGCAAACCCACTCCGCCAGACCCAAACCCACTCCTCCAGACCCAAGCCCACTCCGCCAGACCCAAGCCCACACCGCCAGACCCAAACCCACTCCGCCAGACCCAAACCCACTCTGCCAGACCCAAACCCACTGCGCGAGACCCAAACCCACTCCGCCAGACCCCAAACCCACTCCGCCAGACCCCAAACCCCCTCCGCCAGACCCCAAACCCACTCCGCCAGACCCAAACCCACTCCGCCAGACCCAAACCCACTCCGCCAGACCCAAACCCACTCCGCCAGACCAAAACCCACTCCGCCAGACCCAAACCCACTCCGCCAGACCAAAACCCACTCCGCCAGACCCAAACCCACTCCGCCAGACCCAAACCCACTCCGCCAGACCAAAACCCACTCCGCCAGACCAAAACCCACTCCGCCAGACCAAAACCCACTCCGCCAGAACAAAACCCACTCCGCCAGACCCAAACCCACTGCGCCAGACCCAAACCCACTCCGCCAGACCAAAACCCACTCCGCTAGACCCAAACCCACTCCGCCAGACCAAAACCCACTCCGCCAGACCAAAACCCACTCCGCCAGACCAAAACCCACTCAGCCAGACCAAAACCCACTCCGCCAGACCCAAACCCACTCCGCCAGACCCAAACCCACTGCGCCAGACCCAAACCCACTCCGCCAGACCCAAACCCACTCCGCCAGACCCAAACCCACTCCGCTAGACCCAAACCCACTCCGCCAGACCAAAACCCACTCCGCCAGACCAAAACCCACTCCGCCAGACCAAAACCCACCCCGCCAGACCCAAACCCATTCCGCCAGACCCACACCCACTCCGCCAGACCCAAACCCACTCCGCCAGACCCAAGCCCACTCTGCCAGACCCAAACCCAATCCACCAGACCCAAACCCACTCCGCCAGACCCCAACCCTCTCCGCCAGGCCCGAACCCACTCCGCCAGACCCAAACCCACTCCGCGAGACCCAAACCCACTCCGCTAGACCCAAACCCACTCCGCTAGACCCAAACACACTCAACTAGACCCAAACCCAAACCCACTCCGCTAGACACAAACCCACTCCGCTAGACCCAAACCCACTCGGCTGGACCTAAACCCACTCCGCTAGACCCAAACCCAAACCCACTCCGCTAGACCCAAACCCAAACCCACTCCGCCAGACCCAAACCCACTCCGCCAGACCCAAGCCCACTCCGCCAGATCCAAACCCACTCCGCCAGACCCAAACCCACTGCGCGAGACCCCAACCCACTCCGCCAGACCCCAAACCCACTCCGCCAGACCCAAAAACCCACTCCGACAGACCCAAACCCACGCCACCAGACCCAAACCCACTCCGCTAGACCCAAACCCACTCCGCTAGACCCAAACACACTCAACTAGACCCAAACCCAAACCCACTCCGCTAGACACAAACCCACTCCGCTAGACCCAAACCCACTCGGCTGGACCTAAACCCACTCCGCTAGACCCAAACCCAAACCCACTCCGCTAGACCCAAACCCAAACCCACTCCGCCAGACCCAAACCCACTCCGCCAGACCCAAGCCCACTCCGCCAGATCCAAACCCACTCCGCCAGACCCAAACCCACTGCGCGAGACCCCAACCCACTCCGCCAGACCCCAAACCCACTCCGCCAGGCCCCAAACCCACTCCGCCAGACCCCAAACCCACTCCGACAGACCCAAACCCACTCCGCCAGACCCAAACCCACTCCGCCAGACCCAAACCCACTCCGCCAGACCAAAACCCACTCCGCCAGTCCCAAACCCACTCCGCCAGACCAAAACCCACTCCGCCAGACCAAAACCCTCTCCGCAAGACCCGAACCCACTCCGCCAGACCCAAACCCACTCAGCTAGACCCAAACACACTCCGCTAGACACAAACACACTCAACTAGACCCAAAGCCAAACCCACTCCACTCTACCCAAACCCCAACCCTCTCCGCCAGACCCGAACCCACTCCACCAGACCCAAACCCACTCCGCGAGACCCAAACCCACTCCGCTAGACCCAAACCCACTCCGCTAGACCCAAACACACTCAACTAGACCCAAACCCAAACCCACTCCGCTAGACACAAACCCACTCCGCTAGACCCAAACCCACTCGGCTGGACCTAAACCCACTCCGCTAGACCCGAACCCAAACCCACTCCGCTAGACCCAAACCCAAACCCACTCCGCCAGACCCAAACCCACTCCGCCAGACCCAAGCCCACTCCGCCAGATCCAAACCCACTCCGCCAGACCCAAACCCACTGCGCGAGACCCCAACCCACTCCGCCAGACCCCAAACCCACTTCGCCAGGCCCCAAACCCACTCCGCCAGACCCCAAACCCACTCCGACAGACCCAAACCCACGCCGCCAGACCCAAACCCACTCCGCTAGACCCAAACCCACTCCGCTAGACCCAAACACACTCAACTAGACCCAAACCCAAACCCACTCCGCTAGACACAAACCCAAACCCACTCCGCCAGTCCCAAACCCACTCCGCCAGACCCAAGCCCACTCCACCAGATCCAAACCCACTCCGCCAGACCGAAACCCACTGCGCGAGACGCCAACCCACTCCGCCAGACCCCAAACCCACTCCGCCAGGCCCCAAACCCACTCCGCCAGACCCCAAACCCACTCCGACAGACCCAAACCCACTCCGCCAGACCCCAAACCCACTCCGCCAGACCCAAACCCACTCCGCCAGACCAAAACCCACTCCGCCAGACCAAAACCCACTCCGCAAGACCCAAACCCACTCCGCCAGACCCAAACCCACTCCGCCAGACCCAAACCCACTCCGCCAGACCCAAGCCCACTCCGCCAGACCCAAACACACTCCACCAGACCCAAACCCACTCCGCCAGACCTCAACCCTCTCCGCAAGACCCGAACCCACTCCGCCAGACCCAATCCCACTCAGCTAGACCCAAACCCACTCCGCTAGACCCAAACCCACTCCGCTAGACACAAACACACTCAACTAGACCCAAACCCAAACCCACTCCACTATACCCAAACCCAAACCCACTCCGCTAGACACAAACCCACTCCGCTAGACCCAAACCCACTCGGCTAGACCCAAACCCACTCCGCTAGACCCAAACCCAAACCAACTCTGCTAGACCCAAACCCAAACCCACTCCGCCAGACCCAAACCCACTCCGCCAGACCCAAGCCCAGTCCGCCAGATCCAAACCCACTCCGCCAGACCCAAACCCACTCCGCCTGACCAAAACCCACTCCGCCAGTCCCAAACCCACTCCGCCAGACCCAAACCCACTCCGCCAGACCAAAACCCACTCCGCCAGACTAAAACCCACTCCGCAAGACCCAAACCCACTCCGCCAGACCCAAACCCACTCCGCCAGACCCAAACCCACTCCGCCAGACCAAAACCCACTCCGCCAGACCCAAACCCACTCCGCCAGACCTAAACCCACTCCGCCAGACCCAAACCCACTCCGCCAGACCCAAACTTACTCCGCCAGACCCAACCCCATTCCGCCAAACCCAAGCTCACTCCGCCAGACCCAAACCCAATCCGCTAGACCCAAACCCACTCCGCTAGACCCAAACACACTCAACTAGACCCAAACCCAAACCCACTCCACTATACCCAAACCCAAACCCAAACCCACTCCGCTGGACCCAAACACAAACCCACTCCGCTAGACGCAAACCCACTCCGCTAGACCCAAACCCAAACCCACTCCGCTAGACCCAAACCCACTCCGCTAGACCCAAACCTTCTCTGCTAGACCCAAACCCACTCCGCTCGACCTAAACCCACTCCGCCAGACCCAAACCCACTCCGCCAGACCCAAACCCACTCCGCCAGACCCAAACCCACTCCGCCAGACCCAAACCCACTCCGCCAGACACAAACCCACTCCGCCAGGCCTCAAACCCACTCCGCCAGACCAAAACCCACTCCGCCAGACCCAAACCCACTCCGCCAGCCCCAAAACCACTCCGCCAGACCCAAACCCACTCCGCCAAACCCAAACCCACTCCGCCAGACCCAAACCCACTCCGCCAGACCAAAACCCGCTCCGCCGGACCCAAACCCACTCCGCCAGTCCCAAACCCACTCCGCCAGACCCAAACCCACTCCGCTAGATCCAAACCCACTCCGCCAGACCCAAACCCACTCCGCCAGCCCCAAAACCACTCCGCCAGACCCAAACCCACTCCGCCAAACCTAAACCCACTCCGCCAGACCCAAACCCACTCCGCCAGACCAAAACCCGCTCCGCCGGACCCAAACCCACTCCGCCAGTCCCAAACCCACTCCGCCAGACCCAAACCCACTCCGCTAGATCCAATCCCACTCCGCCAGACCCAAACCCACTCCGCCAGACACAAACCCACACCGCCAGACCCAAACCCACTCCGCCAGACCCAAACCCACTCCGCCAGACCCAAACCCACTCCGCCAGACCCAAACCCACTCCGGCAGACCCAAACCCACTCCGCCAGACCCAAGCCCACTCCGCCAGACCCAACCCCACTCTGCCAGACACAAACCCACTCCGCCAGACCCAAACCCACTCCGCCAGACCCAAACCCACTCCGCCAGATCCAAACCCACTCCGCCAGACCCAAGCCCACTCCGCCAGACCAAAACCCACTCCGCCAGACACAAACCCACTCCGCCAGACCAAAACCCACTCCGCCAGACCAAAACCCACTCCGCCAGACCCAAACCCACTCCGCCAGACCCCAACCCTCTCCGCCAGACCCGAACCCACTCCGCTGGACCCAAACCCACTCCGCTAGACCCAAACCCACTCAGCTAAACCCAAACCCAAACCCACTCCGCTACACCCAAACCCAAACCCACTCCGCTAGACCCAAACCCACTCCGCCTGACCAAAACCCACTCCGCCAGTCCCAAACCCACTCCGCCAGACCCAAGCCCACTCCGCCAGACCAAAACCCACTCCGCCAGACTAAAACCCACTCCGCAAGACCCAAACCCACTCCGCCAGACCCAAACCCACTCCGCCAGACCCAAACCCACTCCGCCAGACCAAAACCCACTCCGCCAGACCCAAACCCACTCCGCCAGACCTAAACCCACTCCGCCAGACCCAAACCCACTCCGCCAGACCCAAACTTACTCCGCCAGACCCAACCCCATTCCGCCAAACCCAAGCTCACTCCGCCAGACCCAAACCCAATCCGCTAGACCCAAACCCACTCCGCTAGACCCAAACACACTCAACTAGACCCAAACCCAAACCCACTCCACTATACCCAAACCCAAACCCAAACCCACTCCGCTGGACCCAAACACAAACCCACTCCGCTAGACGCAAACCCACTCCGCTAGACCCAAACCCAAACCCACTCCGCTAGACCCAAACCCACTCCGCTAGACCCAAACCTTCTCTGCTAGACCCAAACCCACTCCGCTCGACCTAAACCCACTCCGCCAGACCCAAACCCACTCCGCCAGACCCAAACCCACTCCGCCAGACCCAAACCCACTCCGCCAGACCCAAACCCACTCCGCCAGACACAAACCCACTCCGCCAGGCCTCAAACCCACTCCGCCAGACCAAAACCCACTCCGCCAGACCCAAACCCACTCCGCCAGCCCCAAAACCACTCCGCCAGACCCAAACCCACTCCGCCAAACCCAAACCCACTCCGCCAGACCCAAACCCACTCCGCCAGACCAAAACCCGCTCCGCCGGACCCAAACCCACTCCGCCAGTCCCAAACCCACTCCGCCAGACCCAAACCCACTCCGCTAGATCCAAACCCACTCCGCCAGACCCAAACCCACTCCGCCAGCCCCAAAACCACTCCGCCAGACCCAAACCCACTCCGCCAAACCTAAACCCACTCCGCCAGACCCAAACCCACTCCGCCAGACCAAAACCCGCTCCGCCGGACCCAAACCCACTCCGCCAGTCCCAAACCCACTCCGCCAGACCCAAACCCACTCCGCTAGATCCAATCCCACTCCGCCAGACCCAAACCCACTCCGCCAGACACAAACCCACACCGCCAGACCCAAACCCACTCCGCCAGACCCAAACCCACTCCGCCAGACCCAAACCCACTCCGCCAGACCCAAACCCACTCCGGCAGACCCAAACCCACTCCGCCAGACCCAAGCCCACTCCGCCAGACCCAACCCCACTCTGCCAGACACAAACCCACTCCGCCAGACCCAAACCCACTCCGCCAGACCCAAACCCACTCCGCCAGATCCAAACCCACTCCGCCAGACCCAAGCCCACTCCGCCAGACCAAAACCCACTCCGCCAGACACAAACCCACTCCGCCAGACCAAAACCCACTCCGCCAGACCAAAACCCACTCCGCCAGACCCAAACCCACTCCGCCAGACCCCAACCCTCTCCGCCAGACCCGAACCCACTCCGCTGGACCCAAACCCACTCCGCTAGACCCAAACCCACTCAGCTAAACCCAAACCCAAACCCACTCCGCTACACCCAAACCCAAACCCACTCCGCTAGACCCAAACCCACTCGGCTACACCCAAACCCACTCCGCTAGACCCAAACCCACTCCGCCAGACCCAAACCCAATCCGCCAGACCCAAACCCACTCCGCCAGACCCAAACCCACTCCGCCAGACCCAAACCCACTCCGCCAGACCAAAACCCACTCCGCCAGACCAAAACCCACTCCGCAAGACCCAAACCCACTCCGCCAGACCCAAACCCACTCCGCCAGACCCAAACCCACCCCGCCAGACCAAAACCCACTCCGCCAGACCCAAACCCACTCCGCCAGACCTAAACCCTCTCCGCCAGACCCAAACCCACTCCGCCAGACCCAAACTTACTCCGCCAGACCCAACCCCATTCCGCCAGTCCCAAGCTCACTCCGCCAGACCCCAACCCACTCCGCCAGACCCCAACCCTCTCTGCCAGACCCGAACCCACTCCGCCAGGCCCAAACCCACTCCGCTAGACCCAAACCCACTCCGCTAGACCCAAACACACTCAACTAGACCCAAACCCAAACCCACTCCACTATACCCAAACCCAAACCCACTCCGCTGGACCCAAACACAAACCCACTCCACTAGACCCAAACCCACTCCGCTAGACCCAAACCCAAACCCACTCCGCTAGACCCAAACCCACTCCGCTAGACCCAAACCCACTCTGCTAGACGCAAACCCACTCCGCCCGACCCAAACCCACACCGCCAGACCCAAACCCACTCCTCCAGTCCCAAACCCACTCCGCCAGACCCAAACCCACTCCGCTAGATCCAAACCCACTCCGCCAGACCCAAACCCACTCTGCCAGACCCAAACCCACACCGCCAGACCCAAACCCACTCCGCCAGACCCAAACCCACTCCGCCAGACCCAAACCCACTCCGCCAGACCCAAACCCACTCCGCCAGACCCAAACCCACTCCGCCAGACCCAAGCCCACTCCGCCAGACCCATCCCCACTCTGCCAGACACAAACCCACTCCGCCAGACCCAAACCCACTCCGCCAGACCCAAACCCACTCCGCTAGATCCAAACCCACTCCGCCAGACCCAAGCCCACTCCGCCAGACCCAAACCCACTCCGCCAGACACAAACCCACTCCGCCAGACCAAAACCCACTCCGCCAGACCAAAACCCACTCCGCCAGACCCAAACCCACTCCACCAGACCCCAACCCTCTCCGCCAGACCCGAACCCACTCCGCCAGACCCACACCCACCCCGCTAGACCCAAACCCAAACCCACTCCACTGGACCCAAACACAAATCCACTCCGCTAGACACAAACCCACTCCGCTAGACCCAAACCCACTCCGCTAGACCCAAACCCACTCAGCTAAACCCAAACCCAAACCCACTCCGCTACACCCAAACCCAAACCCACTCCGCTAGACTCAAACCCCCTCGGCTAGACCCAAACCCACTCCGCTAGACCCAAACCCACTCCGCCAGACCCAAACCCAATCCGCCAGACCCAAACCCACTCCGCCAGACCCAAACCCACTCCGCCAGACACAAACCCACTCCGCCAGACCCCAACCCTCTCCGCCAGACCCGAACCCACTCCGCCAGACCCACACCCACTCCGCTAGACCCAAACCCAAACCCACTCCACTGGACCCAAACACAAATCCACTCCGCTAGACACAAACCCACTCCTCTAGACCCAAACCCACTCCGCTAGACCCAAACCCACTCAGCTAAACCCAAACCCAAACCCACTCCGCTACACCCAAACCCAAACCCACTCCGCTAGACTCAAACCCACTCCGCTAGACCCAAACCCACTCCGCCCGACCCAAACCCAATCCGCCAGACCCAAACCCACTCCGCCAGACCCAAACCCACTCCGCCAGACACAAACCCACTCCGCCAGACCCCTAACCCACTCCGCCAGACCCAAACCCACTCCGCCAGACACAAACCCACTCCGCCAGACCCAAACCCACTCCGCCAGCCCCAAACCCACTCCAACGGACCCAAACCCACTCCGCCAGACCCCAACCCACTCCGCCACACCCAAACCCACTCCGCCAGCCCCAAACCCACTCCGCCAGACCCAAACCCACTCCGCCAAACCCAAACCCACACCGCCAGACCCAAACCCAGTCCGCCAGACCCAACCCCACTCAACTGGACCCAAACCCAAACCCACTCCGCCAGACCCAAACCCAAACCCACTCCGCTAGACCCAAACCCACTCCGCCAGACCCCAAACCCACTCCGCCAGACCCCAAACCCACTCCGCCAGACCCCAAACCCACTCTGACAGACCCAAACCCACTCCGCCAGTCCCAAACCCACTCCGCCAGACCCAAACCCACTCCGCCAGACCAAAACCCACTCCGCCAGTCCCAAACCCACTCCGCCAGACCCAAACCCACTCCGCCACACCAAAACCCACTCCGCCAGACTAAAACCCACTCCGCCAGACCCAAACCCACTCCGCCAGACCAAAACCCACTCCGCCAGACCCAAACCCACTCCGCCAGACCTAAACCCACTCCGCCAGACCCAAACCCACTCCGCCAGACCCAAACTTACTCCGCCAGACCCAACCCCATTCCGCCAGACCCAAGCTCACTCCGCCAGACCCCAACCCACTCCGCCAGACCCCAACCCTCTCTGCCAGACCCGAACCCACTCCGCCAGACCCAAACCCACTCCGCTAGACCCAAACCCACTCCGCTAGACCCAAACACACTCAACTAGACCCAAACCCAAACCCGCTCCACGATACCCAAACCCAAACCCAAACCCACTCCGCTGGACCCAAACACAAACCCACTCCGCTAGACCCAAACCCACTCCGCTAGACCCAAACCCTCTCTGCTAGACCCAAACCCACTCCGCCCGACCCAAACCCACTCCGCCAGACCCAAACCCACTCCGCCAGACCCAAACCCACTCCGCCAGACCCAAACCCACTCCGCCAGACCCAAACCCACTCCGCCAGACCCAAACCCACTCCGCCAGACCAAACCCGCTCCCCGGGACCCAAACCCACTCCGCCAGTCCCAAACCCACTCCGCCAGACCCAAACCCACTCCGCTAGATCCAAACCCACTCCGCCAGACCCAAACCCACTCTGCCAGACCCAAACCCACACCGCCAGACCCAAACCCACTCCGCCAGACCCAAACCCACTCCGCCAGACCCAAACCCACTCCGCCAGACCCAAACCCACTCCGCCAGACCCAAACCCACTCCGCCAGACCGAAGCCCACTCCGCCAGACCCATCCCCACTCTGCCAGACACAAACCCACTCCGCCAGACCCAAACCCACTCCGCCAGACCCAAACCCACTCCGCTAGATCCAAACCCACTCGGCCAGACGCAAGCCCACTCCGCCAGACCCAAACCCACACCGCCAGACACAAACCCACTCCGCCAGACCAAAACCCACTCCGCCAGACCAAAACCCACTCCGCCAGACCCAAACCCACTCCACCAGACCCCAACCCTCTCCGCCAGACCCGAACCCACTCCGCCAGACCAACACCCACTCCGCTAGACCCAAACCCAAACCCACTCCACTGGACCCAAACACAAATCCACTCCGCTAGACACCAACCCACTCCGCTAGACCCAAACCCACTCCGCTAGACCCAAACCCACTCAGCTAAACCCAAACCCAAACCCACTCCGCTACACCCAAACCCAAACCCACTCCGCTAGACTCAAACCCACTCGGCTAGACCCAAACCCACTCCGCTAGACCCAAACCCACTCCGCCAGACCCAAACCCAATCCGCCAGACCCAAACCCACTCCGCCAGACCCAAACCCACTCCGCCAGACACAAACCCACTCCGCCAGACCCCTAACCCACTCCGCCAGACCCAAACCCACTCCGCCAGACACAAACCCACTCCGCCAGACCCAAACCCACTCCGCCAGCCCCAAACCCACTCCACCGGACCCAAACCCACTCCGCCAGACCCAACCCACTCCGCCAGACCCAAACCCACTCCGCCAGCCCCAAACCCACTCCGCCAGACCCAAACCCACTCCGCCAAACCCAAACCCACTCCGCCAGACCCAAACCCAGTCCGCCAGACCCAACCCCACTCAACTAGACCCAAACCCAAACCCACTCCGCCAGACCCAAACCCAAACCCAATCCGCTAGACACAAACCCACTCCGCCAGACCCCAAACCCACTCCGCCAGACCCCAAACCCACTCCGCCAGACCCCAAACCCACTCTGACAGACCCAAACCCACTCCGCCAGTCCCAAACCCACTCCGCCAGACCCAAACCCACTCCGCCAGACCAAAACCCACTCCGCCAGTCCGAAACCCACTCCGCCAGACCCAAACCCACTCCGCCAGACCAAAACCCACTCCGCCAGACTAAAACCCACTCCGCAAGACCCAAACCCACTCCGCCAGACCCAAACCCACTCCGCCAGACCCAAACCCACTCCGCCAGACCAAAACCCCCTCCGCCAGACCCAAACCCACTCCGCCAGACCTAAACCCACTCCGCCAGACCCAAACCCACTCCGCCAGACCCAAACTTACTCCGCCAGACCCAACCCCATTCCGCCAGACCCAAGCTCACTCCGCCAGACCCAAACCCACTCCGCTAGACCCAAACCCACTCCGCTAGACCCAAACACACTCAACTAGACCCAAACCCAAACCCACTCCACTATACCCAAACCCAAACCCACTCCGCTGGACCCAAACACAAACCCACTCCGCTAGACCCAAACCCACTCCGCTAGACCCAAACCCAAACCCACTCCGCTAGACCCAAACCCACTCCGCTAGACCCAAACCCTCTCTGCTAGACCCAAACCCACTCCGCCCGACCCAAACCCAAACCCACTCCGCTAGACCCAAACCCACTCCGCTAGACCCAAACCCTCTCTGCTAGACCCAAACCCACTCCGCCAGACCCAAACCCACTCCGCCAGCCCCAAAACCTCTCCGCCAGACCCAAACCCACTCCGCCAAACCCAAACCCACTCCGCCAGACCCAAACCCACTCCGCCAGAACAAAACCCGCTCCGCCGGACCCAAACCCACTCCGCCAGTCCCAAACCCACTCCGCCAGACCCAAACCCACTCCGCCAGATCCAAACCCACTCCGCCAGACCCAAACCCACTCCGCCAGCCCCAAAACCACTCCGCCAGACCCAAACCCACTCCGACAAACCCAAACCCACTCCGCCAGACCCAAACCCACTCCGCCAGTCCAAAACCCGCTCCGACGGACCCAAACCCACTCCGCCAGTCCCAAACCCACTCCGCCAGACCCAAACCCACTCCGCTAGACCAAAACCCACTCCGCCAGACTAAAACCCACTCCGCCAGACCCAAACCCACTCCGCCAGACCAAAACCCACTCCGCCAGACCCAAACCCACTCCGCCAGACCTAAACCCACTCCGCCAGACCCAAACCCACTCCGCCAGACCCAAACTTACTCCGCCAGGCCCAACCCCATTCCGCCAGACCCAACCTCACTCCGCCAGACCCCAAACCACTCCGCCAGACCCCAACCCTCTCTGCCAGACCCGAACCCACTCCGCCAGACCCAAACCCACTCCGCTAGACCCAAACCCACTCCGCTAGACCCAAACACACTCAACTAGACCCAAACCCAAACCCGCTCCACTATACCCAAACCCAAACCCAAACCCACTCCGCTGGACCCAAACACAAACCCACTCCGCTAGACCCAAACCCACTCCGCTAGACCCAAACCCTCTCTGCTAGACCCAAACCCACTCCGCCCGACCCAAACCCACTCCGCCAGACCCAAACCCACTCCGCCAGACCCAAACCCACTCCGCCAGAACCAAACCCACTCCGCCAGACCCAAACCCACTCCGCCAGACCCAAACCCACTCCGCCAGACCAAAACCCGCTCCCCGGGACCCAAACCCACTCCGCCAGTCCCAAACCCACTCCGCCAGACCCAAACCCACTCCGCTGGATCCAAACCCACTCCGCCAGACCCAAACCCACTCTGCCAGACCCAAACCCACACCGCCAGACCCAAACCCACTCCGCCAGACCCAAACCCACTCCGCCAGACCCAAACCCACTCCGCCAGACCCAAACCCACTCCGCCAGACCCAAACCCACTCCGCCAGACCCAAGCCCACTCCGCCAGACCCATCCCCACTCTGCCAGACACAAACCCACTCCGCCAGACCCAAACCCACTCCGCCAGACCCAAACCCACTCCGCCAGACCTAAACCCACTCCGCCAGACCCAAACCCACTCCGCCAGACCCAAACTTACTCCGCCAGGCCCAACCCCATTCCGCCAGACCCAACCTCACTCCGCCAGACCCCAAACCACTCCGCCAGACCCCAACCCTCTCTGCCAGACCCGAACCCACTCCGCCAGACCCAAACCCACTCCGCTAGACCCAAACCCACTCCGCTAGACCCAAACACACTCAACTAGACCCAAACCCAAACCCGCTCCACTATACCCAAACCCAAACCCAAACCCACTCCGCTGGACCCAAACACAAACCCACTCCGCTAGACCCAAACCCACTCCGCTAGACCCAAACCCTCTCTGCTAGACCCAAACCCACTCCGCCCGACCCAAACCCACTCCGCCAGACCCAAACCCACTCCGCCAGACCCAAACCCACTCCGCCAGAACCAAACCCACTCCGCCAGACCCAAACCCACTCCGCCAGACCCAAACCCACTCCGCCAGACCAAAACCCGCTCCCCGGGACCCAAACCCACTCCGCCAGTCCCAAACCCACTCCGCCAGACCCAAACCCACTCCGCTGGATCCAAACCCACTCCGCCAGACCCAAACCCACTCTGCCAGACCCAAACCCACACCGCCAGACCCAAACCCACTCCGCCAGACCCAAACCCACTCCGCCAGACCCAAACCCACTCCGCCAGACCCAAACCCACTCCGCCAGACCCAAACCCACTCCGCCAGACCCAAGCCCACTCAGCCAGACCCATCCCCACTCTGCCAGACACAAACCCACTCCGCCAGACCCAAACCCACTCCGCCAGACCCAAACCCACTCCGCCAGATCCAAACCCACTCGGCCAGACCCAAGCCCACTCCGCCAGACCCAAACCCACTCCGCCAGACACAAACCCACTCCGCCAGACCAAAACCCACTCCGCCAGACCAAAACCCACTCCGCCAGACCCAAACCCACTCCACCAGACCCCAACCCTCTCCGCCAGACCCGAATCCACTCCGCTAGACCCAAACCCACTCAGCTAAACCCAAACCCAAACCCACTCCGCTACACCCAAACCCAAACCCACTCCGCTAGACTCAAACCCACTCGGCTAGACCCAAACCCACTCCGCTAGACCCAAACCCACTCCGCCAGACCCAAACCCAATCCGCCAGACCCAAACCCACTCCGCCAGACCCAAACCCACTCCGCCAGACACAAACCCACTCCGACAGACCCCTAACCCACTCCGCCAGACCCAAACCCACTCCGCCAGACACAAACCCACTCCGCCAGACCCAAACCCACTCCGCCAGCCCCAAACCCACTCCACCGGACCCAAACCCACTCCGCCAGACCCCAACCCACTCCGCCAGACCCAAACCCACTCCGCCAGACCCAAACCCACTCCGCCAGACCCAAACCCACTCCGCCAAACCCAAACCCACTCCGCCAGACCCAAACCCAGTCCGCCAGACCCAACCCCACTCAACTAGACCCAAACCCAAACCCACTCCGCCAGACCCAAACCCAAACCCAATCCGCTAGACACAAACCCACTCCGCCAGACCCCAAACCCACTCCGCCAGACCCCAAACCCACTCCGCCAGACCCCAAACCCACTCTGACAGACCCAAACCCACTCCGCCAGTCCCAAACCCACTCCGCCAGACCCAAACCCACTCCGCCAGACCAAAACCCACTCCGCCAGTCCCAAACCCACTCCGCCAGACCCAAACCCACTCCGCCAGACCAAAACCCACTCCGCCAGACTAAAACCCACTCCGCAAGACCCAAACCCACTCCGCCAGACCAAAACCCCCTCCGCCAGACCCAAACCCACTCCGCCAGACCAAAACCCACTCCGCCAGACCCAAACCCACTCCGCCAGACCCAAACCCACTCCGCCAGACACAAACCCACTCCGCCAGACCCCTAACCCACTCCGCCAGACCCAAACCCACTCCGCCAGACACAAACCCACTCCGCCAGACCCAAACCCACTCCGCCAGCCCCAAACCCACTCCACCGGACCCAAACCCACTCCGCCAGACCCCAACCCACTCCGCCAGACCCAAACCCACTCCGCCAGACCCAAACCCACTCCGCCAGACCCAAACCCACTCCGCCAAACCCAAACCCACTCCGCCAGACCCAAACCCAGTCCGCCAGACCCAACCCCACTCAACTAGACCCAAACCCAAACCCACTCCGCCAGACCCAAACCCAAACCCAATCCGCTAGACACAAACCCACTCCGCCAGACCCCAAACCCACTCCGCCAGACCCCAAACCCACTCCGCCAGACCCCAAACCCACTCTGACAGACCCAAACCCACTCCGCCAGTCCCAAACCCACTCCGCCAGACCCAAACCCACTCCGCCAGACCAAAACCCACTCCGCCAGTCCCAAACCCACTCCGCCAGACCCAAACCCACTCCGCCAGACCAAAACCCACTCCGCCAGACTAAAACCCACTCCGCAAGACCCAAACCCACTCCGCCAGACCCAAACCCACTCCGCCAGACCCAAACCCACTCCGCCAGACCAAAACCCCCTCCGCCAGACCCAAACCCACTCCGCCAGACCTAAACCCACTCCGCCAGACCCAAACCCACTCCGCCAGAACCAAACTTACTCCGCCAGACCCAAACACACTCAACTAGACCCAAACCCAAACCCACTCCACTATACCCAAACCCAAACCCACTCCGCTGGACCCAAACACAAACCCACTCCGCTAGACCCAAACCCACTCCGCTAGACCCAAACCCAAACCCACTCCGCTAGACCCAAACCCACTCCGCTAGACCCAAACCCTCTCTGCTAGACCCAAACCCACTCCGCCCGACCCAAACCCAAACCCACTCCGCTAGACCCAAACCCACTCCGCTAGACCCAAACCCTCTCTGCTAGACCCAAACCCACTCCGCCAGACCCAAACCCACTCCGCCAGCCCCAAAACCACTCCGCCAGACCCAAACCCACTCCGCCAAACCCAAACCCACTCCGCCAGACCCAAACCCACTCCGCCAGACCAAAACCCGCTCCGCCGGACCCAAACCCACTCCGCCAGTCCCAAACCCACTCCGCCAGACCCAAACCCACTCCGCTAGATCCAAACCCACTCCGCCAGACCCAAACCCACTCCGCCAGCCCCAAAACCACTCCGCCAGACCCAAACCCACTCCGACAAACCCAAACCCACTCCGCCAGACCCAAACCCACTCCGCCAGTCCAAAACCCGCTCCGACGGACCCAAACCCACTCCGCCAGTCCCAAACCCACTCCGCCAGACCCAAACCCACTCCGCTAGATCAAAACCCACTCCGCCAGACCCAAACCCACTCCGCCAGACACAAACCCACACCGCCAGACCCAAACCCACTCCGCCAGACCCAAACCCACTCCGCCAGACCCAAACCCACTCCGCCAGACCCAAACCCACTCCGCCATACCCAAACCCACTCCGCCAGACCCAAGCCCACTCCGCCAGACCCAACCCCACTCTGCCAGACACAAACCCACTCCGCCAGACCCAAACCCACTCCGCCAGACCCAAACCCACTCCGCTAGATCCAAACCCACTCCGCCAGACCCAAGCCCACTCCGCCAGACCCAAACCCACTCCGCCAGACACAAACCCACTCCGCCAGACCAAAACCCACTCCGCCAGACCAAAACCCACTCCGCCAGACCCAAACCCAATCCGCCAGACCCCAACCCTCACCGCCAGACCCGAACGCACTCCGCCAGACCCACACCCACTCCGCTAGACGCAAACCCAAACCCACTCCACTGGAACCAAACACAAATCCACTCCGCTAGACACAAACCCACTCCGCTAGACCCAAACCCACTCCGCTAGACCCAAACCCACTCAGCTAAACCCAAACCCAAACCCACTCCGCTACACCCAAACCCAAACCCACTCCGCTAGACCCAAACCCACTCGGCTAGACCCAAACCCACTCCGCTAGACCCAAACCCACTCCGCCAGACCCAAACCCAATCCGCCAGACCCAAACCCACTCCGCCAGACCCAAACCCACTCCGCCAAACACAAACCCACTCCGCCAGACCCCTAACCCACTCCGCCAGACCCAAACCCACTCCGCCAGACACAAACCCACTCCGCCAGACCCAAACCCACTCCGCCAGCCCCAAACCCACTCCACCAGACCCAAACCCACTCCGCCAGACCACAACCCACTCCGCCAGACCCAAACCCACTCCGCCAGCCCCAAACCCACTCCGCCAGACCCAAACCCACTCCGCCAAACCCAAACCCACTCCGCCAGACCCAAACCCAGTCCGCCAGACACAACCCCACTCAACTAGACCCAAACCCAAACCCACGCCGCCAGACCCAAACCCAAACCCACTCCGCCAGACCCCAAACCCACTCCGCCAGACCCCAAACCCACTCCGCCAGACCCCAAACCCACTCTGACAGACCCAAACCCACTCCGCCAGACCCAAACCCACTCCGCCAGAGCAAAACCCACTCCGCCAGACCAAAACCCACTCCGCAAGACCCAAACCCACTCCGCCAGACCCAAACCCACTCCGCCAGACCCAAAACCACCCCGCCAGACCAAAACCTACTCCGCCAGACCCAAACCCACTCCGCCAGACCTAAACCCACTCCGCCAGACCCAAACCCACTCCGCCAGACCCAAACTTACTCCGCCAGACCCAACCCCATTCCGCCAGTCCCAAGCTCACTCCGCCAGACCCCAACCCACTCCGCCAGACCCCAACCCTCTCTGCCAGACCCGAACCCACTCCGCCAGACCCAAACCCACTCCGCTAGACACAAACCCACTCCGCTAGACCCAAACACACTCAACTAGACCCAAACCCAAACCCACTCCACTATACCCAAACCCAACCCCACTCCGCTGGACCCAAACACAAACCCACTCCACTAGACCCAAACCCACTCCGCTAGACCCAAACCCAAACCCACTCCGCTAGACCCAAACCCACTCCGCTAGACCCAAACCCACTCTGCTAGACCCAAACCCACTCCGCCCGACCCAAACCCACTCCGCCAGACCCAAACCCACTCCGCCCGACCCAAACACACTCAACTAGACCCAAACCCAAACCCGCTCCACTATACCCAAACCCAAACCCACTCCGCTAGACCCAAACCAAAACCCACTCCGCTAGACCCAAACCCACTCCGCTAGACCCAAACCCTCTCTGCTAGACCCAAACCCACTCCACCCGACCCAAACCCACTCCGCCAGACCCAAACCCACTCCGCCAGACCCAAACCCACTCCGCCAGACCCAAACCCACTCCGCCAGACCCAAACCCACTCCGCCAGACCCAAACCAACTCCGCCAGACCAAAACCCGCTCCCCCGGACCCAAACCCACTCCGCCAGTCCCAAACCCACTCCGCCAGACCCAAACCCACTCCGCTAGATCCAAACCCACTCCGCCAGACCCAAACCCACTCCGCCAGACCCAAACCCACACTGCCAGACCCAAACCCACTCCGCCAGACCCAAACCCACTCCGCCAGACCCAAACCCACTCCGCCAGACCCAAACCCACTCCGCCAGACCCAAACCCACTCCGCCAGACCCAAGCCCACTCCGCCAGACCCATCCCCACTCTGCCAGACACAAACCCACTCCGCCAGACCCAAACCCACTCCGCCAGACCCAAACCCACTCCGCTAGATCCAAACCCACTCCGCCAGACCCAAGCCCACTCCGCCAGACCCAAACCCACTCCGCCAGACACAAACCCACTCCGCCAGACCAAAACCCACTCCGCCAGACCAAAACCCACTACGCCAGACCCAAACCCAAACCCACTCCACTGGGCCCAAACACAAATCCACTCCGCTAGACCCAAACCCACTCAGCTAAACCCAAACCCAAACCCACTCCGCTACACCCAAACCCAAACCCACTCCGCTAGACTCAAACCCACTCGGCTAGACCCAAACCCACTCCGCTAGACCCAAACCCACTCCGCCAGACCCAAACCCAATCCGCCAGACCCAAACCCACTCCGGCAGACCCAAACCCACTCCGCCAGACGCAAACCCACTCCGCCAGACCCCTAACCCACTCCGCCAGACCCAAACCCACTCCGCCAGACCCAAACCCACTCTGCCAGTCACAAACCCACTCCACCGGACCCAAACCCACTCCGCCAGACCCCAACCCACTCCGCCAGACCCAAACCCACTCTGCCAGCCCCAAACCCACTCCGCCAGACCCAAACCCACTCCGCCAAACCCAAACCCACTCCGCCAGACCCAAACCCAGTCCGCCAGACCCAACCCCACTCAACTAGACCAAACCCAAACCCACTCCGCCAGACCCAAACCCAAACCCACTCCGCTAGACCCAAACCCACTCTGTCAGACCCCAAACCCACTCCGCCAGACCCCAAACCCACTCCGCCAGACCCCAAACCCACTCTGACAGACCCAAACCCACTCCGCCAGACCCAAACCCACTCCGCCAGACCCAAACCCACTCCGCCAGACCAAAACCCACTCCGCCCGTCCCAAACCCACTCCGCCAGACCCAAACCCACTCCGCCAGACCCAAACCCACTCCGCCAGACCAAAACCCGCTCCCCGGGACCCAAACCCACTCCGCCAGTCCCAAACCCACTCCGCCAGACCCAAACCCACTCCGCTAGATCCAAACCCACTCCGCCAGACCCAAACCCACTCTGCCAGACCCAAACCCACACCGCCAGACCCAAACCCACTCCGCCAGACCCAAACCCTCTCCGCCAGACCCAAACCCACTCCGCCAGACCCAAACCCACTCCGCCAGACCCAAACCCACTCCGCCAGACCCAAGCCCACTCCGCCAGACCCATCCCCACTCTGCCAGACACAAACCCACTCCGCCAGACCCAAACCCACTCTGCCAGACCCAAACCCACTCCGCTAGATCCAAACCCACTCGGCCAGACCCAAGCCCACTCCGCCAGACCCAAACCCAGTCCGCCAGACACAAACCCACTCCGCCAGACCAAAACCCACTCCGCCAGACCAAAACCCACTCCGCCAGGCCCAAACCCACTCCACCAGACCCCAACCCTCTCCGCCAGACCCGAACCCACTCCGCCAGACCAACACCCACTCCGCTAGACCCAAACCCAAACCCACTCCACTGGACCCAAACACAAATCCACTCCGCTAGACACAAACCCACTCCGCTAGACCCAAACCCACTCCGCTAGACCCAAACCCACTCAGCTAAACCCAAACCCACTCCGCTACACCCAAACCTAAACCCACTCCGCTAGACTCAAACCCACTCGGCTAGACCCAAACCCACTCCGCTAGACCCAAACCCACTCCGCCAGACCCAAACCCAATCCGCCAGACCCAAACCCACTCCGCCAGACCCAAACCCACTCCGCCAGACACAAACCCACTCCGCCAGACCCCTAACCCACTCCGCCAGACCCAAACCCACTCCGCCAGACACAAACCCACTCCGCCAGACCCAAACCCACTCCGCCAGCCCCAAACCCACTCCACCGGACCCAAACCCACTCCGCCAGACCCCAACCCACTCCGCCAGACCCAAACCCACTCCGCCAGCCCCAAACCCACTCCGCCAGACCCAAACCCACTCCGCCAAACCCAAACCCACTCCGCCAGACCCAAACCCAGTCCGCCAGACCCAACCCCACTCAACTAGACCCAAACCCAAACCCACTCCGCCAGACCCAAACCCAAACCCAATCCGCTAGACACAAACCCACTCCGCCAGACCCCAAACCCACTCCGCCAGACCCCAAACCCACTCCGCCAGACCCCAAACCCACTCTGACAGACCCAAACCCACTCCGCCAGTCCCAAACCCACTCCGCCAGACCCAAACCCACTCCGCCAGACCAAAACCCACTCCGCCAGTCCGAAACCCACTCCGCCAGACCCAAACCCACTCCGCCAGACCAAAACCCACTCCGCCAGACTAAAACCCACTCCGCAAGACCCAAACCCACTCCGCCAGACCCAAACCCACTCCGCCAGACCCAAACCCACTCCGCCAGACCAAAACCCCCTCCGCCAGACCCAAACCCACTCCGCCAGACCTAAACCCACTCCGCCAGACCCAAACCCACTCCGCCAGACCCAAACTTACTCCGCCAGACCCAACCCCATTCCGCCAGACCCAAGCTCACTCCGCCAGACCCAAACCCACTCCGCTAGACCCAAACCCACTCCGCTAGACCCAAACACACTCAACTAGACCCAAACCCAAACCCACTCCACTATACCCAAACCCAAACCCACTCCGCTGGACCCAAACACAAACCCACTCCGCTAGACCCAAACCCACTCCGCTAGACCCAAACCCAAACCCACTCCGCTAGACCCAAACCCACTCCGCTAGACCCAAACCCTCTCTGCTAGACCCAAACCCACTCCGCCCGACCCAAACCCACTCCGCCAGACCCAAACCCACTCCGCCAGACCCAAACCCACTCCGCCAGACCCAAACCCACTCCGCCAGACCCAAACCCACTCCGCCAGACACAAACCCACTCCGCCAGACCTCAAACCCACTCCGCCAGACCAAAACCCACTCCGCCAGACCCAAACCCACTCCGCCAGCCCCAAAACCACTCCGCCAGACCCAAACCCACTCCGCCAAACCCAAACCCACTCCGCCAGACCCAAACCCACTCCGCCAGACCAAAACCCGCTCCGCCGGACCCAAACCCACTCCGCCAGTCCCAAACCCACTCCGCCAGACCCAAACCCACTCCGCTAGATCCAAACCCACTCCGCCAGACCCAAACCCACTCCGCCAGCCCCAAAACCACTCCGCCAGACCCAAACCCACTCCGACAAACCCAAACCCACTCCGCCAGACCCAAACCCACTCCGCCAGTCCAAAACCCGCTCCGACGGACCCAAACCCACTCCACCAGTCCCAAACCCACTCCGCCAGACCCAAACCCACTCCGCCAGACCCAAACCCACTCCGCTAGATCCAAACCCACTCCGCCAGACCCAAGCCCACTCCGCCAGACCCAAACCCACTCCGCCAGACACAAACCCACTCCGCCAGACCAAAACCCACTCCGCCAGACCAAAACCCACTCCGCCTGACCCAAACCCACTCCGCCAGACCCCAACCCTCTCCGCCAGACCCGAACCCACTCCGCCAGACCCACACCCACTCCGCCAGACGCAAACCCAAACCCACTCCACTGGAACCAAACACAAATCCACTCCGCTAGACACAAACCCACTCCGCTAGACCGAAACCCACTCCGCTAGACCCAAACCCGCTCAGCTAAACCCAAACCCAAACCCACTCCGCTACACCCAAACCCAAACCCACTCCGCTAGACCCAAACCCACTCGGCTAGACCCAAACCCACTCCGCTAGACCCAAACCCACTCCGACAGACCCAAACCCAATCCGCCAGACCCAACCCCATTCCGCCAGACCCAAGCTCACTCCGCCAGACCCAAACCCACTCCGCTAGACCCAAACCCACTCCGCTAGACCCAAACACACTCAACTAGACCCAAACCCAAACCCACTCCACTATACCCAAACCCAAACCCACTCCGCTGGACCCAAACACAAACCCACTCCGCTAGACCCAAACCCACTCCGCTAGACCCAAACCCAAACCCACTCCGCTAGACCCAAACCCACTCCGCTAGACCCAAACCCTCTCTGCTAGACCCAAACCCACTCCGCCCGACCCAAACCCACTCCGCCAGACCCAAACCCACTCCGCCAGACCCAAACCCACTCCGCCAGACCCAAACCCACTCCGCCAGACCCAAACCCACTCCGCCAGACACAAACCCACTCCGCCAGACCTCAAACCCACTCCGCCAGACCAAAACCCACTCCGCCAGACCCAAACCCACTCCGCCAGCCCCAAAACCACTCCGCCAGACCCAAACCCACTCCGCCAAACCCAAACCCACTCCGCCAGACCCAAACCCACTCCGCCAGACCAAAACCCGCTCCGCCGGACCCAAACCCACTCCGCCAGTCCCAAACCCACTCCGCCAGACCCAAACCCACTCCGCTAGATCCAAACCCACTCCGCCAGACCCAAACCCACTCCGCCAGCCCCAAAACCACTCCGCCAGACCCAAACCCACTCCGACAAACCCAAACCCACTCCGCCAGACCCAAACCCACTCCGCCAGTCCAAAACCCGCTCCGACGGACCCAAACCCACTCCACCAGTCCCAAACCCACTCCGCCAGACCCAAACCCACTCCGCCAGACCCAAACCCACTCCGCTAGATCCAAACCCACTCCGCCAGACCCAAGCCCACTCCGCCAGACCCAAACCCACTCCGCCAGACACAAACCCACTCCGCCAGACCAAAACCCACTCCGCCAGACCAAAACCCACTCCGCCAGACCCAAACCCACTCCGCCAGACCCCAACCCTCTCCGCCAGACCCGAACCCACTCCGCCAGACCCACACCCACTCCGCCAGACGCAAACCCAAACCCACTCCACTGGAACCAAACACAAATCCACTCCGCTAGACACAAACCCACTCCGCCAGACACAAACCCACTCCGCCAGACCAAAACCCACTCCGCCAGACCAAAACCCACTCCGCCAGACCCAAACCCACTCCGCCAGACCCCAACCCTCTCCGCCAGACCCGAACCCACTCCGCCAGACCCACACCCACTCCGCCAGACCAAAACCCACTCCGCCAAACCAAAACCCACTCCGCCAGACCCAAACCCACTCCGCCAGACCCCAACCCTCTCCGCCAGACCCGAACCCACTCCGCCAGACCCACACCCACTCCGCCAGACGCAAACCCAAACCCACTCCACTGGAACCAAACACAAATCCACTCCGCTAGACACAAACCCACTCCGCTAGACCCAAACCCACTCCGCTAGACCCAAACCCGCTCAGCTAAACCCAAACCCAAACCCACTCCGCTACACCCAAACCCAAACCCACTCCGCTAGACCCAAACCCACTCGGCTAGACCCAAACCCACTCCGCTAGACCCAAACCCACTCCGACAGACCCAAACCCAATCCGCCAGACCCAAACCCACTCCGCCAGACCCAAACCCACTCCGCCAAACACAAACCCACTCCGCCAGACCCATAACCCACTCCGCCAGACCCAAACCCACTCCGCCAGACACAAACCCACTCCGCGAGACCCAAACCCACTCCGCCAGCCCCAAACCCACTCCACCAGACCCAAACCCACTCCGCCAGCCCCAAACCCACTCCGCCAGACCCAAACCCACTCCGCCAGACCAAAACCCACTCCGCAAGACCCAAACCCACTCCGCCAGACCCAAACCCACTCCGCCAGACCCAAACCCACTCCGCCAGACCAAAACCCACTCCGCCAGACCCAAACCCACTCCGCCAGACCTAAACCCACTCCGCCAGACCCAAACCCAGTCCGCCAGACCCAAACTTACTCCGCCAGAACCAACCCCATTCCGCCAGACCCCAGCTCACTCCGCCAGACCCCAACCCACTCCGCCAGACCACAACCCTCTCTGCCAGACCCGAACCCTCTCCGGCAGACCCAAACCCACTCCGCTAGACCCAAACCCACTCCGCTAGACCCAAACACACTCAACTAGACCCAAACCCAAACCCGCTCCACTATACCCAAACCCAAACCCACTCCGCTGGACCCAAACACAAACCCACTCCGCTAGACCCAAACCCACTCCGCTAGACCCAAACCCAAACCCACTCCGCTAGACCCAAACCCACTCCGCTAGACCCAAACCCTCTCTGCTAGACCCAAACCCACTCCGCCCGACCCAAACCCACTCCGGCAGACCCAAACCCGCTCCGCCAGACCCAAACCCACTCCGCCAGACCCAAACCCACTCCGCCAGACCCAAACCCACTCCGCCAGACCCAAACCCACTCCGCCAGACCAAAACCCGCTCCCCCGGACCCAAACCCACTCCGCCAGTCCCAAACCCACTCCGCCAGACCCAAACCCACTCCGCTAGATCCAAACCCACTCCGCCAGACCCAAACCCACTCCGCCAGACCCAAACCCACACCGCCAGACCCAAACCCACTCCGCCAGACCCAAACCCACTCCGCCAGACCCAAACCCACTCCGCCAGACCCAAACCCACTCCGCCAGACCCAAACCCACTCCGCCAGACCCAAGCCCACTCCGCCAGACCCATCCCCACTCTGCCAGACACAAACCCACTCCGCCAGACCCAAACCCACTCCGCCAGACCCAAACCCACTCCGCTAGATCCAAACCCACTCCGCCAGACCCAAGCCCACTCCGCCAGACCCAAACCCACTCCGCCAGAGACAAACCCACTCCGCCAGACCAAAACCCACTCCGCCAGACCAAAACCCACTCCGCCAGACCCAAACCCACTCCGCCAGACCCCAACCCTCTCCGCCAGACCCGAACCCACTCCGCCAGACCCACACCCACTCCGCTAGACCCAAACCCAAACCCACTCCACTGGACCCAAACACAAATCCACTCCGCTAGACACAAACCCACTCCGCTAGACCCAAACCCACTCCGCTAGACCCAAACCCACTCAGCTAAACCCAAACCCAAACCCACTCCGCTACACCCAAACCCAAACCCACTCCGCTAGACTCAAACCCACTCGGCTAGACCCAAACCCACTCCGCTAGACCCAAACCCACTCCGCCAGACCCAAACCCAATCCGCCAGACCCAAACCCACTCCGGCAGACCCAAACCCACTCCGCCAGACGCAAACCCAATCCGCCAGACCCCTAACCCACTCCGCCAGACCCAAACCCACTCCGCCAGACACAAACCCACTCCGCCAGACCCAAACCCACTCTGCCAGCCACAAACCCACTCCACCGGACCCAAACCCACTCCGCCAGACCCCAACCCACTCCGCCAGACCCAAACCCACTCCGCCAGCCCCAAACCCACTCCGCCAGACCCAAACCCACTCCGCCAAACCCAAACCCACTCCGCCAGACCCAAACCCAGTCCGCCAGACCCAACCCCACTCAACTAGACCAAACCCAAACCCACTCCGCCAGACCCAAACCCAAACCCACTCCGCTAGACCCAAACCCACTCCGCCAGACCCCAAACCCACTCCGCCAGACCCCAAACCCACTCCGCCAGACCCCAAACCCACTCTGACAGACCCAAACCCACTCCGCCAGACCCAAACCCACTCCGCCAGACCCAAACCCACTCCGCCAGACCAAAACCCACTCCGCCAGTCCCAAACCCACTCCGCCAGACCCAAACCCACTCCGCCAGACCCAAACCCACTCCGCCAGACCAAAACCCGCTCCCCGGGACCCAAACCCACTCCGCCAGTCCCAAACCCACTCCGCCAGACCCAAACCCACTCCGCTAGATCCAAACCCACTCCGCCAGACCCAAACCCACTCTGCCAGACCCAAACCCACACCGCCAGACCCAAACCCACTCCGCCAGACCCAAACCCACTCCGCCAGACCCAAACCCACTCCGCCAGACCCAAACCCACTCCGCCAGACCCAAACCCACTCCGCCAGACCCAAGCCCACTCCGCCAGACCCATCCCCACTCTGCCAGACACAAACCCACTCCGCCAGACCCAAACCCACTCCGCCAGACCCAAACCCACTCCGCTAGATCCAAACCCACTCGGCCAGACCCAAGCCCACTCCGCCAGACCCAAACCCACTCCGCCAGACACAAACCCACTCCGCCAGACCAAAACCCACTCCGCCAGACCAAAACCCACTCCGCCAGACCCAAACCCACTCCGCCAGACACAAACCCTCTCCGCCAGACCCGAACTAACTCCGCCAGACCAACACCCACTCCGCTAGACCCAAACCCAAACCCACTCCACTGGACCCAAACACAAATCCACTCCGCTAGACACAAACCCACTCCGCTAGACCCAAACCCACTCCGCTAGACCCAAACCCACTCAGCTAAACCCAAACCCAAACCCACTCCGCTACACCCAAACCCAAACCCACTCCGCTAGACTCAAACCCACTCGGCTAGACCCAAACCCACTCCGCTAGACCCAAACCCACTCCGCCAGACCCAAACCCAATCCGCCAGACCCAAACCCACTCCGCCAGACCCAAACCCACTCCGCCAGACACAAACCGACTCCGCCAGACCCCTAACCCACTCCGCCAGACCCAAACCCACTCCGCCAGACACAAACCCACTCCGCCAGACCCCAACCCACTCCGCCAGACCCAAACCCACTCCGCCAGCCCCAAACCCACTCCGCCAGACCCAAACCCACTCCGCCAAACCCAAACCCACTCCGCCAGACCCAAACCCATTCCGCCAGACCCAACCCCACTCAACTAGACCCAAACCCAAACCCACTCCGCCAGACCCAAACCCAAACCCAATCCGCTAGACACAAACCCACTCCGCCAGACCCCAAACCCACTCCGCCAGACCCCAAACCCACTCCGCCAGACCCCAAACCCACTCTGACAGACCCAAACCCACTCCGCCAGTCCCAAACCCACTCCGCCAGACCCAAACCCACTCCGCCAGACCAAAACCCACTCCGCCAGTCCGAAACCCACTCCGCCAGACCCAAACCCACTCCGCCAGACCAAAACCCACTCCGCCAGACTAAAACCCACTCCGCAAGACCCAAACCCACTCCGCCAGACCCAAACCCACTCCGTCAGACCCAAACCCACTCCGCCAGACCAAAACCCCCTCCACCAGACCCAAACCCACTCCGCCAGACCTAAACCCACTCCGCCAGACCCAAACCCACTCCGCCAGACCCAAACTTACTCCACCAGACCCAACCCCATTCCGCCAGACCCAAGCTCACTCCGCCAGACCCAAACCCACTCCGCTAGACCCAAACACACTCAACTAGACCCAAACCCAAACCCACTCCACTATACCCAAACCCAAACCCACTCCGCTGGACCCAAACACAAACCCACTCCGCTAGACCCAAACCCACTCCGCTAGACCCAAACCCAAACCCACTCCGCTAGACCCAAACCCACTCCGCTAGACCCAAACCCTCTCTGCTAGACCCAAACCCACTCCGCCCGACCCAAACCCACTCCGCCAGACCCAAACCCACTCCGCCAGACCCAAACCCACTCCGCCAGACCCAAACCCACTCCGCCAGACCCAAACCCACTCCGCCAGACACAAACCCACTCCGCCAGACCTCAAACCCACTCCGCCAGACCAAAACCCACTCCGCCAGACCCAAACACACTCCGCCAGCCCCAAAACCACTCCGCCAGACCCAAACCCACTCCGCCAAACCCAAACCCACTCCGCCAGACCCAAACCCACTCCGCCAGACCAAAACCCGCTCCGCCGGACCCAAACCCACTCCGCCAGTCCCAAACCCACTCCGCCAGACCCAAACCCACTCCGCTAGATCCAAACCCACTCCGCCAGACCCAAACCCACTCCGCCAGCCCCAAAACCACTCCGCCAGACCCAAACCCACTCCGACAAACCCAAACCCACTCCGCCAGACCCAAACCCACTCCGCCAGTCCAAAACCCGCTCCGACGGACCCAAACCCACTCCGCCAGTCCCAAACCCACTCCGCCAGACCCAAACCCACTCCGCCAGACCCAAACCCACTCCGCTAGATCCAAACCCACTCCGCCAGACCCAAGCCCACTCCGCCAGACACAAACCCACTCCGCCAGACCAAAACCCACTCCGCCAGACCAAAACCCACTCCGCCAGACCCAAACCCACTCCGCCAGACCCCAACCCTCTCCGCCAGACCCGAACCCACTCCGCCAGACCCACACCCACTCCGCTAGAAGCAAACCCAAACCCACTCCACTGGAACCAAACACAAATCCACTCCGCTAGACACAAACCCACTCCGCTAGACCCAAACCCACTCCGCTAGACCCAAACCCACTCAGCTAAACCCAAACCCAAACCCACTCCGCTACACCCAAACCCAAACCCACTCCGCTAGACCCAAACCCACTCGGCTAGACCCAAACCCACTCCGCTAGACCCAAACCCACTCCGACAGACCCAAACCCAATCCGCCAGACCCAAACCCACTCCGCCAGACCCAAACCCACTCCGCCAAACACAAACCCACTCCGCCAGACCCCTAACCCACTCCGCCAGACCCAAACCCACTCCGCCAGACACAAACCCACTCCGCCAGACCCAAACCCACTCCGCCAGACCCAAACCCACTCCGCCAGACCCCAACCCACTCCGCCAGACCCAAACCCACTCCGCCAGCCCCAAACCCACTCCGCCAGACCCAAACCCACTCCGCCAAACCCAAACCCACTCCGCCAGACCCAAACCCAGTCCGCCAGACACAACCCCACTCAACTAGACCCAAACCCAAACCCACGCCGCCAGACCCAAACCCAAACCCACTCCGCCAGACCCCAAACCCACTCCGCCAGACCCCAAACCCACTCTGACAGACCCAAACCCACTCCGCCAGACCCAAACCCACTCCGCCAGAGCAAAACCCACTCCGCCAGACCAAAACCCACTCCGCAAGACCCAAACCCACTCCGCCAGACCCAAACCCACTCCGCCAGACCCAAAACCACCCCGCCAGACCAAAACCAACTCCGCCAGACCCAAACCCACTCCGCCAGACCTAAACCCACTCCGCCAGACCCAAACCCACTCCGCCAGACCCAAACTTACTCCGCCAGACCCAACCCCATTCCGCCAGTCCCAAGCTCACTCCGCCAGACCCCAACCCACTCCGCCAGACCCCAACCCTCTCTGCCAGACCCGAACCCACTCCGCCAGACCCAAACCCACTCCGCTAGACACAAACCCACTCCGCTAGACCCAAACACACTCAACTAGACCCAAACCCAAACCCACTCCACTATACCCAAACCCAACCCCACTCCGCTAGACCCAAACCCACTCGGCTAGACCCAAACCCACTCCGCTAGACCCAAACCCACTCCGACAGACCCAAACCCAATCCGCCAGACCCAAACCCACTCCGCCAGACCCAAACCCACTCCGCCAAACACAAACCCACTCCGCCAGACCCCTAACCCACTCCGCCAGACCCAAACCCACTCCGCCAGACACAAACCCACTCCGCCAGACCCAAACCCACTCCGCCAGACCCAAACCCACTCCGCCAGACCCCAACCCACTCCGCCAGACCCAAACCCACTCCGCCAGCCCCAAACCCACTCCGCCAGACCCAAACCCACTCCGCCAAACCCAAACCCACTCCGCCAGACCCAAACCCAGTCCGCCAGACACAACCCCACTCAACTAGACCCAAACCCAAACCCACGCCGCCAGACCCAAACCCAAACCCACTCCGCCAGACCCCAAACCCACTCCGCCAGACCCCAAACCCACTCTGACAGACCCAAACCCACTCCGCCAGACCCAAACCCACTCCGCCAGAGCAAAACCCACTCCGCCAGACCAAAACCCACTCCGCAAGACCCAAACCCACTCCGCCAGACCCAAACCCACTCCGCCAGACCCAAAACCACCCCGCCAGACCAAAACCAACTCCGCCAGACCCAAACCCACTCCGCCAGACCTAAACCCACTCCGCCAGACCCAAACCCACTCCGCCAGACCCAAACTTACTCCGCCAGACCCAACCCCATTCCGCCAGTCCCAAGCTCACTCCGCCAGACCCCAACCCACTCCGCCAGACCCCAACCCTCTCTGCCAGACCCGAACCCACTCCGCCAGACCCAAACCCACTCCGCTAGACACAAACCCACTCCGCTAGACCCAAACACACTCAACTAGACCCAAACCCAAACCCACTCCACTATACCCAAACCCAACCCCACTCCGCTGGACCCAAACACAAACCCACTCCACGAGACCCAAACCCACTCCGCTAGACCCAAACCCAAACCCACTCCGCTAGACCCAAACCCACTCCGCTAGACCCAAACCCACTCCGCTAGACCCAAACCCACTCCGCCCGACCCAAACCCACTCCGCCAGACCCAAACCCACTCCGCCAGACACAAACCCACTCCGCCAGTCAAACCCACTCCGCCAGACCCAAACCCACTCCGCCAGACCCAAACCCACTCCGCCAGTCAAACCCACTCCGCCAGACACAAACCCACTCCGCCAGACACAAACACACTCCGCCAGACCTCACACCCACTCCGCCAGACCAAAACACACTCCGCCAGACCCAAACCCACTCCGCCAGCCCCAAACCCACTCCGCCAGACCCAAACCCACTCCGCCAGACCAAAACCCACTCCGCAAGACCCAAACCCACTCCGCCAGACCCAAACCCACTCCGCCAGACCCAAACCCACTCCGCCAGACCAAAACCCACTCCGCCAGACCCAAACCCACTCCGCCAGACCTAAACCAACTCCGCCAGACCCAAACCCACTCCGCCAGACCCAAACTTACTCCGCCAGACCCAACCCCATTCCGCCAGACCCAAGCTCACTCCGCCAGACCCCAACCCACTCCGCCAGACCCCAACCCTCTCTGCCAGACCCGAACACACTCCGCCAGACCCAAACCCACTCCGCTAGACCCAAACCCACTCCGCTAGACCCAAACACACTCAACTAGACCCAAACCCAAACCCGCTCCACTATACCCAAACCCAAACCCACTCCGCTAGACCCAAACGAAAACCCACTCCGCTAGACCCAAACCCACTCCGCTAGACCCAAACCCTCTCTGCTAGACCCAAACCCACTCCACCCGACCCAAACCCACTCCGCCAGACCCAAACAAACTCCGCCAGACCCAAACCCACTCCGCTAGACCCAAACCCACTCCGCCAGACCCAAACCCACTCCGCCAGACCCAAACCCACTCCGCCAGACCCAAACCCACTCCGCCAGACCCAAACCCACTCCGCCAGACCCAAACCCACTCCGCTAGATCCAAACCCACTCCGCCAGACCCAAGCCCACTCCGCCAGACCCAAACCCACTCCGCCAGACACAAACCCACTCCGCCAGACCAAAACCCACTCCGCCAGACCAAAACCCACTCCGCCAGACCCAAACCCAAACCCACTCCACTGGACCCAAACACAAATCCACTCCGCTAGACCCAAACCCACTCCGCCAGACCCAAACCCACTCCGCCAGACCCAAACCCACTCCGCCAGACCAAAACCCACTCCGCCAGACCCAAACCCACTCCGCCAGACCCAAAGCCACTCCGCCAGACCCAAACCCACTCCGCCAGACCCAAACCCACTCCGCCAGACCAAAACCCGCTCCCCCGGACCCAAACCCACTCCGCCAGTCCCAAACCCACTCCGCCAGACCCAAACCCACTCCGCTAGATCCAAACCCACTCCGCCAGACCCAAACCCACTCCGCCAGACCCAAACCCACACCGCCAGACCCAAACCCACTCCGCCAGACCCAAACCCACTCCGCCAGACCCAAACCCACTCCGCCAGACCCAAACCCACTCCGCCAGACCCAAACCCACTCCGCCAGACCCAAGCCCACTCCGCCAGACCCATCCCCACTCTGCCAGACACAAACCCACTCCGCCAGACCCAAACCCACTCCGCCAGACCCAAACCCACTCCGCTAGATCCAAACCCACTCCGCCAGACCCAAGCCCACTCCGCCAGACCCAAACCCACTCCGCCAGACACAAACCCACTCCGCCAGACCAAAACCCACTCCGCCAGACCAAAACCCACTCCGCCAGACCCAAACCCACTCCGCCCGACCCCAACCCTCTCCGCCAGACCCGAACCCACTCCGCCAGACCCACACCCACTCCGCTAGACCCAAACCCAAACCCACTCCATTGGACCCAAACACAAATCCACTCCGCTAGACACAAACCCACTCCGCTAGACCCAAACCCACTCCGCTAGACCCAAACCCACTCAGCTAAACCCAAACCCAAACCCACTCCGCTACACCCAAACCCAAACCCACTCCGCTAGACTCAAACCCACTCGGCTAGACCCAAACCCACTCCGCTAGACCCAAACCCACTCCGCCAGACCCAAACCCAATCCGCCAGACCCAAACCCACTCCGCCAGACCCAAGCCCACTCCGCCAGACCCATCCCCACTCTGCCAGACACAAACCCACTCCGCCAGACCCAAACCCACTCCGCCAGACCCAAACCCACTCCGCTAGATCCAAACCCACTCCGCCAGACCCAAGCCCACTCCGCCAGACCCAAACCCACTCCGCCAGACACAAACCCACTCCGCCAGACCAAAACCCACTCCGCCAGACCAAAACCCACTCCGCCAGACCCAAACCCACTCCGCCCGACCCCAACCCTCTCCGCCAGACCCGAACCCACTCCGCCAGACCCACACCCACTCCGCTAGACCCAAACCCAAACCCACTCCATTGGACCCAAACACAAATCCACTCCGCTAGACACAAACCCACTCCGCTAGACCCAAACCCACTCCGCTAGACCCAAACCCACTCAGCTAAACCCAAACCCAAACCCACTCCGCTACACCCAAACCCAAACCCACTCCGCTAGACTCAAACCCACTCGGCTAGACCCAAACCCACTCCGCTAGACCCAAACCCACTCCGCCAGACCCAAACCCAATCCGCCAGACCCAAACCCACTCCGCCAGACCCAAACCCACTCCGCCAGACGCAAACCCACTCCGCCAGACCCCTAACCCACTCCGCCAGACCCAAACCCACTCCGCCAGACACAAACCCACTCCGCCAGACCCAAACCCACTCTGCCAGCCACAAACCCACTCCACCGGACCCAAACCCACTCCGCCAGACCCCAACCCACTCCACCAGACCCAAACCCACTCCGCCAGCCCCAAACCCACTCCGCCAGACCCAAACCCACTCCGCCAAACCCAAACCCACTCCGCCAGACCCAAACCCAGTCCGCCAGACCCAACCCCACTCAACTAGACCAAACCCAAACCCACTCCGCCAGACCCAAACCCAAACCCACTCCGCTAGACCCAAACCCACTCCGCCAGACCCCAAACCCACTCCGCCAGACCCCAAACCCACTCCGCCAGACCCCAAACCCACTCTGACAGACCCAAACCCACTCCGCCAGACCCAAACCCACTCCGCCAGACCCAAACCCACTCCGCCAGACCAAAACCCACTCCGCCAGTCCCAAACCCACTCCGCCAGACCCAAACCCACTCCGCCAGACCAAAACCCACTCCGCCAGACCAAAACCCACTCCGCAAGACCCAAACCCACTCCGCCAGACCCAAACCCACTCCGCCAGCCCCAAACCCACTCCGCCAGACCAAAACCCACTCCGCCAGACCCAAACCCACTCCGCCAGACCAAAACCCACTCCGCCAGACCCAAACCCACTCCGCCAGACCCACACCCACTCCGCTAGACCCAAACCCAAACCCACTCCATTGGACCCAAACACAAATCCACTCCGCTAGACACAAACCCACTCCGCTAGACCCAAACCCACTCCGCTAGACCCAAACCCACTCAGCTAAACCCAAACCCAAACCCACTCCGCTAGACCCAAACCCACTCCGCCAGACCCAAACCCAATCCGCCAGACCCAAACCCACTCCGCCAGACCCAAACCCACTCCGCCAGACGCAAACCCACTCCGCCAGACCCCTAACCCACTCCGCCAGACCCAAACCCACTCCGCCAGACACAAACCCACTCCGCCAGACCCAAACCCACTCTGCCAGCCACAAACCCACTCCACCGGACCCAAACCCACTCCGCCAGACCCCAACCCACTCCGCCAGACCCAAACCCACTCCGCCAGCCCCAAACCCACTCCGCCAGACCCAAACCCACTCCGCCAAACCCAAACCCACTCCGCCAGACCCAAACCCAGTCCGCCAGACCCAACCCCACTCAACTAGACCAAACCCAAACCCACTCCGCCAGACCCAAACCCAAACCCACTCCGCTAGACCCAAACCCACTCCGCCAGACCCCAAACCCACTCCGCCAGACCCCAAACCCACTCCGCCAGACCCCAAACCCACTCTGACAGACCCAAACCCACTCCGCCAGACCCAAACCCACTCCGCCAGACCCAAACCCACTCCGCCAGACCAAAACCCACTCCGCCAGTCCCAAACCCACTCCGCCAGACCCAAACCCACTCCGCCAGACCAAAACCCACTCCGCCAGACCACAACCCACTCCGCAAGACCCAAACCCACTCCGCCAGACCCAAACCCACTCCGCCAGCCCCAAACCCACTCCGCCAGACCAAAACCCACTCCGCCAGACCCAAACCCACTCCGCCAGACCTAAACCCACTCCGCCAGACCTAAACCCACTCCGCCAGACCCAAACTTACTCCGCCAGACCCAACCCCATTCCGCCAGACCCAAGCTCACCCCGCCAGACCCCAACCCACTCCGCCAGACCCCAACCCTCTCTGCCAGACCCGAACCCACTCCGCCAGACCCAAACCCACTCCGCTAGACCCAAACCCACTCCGCCAGACCCAAACACACTCAACTAGACCCAAACCCAAACCCACTCCACTATACCCAAACCCAAACCCACTCCGCTGGACCCAAACACAAACCCACTCCGCTAGACCCAAACCCACTCCGCTAGACCCAAACCCACTCCGCCAGACCCAAACCCACTCCGCCAGACCCAAACCCACTCCGCCAGACTCAAACCCACTCCGCCAGACCTAAACCCACTCCGCCAGACACAAACCCACTCCGCCAGACCTCAAACCCACTCCGCCAGACCAAAACCCACTCCGCCAGACCCAAACCCACTCCGCCAGCCCCAAACCTACTCCGCCAGACCCAAACCCACTCCGCCAGACCAAAACCCACTCCGCAAGACCCAAACCCACTCCGCCAGACCTAAACCCACTCCGCCAGACCCAAACCCACTCCGCCAGACCAAAACCCACTCCGCCAGACCCAAACCCACTCCGCGAGACCTAAACCCACTCCGCCAGACCCAAACCCACTCCGCCAGACCCAAACTTACTCCGCCAGACCCAACCCCATTCCGCCAGACCCAAGCTCACTCCGCCAGACCCCAACCCACTCCGCCAGACCCCAACACTCTCTGCCAGACCCGAACCCACTCCGCCAGACCCAAACCCACTCCGCCAAACCCAAACCCACTCCGCCAGACCCAAACCCACTCCGCCAGACCAAAACCCGCTCCGCCGGACCCAAACCCACTCCGACAGTCCCAAACCCACTCCGCCAGACCCAAACCCACACCGCCAGACCCAAACCCACTCCGCCAGACCCAAACACACTCCGCCAGACCCAAACCCACTCCGCCAGACCCAAACCCACTCCGCCAGACCCAAACGCACTCCGCCAGACCCAAGCCCACTCCGCCAGACCCAACCCCACTGCCAGACCCAAACCCACTCCGCCAGACCCAAACCCATTCCGCCAGACCCAAACCCACTCCGCTAGATCCAAACCCACTCCGCCAGACCCAAGCCCACTCCGCCAGACCCAAACCCACTCCGCCAGACCCAAACCCACTCCGCCAGACCAAAACCCACTCCGCCAGTCCCAAACCCACTCCGCCAGACCCAAACCCACTCCGCCAGACCAAAACCCACTCCGCCAGACCACAACCCACTCCGCAAGACCCAAACCCACTCCGCCAGACCCAAACCCACTCCGCCAGCCCCAAACCCACTCCGCCAGACCAAAACCCACTCCGCCAGACCCAAACCCACTCCGCCAGACCTAAACCCACTCCGCCAGACCCAAACCCACTCCGCCAGACCCAAACTTACTCCGCCAGACCCAACCCCATTCCGCCAGACCCAAGCTCACCCCGCCAGACCCCAACCCACTCCGCCAGACCCCAACCCTCTCTGCCAGACCCGAACCCACTCCGCCAGACCCAAACCCACTCCGCTAGACCCAAACCCACTCCGCCAGACCCAAACACACTCAACTAGACCCAAACCCAAACCCACTCCACTATACCCAAACCCAAACCCACTCCGCTGGACCCAAACACAAACCCACTCCGCTAGACCCAAACCCACTCCGCTAGACCCAAACCCACTCCGCCAGACCCAAACCCACTCCGCCAGACCCAAACCCACTCCGCCAGACTCAAACCCACTCCGCCAGACCTAAACCCACTCCGCCAGACACAAACCCACTCCGCCAGACCTCAAAACCACTCCGCCAGACCAAAACCCACTCCGCCAGACCCAAACCCACTCCGCCAGCCCCAAACCTACTCCGCCAGACCCAAACCCACTCCGCCAGACCAAAACCCACTCCGCAAGACCCAAACCCACTCCGCCAGACCTAAACCCACTCCGCCAGACCCAAACCCACTCCGCCAGACCAAAACCCACTCCGCCAGACCCAAACCCACTCCGCGAGACCTAAACCCACTCCGCCAGACCCAAACCCACTCCGCCAGACCCAAACTTACTCCGCCAGACCCAACCCCATTCCGCCAGACCCAAGCTCACTCCGCCAGACCCCAACCCACTCCGCCAGACCCCAACACTCTCTGCCAGACCCGAACCCACTCCGCCAGACCCAAACCCACTCCGCCAAACCCAAACCCACTCCGCCAGACCCAAACCCACTCTGCCAGACCAAAACCCGCTCCGCCGGACCCAAACCCACTCCGACAGTCCCAAACCCACTCCGCCAGACCCAAACCCACACCGCCAGACCCAAACCCACTCCGCCAGACCCAAACACACTCCGCCAGACCCAAACCCACTCCGCCAGACGCAAACCCACTCCGCCAGACCCAAACGCACTCCGCCAGACCCAAGCCCACTCCGCCAGACCCAACCCCACTGCCAGACCCAAACCCACTCCGCCAGACCCAAACCCATTCCGCCAGACCCAAACCCACTCCGCTAGATCCAAACCCACTCCGCCAGACCCAAGCCCACTCCGCCAGACCCAAACCCACTCCGCCAGACACAAACCCACTCCGCCAGACCCAAACCCACTCTGCCAGCCACAAACCCACTCCACCGGACCCAAACCCACTCCGCCAGACCCCAACCCACTCCGCCAGACCCAAACCCACTCCGCCAGCCCCAAACCCACTCCGCCAGACCCAAACCCACTCCGCCAAACCCAAACCCACTCCGCCAGACCCAAACCCAGTCCGCCAGACCCAACCCCACTCATCTAGACCAAACCCAAACCCACTCCGCCAGACTCAAACCCAAACCCACTCCGCTAGACCCAAACCCAGTCCGCCAGACCCCAAACCCACTCCGCCATACCCCAAACCCACTCCGCCAGACCCCAAACCCACTCTGACAGACCCAAACCCACTCCGCCAGACCCAAACCCACTCCGCCAGACCCAAACCCACTCCGCCAGACCAAAACCCACTCCGCCAGTCCCAAACCCACTCCGCCAGACCCAAACCCACTCCGCCAGACCAAAACCCACTCCGCCAGACCAAAACCCACTCCGCAAGACCCAAACCCACTCCGCCAGACCAAAACCCACTCCGCCAGACCCAAACCCACTCCGCCAGACCAAAACCCAGTCCGCCAGACCCAAACCCACTCCGCCAGACCTAAACCCACTCCGCCAGACCCAAACCCACTCCGCCAGACCCAAACTTACTCCGCCAGACCCAACCCCATACCGCCAGACCCAAGCTCACCCCGCCAGACCCCAACCCACTCCGCCAGACCCCAACCCTCTCTGCCAGACCCGAACCCACTCCGCCAGCCCAAACCCACTCCGCTAGACCCAAACCCACTCCGCTAGACCCAAACACACTCAACTAGACCCAAACCCAAACCCACTCCACTATACCCAAACCCAAACCCACTCCGCTGGACCCAAACACAAACCCACTCCGCTAGACCCAAACCCACTCCGCTAGACCCAAACCCACTCCGCCAGACCCAAACCCACTCCGCCAGACCCAAACCCACTCCGCCAGACTCAAACCCACTCCGCCAGACCTAAACCCACTCCGCCAGACACAAACCCACTCCGCCAGACCTCAAACCCACTCCGCCAGACCAAAACCCACTCCGCCAGACCCAAACCCACTCCGCCAGCCCCAAACCCACTCCGCCAGACCCAAACCCACTCCGCCAGACCAAAACCCACTCCGCAAGACCCAAACCCACTCCGCCAGACCTAAACCCACTCCGCCAGACCCAAACCCACTCCGCCAGACCAAAACCCACTCCGCCAGACCCAAACCCACTCCGCGAGACCTAAACCCACTCCGCCAGACCCAAACCCACTCCGCCAGACCCAAACTTACTCCGCCAGACCCAACCCCATTCCGCCAGACCCAATCTCACTCCGCCAGACCCCAACCCACTCCGCCAGACCCCAACACTCTCTGCCAGACCCGAACCCACTCCGCCAGACCCAAACCCACTCCGCCAAACACAAACCCACTCCGCCAGACCCAAACCCACTCCGCCAGACCAAACCCCGCTCCGCCGGACCCAAACCCACTCCGCCAGTCCCAAACCCACTCCGCCAGACCCAAACCCACACCGCCAGACCCAAACCCACTCCGCCAGACCCAAACACACTCCGCCAGACCCAAACCCACTCCGCCAGACCCAAACCCACTCCGCCAGACCCAAACGCACTCCGCCAGACCCAAGCCCACTCCGCCAGACCCAACCCCACTCTGCCAGACCCAAACCCACTCCGCTAGACCCAAACCCATTCCGCCACACCAAAACCCACTCCGCCAGACCAAAACCCACTCCGCCAGACCCAAACCCACTCCACCAGACCCCAACCCTCTCCGCCAGACCCGAACCCACTCCGCCAGACCCACACCCACTCCGCTAGACCCAAACCCAAACCCACTCCACTGGACCCAAACACAAATCCACTCCGCTAGACATAAACCCACTCCGCTAGACCCAAACCCACTCCGCGAGACCCAAACCCATTCAGCTAAACCCAAACCCAAACCCACTCCGCTACATCCAAACCCAAACCCACTCCGCTAGACCCAAACCCACTCCGCTAGACCCAAACCCTCTCTGCTAGACCCAAACCCACTCCGCCCGACCCAAACCCACTCCGCCAGACCCAAACCCACTTCGCCAGACCCAAACCCACTCCGCCAGACCCAAACCCACTCCGCAAGACCCAAACCCACTCCGCCAGACACAAACCCACTCCGCCAGACCTCAAACCCACTCCGCCAGACCCAAACCCACTCCGCCAAACCCAAACCCACTCCGCCAGACCCAAACCCACTCCGCCAGACCAAAACCCGCTCCGCCGGACCCAAACCCACTCCGCCAGTCCCAAACCCACTCCGCCAGACCCAAACCCACTCCGCTAGATCCAAACCCACTCCGCCATACCCAAACCCACTCCGCCAGACCCAAACCCACACCGCCAGAACCAAACCCACTCCGCCAGACCGAAACCCACTCCGCCAGACCCAAACCCACTCCGGCAGACCCAAACCCACTCCGCCAGACCCAAACCCACTCCGCCAGACCCAAGCCCACTCCGCCAGACCCAAACCCACTCCGCCAGACCCAAACCCACTCCGCCAGACCCAAACCCACTCCGCGAGATCCAAACCCACTCCGCCAGACCCAAGCCCACTCCGCCAGACCCAAACCCACTCCGCCAGACACAAACCCACTCCGCCAGACCAAAACCCACTCCGCCAGACCAAAACCCACTCCGCCAGACCCAAACCCACTCCGCCAGACCCCAACCCTCTCCGCCAGACCAAAACCCACTCCGCCAGACCAAAACCCACTCCGCCAGACCCAAACCCACTCCGCCAGACCCCAACCCTCTCCGCCAGACCCGAACCCACTCCGCCAGACCCACACCCACTCCGCTAGACCCAATCCCACTCAGCTAAACCCAAACCCAAACCCACTCCGCTAGACACAAACCCACTCCGCTAGACCCAAACCCACTCCGCTAGACCCAAACCCACTCAGCTAAACCCAAACCCAAACCCACTCCGCTACACCCAAACCCAAACCCACTCCGCCAGGCCCAAACCCACTCGGCTAGACCCAAACCCACTCCGCTAGACACAAACCCACTCCGCCAGACCCAAACCCACTCCGCCAGACCAAAACCCAGTCCGCCAGACCCAAACCCACTCCGCCAGACCTAAACCCACTCCGCCAGACCCAAACCCACTCCGCCAGACCCAAACTTACTCCGCCAGACCCAACCCCATTCCGCCAGACCCAAGCTCACCCCGCCAGACCCCAACCCACTCCGCCAGACCCCAACCCTCTCTGCCAGACCCGAACCCACTCCGCCAGCCCAAACCCACTCCGCTAGACCCAAACCCACTCCGCTAGACCCAAACACACTCAACTAGACCCAAACCCAAACCCACTCCACTATACCCAAACCCAAACCCACTCCGCTGGACCCAAACACAAACCCACTCCGCTAGACCCAAACCCACTCCGCTAGACCCAAACCCACTCCGCCAGACCCAAACCCACTCCGCCAGACCCAAACCCACTCCGCCAGACTCAAACCCACTCCGCCAGACCTAAACCCACTCCGCCAGACACAAACCCACTCCGCCAGACCTCAAACCCACTCCGCCAGACCAAAACCCACTCCGCCAGACCCAAACCCACTCCGCCAGCCCCAAACCCACTCCGCCAGACCCAAACCCACTCCGCCAGACCAAAACCCACTCCGCAAGACCCAAACCCACTCCGCCAGACCTAAACCCACTCCGCCAGACCCAAACCCACTCCGCCAGACCAAAACCCACTCCGCCAGACCCAAACCCACTCCGCGAGACCTAAACCCACTCCACCAGACCCAAACCCACTCCGCCAGACCCAAACTTACTCCGCCAGACCCAACCCCATTCCGCCAGACCCAATCTCACTCCGCCAGACCCCAACCCACTCCGCCAGACCCCAACACTCTCTGCCAGACCCGAACCCACTCCGCCAGACCCAAACCCACTCCGCCAAACACAAACCCACTCCGCCAGACCCAAACCCACTCCGCCAGACCAAACCCCGCTCCGCCGGACCCAAACCCACTCCGCCAGTCCCAAACCCACTCCGCCAGACCCAAACCCACACCGCCAGACCCAAACCCACTCCGCCAGACCCAAACACACTCCGCCAGACCCAAACCCACTCCGCCAGACCCAAACCCACTCCGCCAGACCCAAACGCACTCCGCCAGACCCAAGCCCACTCCGCCAGACCCAACCCCACTCTGCCAGACCCAAACCCACTCCGCTAGACCCAAACCCATTCCGCCAGACCCAAGCCCACTCCGCAAGATCCAAACCCACTCCGCCAGACCCAAGCCCACTCCGCCAGACCCAAACCAACTCCGCCTGACACAAACCCATTCCGCCAGACCAAAACCCACTCCGCCAGACCAAAACCCACTCCGCCAGACCCAAACCCACTCCACCAGACCCCAACCCTCTCCGCCAGACCCGAACCCACTCCGCCAGACCCACACCCACTCCGCTAGACCCAAACCCAAACCCACTCCACTGGACCCAAACACAAATCCACTCCGCTAGACACAAACCCACTCCGCTAGACCCAAACCCACTCCGCGAGACCCAAACCCATTCAGCTAAACCCAAACCCAAACCCACTCCGCTACATCCAAACCCAAACCCACTCCGCTAGACCCAAACCCACTCCGCTAGACCCAAACCCTCTCTGCTAGACCCAAACCCACTCCGCCCGACCCAAACCCACTCCGCCAGACCCAAACCCACTTCGCCAGACCCAAACCCACTCCGCCAGACCCAAACCCACTCCGCAAGACCCAAACCCACTCCGCCAGACACAAACCCACTCCGCCAGACCTCAAACCCACTCCGCCAGACCCAAACCCACTCCGCCAAACCCAAACCCACTCCGCCAGACCCAAACCCACTCCGCCAGACCAAAACCCGCTCCGCCGGACCCAAACCCACTCCGCCAGTCCCAAACCCACTCCGCCAGACCCAAACCCACTCCGCTAGATCCAAACCCACTCCGCCATACCCAAACCCACTCCGCCAGACCCAAACCCACACCGCCAGAACCAAACCCACTCCGCCAGACCGAAACCCACTCCGCCAGACCCAAACCCACTCCGGCAGACCCAAACCCACTCCGCCAGACCCAAACCCACTCCGCCAGACCCAAGCCCACTCCGCCAGACCCAAACCCACTCCGCCAGACCCAAACCCACTCCGCCAGACCCAAACCCACTCCGCGAGATCCAAACCCACTCCGCCAGACCCAAGCCCACTCCGCCAGACCCAAACCCACTCCGCCAGACACAAACCCACTCCGCCAGACCAAAACCCACTCCGCCAGACCAAAACCCACTCCGCCAGACCCAAACCCACTCCGCCAGACCCCAACCCTCTCCGCCAGACCAAAACCCACTCCGCCAGACCAAAACCCACTCCGCCAGACCCAAACCCACTCCGCCAGACCCCAACCCTCTCCGCCAGACCCGAACCCACTCCGCCAGACCCACACCCACTCCGCTAGACCCAATCCCACTCAGCTAAACCCAAACCCAAACCCACTCCGCTAGACACAAACCCACTCCGCTAGACCCAAACCCACTCCGCTAGACCCAAACCCACTCAGCTAAACCCAAACCCAAACCCACTCCGCTACACCCAAACCCAAACCCACTCCGCCAGGCCCAAACCCACTCGGCTAGACCCAAACCCACTCCGCTAGACCCAAACCCACTCCGCCAGACCCAAACCCAATCCGCCAGACCCAAACCCACTCCGCCAGACACAAACCCACTCCGCCAGACACAAACCCACTCCGCCAGACCCCTAACCCACTCCGCCAGACCCAAACCCACTCCGCCAGACACAAACCCACTCCGCCAGACCAAAACCCACTCCGCCAGCCCCAAACCCACTCCACCAGACCCAAACCCACTCCGCCAGACCCCAACCCACTCCGCCAGACCCAAACCCACTCCGCCAGCCCCAAACCCACTCCGCCAGACCCAAACCCACTCCGCCAAACCCAAACCCACTCCGCCAGACCCAAACCCAGTCCGCCACACCCAACCCCACTCAACTAGACCAAACCCAAACCCACTCCGCCAGACCCAAACCCAAACCCACTCCGCTGGACCCAAACACAAACCCACTCCGCTAGACCCAAACCCACTCCGCTAGACCCAAACCCACTCTGCTAGACCCAAACCCACTCCGCCCGACCCAAACCCACTCCGCTAGACCCAAACCCACTCCGCCAGATCCAAACCCACTCCGCCAGACTCAAACCCACTCCGCCAGACCCAAACCCACTCCGCCAGACACAAACCCACTCCGCCAGACCTCAAACCCACTCCGCCAGACCAAAACCCACTCCGCCAGACCCAAACCCACTCCACCAGCCCCAAACCCACTCCGCCAGACCCAAACCCACTCCGCCAAACCCAAACCCACTCCGTCAGACCCAAACCCACTCCGCCAGACCAAAACCCGCTCCGCCGGACCCAAACCCACTCCGCCGGTCCCAAACCCACTCCGCCAGACCCAAACCCACTCCGCTTGATCCAAACCCACTCCGCCAGACCCAAACCCACTCCGCCAGACACAAACCCACACCGCCAGACCCAAACCCACTCCGCCAGACCCAAACCCACTCCGCCAGACCCAAACCCACTCCGCCAGACCCAAACCCACTCCGCCAGACCCAAACCCACTCCGCCAGACCCAAACCCACTCCGCCAGACCCAAACCCACTCCGCCAGACCCAAGCCCACTCCGCCAGACCCAAGCCCACTCCGCCAGACCCAAACCCACTCCGCCAGACCCAAACCCACTCCGCCCGACCCAAACCCACTACGCTAGATCCAAACCCACTCTGCCAGACCCAAGCCCACTCCGCCAGACCCAAACCCACTCCGCCAGACACAAACCCACTCCGCCAGACCAAAACCCACTCCGCCAGACCAAAACCCACTCCGCCAGACCCAAACCCACTCCGCCAGACCCCAACACTCTCCGCCAGACCCGAACCCACTCCGCCAGACCCACACCCACTCCGCTAGACCCAAACCCAAACCCACTCCACTGGACCCAAATACAAATCCACTCCGCTAGACACAAACCCACTCCGCTAGACCCAAACCCACTCCGCTAGACCCAAACCCACTCAGCTAAACCCAAACCCAAACCCACTCCGCTAGACCCAAACACAAACCCACTCCGCTAGACCCAAACCCACTCCACTAGACCCAAACCCACTCCGCTAGACCCAAACCCACTCCGCCAGACGCAAACCCAATCTGCCAGACCCAAACCCACTCCGCCAGACCCAAACCCACTCCGCCAGACACAAACCCACTCCGCCAGACCCCTAACCCACTCCGACAGACCCAAACCCACTCCGCCAGACACAAACCCACTCCGCCAGACCCAAACCCACTCCGCCAGCCCCAAACCCACTCCACCAGACCCAAACCCACTCCGCCAGACCCCAACCCACTCCGCCAGACCCAAACCCACTCCGCCAGCCCCAAACCCACTCCGCCTGACCCAAACCCACTCCGCCAAATCCAAACCCACTCCGCCAGACCCAAACCCAGTCCGCCAGACCCAACCCCACTCAACTAGACCCAAACCCAAACCCACTCCACCAGACCCAAACCCAAACCCACTCCGCTAGACCCAAACCCACTCCGCTAGACCCAAACCCACTCCGCTAGACCCAAACCCACTCCGCCAGACCCAAACCCAATCCTCCAGACCCAAACCCACTCCGCCAGACCCAAACCCACTCCGCCAGACCCAAACTTACTGGGCCAGACCCAAAGCCACTCCGCCAGACACAAACCCACTCCGCCAGACCCAAACCCACTCCGCCAGACCCAAACCCACTCTGCCAGACACAAACCAACTCCGCCAGACCCAAACCCACTCCGCCAGACCCAAACCCACTCCGCCAGACCCAAGCCCACTCCGCCAGACCCAAGCCCACTACGCCAGACACAAACCCACTCCGCCAGACACAAACCCACTCCGCCAGACCCAATCCCACCGCGCCAGACCCAAACCCACTCCGCCAGACCCCAAACCCACTCCGCCAGACCCCAAACCCCCTCCGCCAGACACCAAACCCACTCCGCCAGACCCAAACCCACTCCGCCAGACACAAACGCACTCCGCCAGACCCAAACCATTCAGCCAGACCAAAACCCACTCCACCAGACCCAAACCCACTCCGCCAGACCCAACCCCACTCCGCCAGACCAAAACCCACTCCGCCAGACCCAAGCCCACTCCGCCAGACCCAAACCCATTCTGCCAGACCCAACCCCACTCAACTAGAACCAAACCCAAACCCACTCCGCCAGACCCAAACCCAAACCCACTCCGCCAGACCCAAACACACTCCGCTAGACCCAAACACAAACCCACTCCGCTGGACCCAAACCCACTCTGCTAGACCCAAACCCAAACCCACTCCGCTAGACCCAAACCCACTCCGCTAGACCCAAACCCACTCTGCTAGACCCAAACCCACTCCGCCCGACCCAAACCCACTCCGCTAGACCCAAACCCACTCCGCCAGACCCAAACCCACTCCGCCAGACTCAAACCCACTCCGCCAGACCCAAACCCACTCCGCCAGACACAAACCCACTCCGCCAGACCTCAAACCCACTCCGCCAGACCAAACCCACTCCGCCAGACCCAAACCCACTCCGCCAGCCGCAAACCCACTCCGCCAGACCCAAACCCACTCCGCCAAACCCAAACCCACTCCGCCAGACCCAAACCCACTCTGCCAGACCAAAACCCGCTCCGCCGGACCCAAACCCACTCCGCCAGTCCCAAACCCACTCCGCCAGACCCAAACCCACTCCGCTAGATCCAAACCCACTCCGCCAGACCCAAACCCACTCCGCCAGACCCAAACACACACCGCCAGACCCAAACCCACTCCGCCAGACCCAACCCCACTCCGCCAGACCCAAACCCACTCCGCCAGACCCAAACCCAGTCCGCCAGACCCAACCCCACTCAACTAGACCCAAACCCAAACCCACTCCGCCAGACCCAAACCCAAACCCACTCCGCTAGACCCAAACCCACTCCGCTAGACCCAAACCCACTCCGCTAGACCCAAACCCACTCCGCCAGATCCAAACCCAATCCGCCAGACCCAAACCCACTCCGCCAGACCCAAACCCACTCCGCCAGACCCAAACTTACTGGGCCAGACCCAAACCCATTCCGCCAGACACAAACCCACTCCGCCAGACCCAAACCCACTCCGCCAGACCCAAACCCACTCTGCCAGACACAAACCAACTCCGCCAGACCCAAACCCACTCCGCCAGACCCAAACCCACTCCGCCAGACCCAAGCCCACTCCGCCAGACCCAAGCCCACTCCGCCAGACACAAACCCACTCCGCCAGACCCATCCCCACTCCGCCAGACCAAAACCCACTCCGCCAGACCCAAGCCCACTCCGCCAGACCCAAACCCAGTCCGCCAGACCCAACCCCACTCAACTAGACCCAAACCCAAACCCACTCCGCCACACCCAAACCCAAACCCACTCCGCTAGACCCAAACCCACTCCGCTAGACCCAAACACACTCAACTAGACCCAAACCCAAACCCACTCCACTTTTCACAAACCGAAACCCACTCCGCTGGACCCAAACACAAACCCACTCCGCTAGACCCAAACCCACTCCGCTAGACCCAAACCCACTCTGCTAGACCCAAACCCACTCCGCCAGACCAAAACCCACTCCGCCAGACCCAAACCCACTCCGCCAGCCCCAAACCCACTCCGACAGACCCAAACCCACTCCGCCAAACCCAAACCCACTCCGCCAGACCCAAACCCACTCCGCCAGACCCAAACCCACTCCGCCAAACCCAAACCCACTCCGCCAGACCCAAACCCAGTCCGCCAGACCCAACCCCACTCAACTAGACCCAAACCCAAACCCACTCCGCCAGACCCAAACCCAAACCCACTCCGCTGGACCCAAACATAAACCCACTCCGCTAGACCCAAACCCACTCTGCTTGACCCAAACCCAAACCCACTCCGCTAGACCCAAACCTACTCCGCTAGACCCAAACCCACTCTGCTAGACCCAAACCCACTCCGCCCGACCCAAACCCACTCCGCTAGACCCAAACCCACTCCGCCAGACCCAAACCCACTCCGCCAGACTCAAACCCACTCCGCCAGACCCAAACCCACTCCGCCAGACACAAACCCACTCCGCCAGACCTCAAACCCACTCCGCCAGACCAAAACCCACTCCGCCAGACCCAAACCCACTCCACCAGCCCCAAACCCACTCCGCCAGACCCAAACCCACTCCGCCAAACCCAAACCCACTCCGCCAGACCCAAACCCACTCCGCCAGACCAAAACCCGCTCCGCCGGACCCAAACCCACTCCGCCGGTCCCAAACCCACTCCGCCAGACCTAAACCCACTCCGCTAGATCCAAACCCACTCCGCCAGACCCAAACCCACTCCGCCAGACACAAACCCACACCGCCAGACCCAAACCCACTCCGCCAGACCCAAACCCACTCCGCCAGACCCAAACCCACTCCGCCAGACCCAAACCCACTCCGCCAGACCCAAACCCACTCCGCCAGACCCAAACCCACTCCGCCAGACCCAAACCCACTCCGCCAGACCCAAACCCACTCCGCCAGACCCAAACCCACTCCGCCAGACCCAAACCCACTCCGCCAGACCCAAGCCCACTCCGCCAGACCCAACCCCACTCCGCCAGACCCAACCCCACTCCGCCAGACCCAAACCCACTCCGCCAGACCCAAACCCACTCCGCCCGACCCAAACCCACTACGCTAGATCCAAACCCACTCTGCCAGACCCAAGCCCACTCCGCCAGACCCAAACCCACTCCGCCAGACACAAACCCACTCCGCCAGACCAAAACCCACTCTGCCAGACCAAAACCCACTCCGCCAGACCCAAACCCACTCCGCCAGACCCCAACACTCTCCGCCAGACCCGAACCCACTCCGCCAGACCCACACGCACTCCGCTAGACCCAAACCCAAACCCACTCCACTGGACCCAAATACAAATCCACTCCGCTAGACACAAACCCACTCCGCTAGACCCAAACCCACTCCGCTGGACCCAAACCCACTCAGCTAAACCCAAACCCAAACCCACTCCGCTAGACCCAAACACAAACCCACTCCGCTAGACCCAAACCCACTCCACTAGACCCAAACCCACTCCGCTAGACCCAAACCCACTCCGCCAGACGCAAACCCAATCTGCCAGACCCAAACCCACTCCGCCAGACCCAAACCCACTCCGCCGGACCCAAACCCACTCCGCCAGACCCAAACCCAGTCCGCCAGACCCAACCCCACTCAACTAGACCCAAACCCAAACCCACTCCGCCAGACCCAAACCCAAACCCACTCCGCTGGACCCAAACACAAACCCACTCCGCTAGACCCAAACCCACTCTGCTAGACCCAAACCCAAACCCACTCCGCTAGACCCAAACCTACTCCGCTAGACCCAAACCCACTCTGCTAGACCCAAACCCACTCCGCCCGACCCGAACCCACTCCGCTAGACCCAAACCCACTCCGCCAGACCCAAACCCACTCCGCTAGACCCAAACCCACTCTGCTAGACCCAAACCCACTCCGCCAGACCAAAACCCACTCCGCCAGACCCAAACCCACTCCGCCAGCCCCAAACCCACTCCGACAGACCCAAACCCACTCCGCCAAACCCAAACCCACTCCGCCAGACCCAAACCCACTCCGCCAGACCCAAACCCACTCCGCCAAACCCAAACCCACTCCGCCAGACCCAAACCCAGTCCGCCAGACCCAACCCCACTCAACTAGACCCAAACCCAAACCCACTCCGCCAGACCCAAACCCAAACCCACTCCGCTGGACCCAAACATAAACCCACTCCGCTAGACCCAAACCCACTCTGCTTGACCCAAACCCAAACCCACTCCGCTAGACCCAAACCTACTCCGCTAGACCCAAACCCACTCTGCTAGACCCAAACCCACTCCGCCCGACCCAAACCCACTCCGCTAGACCCAAACCCACTCCGCCAGACCCAAACCCACTCCGCCAGACTCAAACCCACTCCGCCAGACCCAAACCCACTCCGCCAGACACAAACCCACTCCGCCAGACCTCAAACCCACTCCGCCAGACCAAAACCCACTCCGCCAGACCCAAACCCACTCCACCAGCCCCAAACCCACTCCGCCAGACCCAAACCCACTCCGCCAAACCCAAACCCACTCCGCCAGACCCAAACCCACTCCGCCAGACCAAAACCCGCTCCGCCGGACCCAAACCCACTCCGCCGGTCCCAAACCCACTCCGCCAGACCCAAACCCACTCCGCTAGATCCAAACCCACTCCGCCAGACCCAAACCCACTCCGCCAGACACAAACCCACACCGCCAGACCCAAACCCACTCCGCCAGACCCAAACCCACTCCGCCAGACCCAAACCCACTCCGCCAGACCCAAACCCACTCCGCCAGACCCAAACCCACTCCGCCAGACCCAAGCCCACTCCGCCAGACCCAACCCCACTCCGCCAGACCCAAACCCACTCCGCCAGACCCAAACCCACTCCGCCCGACCCAAACCCACTACGCTAGATCCAAACCCACTCTGCCAGACCCAAGCCCACTCCGCCAGACCCAAACCCACTCCGCCAGACACAAACCCACTCCGCCAGACCAAAACCCACTCTGCCAGACCAAAACCCACTCCGCCAGACCCAAACCCACTCCGCCAGACCCCAACACTCTCCGCCAGACCCGAACCCACTCCGCCAGACCCACACGCACTCCGCTAGACCCAAACCCAAACCCACTCCACTGGACCCAAATACAAATCCACTCCGCTAGACACAAACCCACTCCGCTAGACCCAAACCCACTCCGCTAGACCCAAACCCACTCAGCTAAACCCAAACCCAAACCCACTCCGCTAGACCCAAACACAAACCCACTCCGCTAGACCCAAACCCACTCCACTAGACCCAAACCCACTCCGCTAGACCCAAACCCACTCCGCCAGACGCAAACCCAATCTGCCAGACCCAAACCCACTCCGCCAGACCCAAACCCACTCCGCCGGACCCAAACCCACTCCGCCAGACCCAAACCCAGTCCGCCAGACCCAACCCCACTCAACTAGACCCAAACCCAAACCCACTCCGCCAGACCCAAACCCAAACCCACTCCGCTGGACCCAAACACAAACCCACTCCGCTAGACCCAAACCCACTCTGCTAGACCCAAACCCAAACCCACTCCGCTAGACCCAAACCTACTCCGCTAGACCCAAACCCACTCTGCTAGACCCAAACCCACTCCGCCCGACCCGAACCCACTGCGCTAGACCCAAACCCACTCCGCCAGACCCAAACCCACTCCGCCAGACTCAAACCCACTCCGCCAGACCTCAAACCCACTCCGCCAGACCAAAACCCACTCCGCCAGACCCAAACCCACTCTACCAGCCCCAAACCCACTCCGCCAGACCCAAACCCACTCCGCCAAACCCAAACCCACTCCGCCAGACCCAAACCCACTCCGCCAGACCACAACCCGCTCCGCCGGACCCAAACCCACTCCGCCGGTCCCAAACCCACTCCGCCAGACCCAAACCCACTCCGCTAGATCCAAACCCACTCCGCCAGACCCAAACCCACTCCGCCAGACACAAACCCACACCGCCAGACCCAAACCCACTCCGCCAGACCCAAACCCACTCCGCCAGATCCAAACCCACTCCGCCAGACCCAAACCCACTCCGCCAGACCCAAACCCACTCCGCCAGACCCAAGCCCACTCCGCCAGACCCAACCCCACTCCGCCAGACCCAATCCCACTCCGCCAGACCCAAACCCACTCCGCCCGACCCAAACCCACTACGCTAGATCCAAACCCACTCTGCCAGACCCAAGCCCACTCCGCCAGACCCAAACCCACTCCGCCAGACACAAACCCACTCCGCCAGACCAAAACCCACTCTGCCAGACCAAAACCCACTCCGCCAGACCCAAACCCACTCCGCCAGACCACAACACTCTCCGCCAGACCCGAACCCACTCCGCCAGACCCACACCCACTCCGCTAGACCCAAACCCAAACCCACTCCACTGGACCCAAATACAAATCCACTCCGCTAGACACAAACCCACTCCGCTAGACCCAAACCCACTCCGCTAGACCCAAACCCACTCAGCTAAACCCAAACCCAAACCCACTCCGCTAGACCCAAACACAAACCCACTCCGCTAGACCCAAACCCACTCCACTAGACCCAAACCCACTCCGCTAGACCCAAACCCACTCCGCCAGACGCAAACCCAATCTGCCAGACCCAAACCCACTCCGCCAGACCCAAACCCACTCCGCCAGACACAAACCCACTCCGCCAGACCCCGAACCCACTCCGACAGACCCAAACCCACTCCGCCAGACACAAACCCACTCCGCCAGACCCAAACCCACTCCGCCAGCCCCAAACCCACTCCACCAGACCCAAACCCACTCCGCCAGACCCCAACCCACTCCGCCAGACCCAAACCCACTCCGCCAGCCCCAAACCCACTCCGCCAGACCCAAACCCACTCCGCCAAATCCAAACCCACTCCGCCAGACCCAAACCCAGACCGCCAGACCCAACCCCACTCAACTAGACCCAAACCCAAAACCACTCCGCCAGACCCAAACCCAAACCCACTCCGCTAGACCCAAACCCACTCCGCTAGACCCAAACACACTCAACTAGACCCAAACCCAAACCCACTCCACGATACCCAAACCCAAACCCACTCCGCCAAACCCAAACCCACTCCGCCAGACCCAAACCCAGTCCGCCAGACCCAACCCCACTCAACTAGACCCAAACCCAAACCCACTCCGCCAGACCCAAACCCAAACCCACTCCGCTGGACCCAAACACAAACCCACTCCGCTAGACCCAAACCCACTCTGCTAGACCCAAACCCAAACCCACTTCGCTAGACCCAAACCTACTCCGCTAGACCCAAACCCACTCTGCTAGACCCAAACCCACTCCGCCCGACCCAAACCCACTCCGCTAGACCCAAACCCACTCCGCCAGACCCAAACCCACTCCGCCAGACTCAAACCCACTCCGCCAGACCCAAACCCACTCCGCCAGACACAAACCCACTCCGCCAGACCTCAAACCCACTCCGCCAGACCAAAACCCACTCCGCCAGACCCAAACCCACTCCACCAGCCCCAAACCCACTCCGCCAGACCCAAACCCACTCCGCCAAACCCAAACCCACTCCGCCAGACCCAAACCCACTCCGCCAGACCAAAACCCGCTCCGCCGGACCCAAACCCACTCCGCCGGTCCCAAACCCACTCCGCCAGACCCAAACCCACTCCGCTAGATCCAAACCCACTCCGCCAGACCCAAACCCACTCCGCCAGACACAAACCCACACCGCCAGACCCAAACCCACTCCGCCAGACCCAAACCCACTCCGCCAGACCCAAACCCACTCCGCCAGACCCAAGCCCACTCCGCCAGACCCAACCCCACTCCGCCAGACCCAAACCCACTCCCCCAGACCCAAACCCACTCCGCCCGACCCAAACCCACTACGCTAGATCCAAACCCACTCTGCCAGACCCAAGCCCACTCCGCCAGACCCAAACCCACTCCGCCAGACACAAACCCACTCCGCCAGACCAAAACCCACTCTGCCAGACCAAAACCCACTCCGCCAGACCCAAACCCACTCCGCCAGACCCCAACACTCTCCGCCAGACCCGAACCCACTCCGCCAGACCCACACCCACTCCGCTAGACCCAAACCCAAACCCACTCCACTGGACCCAAATACAAATCCACTCCGCTAGACACAAACCCACTCCGCCAGACCCCAACCCACTCCGCCAGACCCAAACCCACTCCGCCAGCCCCAAACCCACTCCGCCAGACCCAAACCCACTCCGCCAAATCCAAACCCACTCCGCCAGACCCAAACACAGACAGCCAGACCCAACCCCACTCAACTAGACCCAAACCCAAACCCACTCCGCCAGACCCAAACCCAAACCCACTCCGCTAGACCCAAACCCACTCCGCTAGACCCAAACACACTCAACTTGACCCAAACCCAAACCCACTCCACGATACCCAAACCCAAACCCACTCCGCTGGACCCAAACACAAACCCACTCCGCTAGACCCAAACCCACTCCGCTAGACCCAAACCCAAACCCACTCCGCTAGACCCAAACCCACTCCGCTAGACCCAAACCCACTCCGCTAGACCCAAACCCACTCCGCCCGACCCAAACCCACTCCTCTAGACCCAAACCCACTCCGCCAGACCCAAACCCACTCCGCCAGACTCAAACCCACTCCGCCAGACCCAAACCCACTCCGCCAGACCCAAACCCACTCCGCCAGCCCCAAACCCACTCCGCCAGACCCAAACCCACTCCGCCAAACCCAAACCCACTCCGCCAGACCCAAACCCACTCTGCCAGACCAAAACCCGCTCCGCCGGACCCAAACCCACTCCGCCAGTCCCAAACCCACTCCGCCGTACCCAAACCCACTCCGCTAGATCCAAACCCACTCCGCCAGAACCAAACCCACTCCGCCAGACCCAAACCCACACCGCCAGACCCAAACCCACTCCGCCAGACCCAAACCCACTCCGCCAGACCCAAACCCACTCCGCCAGACCCAAACCCAGTCCGCCAGACCCAACCCCACTCAACTCGACCCAAACCCAAACCCACTCCGCCAGACCCAAACCCAAACCCACTCCGCTAGACCCAAACCCACTCCGCTAGACCCAACCCCACTCCGCTAGTCCCAAACCCACTCCGCCAGACCCAAACCCAATCCGCCAGACCCAAACCCACTCCGCCAGACCCAAACCCACTCCGCCAGACCCAAACTTACTGGGCCAGACCCAAACCCACTCCGCCAGACACAAACCCACTCCGCCAGACCCAAACCCACTCCGCCAGACCCAAACCCACTCTGCCAGACACAAACCAACTGCACCAGACCCAAACCCACTCCGCCAGACCCAAACCCACTCCGCCAGACCCAAGCCCACTCCGCCAGACCCAAGCCCACTCCGCCAGACACAAACCCACTCCGCCAGACCCAAACCCACTCCGCCAGACCCAATCCCACTGCGCCAGACCCAAACCCACTCCGCCAGACCCCAAACCCACTCCGCCAGACCCCTAACCCCCTCCGCCAGACACCAAACCCACTCCGCCAGACCCAAACCCACTCCGCCAGACCCAAACCCACTCCGCCAGACCCAAACCATTCAGCCAGACCAAAACCCACTCCACCAGACCCAAACCCACTCCGCCAGACCCAACCCCACTCCGCCAGACCAAAACCCACTCCGCCAGACCAAAGCCCACTCCGCCAGACCCAAACCCAGTCCGCCAGACCCAACCCCACTCAACTAGACCCAAACCCAAACCCACTCCGCCACACCCAAACCCAAACCCACTCCGCTAGACCCAAACCCACTCCACTGGACCCAAACACACTCAACTGGACCCAAACCCAAACCCACTCCACCATACCCAAACCCAAACCCACTCCGCTGGACCCAAACACAAACCCACTCCGCTAGACCCAAACCCACTCCGCCAGCCCCAAACCCACTCCGCCAGACCCAAACCCACTCCGCCAAACACAAACCCACTCCGCCAGACCCAAACCCACTCCGCCAGACCAAAACCCGCTCCGCCGGACCCAAACCCACTCCGACCGTCCCAAACTCACTCCGCCAGACCCAAACCCACACCGCCAGACCCAAACCCACTCCGCCAGACCCAAACCCACTCCGCCAGACCCAAACCCACTCCGCCAGACCCAAACCCACTCCGCCAGACCCAAACCCACTCCGCCAGACCCAAGACCACTCCGCCAGACCCAACCCCACTCCGCCAGACCCAAACCCACTCCGCCAGACCCAAACCCACTCCGCCCGACCCAAACCCACTCCGCTAGATCCAAACCCACTCTGCCAGACCCAAGCCCACTCCGCCAGACCCAAACCCACTCCGCCAGACACAAACCCACTCCGCCAGACCAAACCCCACTCCGCCAGACCAAAACCCACTCCGCCAGACCCAAACCCACTCCGCCAGACCCAAACCCACACCGCCAGACCCAAACCCACTCCGCCAGACCCAAACCCACTCCGCCAGACCCAAACCCACTCCGCCAGACCCAAACCCACTCCGCCAGACCCAAACCCACTCCGCCAGACCCAAGACCACTCCGCCAGACCCAACCCCACTCCGCCAGACCCAAACCCACTCCGCCAGACCCAAACCCACTCCGCCCGACCCAAACCCACTCCGCTAGATCCAAACCCACTCTGCCAGACCCAAGCCCACTCCGCCAGACCCAAACCCACTCCGCCAGACACAAACCCACTCCGCCAGACCAAACCCCACTCCGCCAGACCAAAACCCACTCCGCCAGACCCAAACCCACTCCGCCAGACCCCAACACTCTCCACCAGACCCGAACCCACTCCGCCAGACCCACACCCACTCCGCTAGACCCAAACCCAAACCCACTCCACTGGACCCAAATACAAATCCACTCCGCTAGACACAAACCCACTCCGCTAGACCCAAACCCACTCCGCTAGACCCAAACCCACTCAGCTAAACCCAAACCCACTCCGCTAGACCCAAACCCAAACCCACTCCGCCAGACCCAAGCCCAATCCGCCAGACACAAACCCACTCCGCCAGACCCAAACCCACTCCGCCAGACCCAATCCCACTGCGCCAGACACAAACCCACTCCGCCAGACCCCAAACCCACTCCGCCAGACCCCAAACCCCCTCCGCCAGACACCAAACCCACTCCGCCAGATCCAAACCCACTCCGCCAGACCCAAACCCACTCCGCCAGACCCAAACCATTCAGCCAGACCAAAACCCACTCCACCAGACCCAAACCCACTCCGCCAGACCCAACCCCACTCCGCCAGACCAAAACCCACTCTGCCAGACCCAAACCCACTCCGCCAGACCCAACCCCACTCCGCCAGACCAAAACCCACTCCGGCAGACCCAAGCCCACTCCGCCAGACCCAACCCCAATCCGCCAGACCCAAACCCACTCCGCCAGACCGCAAACCAATCCGCCAGACCCGAACGCACTCCGCCAGACCCAAACCCACTCCGCCAGACCCCAACCCATTCCGTCCGACCCAAACCCACTCCGCCAGACCCAAACCCTCTCCGCCAGACCCCAACCCACTCCGCCAGACTCCAACCCACTCCGCTAGACCCAAACACAAACCCACTCCGCTAGACCCAAACCCACTCCGCTAGATCCAAACCCACTCCGCCAGACCCAAACCCTCTCAGCTTGACCCAAACTCACTCCGCTAGACCCCAAACCACTCCGCTAGACCCAAACCCAATCCCACTCCGCTAGACCCAAACACAAACCCACTCCGCTAGACCCAAACCCACTCTACCAGACCCAAACACACTCCGCCAGACCCAAACCCACTCCGCCAGACCCAAACCCACTCCGCCAGACCCAACCCCACTCCGCCAGACCCAAACTCACTCCGCCAGACCCCAACCCACTCCGCCAGACCCAAACCCACACCTCCAGACCCGAACCCACGCCGCCAGACCGCAACCCACTCCACCAGACCCAAACCCACTCCGCCAGACCCAATCCCACTGCGCCAGACCCAAACCCACTCCGCCAGACCCCAAACCCACTCCGCCAGACCCCAAATCCCCTCCGCCAGACACCAAACCCACTCCGCCAGACCCAAACCCACTCCGCCAGACCCAAACCCACTCCGCCAGACCCAAACCATTCAGCCAGACCAAAACCCACTCCACCAGACCCAAACCCACTCCGCCAGACCCAACCCCACTGCGCCAGACCAAAACCCACTCCGCCAGACCCAAGCCCACTCCGCCAGACCCAAACCCAGTCCGCCAGACCCAACCCCACTCAACTAGAACCAAACCCAAACCCACTCCGCCAGACCCAAACCCAAACCCACTCCGCTGGACCGAAACACACTCCGCTAGACCCAAACACACTCAACTAGACCCAAACCCAAACCCACTCCACTATACCCAAACCCAAACCCACTCCGCTGGACCCAAACACAAACCCACTCCGCTAGACCCAAACCCACTCCGCTAGACCCAAACCCAAACCCACTCCGCTAGACCCAAACCCACTCCGCTAGACCCAAACCCACTCTGCTAGACCCAAGCCCACTCCGCCAGACCCAAACCCACTCCGCTAGACCCAAACCCACTCCGCCAGACCCAAACCCACTCCGCTGGACCCAAACCCACTCTGCTAGACCCAAACCCACTCCGCCAGACCCAAACCCTCTCAGCTTGACCCAAACTCACTCCGCTAGACCCAAAACCACTCCGCTAGACCCAAACCCAAACCCACTCCGCTAGACCCAAACACAAACCCACTCCGCTAGACCCAAACCCACTCTACCAGACCCAAACCCACTCCGCCAGACCCAAACCCACTCCGCCAGACCCAAACCCACTCCGCCAGACCCAACCCCACTCCGCCAGACCCAAACTCACTCCGCCAGACCCCAACCCACTCCGCCAGACCCAAACCCACACCTCCAGACCCGAACCCACGCCGCCAGACCGCAACCCACTCCACCAGACCCAAACCCACTCCGCCAGACCCAATCCCACTGCGCCAGACCCAAACCCACTCCGCCAGACCCCAAACCCACTCCGCCAGACCCCAAACCCCCTCCGCCAGACACCAAACCCACTCCGCCAGACCCAAACCCACTCCGCCAGACCCAAACCCACTCCGCCAGACCCAAACCATTCAGCCAGACCAAAACCCACTCCACCAGACCCAAACCCACTCCGCCAGACCCAACCCCACTCCGCCAGACCAAAACCCACTCCGCCAGACCCAAGCCCACTCCGCCAGACCCAAACCCAGTCCGCCAGACCCAACCCCACTCAACTAGAACCAAACCCAAACCCACTCCGCCAGACCCAAACCCAAACCCACTCCGCTGAACCCAAACACACTCCGCTAGACCCAAACCCACTCCACTATACCCAAACCCAAACCCACTCCGCTGGACCCAAACACAAACCCACTCCGCTAGACCCAAACCCACTCCGCTAGACCCAAACCCAAACCCACTCCGCGAGACCCAAACCCACTCCGCTAGACCCAAACCCACTCTGCTAGACCCAAACCCACTCCGCCCGACCCAAACCCACTCCGCTAGACCCAAACCCACTCCGCCAGACTCAAACCCACTCCGCCAGACCCAAACCCACTCCGTCAGACACAAACCCACACCGCCAGACCTCAAACCCACTCCGCCAGACCGAAACCCACTCCGCCAGACTCAAACCCACTCCGCCAGACCCAAACCCACTCCGCCAGACACAAACCCACTCCGCCAGACCTCAAACCCACTCCGCCAGACCAAAACCCACTCCGCCAGACCCAAACCCACTCCACCAGCCCCAAACCCACTCCGCCAGACCCAAACCCACTCCGCCAAACCCAAACCCACTCCGCCAGACCCAAACCCACTCCGCCAGACCAAACCCCGCTCCGCCGGACCTAAACCCACTCCGCCGGTCCCAAACCCACTCCGCCAGACCCAAACCCACTCCGCTAGATCCAAACCCACTCCGCCAGACCCAAACCCACTCCGCCAGACACAAACCCACACCGCCAGACCCAAACCCACTCCGCCAGACCCAAACCCACTCCGCCAGACCCAAACCCACTCCGCCAGACCCAAACCCACTCTGCCAGACCCAAACCCACTCCGCCAGACCCAAGCCCACTCCGCCAGACCCAACCCCACTCCGCCAGACCCAAACCCACTCCGCCAGACCCAAACCCACTCCGCCCGACCCAAACCCACTACGCTAGACCCAAACCCACTCTGCCAGACCCAAGCCCACACCGCCAGACCCAAACCCACTCCGCCAGACACAAACCCACTCCGCCAGACCAAACCCACTCCGCCAGACCAAAACCCACTCCGCCAGACCCAAACTCACTCCGCCAGACCCCAACACTCTCCGCCAGACCCGAACCCACTCCGCCAGACCCACACCCACTCCGCTAGACCCAAACCCAAACCCACTCCACTGAACCCAAATGCAAATCCACTCCGCTAGACACAAACCCACTCCGCTAGACCCAAACCCACTCCGCCAGACCCAAACCCACTCAGCTAAACCCAAACCCAAACCCACTCCGCTAGACCCAAACACAAACCCACTCCGCTAGACCCAAACCCACTCCACTAGACCCAAACCCACTCCGCTAGACCCAAACCCACTCCGCCTGACGCAAACCCAATCTGCCAGACCCAAACCCACTCCGCCAGACCCAAACCCACTCCGCCAGACACAAACCCACTCCGCCAGACCCCGAACCCACTCCGACAGACCCAAACCCACTCCGCCAGACACAAACCCACTCCGCCAGACCCAAACCCACTCCGCCAGCCCCAAACCCACTCCACCAGACCCAAACCCACTCCGCCAGACCCCAACCCACTCCGCCAGACCCAAACCCACTCCGCCAGCCCCAAACCCACTCCGCCAGACCCAAACCCACTCCGCCAAATCCAAACCCACTCCGCCAGACCCAAACCCAGTCCGCCAGACCCAACCCCACTCAACTAGACCCAAACCCAAACCCACTCCGGCAGACCCAAACCCAAACCCACTCCGCTAGACCCAAACCCACTCCGCGAGACCCAAACCCACTCCGCTAGACCCAAACCCACTCCGCCAGACCCAAACCCAATCCGCCAGACCCAAACCCACTCCGCCAGACCCAAACCCACTCCGCCAGACCCAAACTTACTGGGCCAGACCCAAACCCACTCCGCCAGACACAAACCCACTCCGCCAGACCCAAACCCACTCCGCCAGACCCAAACCCACTCAGCCAGACACAAACCAACTCCGCCAGACCCAAACCCACTCCGCCAGACCCAAACCCACTCCGCCAGACCCAAGCCCACTCCGCCAGACCCAAGCCCACTCCGCCAGACACAAACCCACTCCGCCAGACCCAAACCCACTCCGCCAGACCCAATCCCACTGCGCCAGACCCAAACCCACTCCGCCAGACCCCAAACCCACTCCGCCAGACCCCAAACCCCCTCCGCCAGACACCAAACCCACTCCGCCAGACCCAAACCCACTCCGCCAGACCCAAACCCACTCCGCCAGACCCAAACCATTCAGCCAGACCAAAACCCACTCCACCAGACCCAAACCCACTCCGCCAGACCCAACCCCACTCCGCCAGACCAAAACCCACTCCGCCAGACCCAAGCCCACTCCGCCAAACCCAAACCCAGTCCGCCAGACCCAACCCCACTCAACTAGAACCAAACCCAAACCCACTCCGCCAGACCCAAACCCAAACCCACTCCGCTAGACCCAAACACACTCCGCTAGACCCAAACACACTCAACTAGACCCAAACCCAAACCCACTCCACTATACCCAAACCCAAACCCACTCCGATGGACCCAAACACAAACCCACTCCGCTAGACCCAAACCCACTCCGCTAGACCCAAACCCAAACCCACTCCGCTAGACCCAAACCCACTCCGCTAGACCCAAACCCACTCTGCTAGACCCAAGCCCACTCCGCCAGACCCAAACCCAGTCCGCCAGACCCAACCCCACTCAACTAGAACCAAACCCAAACCCACTCCGCCAGACCCAAACCCAAACCCACTCCGCTGGACCGAAACACACTCCGCTAGACCCAAACACACTCAACTAGACCCAAACCCAAACCCACTCCACTATACCCAAACCCAAACCCACTCCGCTGGACCCAAACACAAACCCACTCCGCTAGACCCAAACCCACTCCGCTAGACCCAAACCCAAACCCACTCCGCTAGACCCAAACCCACTCCGCTAGACCCAAACCCACTCTGCTAGACCCAAGCCCACTCCGCCAGACCCAAACCCACTCCGCTAGACCCAAACCCACTCCGCCAGACCCAAACCCACTCCGCTGGACCCAAACCCACTCTGCTAGACCCAAACCCACTCCGCCAGACCCAAACCCTCTCAGCTTGACCCAAACTCACTCCGCTAGACCCAAAACCACTCCGCTAGACCCAAACCCAAACCCACTCCGCTAGACCCAAACACAAACCCACTCCGCTAGACCCAAACCCACTCTACCAGACCCAAACCCACTCCGCCAGACCCAAACCCACTCCGCCAGACCCAAACCCACTCCGCCAGACCCAACCCCACTCCGCCAGACCCAAACTCACTCCGCCAGACCCCAACCCACTCCGCCAGACCCAAACCCACACCTCCAGACCCGAACCCACGCCGCCAGACCGCAACCCACTCCACCAGACCCAAACCCACTCCGCCAGACCCAATCCCACTGCGCCAGACCCAAACCCACTCCGCCAGACCCCAAACCCACTCCGCCAGACCCCAAACCCCCTCCGCCAGACACCAAACCCACTCCGCCAGACCCAAACCCACTCCGCCAGACCCAAACCCACTCCGCCAGACCCAAACCATTCAGCCAGACCAAAACCCACTCCACCAGACCCAAACCCACTCCGCCAGACCCAACCCCACTCCGCCAGACCAAAACCCACTCCGCCAGACCCAAGCCCACTCCGCCAGACCCAAACCCAGTCCGCCAGACCCAACCCCACTCAACTAGAACCAAACCCAAACCCACTCCGCCAGACCCAAACCCAAACCCACTCCGCTGAACCCAAACACACTCCGCTAGACCCAAACCCACTCCACTATACCCAAACCCAAACCCACTCCGCTGGACCCAAACACAAACCCACTCCGCTAGACCCAAACCCACTCCGCTAGACCCAAACCCAAACCCACTCCGCGAGACCCAAACCCACTCCGCTAGACCCAAACCCACTCTGCTAGACCCAAACCCACTCCGCCCGACCCAAACCCACTCCGCTAGACCCAAACCCACTCCGCCAGACTCAAACCCACTCCGCCAGACCCAAACCCACTCCGTCAGACACAAACCCACACCGCCAGACCTCAAACCCACTCCGCCAGACCAAAACCCACTCCGCCAGACTCAAACCCACTCCGCCAGACCCAAACCCACTCCGCCAGACACAAACCCACTCCGCCAGACCTCAAACCCACTCCGCCAGACCAAAACCCACTCCGCCAGACCCAAACCCACTCCACCAGCCCCAAACCCACTCCGCCAGACCCAAACCCACTCCGCCAAACCCAAACCCACTCCGCCAGACCCAAACCCACTCCGCCAGACCAAACCCCGCTCCGCCGGACCTAAACCCACTCCGCCGGTCCCAAACCCACTCCGCCAGACCCAAACCCACTCCGCTAGATCCAAACCCACTCCGCCAGACCCAAACCCACTCCGCCAGACACAAACCCACACCGCCAGACCCAAACCCACTCCGCCAGACCCAAACCCACTCCGCCAGACCCAAACCCACTCCGCCAGACCCAAACCCACTCTGCCAGACCCAAACCCACTCCGCCAGACCCAAGCCCACTCCGCCAGACCCAACCCCACTCCGCCAGACCCAAACCCACTCCGCCAGACCCAAACCCACTCCGCCCGACCCAAACCCACTACGCTAGACCCAAACCCACTCTGCCAGACCCAAGCCCACACCGCCAGACCCAAACCCACTCCGCCAGACACAAACCCACTCCGCCAGACCAAACCCACTCCGCCAGACCAAAACCCACTCCGCCAGACCCAAACTCACTCCGCCAGACCCCAACACTCTCCGCCAGACCCGAACCCACTCCGCCAGACCCACACCCACTCCGCTAGACCCAAACCCAAACCCACTCCACTGAACCCAAATGCAAATCCACTCCGCTAGACACAAACCCACTCCGCTAGACCCAAACCCACTCCGCCAGACCCAAACCCACTCAGCTAAACCCAAACCCAAACCCACTCCGCTAGACCCAAACACAAACCCACTCCGCTAGACCCAAACCCACTCCACTAGACCCAAACCCACTCCGCTAGACCCAAACCCACTCCGCCTGACGCAAACCCAATCTGCCAGACCCAAACCCACTCCGCCAGACCCAAACCCACTCCGCCAGACACAAACCCACTCCGCCAGACCCCGAACCCACTCCGACAGACCCAAACCCACTCCGCCAGACACAAACCCACTCCGCCAGACCCAAACCCACTCCGCCAGCCCCAAACCCACTCCACCAGACCCAAACCCACTCCGCCAGACCCCAACCCACTCCGCCAGACCCAAACCCACTCCGCCAGCCCCAAACCCACTCCGCCAGACCCAAACCCACTCCGCCAAATCCAAACCCACTCCGCCAGACCCAAACCCAGTCCGCCAGACCCAACCCCACTCAACTAGACCCAAACCCAAACCCACTCCGGCAGACCCAAACCCAAACCCACTCCGCTAGACCCAAACCCACTCCGCGAGACCCAAACCCACTCCGCTAGACCCAAACCCACTCCGCCAGACCCAAACCCAATCCGCCAGACCCAAACCCACTCCGCCAGACCCAAACCCACTCCGCCAGACCCAAACTTACTGGGCCAGACCCAAACCCACTCCGCCAGACACAAACCCACTCCGCCAGACCCAAACCCACTCCGCCAGACCCAAACCCACTCTGCCAGACACAAACCAACTCCGCCAGACCCAAACCCACTCCGCCAGACCCAAACCCACTCCGCCAGACCCAAGCCCACTCCGCCAGACCCAAGCCCACTCCGCCAGACACAAACCCACTCCGCCAGACCCAAACCCACTCCGCCAGACCCAATCCCACTGCGCCAGACCCAAACCCACTCCGCCAGACCCCAAACCCACTCCGCCAGACCCCAAACCCCCTCCGCCAGACACCAAACCCACTCCGCCAGACCCAAACCCACTCCGCCAGACCCAAACCCACTCTGCCAGACCCAAACCATTCAGCCAGACCAAAACCCACTCCACCAGACCCAAACCCACTCCGCCAGACCCAACCCCACTCCGCCAGACCAAAACCCACTCCGCCAGACCCAAGCCCACTCCGCCAAACCCAAACCCAGTCCGCCAGACCCAACCCCACTCAACTAGAACCAAACCCAAACCCACTCCGCCAGACCCAAACCCAAACCCACTCCGCTAGACCCAAACACACTCCGCTAGACCCAAACACACTCAACTAGACCCAAACCCAAACCCACTCCACTATACCCAAACCCAAACCCACTCCGATGGACCCAAACACAAACCCACTCCGCTAGACCCAAACCCACTCCGCTAGACCCAAACCCAAACCCACTCCGCTAGACCCAAACCCACTCCGCTAGACCCAAACCCACTCTGCTAGACCCAAACCCACTCCGCCCGACCCAAACCCACTCCGCTAGACCCAAACCCACTCCGCCAGACCCAAACCCACTCCGCCAGACTCAAACCCACTCCGCCAGACCCAAACCCACTCCGCCAGACACAAACCCACTCCGCCAGACCTCAAACCCACTCCGCCAGACCAAAACCCACTCCGCCAGACCCAAACCCACTCTGCCAGACCAAAACCCGCTCCGCCGGACCCAAACCCACTCCGCCAGTCCCAAACCCACTCCGCCAGACCCAAACCCACTCCGCTAGATCCAAACCCACTCCGCCAGACCCAAACCCACTCCGCCAGACCCAAACCCACACCGCCAGACCCAAACCCACTCCGCCAGACCCAAACCCACTGCGCCAGACCCAAACCCACTCCGCCAGACCCAAACCCAGTCCGCCAGACCCAACCCCACTCAACTAGACCCAAACCCAAACCCACTCCGCCAGACCCAAACCCAAACCCACTCCGCTAGACCCAAACCCACTCCGCTAGACCCAAACCCACTCCGCTAGACCCAAACCCACTCCGCCAGACCCAAACCCAATCCGCCAGACCCAAACCCACTCCGCCAGACCCAAACCCACTCCGCCAGACCCAAACTTACTGGGCCAGACCCAAACCCACTCCGCCAGACACAAACCCACTCCGCCAGACCCAAACCCACTCCGCCAGACCCAAACCCACTCTGCCAGACACAAACCAACTCCGCCAGACCCAAACCCACTCCGCCAGACCCAAACCCACTCCGCCAGACCCAAACCCACTCCGCCAGACCCAATCCCACTGCGCCAGACCCAAACCCACTCCGCCAGACCCCAAACCCACTCCGCCAGACCCCTAACCCCCTCCGCCAGACACCAAACCCACTCCGCCAGACCCAAACCCACTCCGCCAGACCCAAACCCACTCCGCCAGACCCAAACCATTCAGCCAGACCAAAACCCACTCCACCAGACCCAAACCCACTCCGCCAGACCCAACCCCACTCCGCCAGACCAAAACCCACTCCGCCAGACCCAAGCCCACTCCGCCAGACCCAAACCCAGTCCGCCAGACCCAACCCCACTCAACTAGACCCAAACCCAAACCCACTCCGCCAGACCCAAACCCAAACCCACTCCGCTAGACCCAAACCCACTCCGCTAGACCCAAACACACTCAACTAGACCCAAACCCAAACCCACTCCACTATACCCAAACCCAAACCCACTCCGCTGGACCCAAACACAAACCCACTCCGCCAAACCCAAACCCACTCCGCCAGACCCAAACCCACTCCGCCAGACCAAAACCCGCTCCGCCGGACCCAAACCCACTCCGACAGTCCCAAACTCACTCCGCCAGACCCAAACCCACTCCGCTAGATCCAAACCCAATCCGCCAGACCCAAACCCACTCCGCCAGACCCAAACCCACACCGCCAGACCCAAACCCACTCCGCCAGACCCAAACCCACTCCGCCAGACCCAAACCCACTCCGCCAGACCCAAACCCACTCCGCCAGACCCAAACCCACTCCGCCAGACCCAAGACCACTCCGCCAGACCCAACCCCACTCCGCCAGACCCAAACCCACTCCGCCAGACCCAAACCCACTCCGCCCGACCCAAACCCACTCCGCTAGATCCAAACCCACTCCGCCAGACCAAAACCCACTCCGCCAGACCCAAACCCACTCCGCCAGACCCCAACACTCTCCACCAGACCCGAACCCACTCCGCCAGACCCACACCCACTCCGCTAGACCCAAACCCAAACCCACTCCACTGGACCCAAATACAAATCCACTCCGCTAGACACAAACCCACTCCGCTAGACCCAAACCCACTCCGCTAGACCCAAACCCACTCAGCTAAACCCAAACCCACTCTGCTAGACCCAAACCCAAACCCACTCCGCTAGACCCAAACCCACTCTGCTAGACCCAAACCCACTCCGCCAGACACAAACCCACTCCGCCAGACCCAAACCCACTCCGCCAGACCCAAACCCACTCTGCCAGGCACAAACCAACTGCGCCAGACCCAAACCCACTCCGCCAGACCCAAACCCACTCCGCCAGACCCAAGCCCACTCCGCCAGACCCAAGCCCACTCCGCCAGACACAAACCCACTCCGCCAGACCCAAACCCACTCCGCCAGACCCAATCCCACTGCGCCAGACCCAAACCCACTCCGCCAGACCCCAAACCCACTCCGCCAGACCCCAAACCCCCTCCGCCAGACACCAAACCCACTCCGCCAGACCCAAACCCACTCCGCCAGACCCAAACCCACTCCGCCAGACCCAAACCATTCAGCCAGACCAAAACCCACTCCACAAGACCCAAACCCACTCCGCCAGACCCAACCCCACTCCGCCAGACCAAAACCCACTCTGCCAGACCCAAACCCACTCCGCCAGACCCAACCCCACTCCGCCAGACCCAACCCCAGTCCGGCAGACCCAAGCCCACTCCGCCAGACCCAACCCCAATCCGCCAGACCCAAACCCACTCCGCCAGACCGCAAACCAATCCGCCAGACCCGAACGCACTCCGCCAGACCCAAACCCACTCAACTAGAACCAAACCCAAACCCACTCCGCCAGACCCAAACCCAAACCCACTCCGCTGGACCCAAACACACTCCGCTAGACCCAAACACACTCAACTGGACCCAAACCCAAACCCACTCCACTATACCCAAACCCAAACCCACTCCGCTGGACCCAAACACAAACCCACTCCGCTAGACCCAAACCCACTCCGCTAGACCCAAACCCAAACCCACTCCGCTAGACCCAAACCCACTCCGCTAGACCCAAACCCACTCTGCTAGACCCAAACCCACTCCGCCCGACCCAAACCCACTCCGCTAGACGCAAACCCACTCCGCCAGACCCAAACCCACTCCGCCAGACTCAAACCCACTCCGCCAGACCCAAACCCACTCCGTCAGACACAAACCCACTCCGCCAGACCTCAAACCCACTCCGCCAGACCAAAACCCACTCCGCCAGACCCAAACCCACTCCGCCAGCCCCAAACCCACTCCGCCAGACCCAAACCCACTCCGCCAAACCCAAACCCACTCCGCCAGACCCAAACCCACACTGCCAGACCCAAACCCACTCCGCTAGACCCAAACCCACTCTGCTAGACCCAAACCCACTCCGCCCGACCCAAACCCACTCCGCTAGACGCAAACCCACTCCGCCAGACCCAAACCCACTCCGCCAGACTCAAACCCACTCCGCCAGACCCAAACCCACTCCGTCAGACACAAACCCACTCCGCCAGACCTCAAACCCACTCCGCCAGACCAAAACCCACTCCGCCAGACCCAAACCCACTCCGCCAGCCCCAAACCCACTCCGCCAGACCCAAACCCACTCCGCCAAACCCAAACCCACTCCGCCAGACCCAAACCCACACTGCCAGACCAAAACCCGCTCCGCCGGACCCAAACCCACTCCGCCAATCCCAAACCCACTCCGCCAGACCCAAACCCACTCCGCTAGATCCAAACCCACTCCGCCAGACCCAAACCCACTCCGCCAGACCCAAACCCACACCGCCAGACCCAAACCCACTCCGCCAGACCCAAACCCACTCCGCCAGACCCAAACCCACTCCGCCAGACCCAAACCCAGTCCGCCAGACCCAACCCCACTCAACTAGACCCAAACCCAAACCCACTCCACCAGACCCAAACCCAAACCCACTCCGCTAGACCCAAACCCACTCCGCTGGACCCAAACCCACTCCGCTAGACCCAAACCCACTCCGCCAGACCCAAACCCAATCCGCCAGACCCAAACCCACTCCGCCAGACCCAAACCCTCTCCGCCAGACCCAAACTTACTGGGCCAGACCCAAACCCACTCCACCAGACACAAACCCACTCCGCCAGAACCAAACCCACTCCGCCAGACCCAAACCCACTCTGCCAGACACAAACCAACTCCGCCAGACCCAAACCCACTCCGCCAGACCCAAACCCACTCCGCCAGACCCAAGCCCACTCCGCCAGACCCAAGCCCACTCCGCCAGACACAAACCCACTCCGCCAGACCCAAACCCACTCCGCCAGACCCAATCCCACTGCGCCAGACCCAAACCCACTCCGCCAGACCCCAAACCCACTCCGCCAGACCCCTAACCCCCTCCGCCAGACACCAAACCCACTCCGCCAGACCCAAACCCACTCCGCCAGACCCAAACCCACTCCGCCAGACCCAAACCATTCAGCCAGACCAAAACCCACTCCACCAGACCCAAACCCACTCCGCCAGACCCAACCCCACTCCGCCAGACCAAAACCCACTCCGCCAGACCCAAGCCCACTCCGCCAGACCCAAACCCAGTCCGCCAGACCCAACCCCACTCAACTAGACCCAAACCCAAACCCACTCCGCCACACCCAAACCCAAACCCACTCCGCTAGACCCAAACCCACTCTGCTAGACCCAAACACACTCAACTAGACCCAAACCCAAACCCACTCCACTATACCCAAACCCAAACCCACTCCGCTGGACCCAAACACAAACCCACTCCGCTAGACCCAAACCCACTCCGCTAGACCCAAACCCACTCTGCTAGACCCAAACCCACTCCGCCCGACACAAACCCACTCCGCCAGACCCAAACCCACTCCGCGAGACTCAAACCCACTCCGCCAGACCCAAACCCACTCCGCCAGACACAAACCCACTCCGCCAGACCTCAAACCCACTCCGCCAGACCAAAACCCACTCCGCCAGACCCAAACCCACTCCGCCAGCCCCAAACCCACTCCGCCAGACCCAAACCCACTCCGCCAAACCCAAACCCACTCCGCCAGACCCAAACCCACTCCGCCAGACCAAAACCCGCTCCGCCGGACCCAAACCCACTCCGCCAGTCCCAAACTCACTCTGCCAGACCCAAACCCACTCCGCTAGATACAAACCCACTCCGCCAGACCCAAACCCACTCCGCCAGAGGCAAACCCACACCGCCAGACCCAAACCCACTCCGCCAGACCCAAACCCACTCCGCCAGACCCAAACCCACTCCGCCAGACCCAAACCCACTCCGCCAGACCCAAACCCACTCCGCCAGACCCAAGACCACTCCGCCAGACCCAACCCCACTCCGCCAGACCCAAACCCACTCCGCCAGACCCAAACCCACTCCGCCCGACCCAAACCCACTCCGCTAGATCCAAACCCACTCTGCCAGACCCAAGCCCACTCCGGCAGACCCAAACCCACTCCGCCAGACACAAACCCACTCCGCCAGACCAAAACCCACTCCGCCAGACCAAAACCCACTCCGCCAAACCCAAACCCACTCCGCCAGACCCCAACACTCTCCACCAGACCCGAACCCACTCCGCCAGACCCACACCCACTCCGCTAGACCCAAACCCAAACCCACTCCACTGGACCCAAATACAAATCCACTCCGCTAGACACAAACCCACTCCGCTAGACCCAAACCCACTCCGCTAGACCCAAACCCACTCAGCTAAACCCAAACCCACTCCGCTAGACCCAAACCCAAACCCACTCCGCTAGACCCAAACCCACTCCGCCAGACACAAACCCACTCCGCCAGACCCAAACCCACTCCGCCAGACCCAAACCCACTCTGCCAGACACAAACCAACTCCGCCAGACCCAAACCCACTCCGCCAGACCCAAACCCACTCCGCCAGACCCAAGCCCACTCCGCCAGACCCAAGCCCACTCCGCCAGACACAAACCCACTCCGCCAGACACAAACCCACTCCGCCAGACCCAATCCCACTGCGCCAGACCCAAACCCACTCCGCCAGACCCCAAACCCACTCCGCCAGACCCCAAACCCCCTCCGCCAGACACCAAACCCACTCCGCCAGACCCAAACCCACTCCGCCAGACCCAAACCCACTCCGCCAGACCCAAACCATTCAGCCAGACCAAAACCCACTCCACCAGACCCAAACCCACTCCGCCAGACCCAACCCCACTCCGCCAGACCAAAACCCACTCTGCCAGACCCAAACCCACTCCGCCAGACCCAACCCCACTCCGCCAGACCCAAACCCACTCCGCCAGACCCAAGCCCACTCCGCCAGACCCAACCCCAATCCGCCAGACCCAAACCCACTCCGCCAGACCGCAAACCAATCCGCCAGACTCGAACGCACTCCGCCAGACCCAAACCCACTCCGCCAGACCCCAACCCATTCCGTCCGACCCAAACCCACTCCACCAGACCCCAACGCACTCCGCCAGACCCGAACCCACTCCGCCACACCCGAACCCACTCGGCGAGACCCGAACCCACTCCGCCAGACCCCAACCCACTCCGCCAGACTCAAGCCCGCTCCACCAGACCCCAACTCACTCCGCTAGACCCAACCCCCACTCCGCCAGACCCAAACCCTCTCCGCCAGACCCCAACCCACTCCGCCAGACCCCAACCCACTCCGCTAGACCCAAACACAAACCCACTCCGCTAGACCCAAACCCACTCCGCTGGATCCAAACCCACTCCGCCAGACCCAAACCCTCTCAGCTTGACCCAAACTCACTCCGCTAGACCCAAAACCACTCCGCTAGACCCAAATCCAAACCCACTCCGCTAGACCCAAACACAAACCCACTCCGCTAGACCCAAACCCACTCTACCAGACCCAAACCCACTCCGCCAGACCCAAACCCACTACGCCAGACCCAAACCCACTCCGCCAAACCCAACCCCACTCCGCCAGACCCAAACTCACTCCGCCAGACCCCAACCCACTCCGCCAGACCCAAACCCACACCTCCAGACCCGAACCCACGCCGCCAGACCGCAACCCACTCCACCAGACCCAAACCCACACCGCCAGACCCAAACCCACTCCGCCAGACCCAAACCCACTCCGCCAGACCCAAGCCCACTCCGCCAGACCCAACCCCAATCCGCCAGACCCAAACCCACTCCGCCAGACCGCAAACCAATCCGCCAGACTCGAACGCACTCCGCCAGACCCAAACCCACTCCGCCAGACCCCAACCCATTCCGTCCGACCCAAACCCACTCCACCAGACCCCAACGCACTCCGCCAGACCCGAACCCACTCCGCCACACCCGAACCCACTCGGCGAGACCCGAACCCACTCCGCCAGACCCCAACCCACTCCGCCAGACTCAAGCCCGCTCCACCAGACCCCAACTCACTCCGCTAGACCCAACCCCCACTCCGCCAGACCCAAACCCTCTCCGCCAGACCCCAACCCACTCCGCCAGACCCCAACCCACTCCGCTAGACCCAAACACAAACCCACTCCGCTAGACCCAAACCCACTCCGCTGGATCCAAACCCACTCCGCCAGACCCAAACCCTCTCAGCTTGACCCAAACTCACTCCGCTAGACCCAAAACCACTCCGCTAGACCCAAATCCAAACCCACTCCGCTAGACCCAAACACAAACCCACTCCGCTAGACCCAAACCCACTCTACCAGACCCAAACCCACTCCGCCAGACCCAAACCCACTACGCCAGACCCAAACCCACTCCGCCAAACCCAACCCCACTCCGCCAGACCCAAACTCACTCCGCCAGACCCCAACCCACTCCGCCAGACCCAAACCCACACCTCCAGACCCGAACCCACGCCGCCAGACCGCAACCCACTCCACCAGACCCAAACCCACACCGCCAGACCCAAACCCACTCCGCCAGACCCAAACCCACTCCGCCAGACCCAAGCCCACTCCGCCAGACCCAAGCCCACTCCGCCAGACCCAAACCCACTCCGCCAGACCCAAACCCACTCCGCCAGACCCAAACCCACTCCATCAGACCAAAACCCACTCCGCCAAACCAAAACCCACTCCGCCAGACCTAACCCCACTCCGCCAGACCCAAACCCAGTCCGCCAGCCCCAAACCGACTCCGCCAGACCAAAACCCACTCCGCCAGACCAAAGCCCACTCCGCCAGACACAACCCCACTCCGCCAGACCCAAACCCACTCTGCCAGACCCCAACCCGCTCCGCCAGACACCAACTCACTCCGCTAGACCTAACCCCACTCCGCCAGACCCGAACGCACTCCGCCAGACCCAAACCCACTCCGCCAGACCCCAACCCATTCCGTCCGACCCAAACCCACTCCGCCAGACCCCAACGCACTCCGCCAGACCCGAACCCACTCCGCCACACCCGAACCCACTCGGCGAGACCCGAACCCACTCCGCCAGACCCCAACCCACTCCGCCAGACCCAAACCCGCTCCGCCAGACCCCAACTCACTCCGCTAGACCCAACCCCACTCCGCCAGACCCAAACCCTCTCCGCCAGACCCCACCCCACTCCGCCAGACCCCAACCCACTCCGCTAGACCCAAACACAAACACACTCCGCTAGACCCAAACCCACTCCGCTAGATCCAAACCCACTCCGCCAGACCCAAACCCTCTCAGCTTGACCCAAACTCACTCCGCTAGACCCAAAACCACTCCGCTAGACCCAAATCCAAACCCACTCCGCTGGACCCAAACACAAACCCACTCCGCTAGACCCAAACCCACTCTACCAGACCCAAACACACTCCGCCAGACCCAAACCCACTCCGCCAGACCCAAACCCACTCCGCCAGACCCAACCCCACTCTGCCAGACCCAAACTCACTCCGCCAGACCCCAACCCACTCCGCCAGACCCAAACCCACACCTCCAGACCCGAACCCACGCCGCCAGACCGCAACCCACTCCACCAGACCCAAACCCACACCGCCAGACCCAAACCCACTCCGCCAGACCCAAACCCACTCCGCCAGACCCAAGCCCACTCCGCCAGACCCAAGCCCACTCCGCCAGACCCAAACCCACTCCGCCAGACCCACACCCACTCCGCCAGACCCAAACCCACTCCATCAGACCAAAACCCACTCCGCCAGACCAAAACCCACTCCGCCAGACCTAACCCCACTCCGCCAGACCCAAACCCAGTCCGCCAGAACCAAACCGACTCCGCCAGACCAAAACCCACTCCGCCAGACCAAAGCCCACTCCGCCAGACCCAACCCCACTCCGCCAGACCCAAACCCACTCTGCCAGACCGCAACCCGCTCCGCCAGACCCAAACCCACTCCGCCAGACCCCAACCCACTCCGCCAGACCCCAACCCACTCCGCTAGACGCAAACACAAACCCACTCCGCTAGATCCAAACCCACTCCGCTAGACCCAAACCCACTCCGCCAGACCCAAACCCACTCAGCTAGACCCAAACCCACTCCGCTAGACCCAAAACCACTCCGCTAGACCCAAACCCAAACCACTCCGCTAGACCCAAACACAAACCCACTCCGCTAGACCCAAACCCACTCCAGCAGACCCAAACCCACTCCGCCAGACCCAAACCCACTCAGCTAGACCCAAACCCAAATCCACTCCGCCAGACCCAAACCCACTCCGCTACACCCAAAAGCACTCCGCTAAACCCAAACCCAAACCCACTCCGCTAGACCCAAACACAAACCCACTCCGCTAGACCCAAACCCACTCCGCCAGACCCAAACCCACTCCGCTAGACCCAAACCCACTCCGCTAGACCCAAACCCACTGAGCCAGACCTAAACCCACTGAGCCAGACCCAAACCCACTCCGCCAGACCCAAACCCACTCCGCCAGACCCAAGCCCACTCCGCCAGACCCAACCCCACTCCGCCAGACCCAAACCCACACCTCCAGACCCGAACCCACGCCGCCAGACCGCAACCCACTCCACCAGACCCAAACCCACACCGCCAGACCCAAACCCACTCCGCCAGACCCAAACCCACTCCGCCAGACCCAAGCCCACTCCGCCAGACCCAAGCCCACTCCGCCAGACCCAAACCCACTCCGCCAGACCCAAACCCACTCCGCCAGACCCAAACCCACTCCATCAGACCAAAACCCACTCCGCCAAACCAAAACCCACTCCGCCAGACCTAACCCCACTCCGCCAGACCCAAACCCAGTCCGCCAGCCCCAAACCGACTCCGCCAGACCAAAACCCACTCCGCCAGACCAAAGCCCACTCCGCCAGACACAACCCCACTCCGCCAGACCCAAACCCACTCTGCCAGACCCCAACCCGCTCCGCCAGACACCAACTCACTCCGCTAGACCTAACCCCACTCCGCCAGACCCGAACGCACTCCGCCAGACCCAAACCCACTCCGCCAGACCCCAACCCATTCCGTCCGACCCAAACCCACTCCGCCAGACCCCAACGCACTCCGCCAGACCCGAACCCACTCCGCCACACCCGAACCCACTCGGCGAGACCCGAACCCACTCCGCCAGACCCCAACCCACTCCGCCAGACCCAAACCCGCTCCGCCAGACCCCAACTCACTCCGCTAGACCCAACCCCACTCCGCCAGACCCAAACCCTCTCCGCCATACCCCACCCCACTCCGCCAGACCCCAACCCACTCCGCTAGACCCAAACACAAACACACTCCGCTAGACCCAAACCCACTCCGCTAGATCCAAACCCACTCCGCCAGACCCAAACCCTCTCAGCTTGACCCAAACTCACTCCGCTAGACCCAAAACCACTCCGCTAGACCCAAATCCAAACCCACTCCGCTGGACCCAAACACAAACCCACTCCGCTAGACCCAAACCCACTCTACCAGACCCAAACACACTCCGCCAGACCCAAACCCACTCCGCCAGACCCAAACCCACTCCGCCAGACCCAACCCCACTCTGCCAGACCCAAACTCACTCCGCCAGACCCCAACCCACTCCGCCAGACCCAAACCCACACCTCCAGACCCGAACCCACGCCGCCAGACCGCAACCCACTCCACCAGACCCAAACCCACACCGCCAGACCCAAACCCACTCCGCCAGACCCAAACCCACTCCGCCAGACCCAAGCCCACTCCGCCAGACCCAAGCCCACTCCGCCAGACCCAAACCCACTCCGCCAGACCCACACCCACTCCGCCAGACCCAAACCCACTCCATCAGACCAAAACCCACTCCGCCAGACCAAAACCCACTCCGCCAGACCTAACCCCACTCCGCCAGACCCAAACCCAGTCCGCCAGAACCAAACCGACTCCGCCAGACCAAAACCCACTCCGCCAGACCAAAGCCCACTCCGCCAGACCCAACCCCACTCCGCCAGACCCAAACCCACTCTGCCAGACCGCAACCCGCTCCGCCAGACCCAAACCCACTCCGCCAGACCCCAACCCACTCCGCCAGACCCCAACCCACTCCGCTAGACGCAAACACAAACCCACTCCGCTAGATCCAAACCCACTCCGCCAGACCCAAACCCTCTCAGCTTGACCCAAACTCACTCCGCTAGACCCAAAACCACTCCGCTAGACCCAAATCCAAACCCACTCCGCTGGACCCAAACACAAACCCACTCCGCTAGACCCAAACCCACTCTACCAGACCCAAACACACTCCGCCAGACCCAAACCCACTCCGCCAGACGCAAACCCACTCCGCCAGACCCAACCCCACTCTGCCAGACCCAAACTCACTCCGCCAGACCCCAACCCACTCCGCCAGACCCAAACCCACACCTCCAGACCCGAACCCACGCCGCCAGACCGCAACCCACTCCACCAGACCCAAACCCACACCGCCAGATCCAAACCCACTCCGCCAGACCCAAACCCACTCCGCCAGACCCAAGCCCACTCCGCCAGACCCAAGCCCACTCCGCCAGACCCAAACCCACTCCGCCAGACCCACACCCACTCCGCCAGACCCAAACCCACTCCATCAGACCAAAACCCACTCCGCCAGACCAAAACCCACTCCGCCAGACCTAACCCCACTCCGCCAGACCCAAACCCAGTCCGCCAGAACCAAACCGACTCCGCCAGACCAAAACCCACTCCGCCAGACCAAAGCCCACTCCGCCAGACCCAACCCCACTCCGCCAGACCCAAACCCACTCTGCCAGACCGCAACCCGCTCCGCCAGACCCAAACCCACTCCGCCAGACCCCAACCCACTCCGCCAGACCCCAACCCACTCCGCTAGACGCAAACACAAACCCACTCCGCTAGATCCAAACCCACTCCGCTAGACCCAAACCCACTCCGCCAGACCCAAACCCACTCAGCTAGACCCAAACCCACTCCGCTAGACCCAAAACCACTCCGCTAGACCCAAACCCAAACCACTCCGCTAGACCCAAACACAAACCCACTCCGCTAGACCCAAACCCACTCCAGCAGACCCAAACCCACTCCGCCAGACCCAAACCCACTCAGCTAGACCCAAACCCAAATCCACTCCGCCAGACCCAAACCCACTCCGCTACACCCAAAAGCACTCCGCTAAACCCAAACCCAAACCCACTCCGCTAGACCCAAACACAAACCCACTCCGCTAGACCCAAACCCACTCCGCCAGACCCAAACCCACTCCGCTAGACCCAAACCCACTCCGCTAGACCCAAACCCACTGAGCCAGACCTAAACCCACTGAGCCAGACCCAAACCCACTCCGCCAGACCCAAACCCACTCCGCCAGACCCAAGCCCACTCCGCCAGACCCAACCCCACTCCGCCAGACCCAAACCCACTCCGCCAGACCCAAACCCACTCCGCCAGACCCAAACCCACTCCGCCAGACCAAAACCCACTCCGCCAGACCAAAACGCACTCCGCCAGACCTAACCCCACTCCGCCAGACCCAAACCCACTCTGCCAGACCCAAACCCACTCCGCCAGACCCAAACCCACTCCGCCAGACCAAAGCCCACTCCGCCAGACCCAACCCCACTCCGCCAGACCCAAACCCATTGCGCCAGACCCCAACCCGCTCCGCCAGACCCCAACTCACTCCGCTAGACCCAACCCCACTCCGCCAGACCCAAACCCACTCCGCCAGACCCCAACCCACTCCGCCAGACCCCAACCCACTCCGCTAGACCCAAACACAAACCCACTCCGCCAGACCCAAACCCACTCCGCCAGACCCAAACCCACTCCGCCAGACCCAAACCCACTCAGCTAGACCCAAACACAAACCCACACCGCTAGACCCAAACCGACTCCGCCAGACCAAAACCCACTCCGCCAGACCAAAGCCCACTCCGCCAGACACAACCCCACTCCGCCAGACCCAAACCCACTCTGCCAGACCCCAACCCGCTCCGCCAGACACCAACTCACTCCGCTAGACCTAACCCCACTCCGCCAGACCCGAACGCACTCCGCCAGACCCAAACCCACTCCGCCAGACCCCAACCCATTCCGTCCGACCCAAACCCACTCCGCCAGACCCCAACGCACTCCGCCAGACCCGAACCCACTCCGCCACACCCGAACCCACTCGGCGAGACCCGAACCCACTCCGCCAGACCCCAACCCACTCCGCCAGACCCAAACCCGCTCCGCCAGACCCCAACTCACTCCGCTAGACCCAACCCCACTCCGCCAGACCCAAACCCTCTCCGCCAGACCCCACCCCACTCCGCCAGACCCCAACCCACTCCGCTAGACCCAAACACAAACACACTCCGCTAGACCCAAACCCACTCCGCTAGATCCAAACCCACTCCGCCAGACCCAAACCCTCTCAGCTTGACCCAAACTCACTCCGCTAGACCCAAAACCACTCCGCTAGACCCAAATCCAAACCCACTCCGCTGGACCCAAACACAAACCCACTCCGCTAGACCCAAACCCACTCTACCAGACCCAAACACACTCCGCCAGACCCAAACCCACTCCGCCAGACCCAAACCCACTCCGCCAGACCCAACCCCACTCTGCCAGACCCAAACTCACTCCGCCAGACCCCAACCCACTCCGCCAGACCCAAACCCACACCTCCAGACCCGAACCCACGCCGCCAGACCGCAACCCACTCCACCAGACCCAAACCCACACCGCCAGACCCAAACCCACTCCGCCAGACCCAAACCCACTCCGCCAGACCCAAGCCCACTCCGCCAGACCCAAGCCCACTCCGCCAGACCCAAACCCACTCCGCCAGACCCACACCCACTCCGCCAGACCCAAACCCACTCCATCAGACCAAAACCCACTCCGCCAGACCAAAACCCACTCCGCCAGACCTAACCCCACTCCGCCAGACCCAAACCCAGTCCGCCAGAACCAAACCAACTCCGCCAGACCAAAACCCACTCCGCCAGACCAAAGCCCACTCCGCCAGACCCAACCCCACTCCGCCAGACCCAAACCCACTCTGCCAGACCCCAACCCGCTCCGCCAGACCCAAACCCACTCCGCCAGACCCCAACCCACTCCGCCAGACCCCAACCCACTCCGCTAGACGCAAACACAAACCCACTCCGCTAGATCCAAACCCACTCCGCTAGACCCAAACCCACTCCGCCAGACCCAAACCCACTCAGCTAGACCCAAACCCACTCCGCTAGACCCAAAAGCACTCCGCTAGACCCAAACCCAAACCACTCCGCTAGACCCAAACACAAACCCACTCCGCTAGACCCAAACCCACTCCAGCAGACCCAAACCCACTCCGCCAGACCCAAACCCACTCAGCTAGACCCAAACCCACTCCGCCAGACCCAAACCCACTCCGCCAGACCAAAGCCCACTCCGCCAGACCCAACCCCACTCCGCCAGACCCAAACCCATTGCGCCAGACCCCAACCCGCTCCGCCAGACCCCAACTCACTCCGCTAGACCCAACCCCACTCCGCCAGACCCAAACCCACTCCGCCAGACCCCAACCCACTCCGCCAGACCCCAACCCACTCCGCTAGACCCAAACACAAACCCACTCCGCCAGACCCAAACCCACTCCGCCAGACCCAAACCCACTCCGCCAGACCCAAACCCACTCAGCTAGACCCAAACACAAACCCACACCGCTAGACCCAAACCGACTCCGCCAGACCAAAACCCACTCCGCCAGACCAAAGCCCACTCCGCCAGACACAACCCCACTCCGCCAGACCCAAACCCACTCTGCCAGACCCCAACCCGCTCCGCCAGACACCAACTCACTCCGCTAGACCTAACCCCACTCCGCCAGACCCGAACGCACTCCGCCAGACCCAAACCCACTCCGCCAGACCCCAACCCATTCCGTCCGACCCAAACCCACTCCGCCAGACCCCAACGCACTCCGCCAGACCCGAACCCACTCCGCCACACCCGAACCCACTCGGCGAGACCCGAACCCACTCCGCCAGACCCCAACCCACTCCGCCAGACCCAAACCCGCTCCGCCAGACCCCAACTCACTCCGCTAGACCCAACCCCACTCCGCCAGACCCAAACCCTCTCCGCCAGACCCCACCCCACTCCGCCAGACCCCAACCCACTCCGCTAGACCCAAACACAAACACACTCCGCTAGACCCAAACCCACTCCGCTAGATCCAAACCCACTCCGCCAGACCCAAACCCTCTCAGCTTGACCCAAACTCACTCCGCTAGACCCAAAACCACTCCGCTAGACCCAAATCCAAACCCACTCCGCTGGACCCAAACACAAACCCACTCCGCTAGACCCAAACCCACTCTACCAGACCCAAACACACTCCGCCAGACCCAAACCCACTCCGCCAGACCCAAACCCACTCCGCCAGACCCAACCCCACTCTGCCAGACCCAAACTCACTCCGCCAGACCCCAACCCACTCCGCCAGACCCAAACCCACACCTCCAGACCCGAACCCACGCCGCCAGACCGCAACCCACTCCACCAGACCCAAACCCACACCGCCAGACCCAAACCCACTCCGCCAGACCCAAACCCACTCCGCCAGACCCAAGCCCACTCCGCCAGACCCAAGCCCACTCCGCCAGACCCAAACCCACTCCGCCAGACCCACACCCACTCCGCCAGACCCAAACCCACTCCATCAGACCAAAACCCACTCCGCCAGACCAAAACCCACTCCGCCAGACCTAACCCCACTCCGCCAGACCCAAACCCAGTCCGCCAGAACCAAACCAACTCCGCCAGACCAAAACCCACTCCGCCAGACCAAAGCCCACTCCGCCAGACCCAACCCCACTCCGCCAGACCCAAACCCACTCTGCCAGACCCCAACCCGCTCCGCCAGACCCAAACCCACTCCGCCAGACCCCAACCCACTCCGCCAGACCCCAACCCACTCCGCTAGACGCAAACACAAACCCACTCCGCTAGATCCAAACCCACTCCGCTAGACCCAAACCCACTCCGCCAGACCCAAACCCACTCAGCTAGACCCAAACCCACTCCGCTAGACCCAAAAGCACTCCGCTAGACCCAAACCCAAACCACTCCGCTAGACCCAAACACAAACCCACTCCGCTAGACCCAAACCCACTCCAGCAGACCCAAACCCACTCCGCCAGACCCAAACCCACTCAGCTAGACCCAAACCCAAATCCACTCCGCCAGACCCAAACCCACTCCGCTACACCCAAAAGCACTCCGCTAAACCCAAACCCAAACCCACTCCGCTAGACCCAAACACAAACCCACTCCGCTAGACCCAAACCCACTCCGCCAGACCCAAACCCACTCCGCTAGACCCAAACCCACTCCGCTAGACCCAAACCCACTGAGCCAGACCTAAACCCACTGAGCCAGACCCAAACCCACTCCGCCAGACCCAAACCCACTCCGCCAGACCCAAGCCCACTCCGCCAGACCCAACCCCACTCCGCCAGACCCAAACCCACTCCGCCAGACCCAAACCCACTCCGCCAGACCCAAACCCACTCCGCCAGACCAAAACCCACTCCGCCAGACCAAAACGCACTCCGCCAGACCTAACCCCACTCCGCCAGACCCAAACCCACTCTGCCAGACCCAAACCCACTCCGCCAGACCCAAACCCACTCCGCCAGACCAAAGCCCACTCCGCCAGACCCAACCCCACTCCGCCAGACCCAAACCCATTGCGCCAGACCCCAACCCGCTCCGCCAGACCCCAACTCACTCCGCCAGACCCCAACTCACTCCGCTAGACCCAAACCCTCTCCGCCAGACCCCACCCCACTCCGCCAGACCCCAACCCACTCCGCTAGACCCAAACACAAACACACTCCGCTAGACCCAAACCCACTCCGCTAGATCCAAACCCACTCCGCCAGACCCAAACCCTCTCAGCTTGACCCAAACTCACTCCGCTAGACCCAAAACCACTCCGCTAGACCCAAATCCAAACCCACTCCGCTGGACCCAAACACAAACCCACTCCGCTAGACCCAAACCCACTCTACCAGACCCAAACACACTCCGCCAGACCCAAACCCACTCCGCCAGACCCAAACCCACTCCGCCAGACCCAACCCCACTCTGCCAGACCCAAACTCACTCCGCCAGACCCCAACCCACTCCGCCAGACCCAAACCCACACCTCCAGACCCGAACCCACGCCGCCAGACCGCAACCCACTCCACCAGACCCAAACCCACACCGCCAGACCCAAACCCACTCCGCCAGACCCAAACCCACTCCGCCAGACCCAAGCCCACTCCGCCAGACCCAAGCCCACTCCGCCAGACCCAAACCCACTCCGCCAGACCCACACCCACTCCGCCAGACCCAAACCCACTCCATCAGACCAAAACCCACTCCGCCAGACCAAAACCCACTCCGCCAGACCTAACCCCACTCCGCCAGACCCAAACCCAGTCCGCCAGAACCAAACCAACTCCGCCAGACCAAAACCCACTCCGCCAGACCAAAGCCCACTCCGCCAGACCCAACCCCACTCCGCCAGACCCAAACCCACTCTGCCAGACCCCAACCCGCTCCGCCAGACCCAAACCCACTCCGCCAGACCCCAACCCACTCCGCCAGACCCCAACCCACTCCGCTAGACGCAAACACAAACCCACTCCGCTAGATCCAAACCCACTCCGCTAGACCCAAACCCACTCCGCCAGACCCAAACCCACTCAGCTAGACCCAAACCCACTCCGCTAGACCCAAAAGCACTCCGCTAGACCCAAACCCAAACCACTCCGCTAGACCCAAACACAAACCCACTCCGCTAGACCCAAACCCACTCCAGCAGACCCAAACCCACTCCGCCAGACCCAAACCCACTCAGCTAGACCCAAACCCAAATCCACTCCGCCAGACCCAAACCCACTCCGCTACACCCAAAAGCACTCCGCTAAACCCAAACCCAAACCCACTCCGCTAGACCCAAACACAAACCCACTCCGCTAGACCCAAACCCACTCCGCCAGACCCAAACCCACTCCGCTAGACCCAAACCCACTCCGCTAGACCCAAACCCACTGAGCCAGACCTAAACCCACTGAGCCAGACCCAAACCCACTCCGCCAGACCCAAACCCACTCCGCCAGACCCAAGCCCACTCCGCCAGACCCAACCCCACTCCGCCAGACCCAAACCCACTCCGCCAGACCCAAACCCACTCCGCCAGACCCAAACCCACTCCGCCAGACCAAAACCCACTCCGCCAGACCAAAACGCACTCCGCCAGACCTAACCCCACTCCGCCAGACCCAAACCCACTCTGCCAGACCCAAACCCACTCCGCCAGACCCAAACCCACTCCGCCAGACCAAAGCCCACTCCGCCAGACCCAACCCCACTCCGCCAGACCCAAACCCATTGCGCCAGACCCCAACCCGCTCCGCCAGACCCCAACTCACTCCGCTAGACCCAACCCCACTCCGCCAGACCCAAACCCACTCCGCCAGACCCCAACCCACTCCGCCAGACTCCAACCCACTCCGCTAGACCCAAACACAAACCCACTCCGCTAGACCCAAACCCACTCCGCCAGACCCAAACCCACTCCGCCAGACCCAAACCCACTCAGCTAGACCCAAACCCAAACCCACTCCGCTAGAACCAAACCCACTCCGCTAGACCCAAAAGCACTCCGCTAGACCCAAACCCAAACCCACTCCGCTAGACCCAACACAAACCCACTCCGCTAGACCCAAACCCACTCCGCTAGACCCAAACCCACTCCGCTAGACCCAAACCCACTCCGCTAGACCCAAACCCACTCCGCTAGACCCAAACCCACTCCACTAGACCCAAACACAAACCCACTCCGCTAGACCCAAACCCACTCCGCCAGACCCAAACCCACTCCTCTAGACCCAAACACACTCAACTAGACCCAAACCCAAACCCACTCCGCCAGACCCAAACCCACTCCGCCAGCCCCAAACCCACTCCGCCAGACCCAAACACACTCCGCCAAACCCAAACCCACTCCGCCAGCCCCAAACCCACTCCACCAGACACAAACACACTCCGCCAAACGCAAACCCACTCCGCCAGACCAAAACCAACTCCGCCAGACCCAAACCCACTCCGCCAGACCCAAACCCACTCCGCCAGACCCGAACCCACTCCGCCAGACAGCAACCCACTCCACCAGACCCAAACCCACACCGCCAAACCCGAACCCACTCGGCCAGACCCGAACCCACTCGGCCGGATCCCAACGCACTCCGCCAGACCCAAACCAACTCCGCCAGACCCAAACGCACTCCGCCAGACCCAAACCCACTCCGCCAGACCCAAACCCACTCCGCCAGACCCAAACCCACTCCGCCAGACCCAAAACCACACCTCCAGACCCAAACCCACTCCGCCAGACCCAAACCCATTCCGCCAGACCCAAATCCACTCCGCCAGACCCAAACCCACTCCGCCAGACCCAAACCCACTCCGCCAGACCCAAGCCCACTCCGCCAGACCCAAGCCCACTCCGCCAGACCCAAACCCACTCCGCCAGACCCAAACCCACTCCGCCAGACCCAAACCCACTCCGCCAGACCAAAACCCACTCCGCCAGACCAAAACCCACTCCGCCAGACCTAACCCCACTCCGCCAGACCCAAACCCACTCCGCCAGACCCAAACCCACTCCACCAGACCAAAACCCACTCCGCCAGACCAAAGCCCACTCCGCCAGACCCAACCCCACTCCGCCAGACCCAAACCCACTCCGCCAGACCCCAACCCGCTCCACCAGACCCCAACTCACTCCGCTAGACCCAACCCCACTCCGCCAGACCCAAACCCACTCCGCCTGACCCAAACCCACTCCGCCAGACCACAACCCACTCCGCTAGACGCAAACCCAAACCCACTCCGCCAGACCCAAACACAAACCCACTCCGCTGGACCCAAACCCACTCCACCAGACCCAAACCCACTCCGCCAGACCCAAACCCACTCCGCCAGACCCAAACCCACTCCGCCAGACCCAAGCCCACTCCGCCAGACCCCAACCCACTCCGCCAGACCCAAACCCACTCCGCCAGACCCGAACCCACTCCGCCAGACCGCAACCCACTCCACCAGACCCAAACCCACACCGCCAAACCCGAACCCACTCGGCCAGACCCGAACCCACTCGGCCGGATCCCAACGCACTCCGCCAGACCCAAACCCACTCCGCCAGACCCAAACGCACTCCGCCAGACCCAAACCCACTCCGCCAGACCCAAACCCACTTCGCCAGACCAAAACCCACTCCGCCAGACCCTAACCCACACCTCCAGACCCAAACCCACTCCGCCAGACCCAAACCCACTCCGCTAGACCCAAACACAAACCCACTCCGCTAGACCCAAACACAAACCCACTCCGCTAGACCCAAACCCACTCCGCTAGACCCAAACCCACCCCGCCAGACCAAAACCCACTCCGCCAGACCAAAACCCACTCCGCCAGACCTAACCCCACTCCGCCAGACCCAAACCCACTCCGCCAGACCCAAACCCACTCCGCCAGACCAAAACCCACTCCGCCAGACCAAAGCCCACTCCACCAGACCCAACCCCACTCCGCCAGACCCAAACCCACTCCGCCAGACCCCAACCCGCTCCGCCAGACCCCAACTCACTCCGCTAGACCCAACCCCACTCCGCCAGACCCAAACCCACTCCGCCAGACCCAAACCCATTCCGCCAGACCCAAATCCACTCCGCCAGACCCAAACCCACTCCGCCAGACCCAAACCCACTCCGCCAGACCCAAGCCCACTCCGCCAGACCCAAGCCCACTCCGCCAGACCCAAACCCACTCCGCCAGACCCAAACCCACTCCGCCAGACCCAAACCCACTCCGCCAGACCAAAACCCACTCCGCCAGACCAAAACCCACTCCGCCAGACCTAACCCCACTCCGCCAGACCCAAACCCACTCCGCCAGTCCCAAACCCACTCCACCAGACCAAAACCCACTCCGCCAGACCAAAGCCCACTCCGCCAGACCCAACCCCACTCCGCCAGACCCAAACCCACTCCGCTAGACCCCAACCCGCTCCGCCAGACCCCAACTCACTCCACTAGACCCAACCCCACTCCGCCAAACCCAAACCCACTCCGCCAGACCCCAACCCACTCCGCCAGACCCCAACCCACTCCGCTAGACCCAAACACAAACCCACTCCGCTAGACCAAAACCCACTCCGCTAGACCCAAACCCACTCCGCCCGACCCACACCCTCTCAGCTAGACCCAAACCCACTCCGCTAGACCCAAAACCACTCCGCTAGACCCAAACCCAAACCCACTCCGCAAGACCCAAACACAAACCCACTCCGCTAGACCCAAACCCACTCCACCAGACCCAAACCCACTCCGCCAGACCCAAACCCACTCCGCCAGACCCAAACCCACTCCGCCAGACCCAAGCCCACTCCGCCAGACCCAACCCCACTCCGCCAGACGCAAACCCACTCCGCCAGACCCCAACCCACTCCGCCAGACCCAAACCCACTCCGCCAGACTCGAACCCACTCCGCCAGACCGCAACCCACTCCACCAGACCCAAACCCACACCGCCAAACCCGAACCCACTCGGCCAGACCCGAACCCACTCGGCCGGATCCCAATGCACTCCGCCAGACCCAAACCCACTCCGCCAGACCCAAACGCACTCCGCCAGACCCAAACCCACTCCGCCAGACCCAAACCCACTCCGCCAGACCCAAACCCACTCCGCCAGACCCAAACTCACTCAGCTAGACCCAAACCCAAACCCACTCCGCTTGACCCAAACCCACTCCGCTAGACCCAAACACAAACCCACTCCGCTAGACCCAAACCCACTCCGCTAGACCCAAACCCACTCCGCTAGACCCAAACCCACTCCGATAGACCCAAACCCACTCCGCTAGACCCAAACCCACTCCACTAGACCCAAACCCAATCCCACTCCGCTAGACCCAAACCCACTCCGCCAGACCCAAACCCACTCCGCTAGACCCAAACACACTCAACTAGACCCAAACCCAAACCCACTCCACCAGACCCAAACCCACTCCGCCAGACCCAAACCCACCCCGCCAGACCCAAACACACTCCGCAAGACCCAAACCCGCTCCGCCAGACCCAAACCCACACCGCCAGACCCAAACCCACTCCGCCGGACCCAAACCCACTCCGCCAGACCAAAACCCACTCTGCCAGACTCAAACCCACTCCGCCAGACCCAAACCCACTCCGCTAGACCCAAACACAACCCACTCCGCTAGACCCAAACCCAAACCCACTCCGCTAGACTCAAACCCAAATCACTCCGCTAGACCCAAACCCACTCTGCTGGACCCAAACCCAGTCTGCTGGACCCAAACCCACTCCGCTAGACCAAAACCCACTCCACCAGACCAAAACCCACTCCGCCAGACCTAACCCCACTCCGCCAGACCCAAACCCACTCCGCCAGTCCCAAACCCACTCCGCCAGACCAAAACCCACTCCGCCAGACCAAAGCCCACTCCGCCAGACCCAACCCCACTCCGCCAGACCCAAACCCACTCCGTCAGACCCCAACCCGCTCCGCCAGACCCCAACTCACTCCGCTAGACCCAACCCCACTCCGCCAGACCCAAACCCACTCCGCCAGACCCCAACCCACTCCGCCAGACCCCAACCCACTCCGCTAGACCCAAACACAAACCCACTCCGCTAGACCCAAACCCACTCCGCTAGACCCAAACCCACTCCGCCAGACCCACACCCTCTCAGCTAGACCCAAACCCACTCCGCTAGACCCAAAACCACTCCGCTAGACCCAAACCCAAACCCACTCCGCAAGACCCAAACACAAACCCACTCCGCCAGACCCAAACACACTCCACCAGACCCAAACCCACTCCGCCAGACCCAAACCCACTCCGCCAGACCCAAACCCACTCCGCCAGACCCAAGCCCACTCCGCCAGACCCAACCCCACTCCGCCAGACGCAAACCCACTCCGCCAGACCCCAACCCACTCCGCCAGACCCAAACCCACTCCGCCAGACCCGAACCCACTCCGCCAGACCGCAACCCACTCCACCAGACCCAAACCCACTCGGCCAGACCCGAACCCACTCGGCCGGATCCCAACACACTCCGCCAGACCCAAACCCACTCCGCCAGACCCAAACGCACTCCGCCAGACCCAAACCCACTCCGCCAGACCCAAACCCACTCCGCCAGACCCAAACCCACTCCGCCAGACCCAAACTCACTCAGCTAGACCCAAACCCAAACCCACTCCGCTTGACCCAAACCCACTCCGCTAGACCCAAACACAAACCCACTCCGCTAGACCCAAACCCACTCCGCTAGACCCAAACCCACTCCGCTAGACCCAAACCCACTCCGCCAGACCCAAACCCACTCCGCTAGACCCAAACCCACTCCACTAGACCCAAACCCAATCCCACTCCGCTAGACCCAAACCCACTCCGCCAGACCCAAACCCACTCCGCTAGACCCAAACACACTCAACTAGACCCAAACCCAAACCCACTCCGCCAGACCCAAACCCACTCCGCCAGACCCAAACCCACCCCGCCAGACCCAAACACACTCCGCAAGACCCAAACCCGCTCCGCCAGACCCAAACCCACACCGCCAGACCCAAACCCACTCCGCCGGACCCAAACCCACTCCGCCAGACCATAACCCACTCTGCCAGACCCAAACCCACTCCGCCAGACCCAAACCCACTCCGCTAGACCCAAACACAACCCACTCCGCTAGACCCAAACCCAAACCCACTCCGCTAGACTCAAACCCAAATCACTCCGCTAGACCCAAACCCACTCTGCTGGACCCAAACCCAGTCTGCTGGACCCAAACCCACTCCGCTAGACCCAAACCCACTCCGCCAGACCCAAACCCACTCCGGCAGACACAAACCCACTCCGCCAGACCCCAACCCACTCCGCCAGACCCAAACCCACTCCGCCAGACCCGAACCCACTCCGCCAGACCCAAACCCACTCCGCCAGACCCAAATCCACTCCGCCAGACCCAAACCCACTCCGCCAGACCCAAACCCACTCCGCCAGACCGAAACGCACTCCGCCAGACCCAAACCCACTCCGCCAGACCCAAACCCACTCCGCCAGACCCAAACCCACTCCGCCAGACCCAAACCCACACCTCCAGACCCAAACCCACTCCGCCAGACCAAAATCCACTCCGCCAGACCAAAGCCCATTCCGCCAGACCCAAACCCACTCCGCCAGACCCCAACCCGCTCCGCCAGACCCCAACTCACTCCGCTAGACCCAACCCCACTCCGCCAGACCCAAACCCACTCCGCCAGACCCCAACCCACTCCGCTAGACCCCAACCCACTCCGCTGGACCCAAACACAAACCCACTCCGCTAGACCCAAACCCACTCCGCTAGACCCAAACCCACTCCGCCAGACCCAAACCCTCTCAGCTAGACCCAAACCCACTCCGCTAGACCCAAAACCACTCCGCTAGACCCAAACCCAAACCCACTCCGCTAGACCCAAACACAAACCCACTCCGCTAGACCCAAACCAACTCCACCAGACCCAAACCCACTCCGCCAGACCCAAACCCACTCCGCCAGACCCAAACCCACTCCGCCAGACCCAAGCCCACTCCGCCAGACCCAACCCCACTCCGCCAGACCCAAACCCACTCCGCCAGACCCCAACCCACTCCGCCAGACCCAAACCCACTCCGCCAGACCCGAACCCACTCCGCCAGACCGCAACCCACTCCACCAGACCCAAACCCACACCGCCAAACCCGAACCCACTCGGCCAGACCCGAACCCACTCGGCCGGATCCCAACGCACTCCGCCAGACCCAAACCCACTCCGCCAGACCCAAACGCACTCCGCCAGACCCAAACCCACTCCGCCAGACCCAAACCCACTCCGCCAGACCCAAACCCACTCCGCCAGACCCTAACCCACACCTCCAGACCCAAACCCACTCCGCCAGACCCAAACCCACTCCGCTAGACCCAAACCCAAACCCACTCCGCTAGACCCAAACACAAACCCACTCCGCTAGACCCAAACCCACTCCGCCAGACCCAAACCCACCCCGCCAGACCAAAACCCACTCCGCCAGACCTGACCCCACTCCGCCAGACCCAAACCCACTCCGCCAGACCCAAACCCACTCCGCCAGACCAAAACCCACTCCGCCAGACCAAAGCCCACTCCGCCAGACCCAACCCCACTCCGCCAGACCCAAACCCACTCCGCCAGACCCCAACCCGCTCCGCCAGACCCCACCTCACTCCGCTAGACCCAACCCCACTCCGCCAGACCCAAACCCACTCCGCCAGACCCAAACCCATTCCGCCAGACCCAAATCCACTCCGCCAGACCCAAACCCACTCCGCCAGACCCAAACCCACTCCGCCAGACCCAAGCCCACTCCGCCAGACCCAAGCCCACTCCGCCAGACCCAAACCCACTCCGCCAGACCCAAACCCACACCTCCAGACCCAAACCCACTCCGCCAGACCCAAACCCACTCCGCCAGACCCAAACCCAAACCCACTCCGCCAGACCCAAACACAAACCCACTCCGCTAGACCCAAACCCACTCCGCTAGACCCAAACCCACTCCGCCAGACCCAAACCCTCTCAGCTAGACCCAAACCCACTCCGCTAGACCCACAACCACTCCGCTAGACCCAAACCCAAACCCACTCCGCTAGACGCAAACACAAACCCACTCCGCTAGACCCAAACCCACTCCACCAGACCCAAACCCACTCCGCCAGACCCAAACCCACTCCGCCAGACCCAAACCCACTCCGCCAGACCCAAGCCCACTCCGCCAGACCCAACCCCACTCCGCCAGACGCAAACCCACTCCGCCAGACCCAAACCCACTCCGCCAGACCCAAACCCACTCCGCCAGACCCTAACCCACACCTCCAGACCCAAACCCACTCCGCCAGACCCAAACCCACTCCGCTAGACCCAAACACAAACCCACTCCGCTAGACCCAAACACAAACCCACTCCGCTAGACCCAAACCCACTCCGCCAGACCCAAACCCACCCCGCCAGACCAAAACCCACTCCGCCAGACCAAAACCCACTCCGCCAGACCTAACCCCACTCCGCCAGACCAAAACCCACTCCGCCAGACCCAAACCCACTCCGCCAGACCAAAACCCACTCCGCCAGACCAAAGCCCACTCCGCCAGACCCAACCCCACTCCGCCAGACCCAAACCCACTCCGCCAGACCCCAACCCGCTCCGCCAGACCCCAACTCACTCCGCTAGACCCAACCCCACTCCGCCAGACCCAAACCCACTCCGCCAGACCCCAACCCACTCCGCCAGACACCAACCCACTCCGCTACACCCAAACACAAACCCACTCCGCTAGACCCAAACCCACTCCGCTAGACCCAAACACACTCCTCCAGACCCAAACCCACTCAGCTAGACCCAAACCCACTCCGCTAGACCCAAAACCACTCCGCTAGACCCAAACCCAAACCCACTCCGCCAGACCCAAACCCAAACCCACTCCGCTAGACCCAAACCCACTCCGCTAGACCCAAAAGCACTCCGCTAGACCCAAACCCAAACCCACTCCGCTAGACCCAACACAAACCCACTCCGCTAGACCCAAACCCACTCCGCTAGACCCAAACCCACTCCGCTAGACCCAAACCCACTCCGCCAGACCCAAACCCACTCCGCCAGACCCAAACCCACTCCGCCAGACCCAAACCCACTCCGCCAGACCCAAGCCCACTCCGCCAGACCCAACCCCACTCCGCCAGACCCAAACCCACTCCGCCAGACCCCAACCCACTCCGCCAGACCCAAACCCACTCCGCCACACCCGAACCCACTCCGCCAGACCGCAACCCACTCCACCAGACCCAAACCCACACCGCCAAACCCGAACCCACTCGGCCAGACCCGAACCCACTCGTCCGGATCCCAACGTACTCCGCCAGACCCAAACCCACTCCGCCAGACCCAAACGCACTCCGCCAGACCCAAACCCACTCCGCCAGACCCAAGCCCACTCCGCCAGACCCAAACCCACTCCGCCAGACCCAAACCCACTCCGCCAGACCCAAACCCACTCCGCCAGACCAAAACCCACTCCGCCAGACCAAAACCCACTCCGCCAGACCTAACCCCACTCCGCCAGACCCAAACCCACTCCGCCAGACCCAAACCCACTCCGCCAGACCAAAACCCACTCCGCCAGACCAAAGCCCACTCCGCCAGACCCAACCCCACTCCGCCAGACCCAAACCCACTCCGCCAGACCCCAACCCACTCCGCCAGACCCCAACTCACTCCGCTAGACCCAAACCCACTCCGCTAGACCCAAACCCACTCCGCTAGACCCAAAACCACTCCGCTAGACCCAAACCCAAACCCACTCCGCTAGACCCAAACACACACACTCCGTTAGACCCAAACCCACTCCACCAGACCCAAACCCACTCCGCCAGACCCAAACCCACTCAGCTAGACCCAAACCCAAACCCACTCCGCTTGACCCAAACCCACTCCGCTAGACCCAAAAGCACTCTGCTAGACCCAAACCCAAACCCACTCCGCTAGACCCAAACACAAACCCACTCCGCTAGACCCAAACCCACTCCGCTAGACCCAAACCCACTCCGCTAGACCCAAACCCACTCCGCTAGACCCAAACCCACTCCGCTACACCAAAACCCACTCCACTAGACCCAAACCCAATCCCACTCCGCTAGACCCAAACCCACTCCGCCAGACCCAAACCCACTCCACTAGACCCAAACACACTCAACTAGACCCAAACCCAAACCCACTCCGCCAGACCCAAACCCACTCCGCCAGCCCCAAACCCACTCCGCCAGACCCAAACACACTCCGCCAAACCCAAACCCACTCCGCCAGCCCCAAACCCACGCCACCAGACACAAACACACTCCGCCAAACGCAAACCCACTCCGCCAGACACAAACCAACTCCGCCAGACCCAAACCAACTCCGCCAGACCCAAACCCACTCCGCCAGACCCAAGCCCACTCCGCCAGATCCAAGCCCACTCCGCCAGACCCAAGCCCACTCCGCCAGACCCAAACCCACTCCGCCAGATCCAAGCCCACTCCGCCAGATCCAAGCCCACTCCGCCAGACCCAAACCCACTCCGCCAGACCCAAACCCACTGCGCCAGACCCAAACCCACTCCGCCAGACCCCAAACCCACTCCGCCAGACCCAAACCCACTCCGCCAGACCCCAAACCCACTCCGCCAGACCCAAACCCACTCCGCCAGACCCAAACCCACTCCGCCAGACCCAAACCCACTTCGCCAGACCCAAACCCACTCCGCCAGAACAAAACCCACTCTGCCAGACCCAAACCCACTCCGCCAGACCCAAACCCACTCCGCCAGACCAAAACCCACTCCGCCAGACCAAAACCCACTCCGCCAGACCAAAACCCACTCCGCCAGACCCAAACCCACTCCGCCAGACCAAAACCCACTCCGCCAGACCCAAACCCACTCCGCCAGACCCAAACACACTCCGCCAGACCCAAACCCACTCCGCCAGACCCAACCCCTCTCCGCCAGACCCAAGCTCACTCCGCCAGTCCCCAATCCACTCCGCCAGACCCCAACTCTCTCCGCCAGACCCGAACCCACTCCGCCAGACCCAAACCCACTCCGTTGGACCCAAACCCACTCCGCTAGACCCAAACCCACTCCGCTAGACCCAAACCCAAACCCACTCCACTTTACCCAAACCCAAACCCACTCCGCTGGACCCAAACACAAACCCACTCCGCTAGACACAAACCCACTCCGCTAGACCCAAACCCACTCCGCCAGACCCAAACCCACTCCGCTAGACCCAAACCCAAACCCGCCAGACGCAAGCCCACTCCACCAGACCCAAGCCCACACCGCCAGACCCACACCCACTCCGCCAGACCCAAACCCACTCCGCCAGACCCAAACCCACTGCGCGAGACTCAAACCCACTCCGCCAGACCCCAAACCCACTCCGCCAGACCCCAAACCCACCCCACCAGACCCAAACCCACTCCGCCAAACCCAAACCCACTCCACCAGACCCAAACCCACTCTGCCAGACACAAACCCACTCCGCCAGACACAAACCCACTCCGCCAGACCGAAACCCGCGCCGCCAGACCATAACCCACTCCGCCAGACCCAAACCCACTCCGCCAGACCCAAACACACTCCGCCAGACCAAAACCCACTCCGCCAGACCAAAACCCACTCCGCCAGACCCAAACCCACTCCGCCAGACCAAAACCCACTCCGCCAGACCCAAACCCACTCCGCCAGACCCAAACCCACTCCGCCAGACCCAAACCCACTCCGCCAGACCCAACCCCACTCCGCCAGACCCAAGCTCACTCCGCCAGACCCCAATCCACTCCGCCAGACCGCAACTCTCTCCGCCAGACCCGAACCCACTCCGCCAGACCCAAACCCACTCCGCTAGACCCAAACCCACTCCGCTAGACCCAAACCCACTCCACTTTACCCAAACCCAAACCCACTCCGCTGGACCCAAACACAAACCCACTCCGCTAGACCCAAACCCACTCCGCCAGACCCAAGCCCACTCCGCCAGACCCAAGCCCACTCCGCCAGACCCAAACCCACTCCGCCAGACCCAAACCCACTCCGCCAGACCCAAACCCACTCCGCCAGACCCAAACCCACTCCGCCAAACCAAAACCCACTCCGCCAGACCCCAACCCACTCCGCTAGACCCAAACACAAACCCACTCCGCTAGACCCAAACCCACTCCGCTAGACCGACACCCACTCCGCCAGACCCAAACCCACTCCGCTAGACCCAAAACCACTCCGCTAGACCCAAACCCAAACCCACTCCGCTAGACCCAAACACAAACCCACTCCGCTAGACCCAAACCCACTCCACCAAACCCAAACCCACTCCGCCAGACCCAAACCCACTCCGCCAGACCAAAACCCACTCCGCCAGACCAAAACCCACTCCGCCAGACCAAAACCCACTCCGCCAGACCCAAACCCACTCCGCCAGACCAAAACCCAATCCGCCAGACCCAAACCCACTCCGCCAGACCCAAACACACTCCGCCAGACCCAAACCCACTCCGCCAGACCCAACCCCACTCCGCCAGACCCAAGCTCACTCCTCCAGTCCCCAATCCACTCCGCCAGACCCCAACTCTCTCCGCCAGACCCGAACCCACTCCGCCAGACCCAAATCCACTCCGTTGGACCCAAACCCACTCCGCTCGACCCAAACCCACTCCGCTAGACCCAAAACCACTCCGCTAGACCCAAACCCAAACCCACTCCGCTAGACCCAAACACAAACCCACTCCGCTAGACCCAAACCCACTCCACCAGACCCAAACCCACTCCGCCAGACCCAAACCCACTCAGCTAGACGCAAACCCAAACCCACTCCGCTGGACCCAAACCCACTCCGCTAGACCCAAACCCACTCCGCTAGACCCAAACCCACTCCGCTAGACCCAAAAGCATTCCGCTAGACCCAAACCCAAACCCACTCCGCTAGACCCAAACACAAACCCACTCCGCTAGACCCAAACCCACTCCGCTAGACCCAAACCCACTCCGCTAGACCCAAACCCACTCCGCTAGACCCAAACCCACTCCGCTAGACCCATACCCACTCCACTAGACCCAAACCCAAACCCACTCCGCTAGACCCAAACCCACTCCGCCAGACCCAAACCCACTCCGCTAGACCCAAACACACTCAACTAGACCCAAACCCAAACCCACTCCGCCAGACCCAACCCCAATCCGCCAGCCCCAAACCCACTCCACCAGACCCAAACACACTCCGCCAAACCCAAACCCACACCGCCAGCCCCAAACCCACTCCACCAGACCCAAACACACTCCGCCAAACACAAACCCTCTCCGCCAGACCCAAACCAACTCCGCCAGACCCAAACCCACTCCGCCAGACCCAAACCCACTCCGCCAGACCCAAGCCCACTCCGCCAGATCCAAGCCCACTCCGCCAAACCCAAGCCCACTCCGCCAGACCCAAACCCACTCCGCCAGATCCAAGCCCACTCCGCCAGATCCAAGCCCACTCCGCCAGACCCAAACCCACTCCGCCAGACCCAAACCCACTGCGCCACACGCAAACCCACTCCGCCAGACCCCAAACCCACTCCGCCAGAACCAAACCCACTCCGCCAGACCCCAAACCCACTCCGCCAGACCCAAACCCACTCCGCCAGACCCAAACCCACTCCGCCAGACCCAAACCCACTCCGCCAGACCCAAACCCACTCCACCAGATGAAAACCCACTCCGCCAGACCCAAACCCACTCCGCCAGACCCAAACCCACTCCGCCAGACCAAAACCCACTCCGCCAGACCAAAACCCACTCCGCCAGACCAAAACCCACTCCGCCAGACCTAAACCCACTCCGCCAGACCCAAACCCACTCCGCCAGACCCAAACCCACTCCGCCAGACCCAACCCCACTCCGCCAGACCCAAGCTCACTCCGCCAGACCCCAATCCACTCCGCCAGACCCCAACTCTCTCCGCCAGACCCGATCCCACTCCGCCAGACCCAAACCCACTCCGTTAGACCCAAACCCACTCCGCTGGACCCAAACCCACTCCGCTAGACCCAAACCCACTCCACTTTACCCAAACCCAAACCCACTCCGCTGGACCCAAACACAAACCCACTCCGCTGGACACAAACCCACTCCGCTAGACCCAAACCCAAACCAACTCCGCCAGACCGAAACCCACTCCGCCAGACCCAAACCCACCCCCGCCAGACCCAAACCCTCTCTGCCAGACACAAACCCACTTCGCCAGACCCAAACCAACTCCGCCAGACCCAAACCCACTCCGCCAGACCCAAACCCACTCCGCCAGACCCAAACCCACGCCGCTAGACCATAACCCACTCCGCCAGACACAAACCCACTCCGCCAGACCCAAACCCACTGCGCCAGACACAAACCCACTCCGCCAGACCCCAAACCCACTCCGGCAGACCCCAAAGCCCCTCCGCCAGACCCCATACCCACTCCGCCAGACCCAAACCCACTCCGCCAGACCCAAACCCACTCCGCCAACCCAAACCCACTCCGCCAGACCCAAACCCATTCCGCCAGACCCAAACCCACTCCGCCAGACCAAAACCCACTCCGCCAGACCCAAACCCACTCCGCCAGACCAAAACCCATTCCGCCAGACCCAAACCCACTCCGCCAGACCCAAACCCACTCCGCCAGACCAAAACCCACTCCGCCAGACCAAAGCCCACTCCGCCAGACCCAACCCCACTCCGCCAGACCCAAACCCACTCCGCCAGACCCCAACCCACTCCGCCAGACCCCAACTCACTCCGCTAGACCCAAACCCACTCCGCTAGACCCAAACCCACTCCGCCTGACCCAAACCCACTCAGCTAGACCCAAACCCACTCCGCTAGACCCAAAACCACTCCGCTAGACCCAAACCCAAACCCACTCCGCTAGACCCAAACACACACACTCCGTTAGACCCAAACCCACTCCACCAGACCCAAACCCACTCCGCCAGACCCAAACCCACTCAGCTAGACCCAAACCCAAACCCACTCCGCTTGACCCAAACCCACTCCGCTAGACCCAAAAGCACTCTGCTAGACCCAAACCCAAACCCACTCCGCTAGACCCAAACACAAACCCACTCCGCTAGACCCAAACCCACTCCGCTAGACCCAAACCCACTCCGCTAGACCCAAACCCACTCCGCTAGACCCAAACCCACTCCGCTACACCAAAACCCACTCCACTAGACCCAAACCCAATCCCACTCCGCTAGACCCAAACCCACTCCGCCAGACCCAAACCCACTCCACTAGACCCAAACACACTCAACTAGACCCAAACCCAAACCCACTCCGCCAGACCCAAACCCACTCCGCCAGCCCCAAACCCACTCCGCCAGACCCAAACACACTCCGCCAAACCCAAACCCACTCCGCCAGCCCCAAACCCACGCCACCAGACACAAACACACTCCGCCAAACGCAAACCCACTCCGCCAGACCCAAACCAGCTCCGCCAGACCCAAACCAACTCCGCCAGACCCAAACCCACTCCGCCAGACCCAAGCCCACTCCGCCAGATCCAAGCCCACTCCGCCAGACCCAAGCCCACTCCGCCAGACCCAAACCCACTCCGCCAGATCCAAGCCCACTCCGCCAGATCCAAGCCCACTCCGCCAGACCCAAACCCACTCCGCCAGACCCAAACCCACTGCGCCAGACCCAAACCCACTCCGCCAGACCCCAAACCCACTCCGCCAGACCCAAACCCACTCCGCCAGACCCCAAACCCACTCCGCCAGACCCAAACCCACTCCGCCAGACCCAAACCCACTCCGCCAGACCCAAACCCACTTCGCCAGACCCAAACCCACTCCGCCAGACCAAAACCCACTCCGCCAGACCCAAACCCACTCCGCCAGACCCAAACCCACTCCGCCAGACCAAAACCCACTCCGCCAGACCAAAACCCACTCCGCCAGACCAAAACCCACTCCGCCAGACCCAAACCCACTCCGCCAGACCAAAACCCACTCCGCCAGACCCAAACCCACTCCGCCAGACCCAAACACACTCCGCCAGACCCAAACCCACTCCGCCAGACCCAACCCCTCTCCGCCAGACCCAAGCTCACTCCGCCAGTCCCCAATCCACTCCGCCAGACCCCAACTCTCTCCGCCAGACCCGAACCCACTCCGCCAGACCCAAACCCACTCCGTTGGACCCAAACCCACTCCGCTAGACCCAAACCCACTCCACTAGACCCAAACCCAAACCCACTCCACTTTACCCAAACCCAAACCCACTCCGCTGGACCCAAACACAAACCCACTCCGCTAGACACAAACCCACTCCGCTAGACCCAAACCCACTCCGCCAGACCCAAACCCACTCCGCTAGACCCAAACCCAAACCCGCCAGACGCAAGCCCACTCCACCAGACCCAAGCCCACACCGCCAGACCCACACCCACTCCGCGAGACCCAAACCCACTCCGCCAGACCCAAACCCACTGCGCGAGACTCAAACCCACTCCGCCAGACCCCAAACCCACTCCGCCAGACCCCAAACCCACCCCACCAGACCCAAACCCACTCCGCCAAACCCAAACCCACTCCACCAGACCCAAACCCACTCTGCCAGACACAAACCCACTCCGCCAGACACAAACCCACTCCGCCAGACCGAAACCCGCGCCGCCAGACCATAACCCACTCCGCCAGACCCAAACCCACTCCGCCAGACCCAAACACACTCCGCCAGACCAAAACCCACTCCGCCAGACCAAAACCCACTCCGCCAGACCCAAACCCACTCCGCCAGACCAAAACCCACTCCGCCAGACCCAAACCCACTCCGCCAGACCCAAACCCACTCCGCCAGACCCAAACCCACTCCGCCAGACCCAACCCCACTCCGGCAGACCCCAATCCACTCCGCCAGACCGCAACTCTCTCCGCCAGACCCGAACCCACTCCGCCAGACCCAAACCCACTCCGCTAGACCCAAACCCACTCCGCTAGACCCAAACCCACTCCACTTTACCCAAACCCAAACCCACTCCGCTGGACCCAAACACAAACCCACTCCGCTAGACCCAAACCCACTCCGCCAGACCCAAGCCCACTCCGCCAGACCCAAGCCCACTCCGCCAGACCCAAACCCACTCCGCCAGACCCAAACCCACTCCGCCAGACCCAAACCCACTCCGCCAGACCCAAACCCACTCCGCCAAACCAAAACCCACTCCGCCAGACCCCAACCCACTCCGCTAGACCCAAACACAAACCCACTCCGCTAGACCCAAACCCACTCCGCTAGACCGACACCCACTCCGCCAGACCCAAACCCACTCCGCTAGACCCAAACACAAACCCACTCCGCTAGACCCAAACCCACTCCACCAGACCCAAACCCACTCCGCCAGACCCAAACCCACTCCGCCAGACCAAAACCCACTCCGCCAGACCAAAACCCACTCCGCCAGACCAAAACCCACTCCGCCAGACCCAAACCCACTCCGCCAGACCAAAACCCAATCCGCCAGACCAAAACCCACTCCGCCTGACCCAACCCCACTCCGCCAGACCCAAGCTCACTCCGCCAGTCCCCAATCCACTCCGCCAGACCCCAACTCTCTCCGCCAGACCCGAACCCACTCCGCCAGACCCAAACCCACTCCGTTGGACCCAAACCCACACCGCTAGACCCAAACCCACTCCGCTAGACCCAAAACCACTCCGCTAGACCCAAACCCAAACCCACTCCGCTAGACCCAAACACAAACCCACTCCGCTAGACCCAAACCCACTCCACCAGACCCAAACCCACTCCGCCAGACCCAAACCCACTCAGCTAGACGCAAACCCAAACCCACTCCGCTGGACCCAAACCCACTCCCCTAGACCCAAACCCACTCCGCTAGACCCAAACCCACTCCGCTAGACCCAAAAGCATTCCGCTAGACCCAAACCCAAACCCACTCCGCTAGACCCAAACACAAACCCACTCCGCTAGACCCAAACCCACTCCGCTAGACCCAAACCCACTCCGCTAGACCCAAACCCACTCCGCTGGACCCAAACCCACTCCGCTAGACCCATACCCACTCCACTAGACCCAAACCCAAACCCACTCCGCTAGACCCAAACCCACTCCGCCAGACCCAAACCCACTCCGCTAGACCCAAACACACTCAACTAGACCCAAACCCAAACCCACTCCGCCAGACCCAACCCCACTCCGCCAGCCCCAAACCCACTCCACCAGACCCAAACACACTCCGCCAAACCCAAACCCACACCGCCAGCCCCAAACCCACTCCACCAGACCCAAACACACTCCGCCAAACACAAACCCTCTCCGCCAGACCCAAACCAACTCCGCCAGACCCAAACCCACTCCGCCAGACCCAAACCCACTCCGCCAGACCCAAGCCCACTCCGCCAGATCCAAGCCCACTCCGCCAAACCCAAGCCCACTCCGCCAGATCCAAGCCCACTCCGCCAGATCCAAGCCCACTCCGCCAGACCCAAACCCACTCCGCCAGACCCAAACCCACTGCGCCAGACCCAAACCCACTCCGCCAGACCCCAAACCCACTCCGCCAGACCCAAACCCACTCCGCCAGAACCCAAACCCACTCCGCCAGACCCAAACCCACTCCGCCAGACCCAAACCCACTCCGCCAGACCCAAACCCACTCCACCAGATGAAAACCCACTCCGCCAGACCCAAACCCACTCCGCCAGACCCAAACCCACTCCGCCAGACCAAAACCCACTCCGCCAGACCAAAACCCACTCCGCCAGACCAAAACCCACTCCGCCAGACCTAAACCCACTCCGCCAGACCCAAACCCACTCCGCCAGACCCAAACCCACTCCGCCAGACCCAACCCCACTCCGCCAGACCCAAGCTCACTCCGCCAGACCCCAATCCACTCCGCCAGACCCCAACTCTCTCCGCCAGACCCGAACCCACTCCGCCAGACCCAAACCCACTCCGTTAGACCCAAACCCACTCCGCTAGACCCAAACCCACTCCGCTAGACCCAAACCCACTCCACTTTACCCAAACCCAAACCCACTCCGCTGGACCCAAACACAAACCCACTCCGCTGGACACAAACCCACTCCGCTAGACCCAAACCCAAACCAACTCCGCCAGACCGAAACCCACTCCGCCAGACCCAAACCCACCCCCGCCAGACCCAAACCCTCTCTGCCAGACACAAACCCACTTCGCCAGACCCAAACCAACTCCGCCAGACCCAAACCCACTCCGCCAGACCCAAAACCACTCCGCCAGACCCAAACCCACGCCGCTAGACCATAACCCACTCCGCCAGACACAAACCCACTCCGCCAGACCCAAACCCACTGCGCCAGACACAAACCCACTCCGCCAGACCCCAAACCCACTCCGGCAGACCCCAAAGCCCCTCCGCCAGACCCCATACCCACTCCGCCAGACCCAAACCCACTCCGCCAGACCCAAACCCACTCCGCCAACCCAAACCCACTCCGCCAGACCCAAACCCATTCCGCCAGACCCAAACCCACTCCGCCAGACCCAAACCCACTCCGCCAGACCCAAACCCACTCCGCCAGACCAAAACCCATTCCGCCAGACCCAAACCCACTCCGCCAAACCCAAACCCACTCCGCCAGACCAAAACCCACTCCGCCAGACCAAAACCCACTCCGCCAGACCCAATCCCACTCCGCCAGACCCAAGCCCACTCCGCCAGACGCAACCCCACTCCGCCAGACCCAAGCTCACTCCGCCAGACCCCAACCCACTCCGCCAGACCCCAACCCACTCCGCCAGACCCCAACCCATTCCGCCAGACCCAAACCCACACCGCCAGACCCAAACCGACACCGCCAGACCCGAACCCACTCCGCCAGACCCTAACCCACTCCGCTAGACCCAAATCCACTCCGCTAGACCCAAACCCACTCCGCTAGACCCAAACACACTCCGCTAGACCCAAACCCAAACGCACTCCGCTAGACCCAAACCCAAACCCACTCCGCTAGACCCAAACCCACTCCGCTAGACCCAAACCCAAACCCACTCCGCTGGACCCAAACACAAACCCACTCCGCTAGACCCAAACCCACTCCGCTTGACCAAAACCGAAACCCACTCCGCTAGACCCAAGCCCACTCCGCCAGACCCAAACCCACTCCGCTAGACCCAAACCCAAACCCACTCCACCAGACCCAAACCCACTCCGCCAGACCCAAGCCCACTCCGCCAGACCCAAGCCCACACCGCCAGACCCAAACCCACTCCGCCAGACCCAAACCCACTCCGCCAGACCCAAACCCACTGCGCGAGACCCAAACCCACTCCGCCAGACCCCAAACCCTCTCCGCCAGACCCCAAACCCACTCCACCAGACACAAACCCACTCCGCCAGACCCAAACCCACTCCGCCAGACCCCAACCCACTCCGCCAGACCCCAACCCACTCCGCCAGACCCAAACCCACTCCGCTAGACCCAAACCCACTCCGCTAGACCCAAACCGAAACCCACTCCGCTGGACCCAAACACAAACCCACTCCGCTAGACACAAACCCACTCCGCTAGACACAAACCCACTCCGCTAGACCCAAACCCACTCCGCTAGACCCAAACCCACTCCGCTAGGCCCAAGCCCACTCCGCCAGACCCAAACCCACTCCGCTAGACCCAAACCCAAACCCACTCCGCCGGACCCATACCCACTCCGCCAGACCCAAGCCCACTCCGCCAGACCCAAGCCCTCACCGCCAGACCCAAACCCACTCCGCCAGACCCAAACCCACTCCGCCAGACCCAAACCCACTGCGCGAGACACAAACCCACTCCGCCAGACCCCAAACCCTCTCCGCCAGACCCCAAACCCACTCCACCAGACCCAAACCCACTCCGCCAAACCCAAACCCACTCCGCCAGACCCAAACCCACTCTGCCAGACAGAAACCCACTCCGCTAGACCCAAGCACACTCCACTATACCCAAACCCACTCCGCTAGACCCAAACCCACTCCGCTAGACCCAAACACACTCAACTCGACCCAAACCCAAACCAACTCCACTAGACCCAAACCAAAACCCACTCCGCTGGACCCAAACACAAACCCACTCCGCTAGACACAAACTCACTCCGCTAGACCCAAACCCAAACGCACTCCACTAGACCCAAACCCAAACCAACTGCGCCAGACCCAAACCCACTCCGCCAGACCCAAACCCACTCCGCCAGACCCAAACCCACTCCGCCAGACCCAAGCCCACTCCGCCAGACCCAAGCGTACACCGCCAGACCCAAACCCACTCCGCCAGACCCAAACCCACTCCGCCAGACCCAAACCCACTGAGCGAGACCCAAACCCACTCCGCCAGACCCCAAACCCACCCCGCCAGACCCCAAACCCCCTCCGCCAGACCCCAAACCCACTCCGCCAGACCCAAACCCACTCCGCCAGACCCAAACCCACTCCGCCAGACCCAAACCCACTCCGCCAGACCCAAACCCACTCCGCCAGACCAAAACCCACTCCGCCAGACCCAAACCCACTCCACCAGACCCAAACCCACTCCGCCAAACCCAAACCCACTCCGCCAGACGCAAACCCACTCTGCCAGACAGAAACCCACTCCGCTAGCCCCAAACCCACTCCGCTGGACCCAAGCACACTCCACTATACCCAAACCCACTCCGCTAGACCCAAACCCACTCCGCTAGACCCAAACACACTCAACTCGACCCAAACCCAAACCAACTCCACTTGACCCAAACCAAAACCCACTCCGCTGGACCCAAACACAAACCCACTCCGCTAAACACAAACCCACTCCGCTAGACCCAAAACCACTCCGCTAGAACCAAACCCACTCCGCTAGACCCAAACCCAAACCCACTCCACTAGACCCAAACCCAAACCAACTGCGCCAGACCCAAACCCACTCCGCCAGACCCAAACCCACTCCGCCAGACCCAAACCCACTCCGCCAGACCCAAACCCACTCCGCCAGACCCAAACCCACTCCGCCAGACCAAAACCCACTCCGCCAGACCCAAACCCACTCCACCAGACCCAAACCCACTCCGCCAGACCCAAACCCACTCTGCCAGACAGAAACCCACTCCGCTAGCCCCAAACCCACTCCGCTGGACCCAAGCACACTCCACTATACCCAAACCCACTCCGCTAGACCCAAACCCACTCCGCTAGACCCAAACACACTCAACTCGACCCAAACCCAAACCAACTCCACTAGACCCAAACCAAAACCCACTCCGCTGGACCCAAACACAAACCCACTCCGCTAGACACAAACCCACTCCGCCAGACCCAAACCCACTCCGCCAGACCCAAACCCACTCCGCCAGACCCAAGCCCACTCCGCCAGACCCAAGCGTACACCGCCAGACCCAAACCCACTCCGCCAGACCCAAACCCACTCCGCCAGACCCAAACCCACTGCGCGAGACCCAAACCCACTCCGCCAGACCCCAAACCCACCCCGCCAGACCCCAAACCCCCTCCGCCAGACACCAAACCCACTCCGCCAGACCCAAACCCACTCCGCCAGACCCAAACCCACTCCGCCAGACCAAAACCCACTCCGCCAGACCCAAACCCACTCCGCCAGACCCAAACCCACTCCGCCAGACCCAAACCCACTCCGCCAGACCCAAACCCACGCCGCCAGACCAAAACCCACTCCGCCAGACCCAAACCCACTCCGCCAGACCAAAACCCACTCCGCCAGAGCAAAACCCACTCCGCCAGACCCAAACCCACTCCGCCAGACCCAAACCCACTGCGCCAGACCCAAACCCACTCCGCCAGACCCAAGCCCACTCCGCCAGACCCAACCCCACTCCGCCAGACCCAAGCCCACTCCGCCAGACCTCAACCCACTCCGCCAGACCCCAACCCTCTCCGCCAGACCCCAACCCACTCCGCCAGACCCAAACCCACTCCGCTAGACCCAAACACACTCCGCTAGACCCAAACACACTCCGCGTAACCCAAACACACTCCACTATACCCAAACCCACTCCGCTAGACCCAATCCACTCCGCTAGACCCAAACACACTCAACTAGACCCAAACCCAAACCCACTCCACTAGACCCAAACCCAAACCCACTCCGCTGGACCCAAACACAAACCCACTCCGCTAGACACAAACCCACTCCGCTAGACCCAAAACCACTCCGCTAGAATCAAACCCACTCCGCTAGACCCAAACCCAAACCCACTCCACTAGACCCAAACCCAAACCAACTCCGCCAGACCCAAACCCACTCCGCCAGACCCAAACCCACTCCGCCAGACCCAAACCCACTCCGCCAGACCCAAGCCCACTCCGCCAGACCCAAGCCCACACCGCCAGACCCAAACCCACTCCGCCAGACCCAAACCCACTCCGCCAGACCCAAACCCACTGCGCGAGACCCAAACCCACTCTGCCAGACCCCAAACCCACTCCGCCAGACCCCAAACCCCATCCGCCAGACCCCAAACCCACTCCGCCAGACCCAAACCCACTCCGCCAGACCCAAACCCACTCCGCTAGACCCAAACACACTCCGCTAGACCCAAACACACTCCGCGTAACCCAAACACACTCCACTATACCCAAACCCACTCCGCTAGACCCAATCCACTCCGCTAGACCCAAACACACTCAACTAGACCCAAACCCAAACCCACTCCACTAGACCCAAACCCAAACCCACTCCGCTGGACCCAAACACAAACCCACTCCGCTAGACACAAACCCACTCCGCCAGACCCAAAACCACTCCGCTAGAATCAAACCCACTCCGCTAGACCCAAACCCAAACCCACTCCACTAGACCCAAACCCAAACCAACTCCGCCAGACCCAAACCCACTCCGCCAGACCCAAACCCACTCCGCCAGACCCAAACCCACTCCGCCAGACGCAAGCCCACTCCGCCAGACCCAAGCCCACACCGCCAGACCCAAACCCACTCCGCCAGACCCAAACCCAATCCGCCAGACCCAAACCCACTGCGCGAGACCCAAACCCACTCTGCCAGACCCCAAACCCACTCCGCCAGACCCCAAACCCCCTCCGCCAGACCCCAAACCCACTCCGCCAGACCCAAACCCACTCCGCCAGACCCAAACCCACTCCGGCAGACCCAAACCCACTCCGCCAGACCCAAACCCACTCCGCCAGACCAAAACCCACTCCGCCAGACCCAAACCCACTCCGCCAGACCAAAACCCACTCCGCCAGACCCAAACCCACTCCGCCAGACCAAAACCCACTCCGCCAGACCAAAACCCACTCCGCTAGCTCCAAACCCACTCCGCCAGACCCAAACCCACTCCGCGAGACCCAAACCCACTCCGCCAGACCAAAACCCACTCCGCCAGACCAAAACCCACTCCGCCAGACCAAAACCCACTCCGCCAGACCCAAACCCACTGCGCGAGACCCAAACCCACTCCGCCAGACCTCAAACCCACTCCGCCAGACCCCAAACCCACTCCGCCAGACCCCAAACCCACTCCGACAGACCCAAACCCACTCCGCCAGACCTAAACCCACTCCGCCAGACCCAATCCCACTCCGCCAGACCAAAACCCGCTCCGCCAGTCCCAAACCCACTCCGCTAGACCCAAACCCACTCCGCTAGACCCAAACCCAAACCCACTCCGCTAGACCCAAACCCACTCCGCTAGACCCAAACCCTCTCTGCTTGACCCAAACCCACTCCGCCAGACCCAAACCCACTCCGCCAGACCCAAACCCACTCCGCCAGACCCAAACCCACTGAGCGAGACCCAAACCCACTCCGCCAGACCCCAAACCCACCCCGCCAGACCCCAAACCCCCTCCGCCAGACCCCAAACCCACTCCGCCAGACCCAAACCCACTCCGCCAGACCCAAACCCACTCCGCCAGACCCAAACCCACTCCGCCAGACCCAAACCCACTCCGCCAGACCAAAACCCACTCCGCCAGACCCAAACCCACTCCACCAGACCCAAACCCACTCCGCCAAACCCAAACCCACTCCGCCAGACGCAAACCCACTCTGCCAGACAGAAACCCACTCCGCTAGCCCCAAACCCACTCCGCTGGACCCAAGCACACTCCACTATACCCAAACCCACTCCGCTAGACCCAAACCCACTCCGCTAGACCCAAACACACTCAACTCGACCCAAACCCAAACCAACTCCACTAGACCCAAACCAAAACCCACTCCGCTGGACCCAAACACAAACCCACTCCGCTAAACACAAACCCACTCCGCTAGACCCAAAACCACTCCGCTAGAACCAAACCCACTCTGCTAGACCCAAACCCAAACCCACTCCACTAGACCCAAACCCAAACCAACTGCGCCAGACCCAAACCCACTCCGCCAGACCCAAACCCACTCCGCCAGACCCAAACCCACTCCGCCAGACCCAAACCCACTCCGCCAGACCCAAACCCACTCCGCCAGACCAAAACCCACTCCGCCAGACCCAAACCCACTCCACCAGACCCAAACCCACTCCGCCAAACCCAAACCCACTCCGCCAGACCCAAACCCACTCTGCCAGACAGAAACCCACTCCGCTAGCCCCAAACCCACTCCGCTGGACCCAAGCACACTCCACTATACCCAAACCCACTCCGCTAGACCCAAACCCACTCCGCTAGACCCAAACACACTCAACTCGACCCAAACCCAAACCAACTCCACTAGACCCAAACCAAAACCCACTCCGCTGGACCCAAACACAAACCCACTCCGCTAGACACAAACCCACTCCGCTAGACCCAAAACCACTCCGCTAGAACCAAACCCACTCCGCTAGACCCAAACCCAAACCCACTCCACTAGACCCAAACCCAAACCAACTGCGCCAGACCCAAACCCACTCCGCCAGACCCAAACCCACTCCGCCAGACCCAAACCCACTCCGCCAGACCCAAGCCCACTCCGCCAGACCCAAGCGTACACCGCCAGACCCAAACCCACTCCGCCAGACCCAAACCCACTCCGCCAGACCCAAACCCACTGCGCGAGACCCAAACCCACTCCGCCAGACCCCAAACCCACCCCGCCAGACCCCAAACCCCCTCCGCCAGACCCCAAACCCACTCCGCCAGACCCAAACCCACTCCGCCAGACCCAAACCCACTCCGCCAGACCAAAACCCACTCCGCCAGACCCAAACCCACTCCGCCAGACCCAAACCCACTCCGCCAGACCCAAACCCACTCCGCCAGACCCAAACCCACGCCGCCAGACCAAAACCCACTCCGCCAGACCCAAACCCACTCCGCCAGACCAAAACCCACTCCGCCAGAGCAAAACCCACTCCGCCAGACCCAAACCCACTCCGCCAGACCCAAACCCACTGCGCCAGACCCAAACCCACTCCGCCAGACCCAAGCCCACTCCGCCAGACCCAACCCCACTCAGCCAGACCCAAGCTCACTCCGCCAGACCTCAACCCACTCCGCCAGACCCCAACCCTCTCCGCCAGACCCCAACCCACTCCGCCAGACCCAAACCCACTCCGCTAGACCCAAACACACTCCGCTAGACCCAAACACACTCCGCGTAACCCAAACACACTCCACTATACCCAAACCCACTCCGCTAGACCCAATCCACTCCGCTAGACCCAAACACACTCAACTAGACCCAAACCCAAACCCACTCCACTAGACCCAAACCCAAACCCACTCCGCTGGACCCAAACACAAACCCACTCCGCTAGACACAAACCCACTCCGCTAGACCCAAAACCACTCCGCTAGAATCAAACCCACTCCGCTAGACCCAAACCCAAACCCACTCCACTAGACCCAAACCCAAACCAACTCCGCCAGACCCAAACCCACTCCGCCAGACCCAAACCCACTCCGCCAGACCCAAACCCACTCCGCCAGACCCAAGCCCACTCCGCCAGACCCAAGCCCACACCGCCAGACCCAAACCCACTCCGCCAGACCCAAACCCACTCCGCCAGACCCAAACCCACTGCGCGAGACCCAAACCCACTCTGCCAGACCCCAAACCCACTCCGCCAGACCCCAAACCCCATCCGCCAGACCCCAAACCCACTCCGCCAGACCCAAACCCACTCCGCCAGACCCAAACCCACTCCGCTAGACCCAAACACACTCCGCTAGACCCAAACACACTCCGCGTAACCCAAACACACTCCACTATACCCAAACCCACTCCGCTAGACCCAATCCACTCCGCTAGACCCAAACACACTCAACTAGACCCAAACCCAAACCCACTCCACTAGACCCAAACCCAAACCCACTCCGCTGGACCCAAACACAAACCCACTCCGCTAGACACAAACCCACTCCGCTAGACCCAAAACCACTCCGCTAGAATCAAACCCACTCCGCTAGACCCAAACCCAAACCCACTCCACTAGACCCAAACCCAAACCAACTCCGCCAGACCCAAACCCACTCCGCCAGACCCAAACCCACTCCGCCAGACCCAAACCCACTCCGCCAGACCCAAGCCCACTCCACCAGACCCAAGCCCACACCGCCAGACCCAAACCCACTCCGCCAGACCCAAACCCAATCCGCCAGACCCAAACCCACTGCGCGAGACCCAAACCCACTCTGCCAGACCCCAAACTTACTCCGCCAGACCCCAAACCCCCTCCGCCAGACCCCAAACCCACTCCGCCAGACCCAAACCCACTCCGCCAGACCCAAACCCACTCCGGCAGACCCAAACCCACTCCGCCAGACCCAAACCCACTCCGCCAGACCAAAACCCACTCCGCCAGACCCAAACCCACTCCGCCAGACCAAAACCCACTCCGCCAGACCCAAACCCACTCCGCCAGACCAAAACCCACTCCGCCAGACCAAAACCCACTCCGCTAGATCCAAACCCACTCCGCCAGACCCAAACCCACTCCGCGAGACCCAAACCCACTCCGCCAGACCAAAACCCACTCCGCCAGACCAAAACCCACTCCGCCAGACCAAAACCCACTCCGCCAGACCCAAACCCACTGCGCGAGACCCAAACCCACTCCGCCAGACCTCAAAACCACTCCGCCAGACCCCAAACCCACTCCGCCAGACCCCAAACCCACTCCGACAGACCCAAACCCACTCCGCCAGACCGAAACCCACTCCGCCAGACCCAAACCCACTCCGCCAGACCAAAACCCACTCCGCCAGTCCCAAACCCACTCCGCTAGACCCAAACCCACTCCGCTAGACCCAAACCCAAACCCACTCCGCTAGACCCAAACCCACTCCGCTAGACCCAAACCCTCTCTGCTTGACCCAAACCCACTCCGCCAGACCCAAACCCACTCCGCCAGACCCAAACCCACTCCGCCAGACCCAAGCCCACTCCGCCAGACCCAAGCCCACACCGCCAGACCCAAACCCACACCGCCAGACCCAAACCCACTCCGCCAGACCCAAACCCACTGCGCGAGACCCAAACCCACTCTGCCAGACCCCAAACCCACTCCGCCAGACCCCAAACCCCCTCCGCCAGACCCCAAACCCACTCCGCCAGACCCAAACCCACTCCGCCAGACCCAAACCCACTCCGGCAGACCCAAACCCACTCCGCCAGACCCAAACCCACTCCGCCAGACCAAAACCCACTCCGCCAGACCCAAACCCACTCCGCCAGACCCAAACCCACTCCGCCAGACCCAAACCCACTGCGCGAGACCCAAACCCACTCTGCCAGACCCCAAACCCACTCCGCCAGACCCCAAACCCCATCCGCCAGACCCCAAACCCACTCCGCCAGACCCAAACCCACTCCGCCAGACCCAAACCCACTCCGCTAGACCCAAACACACTCCGCTAGACCCAAACACACTCCGCGTAACCCAAACACACTCCACTATACCCAAACCCACTCCGCTAGACCCAATCCACTCCGCTAGACCCAAACACACTCAACTAGACCCAAACCCAAACCCACTCCACTAGACCCAAACCCAAACCCACTCCGCTGGACCCAAACACAAACCCACTCTGCTAGACACAAACCCACTCCACTAGACCCAAAACCACTCCGCTAGAATCAAACCCACTCCGCTAGACCCAAACCCAAACCCACTCCACTAGACCCAAACCCAAACCAACTCCGCCAGACCCAAACCCACTCCGCCAGACCCAAACCCACTCCGCCAGACCCAAACCCACTCCGCCAGACCCAAGCCCACTCCACCAGACCCAAGCCCACACCGCCAGACCCAAACCCACTCCGCCAGACCCAAACCCAATCCGCCAGACCCAAACCCACTGCGCGAGACCCAAACCCACTCTGCCAGACCCCAAACTTACTCCGCCAGACCCCAAACCCCCTCCGCCAGACCCCAAACCCACTCCGCCAGACCCAAACCCACTCCGCCAGACCCAAACCCACTCCGGCAGACCCAAACCCACTCCGCCAGACCCAAACCCACTCCGCCAGACCAAAACCCACTCCGCCAGACCCAAACCCACTCCGCCAGACCAAAACCCACTCCGCCAGACCCAAACCCACTCCGCCAGACCAAAACCCACTCCGCCAGACCAAAACCCACTCCGCTAGATCCAAACCCACTCCGCCAGACCCAAACCCACTCCGCGAGACCCAAACCCACTCCGCCAGACCAAAACCCACTCCGCCAGACCAAAACCCACTCCGCCAGACCAAAACCCACTCCGCCAGACCCAAACCCACTGCGCGAGACCCAAACCCACTCCGCCAGACCTCAAAACCACTCCGCCAGACCCCAAACCCACTCCGCCAGACCCCAAACCCACTCCGACAGACCCAAACCCACTCCGCCAGACCGAAACCCACTCCGCCAGACCCAAACCCACTCCGCCAGACCAAAACCCACTCCGCCAGTCCCAAACCCACTCCGCTAGACCCAAACCCACTCCGCTAGACCCAAACCCAAACCCACTCCGCTAGACCCAAACCCACTCCGCTAGACCCAAACCCTCTCTGCTTGACCCAAACCCACTCCGCCAGACCCAAACCCACTCCGCCAGACCCAAACCCACTCCGCCAGACCCAAGCCCACTCCGCCAGACCCAAGCCCACACCGCCAGACCCAAACCCACACCGCCAGACCCAAACCCACTCCGCCAGACCCAAACCCACTGCGCGAGACCCAAACCCACTCTGCCAGACCCCAAACCCACTCCGCCAGACCCCAAACCCCCTCCGCCAGACCCCAAACCCACTCCGCCAGACCCAAACCCACTCCGCCAGACCCAAACCCACTCCGGCAGACCCAAACCCACTCCGCCAGACCCAAACCCACTCCGCCAGACCAAAACCCACTCCGCCAGACCCAAACCCACTCCGCCAGACCCAAACCCACTCCGCCAGACCCAAACCCACTGCGCGAGACCCAAACCCACTCTGCCAGACCCCAAACCCACTCCGCCAGACCCCAAACCCCATCCGCCAGACCCCAAACCCACTCCGCCAGACCCAAACCCACTCCGCCAGACCCAAACCCACTCCGCTAGACCCAAACACACTCCGCTAGACCCAAACACACTCCGCGTAACCCAAACACACTCCACTATACCCAAACCCACTCCGCTAGACCCAATCCACTCCGCTAGACCCAAACACACTCAACTAGACCCAAACCCAAACCCACTCCACTAGACCCAAACCCAAACCCACTCCGCTGGACCCAAACACAAACCCACTCTGCTAGACACAAACCCACTCCGCTAGACCCAAAACCACTCCGCTAGAATCAAACCCACTCCGCTAGACCCAAACCCAAACCCACTCCACTAGACCCAAACCCAAACCAACTCCGCCAGACCCAAACCCACTCCGCCAGACCCAAACCCACTCCGCCAGACCCAAACCCACTCCGCCAGACCCAAGCCCACTCCACCAGACCCAAGCCCACACCGCCAGACCCAAACCCACTCCGCCAGACCCAAACCCAATCCGCCAGACCCAAACCCACTGCGCGAGACCCAAACCCACTCTGCCAGACCCCAAACTTACTCCGCCAGACCCCAAACCCCCTCCGCCAGACCCCAAACCCACTCCGCCAGACCCAAACCCACTCCGCCAGACCCAAACCCACTCCGGCAGACCCAAACCCACTCCGCCAGACCCAAACCCACTCCGCCAGACCAAAACCCACTCCGCCAGACCCAAACCCACTCCGCCAGACCAAAACCCACTCCGCCAGACCCAAACCCACTCCGCCAGACCAAAACCCACTCCGCCAGACCAAAACCCACTCCGCTAGATCCAAACCCACTCCGCCAGACCCAAACCCACTCCGCGAGACCCAAACCCACTCCGCCAGACCAAAACCCAGTCCGCCAGACCAAAACCCACTCCGCCAGACCAAAACCCACTCCGCCAGACCCAAACCCACTGCGCGAGACCCAAACCCACTCCGCCAGACCTCAAAACCACTCCGCCAGACCCCAAACCCACTCCGCCAGACCCCAAACCCACTCCGACAGACCCAAACCCACTCCGCCAGACCGAAACCCACTCCGCCAGACCCAAACCCACTCCGCCAGACCAAAACCCACTCCGCCAGTCCCAAACCCACTCCGCTAGACCCAAACCCACTCCGCTAGACCCAAACCCAAACCCACTCCGCTAGACCCAAACCCACTCCGCTAGACCCAAACCCTCTCTGCTTGACCCAAACCCACTCCGCCAGACCCAAACCCACTCCGCCAGACCCAAACCCACTCCGCCAGACCCAAGCCCACTCCGCCAGACCCAAGCCCACACCGCCAGACCCAAACCCACACCGCCAGACCCAAACCCACTCCGCCAGACCCAAACCCACTGCGCGAGACCCAAACCCACTCTGCCAGACCCCAAACCCACTCCGCCAGACCCCAAACCCCCTCCGCCAGACCCCAAACCCACTCCGCCAGACCCAAACCCACTCCGCCAGACCCAAACCCACTCCGGCAGACCCAAACCCACTCCGCCAGACCCAAACCCACTCCGCCAGACCAAAACCCACTCCGCCAGACCCAAACCCACTCCGCCAGACCAAAACCCACTCCGCCAGACCAAAACCCACTCCGCCAGACCAAAACCCACTCCGCCAGACCAAAACCCACTCCGCGAGACCCAAACCCACTCCGCCAGACCCAAACCCACTCCGCGAGACCCAAACCCACTCCGCCAGACCAAAACCCACTCACTCCGCCAGACCAAAACCCACTCCGCCAGACCAAAACCCACTCCGCCAGACCAAAACCCACTCCGCCAGACCCAAACCCACTGCGCCAGACCCAAACCCACTCCGCGAGACCAAAACCCACTCCGCCAGACCAAAACCCACTCCGCCAGACCAAAACCCACTCCGCGAGACCCAAACCCACTCCGCCAGACCCAAACCCACTCCGCCAGACCCAAACCCACTCTGCCAGACCGAAGCCCACTCCGCCAGACCCAACCCCACTCCGCCAGACCCAAGCTCACTCCGCCAGACCCCAACCCACTCCGCCAGACCCCAACCCTCCCCGCCAGACCCGAACCCACTCCGCCAGACCCAAACCCACTCCGCTAGACCCAAACCCACTCCGCTAGACCCAAACCCACTCCGCTAGACCCAAACACACTCCACTATACCCAAACCCACTCCGCTAGACCCAAACCCACTCCGCGAGACCCAAACACACTCAACTAGACCCAAACCCAAACCCACTCCACCAGACCCAAACCCAAACCCACTCCGCTAGGCCCAAACCCAAACCCACTCCGCTAGACCCAAACCCAAACCCACTCCGCCAGACCCAAACCCACTCCGCCAGACCCAAGCCCACTCCGCCAGATCCAAACCCACTCCGCCAGACCCAAACCCACTGCGCGAGACCCAAACCCACTCCGCCAGACCTCAAACCCACTCCGCCAGACCCCAAACCCACTCCGCCAGACCCCAAACCCACTACGACAGACCCAAACCCACTCCGCCAGACCTAAACCCACTCCGCCAGACCCAAACCCACTCCGCCAGACCAAAACCCACTCCGCCAGTCCCAAACCCACTCCGCTAGACCCAAACCCACTCCGCTAGACCCAAACCCAAACCCACTCCGCTAGACCCAAACCCACTCCGCTAGACCCAAACCCAAACCCACTCCGCTAGACCCAAACCCACTCCGCTAGACCCAAACCCTCTCTGCTAGACCCAAACCCACTCCGCCAGACCCAAACCCACTCCGCCAGACCAAAACCCACTCCGCCAGACCCAAACCCACTCCGCCAGACCCCAACCCTCTCTGCCAGACCCGAACCCACTCCGCCGGACACAAACCCACTCCGCTAGACCCCAACCCACTCCGCCAGACCCCAACCCTCTCCGCCAGACCCGAACCCACTCCGCCAGACCCAAACCCAGTCCGCTAGACCCAAACCCACTCCGCTAGACCCAAACCCACTCCGCTTGACCCAAACACACTCCAATATACCCAAACCCACTCCGCTAGACCCAAACCCACTCCGCTAGACCCAAACACACTCAACTAGACCCAAACCCAAACCCACTCCACTAGACCCAAACCCAAACCCACTCCGCTAGGCCCAAACCCAAACCCACTCCGCTAGACCCAAACCCAAACCCACTCCGCCAGACCCAAACCCACTCCGCCAGACCAAGCCCACTCCGCCAGATCCAAACCCACTCCGCCAGACCTAAACCCACTGCGCGAGACCCAAACCCACTCCGCCAGACCTCAAACCCACTCCGCCAGACCCCAAACCCACTCCGCCAGACCACAAACCCACTCCGACAGACCCAAACCCACTCCGACAGACCCAAACCCACTCCGCCAGACCCAAACCCACTCCGCCAGACCCAAACCCACTCCGCTAGACCCAAACCCACTCCGCTAGACCCAAACCCAAACCCACTCCGCTAGACGCAAACCCACTCCGCTAGACCCAAACCCTCTCTGCTAGACCCAAACCCACTCCGCCAGACCCAAACCCACTCCGCCAGACCAAAACCCACTCCGCCAGACCCAAACCCACTCCGCCAGACCTAAACCCACTCCGCCAGACCCAAACCCACTCCGCCAGACCCAAACTTACTCCGCCAGACCCAACCCCATTCCGCCAGACCCAATCTCACTCCGCCAGACCCCAACCCACTCCGCCAGACCCCAACCCTCTCTGCCAGACCCGAACCCACTTCGCCAGACCCAAACCCACTCCGCTAGACCCAAACCCACTCCGCTAGACCCAAACACACTCAACTAGACCGAAACCCAAACACACTCCACTATACCCAAACCCAAACCCACTCCGCTGGACCCAAACACAAACCCACTCTGCTAGACCCAAACCCACTCCGCTAGACCCAAACCCAAACCCACTCCGCTAGACCCAAACCCACTCCGATAGACCCAATCCACTCCGCTAGACCCAAACACACTCAACTAGACCCAAACCCAAACCCACTCCACTAGACCCAAACCCAAACCCACTCCGCTGGACCCAAACACAAACCCACTCCGCTAGACACAAACCCACTCCGCTAGACCCAAAACCACTCCGCTAGAACCAAACCCACTCCGCTAGACCCAAACCCAAACCCACTCCACCAGACCCAAACCCAAACCAACTCCGCCAGACCCAAACCCACTCCGCCAGACCCAAACCCACTCCGCTAGACCCAAACCCACTCCGCCAGACCCAAGCCCACTCCGCCAGACCCAAGCCCACACCGCCAGACCCAAACCCACTCCGCCAGACCCAAACCCACTCCGCCAGACCCAAACCCACTGCGCGAGACCCAAACCCACTCTGCCAGACCCCAAACCCACTCCGCCAGACCCCAAACCCCCTCCGCCAGACCCCAAACCCACTCCGCCAGACCCAAACCCACTCCGCCAGACCCAAACCCACTCCGGCAGACCCAAACCCACTCCGCCAGACCCAAACCCACTCCGCCAGACCAAAACCCACTCCGCCAGACCCAAACCCAGTCCGCCAGACCAAAACCCACTCCGCCAGACCCAAACCCATTCCGCCAGACCAAAACCCACTCCGCCAGACCCAAACCCACTCCGCCAGACCCAAACCCACTCTGCCAGACAGAAACCCACTCCGCTAGCCCCAAACCCACTCCGCTGGACCCAAGCACACTCCACTATACCCAAACCCACTCCGCTAGACCCAAACCCACTCCGCTAGACCCAAACACACTCAACTCGACCCAAACCCAAACCAACTCCACTAGACCCAAACCAAAACCCACTCCGCTGGACCCAAACACAAACCCACTCCGCTAGACACAAACCCACTCCGCTAGACCCAAAACCACTCCGCGAGAACCAAACCCACTCCGCTAGACCCAAACCCAAACCCACTCCACTAGACCCAAACCCAAACCAACTGCGCCAGACCCAAACCCACTCCGCCAGACCCAAACCCACTCCGCCAGACCCAAGCCCACTCCGCCAGACCCAAGCCCACTCCGCCAGACCCAAGCGTACACCGCCAGACCCAAACCCACTCCGCCAGACCCAAACCCACTCCGCCAGACCCAAACCCACTCCGCCAGACCCAAACCCACTCCGCCAGACCAAAACCCACTCCGCCAGACCAAAACCCACTCCGCCAGACCCAAACCCACTCCGCCAGACCCAAACCCACTGCGCCAGACCCAAACCCACTCCGCCAGACCCAAGCCCACTCCGCCAGACCCAACCCCACTCCGCCAGACCCAAGCTCACTCCGCCAGACCTCAACCCACTCCGCCAGACCCCAACCCTCTCCGCCAGACCCCAACCCACTCCGCCAGACCCAAACCCACTCCGCTAGACCCAAACACACTCCGCTAGACCCAAACGCACTCCGCGTAACCCAAACACACTCCACTGTACCCAAACCCACTCCGCTAGACCCAATCCACTCCGCTAGACCCAAACACACTCAACTAGACCCAAACCCAAACCCACTCCACTAGACCCAAACCCAAACCCACTCCGCTGGACCCAAACACAAACCCACTCCGCTAGACACAAACCCACTCCGCTAGACCCAAAACCACTCCGCTAGAATCAAACCCACTCCGCTAGACCCAAACACAAACCCACTCCACTAGACCCAAACCCAAACCAACTCCGCCAGACCCAAACCCACTCCGCCAGACCCAAACCCACTCCGCCAGACCCAAACCCACTCCGCCAGACCCAAGCCCACTCCGCCAGACCCAAGCCCACACCGCCAGACCCAAACCCACTCCGCCAGACCCAAACCCACTCCGCCAGACCCAAACCCACTGCGCGAGACCCAAACCCACTCTGCCAGACCCCAAACCCACTCCGCCAGACCCCAAACCCCCTCCGCCAGACCCCAAACCCACTCCGCCAGACCCAAACCCACTCCGCCAGACCCAAACCCACTCCGCTAGACCCAAACACACTCCGCTAGACCCAAACACACTCCGCGTAACCCAAACACACACCACTATACCCAAACCCACTCCGCTAGACCCAATCCACTCCGCTAGACCCAAACACACTCAACTAGACCCAAACCCAAACCCACTCCACTAGACCCAAACCCAAACCCACTCCGCTGGACCCAAACACAAACCCACTCCGCTAGACACAAACCCACTCCGCTAGACCCAAAACCACTCCGCTAGAATCAAACCCACTCCGCTAGACCCAAACCCAAACCCACTCCACTAGACCCAAACCCAAACCAACTCCGCCAGACCCAAACCCACTCCGCCAGACCCAAACCCACTCCGCCAGACCCAAACCCACTCCGCCAGACCCAAGCCCACTCCGCCAGACCCAAGCCCACACCGCCAGACCCAAACCCACTCCGCCAGACCCAAACCCAATCCGCCAGACCCAAACCCACTGCGCGAGACCCAAACCCACTCTGACAGACCCCAAACCCACTCCGCCAGACCCCAAACCCCCTCCGCCAGACCCCAAACCCACTCCGCCAGACCCAAACCCACTCCGTCAGACCCAAACCCACTCCGGCAGACCCAAACCCACTCCGCCAGACCCAAACCCACTCCGCCAGACCAAAACCCACTCCGCCAGACCCAAACCCACTCCGCCAGACCAAAACTCACTCCGCCAGACCCAAACCCACTCCGCCAGACCAAAACCCACTCCGCCAGACCAAAACCCACTCCGCTAGATCCAAACCCACTCCGCCAGACCCAAACCCACTCCGCGAGACCCAAACCCACTCCGCCAGACCAAAACCCACTCCGCCAGACCAAAACCCACTCCGCCAGACCAAAACCCACTCCGCCAGACCCAAACCCACTGCGCGAGACGCAAACCCACTCCGCCAGACCTCAAACCCACTCCGCCAGACCCCAAACCCACTCCGCCAGACCCCAAACCCACTCCGACAGACCCAAACCCACTCCGCCAGACCTAAACCCACTCCGCCAGACCCACACCCACTCCGCCAGACCAAAACCCACTCCGCCAGTCCCAAACCCACTCCGCTAGACCCAAACCCACTCCGCTAGACCCAAACCCAAACCCACTCCGCTAGACCCAAACCCACTCCGCTAGACCCAAACCCTCTCTGCTAGACCCAAACCCACTCCGCCAGACCCAAACCCACTCCGCCAGACCCAAACCCACTCCGCCAGACCCAAGCCCACTCCGCCAGACCCAAGCCCACACCGCCAGACCCAAACCCACACCGCCAGACCCAAACCCACTCCGCCAGACCCAAACCCACTGCGCGAGACCCAAACCCACTCTGCCAGACCCCAAACCCACTCCGCCAGACCCCAAACCCCCTCCGCCAGACCCCAAACCCACTCCGCCAGACCCAAACCCACTCCGCCAGACCCAAACCCACTCCGGCAGACCCAAACCCACTCCGCCAGACCCAAACCCACTCCGCCAGACCAAAACCCACTCCGCCAGACCCAAACCCACTCCGCCAGACCAAAACCCACTCCGCCAGACCCAAACCCACTCCGCCAGACCAAAACCCACTCCGCCAGACCAAAACCCACTCCGCGAGACCCAAACCCACTCCGCCAGACCCAAACCCACTCCGCGAGACCCAAACCCACTCCGCTAGACCCAAACACACTCAACTAGACCCAAACCCAAACACACTCCACTATACCCAAACCCAAACCCACTCCGCTGGACCCAAACACAAACCCACTCCGCTAGACCCAAACCCACTCCGCTAGACCCAAACCCAAACCCACTCCGCTAGACCCAAACCCACTCCGATAGACCCAATCCACTCCGCTAGACCCAAACACACTCAACTAGACCCAAACCCAAACCCACTCCACTAGACCCAAACCCAAACCCACTCCGCTGGACCCAAACACAAACCCACTCCGCTAGACACAAACCCACTACGCTAGACACAAAACCACTCCGCTAGAACCAAACCCACTCCGCTAGACCCAAACCCAAACCCACTCCACCAGACCCAAACCCAAACCAACTCCGCCAGACCCAAACCCACTCCGCCAGACCCAAACCCACTCCGCTAGACCCAAACCCACTCCGCCAGACCCAAGCCCACTCCGCCAGACCCAAGCCCACACCGCCGGACCCAAACCCACTCCGCCAGACCCAAACCCACTCCGTCAGACCCAAACCCACTGCGCGAGACCCAAACCCACTCTGCCAGACCCCAAACCCACTCCGCCAGACCCCAAACCCCCTCCGCCAGACCCCAAACCCACTCCGCCAGACCCAAACCCACTCCGCCAGACCCAAACCCACTCCGGCAGACCCAAACCCACTCCGCCAGACCCAAACCCACTCCGCCAGACCAAAACCCACTCCGCCAGACCCAAACCCACTCCGCCAGACCAAAACCCACTCCGCCAGACCCAAACCCATTCCGCCAGACCAAAACCCACTCCGCCAGACCCAAACCCACTCCGCCAGACCCAAACCCACTCTGCCAGACAGAAACCCACTCCGCTAGCCCCAAACCCACTCCGCTGGACCCAAGCACACTCCACTATACCCAAACCCACTCCGCTAGACCCAAACCCACTCCGCTAGACCCAAACACACTCAACTCGACCCAAACCCAAACCAACTCCACTAGACCCAAACCAAAACCCACTCCGCTGGACCCAAACACAAACCCACTCCGCTAGACACAAACCCACTCCGCTAGACCCAAAACCACTCCGCTAGAACCAAACCCACTCCGCTAGACCCAAACCCAAACCCACTCCACTAGACCCAAACCCAAACCAACTGCGCCAGACCCAAACCCACTCCGCCAGACCGAAACGCACTCCGCCAGACCCAAACCCACTCCGCCAGACCCAAGCCCACTCCGCCAGACCCAAGCGTACACCGCCAGACCCAAACCCACTCCGCCAGACCCAAACCCACTCCGCCAGACCCAAACCCACTGCGCGAGATCCAAACCCACTCCGCCAGACCCCAAACCCACCCCGCCAGACCCCAAACCCCCTCCGCCAGACCCCAAACCCACTCCGCCAGACCCAAACCCACTCCGCCAGACCCAAACCCACTCCGCCAGACCCAAACCCACTCCGCCAGACCCAAACCCACTGCGCCAGACCCAAACCCACTCCGCCAGACCCAAGCCCACTCCGCCAGACCCAACCCCACTCCGCCAGACCCAAGCTCACTCCGCCAGACCTCAACCCACTCCGCCAGACCCCAACCCTCTCCGCCAGACCCCAACCCACTCCGCCAGACCCAAACCCACTCCGCTAGACCCAAACACACTCCGCTAGACCCAAACGCACTCCGCGTAACCCAAACACACTCCACTATACCCAAACCCACTCCGCTAGACCCAATCCACTCCGCTAGACCCAAACACACTCAACTAGACCCAAACCCAAACCCACTCCACTAGACCCAAACCCAAACCCACTCCGCTGGACCCAAACACAAACCCACTCCGCTAGACACAAACCCACTCCGCTAGACCCAAAACCACTCCGCTAGAATCAAACCCACTCCGCTAGAACCAAACCCAAACCCACTCCACTAGACCCAAACCCAAACCAACTCCGCCAGACCCAAACCCACTCCGCCAGACCCAAACCCACTCCGCCAGACCCAAACCCACTCCGCCAGACCCAAGCCCACTCCGCCAGACCCAAGCCCACACCGCCAGACCCAAACCCACTCCGCCAGACCCAAACCCACTCCGCCAGACCCAAACCCACTGCGCGAGACCCAAACCCACTCTGCCAGACCCCAAACCCACTCCGCCAGACCCCAAACCCCCTCCGCCAGACCCCAAACCCACTCCGCCAGACCCAAACCCACTCCGCCAGACCCAAACCCACTCCGCTAGACCCAAACACACTCCGCTAGACCCAAACACACTCCACGTAACCCAAACACACTCCACTATACCCAAACCCACTCCGCTAGACCCAATCCACTCCGCTAGACCCAAACACACTCAACTAGACCCAAACCCAAACCCACTCCACTAGACCCAAACCCAAACCCACTCCGCTGGACCCAAACACAAACCCACTCCGCTAGACACAAACCCACTCCGCTAGACCCAAAACCACTCCGCTAGAATCAAACCCACTCCGCTAGACCCAAACCCAAACCCACTCCACTAGACCCAAACCCAAACCAACTCCGCCAGACCCAAACCCACTCCGCCAGACCCAAACCCACTCCGCCAGACCCAAACCCACTCCGCCAGACCCAAGCCCACTCCGCCAGACCCAAGCCCACACCGCCAGACCCAAACCCACTCCGCCAGACCCAAACCCAATCCGCCAGACCCAAACCCACTGCGCGAGACCCAAACCCACTCTGACAGACCCCAAACCCACTCCGCCAGACCCCAAACCCCCTCCGCCAGACCCCAAACCCACTCCGCCAGACCCAAACCCACTCCGCCAGACCCAAACCCACTCCGGCAGACCCAAACCCACTCCGCCAGACCCAAACCCACTCCGCCAGACCCAAACCCACTCCGCCAGACCCAAGCCCACTCCGCCAGACCCAAGCCCACACCGCCAGACCCAAACCCACTCCGCCAGACCCAAACCCAATCCGCCAGACCCAAACCCACTGCGCGAGACCCAAACCCACTCTGACAGACCCCAAACCCACTCCGCCAGACCCCAAACCCCCTCCGCCAGACCCCAAACCCACTCCGCCAGACCCAAACCCACTCCGCCAGACCCAAACCCACTCCGGCAGACCCAAACCCACTCCGCCAGACCCAAACCCACTCCGCCAGACCAAAACCCACTCCGCCAGACCCAAACCCACTCCGCCAGACCAAAACCCACTCCGCCAGACCCAAACCCACTCCGCCAGACCCAAACCCACTCCGCCAGACCCAAACCCACTCCGCCAGACCCAAACCCACTCCGCCAGACCCAAGCCCACTCCGCCAGACCCAACCCCACTCCGCCAGACCCAAGCTCACTCCGCCAGACCTCAACCCACTCCGCCAGACCCCAACCCTCTCCGCCAGACCCCAACCCACTCCGCCAGACCCAAACCCACTCCGCTAGACCCAAACACACTCCGCTAGACCCAAACGCACTCCGCGTAACCCAAACACACTCCACTATACCCAAACCCACTCCGCTAGACCCAATCCACTCCGCTAGACCCAAACACACTCAACTAGACCCAAACCCAAACCCACTCCACTAGACCCAAACCCAAACCCACTCCGCTGGACCCAAACACAAACCCACTCCGCTAGACACAAACCCACTCCGCTAGACCCAAAACCACTCCGCTAGAATCAAACCCACTCCGCTAGAACCAAACCCAAACCCACTCCACTAGACCCAAACCCAAACCAACTCCGCCAGACCCAAACCCACTCCGCCAGACCCAAACCCACTCCGCCAGACCCAAACCCACTCCGCCAGACCCAAGCCCACTCCGCCAGACCCAAGCCCACACCGCCAGACCCAAACCCACTCCGCCAGACCCAAACCCACTCCGCCAGACCCAAACCCACTGCGCGAGACCCAAACCCACTCTGCCAGACCCCAAACCTACTCCGCCAGACCCCAAACCCCCTCCGCCAGACCCCAAACCCACTCCGCCAGACCCAAACCCACTCCGCCAGACCCAAACCCACTCCGCTAGACCCAAACACACTCCGCTAGACCCAAACACACTCCACGTAACCCAAACACACTCCACTATACCCAAACCCACTCCGCTAGACCCAATCCACTCCGCTAGACCCAAACACACTCAACTAGACCCAAACCCAAACCCACTCCACTAGACCCAAACCCAAACCCACTCCGCTGGACCCAAACACAAACCCACTCCGCTAGACACAAACCCACTCCGCTAGACCCAAAACCACTCCGCTAGAATCAAACCCACTCCGCTAGACCCAAACCCAAACCCACTCCACTAGACCCAAACCCAAACCAACTCCGCCAGACCCAAACCCACTCCGCCAGACCCAAACCCACTCCGCCAGACCCAAACCCACTCCGCCAGACCCAAGCCCACTCCGCCAGACCCAAGCCCACACCGCCAGACCCAAACCCACTCCGCCAGACCAAAACCCAATCCGCCAGACCCAAACCCACTGCGCGAGACCCAAACCCACTCTGACAGACCCCAAACCCACTCCGCCAGACCCCAAACCCCCTCCGCCAGACCCCAAACCCACTCCGCCAGACCCAAACCCACTCCGCCAGACCCAAACCCACTCCGGCAGACCCAAACCCACTCCGCCAGACCCAAACCCACTCCGCCAGACCAAAACCCACTCCGCCAGACCCAAACCCACTCCGCCAGACCAAAACCCACTCCGCCAGACCCAAACCCACTCCGCCAGACCAAAACCCACTCCGCCAGACCAAAACCCACTCCGCCAGATCCAAACCCACTCCGCCAGACCCAAACCCACTCCGCGAGACCCAAACCCACTCCGCCAGACCAAAACCCACTCCGCCAGACCAAAACCCACTCCGCCAGACCAAAACCCACTCCGCCAGACCCAAACCCACTGCGCGAGACGCAAACCCACTCCGCCAGACCTCAAACCCACTCCGCCAGACCACAAACCCACTCCGCCAGACCCCAAACCCACTCCGACAGACCCAAACCCACTCCGCCAGACCTAAACCCACTCCGCCAGACCCAAACCCACTCCGCCAGACCAAAACCCACTCCGCCAGTCCCAAACCCACTCCGCTGGACCCAAACCCACTCCGCTAGACCCAAACCCAAACCCACTCCGCTAGACCCAAACCCACTCCGCTAGACCCAAACCCTCTCTGCTAGACCCAAACCCACTCCGCCAGACCCAAACCCACTCCGCCAGACCCAAACCCACTCCGCCAGACCAAAACCCACTCCGCCAGTCCCAAACCCACTCCGCTGGACCCAAACCCACTCCGCTAGACCCAAACCCAAACCCACTCCGCTAGACCCAAACCCACTCCGCTAGACCCAAACCCTCTCTGCTAGACCCAAACCCACTCCGCCAGACCCAAACCCACTCCGCCAGACCAAAACCCACTCCGCCAGACCAAAACCCACTCCGCCAGACCCAAACCCACTCCGCCAGACCCAAACCCACTGCGCCAGACCCAAACCCACTCCGCCAGACCCAAGCCCACTCCGCCAGACCCAACCCCACTCCGCCAGACCCAAGCTCACTCCGCCAGACCTCAACCCACTCCGCCAGACCCCAACCATCTCCGCCAGACCCCAACCCACTCCGCCAGACCCAAACCCACTCCGCTAGACCCAAACACACTCCGCGTAACCCAAACACACTCCACTATACCCAAACCCACTCCACTATACCCAAACCCACTCCGCTAGACCCAATCCACTCCGCTAGACCCAAACACACTCAACTAGACCCAAACCCAAACCCACTCCACTAGACCCAAACCCAAACCCACTCCGCTGGACCCAAACACAAACCCACTCCGCTAGACACAAACCCACTCCGCTAGACCCAAAACCACTCCGCTAGAATCAAACCCACTCCGCTAGAACCAAACCCAAACCCACTCCACTAGACCCAAACCCAAACCAACTCCGCCAGACCCAAACCCACTCCGCCAGACCCAAACCCACTCCGCCAGACCCAAACCCACTCCGCCAGACCCAAGCCCACTCCGCCAGACCCAAGCCCACACCGCCAGACCCAAACCCACTCCGCCAGACCCAAACCCACTCCGCCAGACCCAAACCCACTGCGCGAGACCCAAACCCACTCTGCCAGACCCCAAACCCACTCCGCCAGACCCCAAACCCCCTCCGCCAGACCCCAAACCCACTCCGCCAGACCCAAACCCACTCCGCCAGACCCAAACTCACTCCGCTAGACCCAAACACACTCCGCTAGACCCAAACACACTCCACGTAACCCAAACACACTCCACTATACCCAAACCCACTCCGCTAGACCCAATCCACTCCGCTAGACCCAAACACACTCAACTAGACCCAAACCCAAACCCACTCCACTAGACCCAAACCCAAACCCACTCCGCTGGACCCAAACACAAACCCACTCCGCTAGACACAAACCCACTCCGCTAGACCCAAAACCACTCCGCTAGAATCAAACCCACTCCGCTAGACCCAAACCCAAACCCACTCCACTAGACCCAAACCCAAACCAACTCCGCCAGACCCAAACCCACTCCGCCAGACCCAAACCCACTCCGCCAGACCCAAACCCACTCCGCCAGACCCAAGCCCACTCCGCCAGACCCAAGCCCACACCGCCAGACCCAAACCCACTCCGCCAGACCCAAACCCAATCCGCCAGACCCAAACCCACTGCGCGAGACCCAAACCCACTCTGACAGACCCCAAACCCACTCCGCCAGACCCCAAACCCCCTCCGCCAGACCCCAAACCCACTCCGCCAGACCCAAACCCACTCCGCCAGACCCAAACCCACTCCGGCAGACCCAAACCCACTCCGCCAGACCCAAACCCACTCCGCCAGACCAAAACCCACTCCGCCAGACCCAAACCCACTCCGCCAGACCAAAACCCACTCCGCCAGACCCAAACCCACTCCGCCAGACCAAAACCCACTCCGCCAGACCAAAACCCACTCCGCTAGATCCAAACCCACTCCGCCAGACCCAAACCCACTCCGCGAGACCCAAACCCACTCCGCCAGACCAAAACCCACTCCGCCAGACCAAAACCCACTCCGCCAGACCAAAACCCACTCCGCCAGACCCAAACCCACTGCGCGAGACGCAAACCCACTCCGCCAGACCTCAAACCCACTCCGCCAGACCCCAAACCCACTCCGCCACACCCCAAACCCACTCCGACAGACCCAAACCCACTCCGCCAGACCTAAACCCACTCCGCCAGACCCAAACCCACTCCGCCAGACCAAAACCCACTCCGCCAGTCCCAAACCCACTCCGCTGGACCCAAACCCACTCCGCTAGACCCAAACCCAAACCCACTCCGCTAGACCCAAACCCACTCCGCTAGACCCAAACCCTCTCTGCTAGACCCAAACCCACTCCGCCAGACCCAAACCCACTCCGCCAGACCCAAACCCACTCCGCCAGACCCAAGCCCACTCCGCCAGACCCAAGCCCACACCGCCAGACCCAAACCCACACCGCCAGACCCAAACCCACTCCGCCAGACCCAAACCCACTGCGCGAGACCCAAACCCACTCTGCCAGACCCCAAACCCACTCCGCCAGACCCCAAACCCCCTCCGCCAGACCCCAAACCCACTCCGCCAGACCCAAACCCACTCCGCCAGACCCAAACCCACTCCGGCAGACCCAAACCCACTCCGCCAGACCCAAACCCACTCCGCCAGACCAAAACCCACTCCGCCAGACCCAAACCCACTCCGCCAGACCAAAACCCACTCCGCCAGACCCAAACCCACTCCGCCAGACCAAAACCCACTCCGCCAGACCAAAACCCACTCCGCGAGACCCAAACCCACTCCGCCAGACCCAAACCCACTCCGCGAGACCCAAACCCACTCCGCCAGACCAAAACCCACTCCGCCAGACCAAAACCCACTCCGCCAGACCAAAACCCACTCCGCCAGACCAAAACCCAGTCCGCCAGACCCAAACCCACTGCGCCAGACCCAAACCCACTCCGCCAGACCAAAACCCACTCCGCCAGACCAAAACCCACTCCGCCAGACCAAAACCCACTCCGCGAGACCCAAACCCACTCCGCCAGACCCAAACCCACTCCGCCAGACCCAAACCCACTCTGCCAGACCCAAGCCCACTCCGCCAGACCCAACCCCACTCCGCCAGACCCAAGCTCACTCCGCCAGACCCCAACCCACTCCGCCAGACCCCAACCCTCCCCGCCAGACCCGAACCCACTCCGCCAGACCCAAACCCACTCCGCTAGACCCAAACCCACTCCGCTAGACCCAAACCCACTCCGCTAGACCCAAACACACTCCACTATACCCAAACCCACTCCGCTAGACCCAAACCCACTCCGCGAGACCCAAACACACTCAACTAGACCCAAACCCAAACCCACTCCACTAGACCCAAACCCAAACCCACTCCGCTAGGCCCAAACCCAAACCCACTCCGCTAGACCCAAACCCAAACCCACTCCGCCAGACCCAAACCCACTCCGCCAGACCCAAGCCCACTCCGCCAGATCCAAACCCACTCCGCCAGACCCAAACCCACTGCGCGAGACCCAAACCCACTCCGCCAGACCTCAAACCCACTCCGCCAGACCCCAAACCCACTCCGCCAGACCCCAAACCCACTACGACAGACCCAAACCCACTCCGCCAGACCAAAACCCACTCCGCCAGACCCAAACCCACTCCGCCAGACCAAAACCCACTCCGCCAGTCCCAAACCCACTCCGCTAGACCCAAACCCACTCCGCTAGACCCAAACCCAAACCCACTCCGCTAGACCCAAACCCACTCCGCTAGACCCAAACCCAAACCCACTCCGCTAGACCCAAACCCACTCCGCTAGACCCAAACCCTCTCTGCTAGACCCAAACCCACTCCGCCAGACCCAAACCCACTCCGCCAGACCAAAACCCACTCCGCCAGACCCAAACCCACTCCGCCAGACCCCAACCCTCTCTGCCAGACCCGAACCCACTCCGCTAGACACAAACCCACTCCGCTAGACCCCAAGCCACTCCACCAGACCCCAACCCTCTCCGCCAGACCCGAACCCACTCCGCCAGACCCAAACCCACTCCGCTAGACCCAAACCCACTCCGCTAGACCCAAACCCACTCCGCTAGACCCAAACCCACTCCGCTAGACCCAAACACACTCCACTATACCCAAACCCACTCCGCTAGACCCAAACCCACTCCGCGAGACCCAAACACACTCAACTAGACCCAAACCCAAACCCACTCCACTAGACCCAAACCCAAACCCACTCCGCTAGGCCCAAACCCAAACCCACTCCGCTAGACCCAAACCCAAACCCACTCCGCCAGACCCAAACCCACTCCGCCAGACCCAAGCCCACTCCGCCAGATCGAAACCCACTCCGCCAGACCCAAACCCACTGCGCGAGACCCAAACCCACTCCGCCAGACCTCAAACCCACTCCGCCAGACCCCAAACCCACTCCGCCAGACCCAAACTCACTCCGCTAGACCCAAACACACTCCGCTAGACCCAAACACACTCCACGTAACCCAAACACACTCCACTATACCCAAACCCACTCCGCTAGACCCAATCCACTCCGCTAGACCCAAACACACTCAACTAGACCCAAACCCAAACCCACTCCACTAGACCCAAACCCAAACCCACTCCGCTGGACCCAAACACAAACCCACTCCGCTAGACACAAACCCACTCCGCTAGACCCAAACCCAAACCCACTCCGCTAGACCCAAACCCACTCCGCTAGACCCAAACCCTCTCTGCTGGACCCAAACCCACTCCGCCAGACCCAAACCCACTCCGCCAGACCCAAACCCACTCCGCCAGACCCAAGCCCACTCCGCCAGACCCAAGCCCACACCGCCAGACCCAAACCCACACCGCCAGACCCAAACCCACTCCGCCAGACCCAAACCCACTGCGCGAGACCCAAACCCACTCTGCCAGACCCCAAACCCACTCCGCCAGACCCCAAACCCCCTCCGCCAGACCCCAAACCCACTCCGCCAGACCCAAACCCACTCCGCCAGACCCAAACCCACTCCGGCAGACCCAAACCCACTCCGCCAGACCCAAACCCACTCCGCCAGACCAAAACCCACTCCGCCAGACCCAAACCCACTCCGCCAGACCAAAACCCACTCCGCCAGACCCAAACCCACTCCGCCAGACCAAAACCCACTCCGCCAGACCAAAACCCACTCCGCGAGACCCAAACCCACTCCGCCAGACCCAAACCCACTCCGCGAGACCCAAACCCACTCCGCCAGACCAAAACCCACTCCGCCAGACCAAAACCCACTCCGCCAGACCAAAACCCACTCCGCCAGACCAAAACCCAGTCCGCCAGACCCAAACCCACTGCGCCAGACCCAAACCCACTCCGCCAGACCAAAACCCACTCCGCCAGACCAAAACCCACTCCGCCAGACCAAAACCCACTCCGCGAGACCCAAACCCACTCCGCCAGACCCAAACCCACTCCGCCAGACCCAAACCCACTCTGCCAGACCCAAGCCCACTCCGCCAGACCCAACCCCACTCCGCCAGACCCAAGCTCACTCCGCCAGACCCCAACCCACTCCGCCAGACCCCAACCCTCCCCGCCAGACCCGAACCCACTCCGCCAGACCCAAACCCACTCCGCTAGACCCAAACCCACTCCGCTAGACCCAAACCCACTCCGCTAGACCCAAACACACTCCACTATACCCAAACCCACTCCGCTAGACCCAAACCCACTCCGCGAGACCCAAACACACTCAACTAGACCCAAACCCAAACCCACTCCACTAGACCCAAACCCAAACCCACTCCGCTAGGCCCAAACCCAAACCCACTCCGCTAGACCCAAACCCAAACCCACTCCGCCAGACCCAAACCCACTCCGCCAGACCCAAGCCCACTCCGCCAGATCCAAACCCACTCCGCCAAACCCAAACCCACTGCGCGAGACCCAAACCCACTCCGCCAGACCTCAAACCCACTCCGCCAGACCCCAAACCCACTCCGCCAGACCCCAAACCCACTACGACAGACCCAAACCCACTCCGCCAGACCAAAACCCACTCCGCCAGACCCAAACCCACTCCGCCAGACCAAAACCCACTCCGCCAGTCCCAAACCCACTCCGCTAGACCCAAACCCACTCCGCTAGACCCAAACCCAAACCCACTCCGCTAGACCCAAACCCACTCCGCTAGACCCAAACCCAAACCCACTCCGCTAGACCCAAACCCACTCCGCTAGACCCAAACCCTCTCTGCTAGACCCAAACCCACTCCGCCAGACCCAAACCCACTCCGCCAGACCAAAACCCACTCCGCCAGACCCAAACCCACTCCGCCAGACCCCAACCCTCTCTGCCAGACCCGAACCCACTCCGCTAGACACAAACCCACTCCGCTAGACCCCAAGCCACTCCGCCAGACCCCAACCCTCTCCGCCAGACCCGAACCCACTCCGCCAGACCCAAACCCACTCCGCTAGACCCAAACCCACTCCGCTAGACCCAAACCCACTCCGCTAGACCCAAACCCACTCCGCTAGACCCAAACACACTCCACTATACCCAAACCCACTCCGCTAGACCCAAACCCACTCCGCGAGACCCAAACACACTCAACTAGACCCAAACCCAAACCCACTCCACTAGACCCAAACCCAAACCCACTCCGCTAGGCCCAAACCCAAACCCACTCCGCTAGACCCAAACCCAAACCCACTCCGCCAGACCCAAACCCACTCCGCCAGACCCAAGCCCACTCCGCCAGATCGAAACCCACTCCGCCAGACCCAAACCCACTGCGCGAGACCCAAACCCACTCCGCCAGACCTCAAACCCACTCCGCCAGACCCCAAACCCACTCCGCCAGACCCCAAACCCACTACGACAGACCCAAACCCACTCCGCCAGACCAAAACCCACTCCGCCAGACCCAAACCCACTCCGCCAGACCAAAACCCACTCCGCCAGTCCCAAACCCACTCCGCTAGACCCAAACCCACTCCGCTAGACCCAAACACAAACCCACTCCGCTAGACCCAAACCCACTCCGCTAGACCCAAACCCAAACCCACTCCGCTAGACCCAAACCCACTCCGCTAGACCCAAACCCTCTCTGCTAGACCCAAACCCACTCCGCCAGACCCAAACCCACTCCGCCAGACCAAAACCCACTCCGCCAGACCCAAACCCACTCCGCCAGACCCCAACCCTCTCTGCCAGACCCGAACCCACTCCGCCAGACACAAACCCACTCCGCTAGACCCCAACCCACTCCGCCAGACCCCAACCCTCTCCGCCAGACCCGAACCCACTCCGCCAGACCCAAACCCACTCCGCTAGACCCAAACCCACTCCGCTAGACCCAAACCCACTCCGCTAGACCCAAACACACTCCACTATACTCAAACCCACTCCGCTAGACCCAAACCCACTCCGCTAGACCCAAACACACTCAACTAGACCCAAACCCAAACCCACTCCACTAGACCCAAACCCAAACCCACTCCGCTAGGCCCAAACCCAAACCCACTCCGCTAGACCCAAACCCAAACCCACTCCGCCAGACCCAAACCCACTCCGCCAGACCCAAGCCCACTCCGCCAGATCCAAACCCACTCCGCCAGACCCAAACCCACTGCGCGAGACCCAAACCCACTCCGCCAGACCTCAAACCCACTCCGCCAGACCCCAAACCCACTCCGCCAGACCCCAAACCCACTCCGACAGACCCAAACCCACTCCGCCAGACCCAAACCCACGCCGCCAGACCCAAACCCACTCCGCCAGACCCAAACCCACTCCGCTAGACCCAAACCCACTCCGCTAGACCCAAACCCAAACCCACTCCGCTAGACGCAAACCCACTCCGCTAGACCCAAACCCTCTCTGCTAGACCCAAACCCACTCCGCCAGACCCAAACCCACTCCGCCAGACCAAAACCCACTCCGCCAGACCCAAACCCACTCCGCCAGACCTAAACCCACTCCGCCAGACCCAAACCCACTCCGCCAGACCCAAACTTACTCCGCCAGACCCAACCCCATTCCGCCAGACCCAATCTCACTCCGCCAGACGCCAACCCACTCCGCCAGACCCCAACCCTCTCTGCCAGACCCGAACCCACTCCGCCAGACCCAAACCCACTCCGCTAGACCCAAACCCACTCCGCTAGACCCAAACACACTCAACTAGACCCAAACCCAAACCCACTCCACTATACCCAAACCCAAACCCACTCCGCTGGACCCAAACACAAACCCACTCCGCTAGACCCAAACCCACTCCGCTAGACCCAAACCCAAACCCACTCCGCTAGACCCAAACGCACTCCGATAGACCCAATCCACTCCGCTAGACACAAACACACTCAACTAGACCCAAACCCAAACCCACTCCACTAGACCCAAACCCAAACCCACTCCGCTGGACCCAAACACAAACCCACTCCGCTAGACACAAACCTACTCCGCTAGACCCAAAACCACTCCGCTAGAACCAAACCCACTCCGCTAGACCCAAACCCAAACCCACTCCACTAGACCCAAACCCAAACCAACTCCGCCAGACCCAAACCCACTCCGCTAGACCCAAACCCACTCCGCCAGACCCAAGCCCACTCCGCCAGACCCAAGCCCACACCGCCAGACCCAAACCCACTCCGCCAGACCCAAACCCACTCCGCCAGACCCAAACCCACTGCGCGAGACCCAAACCCACTCTGCCAGACCCCAAACCCACTCCGCCAGACCCCAAACCCCCTCCGCCAGACCCCAAACCCACTCCGCCAGACCCAAACCCACTCCGCCAGACCCAAACCCACTCCGGCAGACCCAAACCCACTCCGCCAGACCCAAACCCACTCCGCTAGACCAAAACCCACTCCGCCAGACCCAAACCCACTCCGCCAGACCAAAACCCACTCCGCCAGACCCAAACCCATTCCGCCAGACCAAAACCCACTCCGCCAGACCAAAACCCACTCCGCTAGACCCAAACCCACTCCGCCAGACCCAAACCCACTCCGCTAGAACCAAACCCACTCCGCCAGACCAAAACCCACTCCGCCAGACCAAAACCCACTCCGCCAGACCAAAACCCACTCCGCCAGACCAAAACCCACTCCGCCAGACCAAAACCCACTCCGCCAGACCTAAACCCACTGCGCCAGACCCAAACCCACTCCGCCAGACCAAAACCCACTCCGCCAGACCAAAACCCACTCCGCCAGACCAAAACCCACTCCGCGAGACCCAAACCCACTCCGCCAGACCCAAACCCACTCCGCCAGACCCAAACCCACTCCGCCAGACCCAAACCCACTCCGCTAGACCCAAACCCACTCCGCTAGACCCAAACCCAAACCCACTCCGCTAGACGCAAACCCACTCCGCTAGACCCAAACCCTCTCTGCTAGACGCAAACCCACTCCGCCAGACCCAAACCCACTCCGCCAGACCAAAACCCACTCCGCCAGACCCAAACCCACTCCGCCAGACCTAAACCCACTCCGCCAGACCCAAACCCACTCCGCCAGACCCAAACTTACTCCGCCAGACCCAACCCCATTCCGCCAGACCCAATCTCACTCCGCCAGACCCCAACCCACTCCGCCAGACCCCAACCCTCTCTGCCAGACCCGAACCCACTCCGCCAGACCCAAACCCACTCCGCTAGACCCAAACCCACTCCGCTAGACCCAAACACACTCAACTAGACCCAAACCCAAACCCACTCCACTATACCCAAACCCAAACCCACTCCGCTGGACCCAAACACAAACCCACTCCGCTAGACCCAAACCCACTCCGCTGGACCCAAACCCAAACCCACTCCGCTAGACCCAAACCCACTCCGCTAGACCCAAACCCTCTCTGCTAGACCCAAACCTACTCCGCCCGACCCAAACCCACTCCGCCAGACCCAAACCCACTCCGCCAGACCCAACCCCATTCCGCCAGACCCAATCTCACTCCGCCAGACCCCAACCCACTCCGCCAGACCCCAACCCTCTCTGCCAGACCCGAACCCACTCCGCCAGACCCAAACCCACTCCGCTAGACCCAAACCCACTCCGCTAGACCCAAACACACTCAACTAGACCCAAACCCAAACCCACTCCACTATACCCAAACCCAAACCCACTCCGCTGGACCCAAACACAAACCCACTCCGCTAGACCCAAACCCACTCCGCTAGACCCAAACCCAAACCCACTCCGCTAGACCCAAACCCACTCCGCTAGACCCAAACCCTCTCTGCTAGACCCAAACCCACTCTGCCCGACCCAAACCCACTCCGCCAGACCCAAACCCACTCCGCCAGACCCAAACCCACTCCGCCAGACCCAAACCCACTCCGCCAGACCCAAACCCACTCCGCCAGACACAAACCCACTCCGCCAGACCTCAAACCCACTCCGCCAGACCAAAACCCACTCCGCCAGACCCAAACCCACTCCGCCAGCCCCAAAACCACTCCGCCAGACCCAAACCCACTCCGCCAGACCCAAACCCACTCCGCCAGACCCAAACCCACTCCGCCAGACCCAAACCCACTCCGCCAGACACAAACCCACTCCGCCAGACCTCAAACCCACTCCGCCAGACCAAAACCCACTCCGCCAGACCCAAACCCACTCCGCCAGCCCCAAAACCACTCCGCCAGACCCAAACCCACTCCGCCAAACCCAAACCCACTCCGCCAGACCCAAACCCACTCCGCCAGACCAAAACCCACTCCGCCAGACCAAAACCCGCTCCGCCGGACCCAAACCCACTCCGCCAGTCCCAAACCCACTCCGCCAGACCCAAACCCACTCCGCCAGACCCAAACCCACTCCGCCAGACACAAACCCACACCGCCAGACGCAAACCCACTCCTCCAGACGCAAACCCACTCCGCCAGACCCAAACGCACTCCGCCAGACCCAAACCCACTCCGCCAGACCCAACCCCACTCCGCCAGACCCAAGCCCACTCCGCCAGACCCAACCCCACTCTGCCAGACACAAACCCACTCCGCCAGACACAAACCCACTCCGCTAGACCCAAACCCACTCTGCTAGACCCAAACCCACTCAGCTAAACCCAAACCCAAAACCACTCCGCTACACCCAAACCCAAACCCACTCCGCTAGACCCAAACCCACTCGGCTAGACCCAAACCCACTCCGCCAGACCCAAACCCACTCCGCCAGACCCAAACCCAGTCTGCCAGACCCAACCCCACTCAACTAGACCCAAACCCAAACCCACTCCGCCAGACCCAAACCCAAACCCACTCCGCTAGACCCAAACCCACTCCGCCAGACCCCAAACCCACTCCGCCAGACCCCAAAACCACTCCGCCAGACCCCAAACCCACTCTGACAGACCCAAACCCACTCCGCCAGACCCAAACCCACTCCGCCAGACCCAAACCCACTCCGCCAGACCAAAACCCACTCCGCCAGTCCCAAACCCACTCCGCCAGACCCAAACCCACTCCGCCAGACCAAAACCCACTCCGCCAGACCAAAACCCACTCCGCAAGACCCAAACCCACTCCGCCAGACCCAAACCCACTCCGCCAGACCCAAACCCACTCCGCCAGACCAAAACCCACTCCGCCAGATCCAAACCCACTCCGCCAGACCTAAACCCACTCCGCCAGACCCAAACCCACTCCGCCAGACCCAAACTTACTCCGCCAGACCCAACCCCATTCCGCTAGACCCAAACCCACTCCGCTAGACCCAAACACACTCAACTAGACCCAAACCCAAACCCACTCCACTATACCCAAACCCAAACCCACTCCGCTGGACCCAAACACAAACGCACTCCGCTAGACCCAAACCCACTCCGCTAGACCCAAACCCAAACCCACTCCGCTAGACCCAAACCCACTCCGCTAGACCCAAACCCTCTCCGCTAGACCCAAACCCACTCCGCCCGACCCAAACCCACTCCGCCAGACCCAAACCCACTCCGCCAGACCCAAACCCACTCCGCCAGACCCAAACCCACTCCGCCAGACCCAAACCCACTCCGCCAGACACAAACCCACTCCGCCAGACCTCAAACCCACTCCGCCAGACCAAAACCCACTCCGCCAGACCCAAACCCACTCCGCCAGCCCCAAACCCACTCCGCCAGACCCAAACCCACTCCGCCAAACCCAAACCCACTCCGCCAGACCCAAACCCACTCCGCCAGACCAAAACCCGCTCCGCCGGACCCAAACCCACTCCGCCAGTCCCAAACCCACTCCGCCAGACCCAAACCCACTCCGCTAGATCCAAACCCACTCCGCCAGACCCAAACCCACTCCGCCAGACACAAACCCACACCGCCAGACGCAAACCCACTCCTCCAGACCCAAACCCACTCCGCCAGACCCAAACCCACTCCGCCAGACCCAAACCCACTCCGCCAGACCCAAACCCACTCCGCCAGACCCAAGCCCACTCCGCCAGACCCAACCCCACTCTGCCAGACACAAACCCACTCCGCCAGACCCAAACCCACTCCGCCAGACCCAAACCCACTCTGCTAGATCCAAACCCACTCCGCCAGACCCAAGCCCACTCCGCCAGACCCAAACCCACTCCGCCAGACACAAACCCACTCCGCCAGACCAAAACCCACTCCGCCAGACCAAAACCCACTCCGCCAGACCCAAACCCACTCCGCCAGACCCCAACCCTCTCCGCCAGACCCGAACCCACTCCGCCAGACCCACACCCACTCCGCTAGACCCAAACCCAAACCCACTCCACTGGACCCAAACACAAATCCACTCCGCTAGACACAAACCCACTCCGCTAGACCCAAACCCACTCTGCTAGACCCAAACCCACTCAGCTAAACCCAAACCCAAAACCACTCCGCTACACCCAAACCCAAACCCACTCCGCTAGACCCAAACCCACTCGGCTAGACACAAACCCACTCCGCCAGACCCCTAACCCACTCCGCCAGACCCAAACCCACTCCGCCAGACACAAACCCACTCCGCCAGACCCAAACCCACTCCGCCAGCCCCAAACCCACTCCACCAGACCCAAACCCACTCCGCCAGAACCCAACCCACTCCGCCAGACCCAAACCCACTCCGCCAGCCCCAAACCCACTCCGCCAGACCCAAACCCACTCCGCCAGACCCAAACCCACTCCGCCAGACCCAAACCCAGTCTGCCAGACCCAACCCCACTCAACTAGACCCAAACCCAAACCCACTCCGCCAGACCCAAACCCAAACCCGCTCCGCTAGACCCAAACCCACTCCGCCAGACCCCAAACCCACTCCGCCAGACCCCAAAACCACTCCGCCAGACCCCAAACCCACTCTGACAGACCCAAACCCACTCCGCCAGACCCAAACCCACTCCGCCAGACCCAAACCCACTCCGCCAGACCAAAACCCACTCCGCCAGTCCCAAACCCACTCCGCCAGACCCAAACCCACTCCGCCAGACCAAAACCCACTCCGCCAGACCAAAACCCACTCCGCAAGACCCAAACCCACTCCGCCAGACCCAAACCCACTCCGCCAGACCCAAACCCACTCCGCCAGACCAAAACCCACTCCGCCAGACCCAAACCCACTCCGCCAGACCTAAACCCACTCCGCCAGACCCAAACCCACTCCGCCAGACCCAAACTTACTCCGCCAGACCCAACCCCATTCCGCCAGTCCCAAGCTTACTCCGCCAGACCCCAACCCACTCCGCCAGACCCCAACCCTCTCTGCCAGACCCGAACCCACTCCGCCAGACCCAAACCCACTCCGCTAGACCCAAACCCACTCCGCTAGACCCAAACACACTCAACTAGACCCAAACCCAAACCCACTCCACGATACCCAAACCCAAACCCACTCCGCTGGACCCAAACACAAACCCACTCCGCTAGACCCAAACCCACTCCGCTAGACCCAAACCCAAACCCACTCCGCCAGACACAAACCCACTCCGCCAGACCTCAAACCCACTCCGCCAGACCAAAGCCCACTCCGCCAGACTCAAACCCACTCCGCCAGCCCCAAACCCACTCCGCCAGACCCAAACCCACTCCGCCAGACCAAAACCCACTCCGCAAGACCCAAACCCACACCGCCAGACCCAAACCCACTCCGCCAGACCCAAACCCACTCCGCCAGACCAAAACCCACTCCGCCAGACCCAAACCCACTCCGCCAGACCCAAACCCACTCCGCCAGACCCAAACCCACTCCGCCAGACCCAAACTTACTCCGCCAGACCCAACCCCATTCCGCCAGACCCAAGCTCACTCCGCCAGACCCCAACCCACTCCGCCAGACCCCAACCCTCTCTGCCAGACCCGAACCCACTCCGCCAGACCCAAACCCACTCCGCTAGACCCAAACCCACTCCGCTAGACCCAAACACACTCAACTTGACCCAAACCCAAACCCACTCCACTATACCAAAACCCAAACCCACTCCGCTGGACCCAAACACAAACCCACTCCGCCAGACCCAAACCCACTCCGCTAGACCCAAACCCACTCCGCTAGACCCAAACCCACTCCGCTAGACCCAAACCCTCTCCGCTAGACCCAAACCCACTCCGCCCGACCCAAACCCACTCCGCCAGACCCAAACCCACTCCGCCAGACCCAAACCCACTCCGCCAGACCCAAACCCACTCCACCAGACCCAAACCCACTCCGCCAGACACAAACCCACTCCGCCAGACCTCAAACCCACTCCGCCAGACCAAAACCCACTCCGCCAGACCCAAACCCACTCCGCCAGCCCCAAAACCACTCCGCCAGACCCAAACCCACTCCGCCAAACCCAAACCCACTCCGCCAGACCCAAACCCACTCCGCCAGACCAAAACCCGCTCCGCCGGACCCAAACCCACTCCGCCAGTCCCAAACCCACTCCGCTGGACCCAAACCCACTCCGCCAGATCCAAACCCACTCCGCCAGACCCAAACCCACTCCGCCAGACCCAAACCCACACCGCAAGACCCAAACCCACTCCGCCAGACCCAAACCCACTCCGCCAGACCCATACCCACTCCGCCAGACCCAAACCCACTCCGCCAGACCCAAACCCACTCCGCCAGACCCAACCCCACTCCGCCAGACCCAACCCCACTCCGCCAGACCCAAACCCACTCCGCCAGACCCAAACCCACTCCGCCAGACCCAAACCCACTCCGCTAGATCCAAACCCACTCCGCCAGACCCAAGCCCACTCCGCCAGACCCAAACCAACTCCGCCAGACACAAACCCATTCCGCCAGACCAAAACCCACTCCGCCAGACCAAAACCCACTCCGCCAGACCCAAACCCACTCCGCCAGACCAAAACCCACTCCGCCAGACCCAAACCCACTCCGCCAGACCCCAACCCTCTCCGCCAGACCCGAACCCACTCCGCCAGACCCACACCCACTCCGCTAGACCCAAACCCAAACCCACTCCGCTACACCCAAACCCAAACCCACTCCGCTAGACCCAAACCCACTCGGCTAGACCCAAACCCACTCTGCTAGACCCAAACCCACTCCGCCAGACCCAAACCCAATCCGTCAGACCCAAACCCACTACGCCAGACCCAAACCCACTCCGCCAGACACAAACCCACTCCGCCAGACCCCCAACCCACTCCGCCAGACCCCAACCCTCTCTGCCAGACCCGAACCCACTCCGCCAGACCCAAACCCACTCCGCTAGACCCAAACCCACTCCGCTAGACCCAAACACACTCAACTAGACCCAAACCCAAACCCACTCCACTATACCCAAACCCAAACCCACTCCGCTGGACCCAAACACAAACCCACTCCGCTAGACCCAAACCCACTCCGCTAGACCCAAACCCAAACCCACTCCGCTAGACCCAAACCCACTCCACTAGACCCAAACCCTCTCTGCTAGACCCAAACCCACTCCGCCCGACCCAAACCCACTCCGCCAGACCCAAACCCACTCCGCCAGACCCAAACCCACTCCGCCAGACCCAAACCCACTCCGCCAGACCCAAACCCACTCCGCCAGACACAAACCCACTCCGCCAGACCTCAAACCCACTCCGCCAGACCAAAACCCACTCCGCCAGACCCAAACCCACTCCGCCAGCCCCAAAACCACTCCGCCAGACCCAAACCCACTCCGCCAAACCCAAACCCACTCCGCCAGACCCAAACCCACTCCGTCAGACCCAACCCCACTCCGCCAGACCCAACCCCACTCCGCCAGACCCAAACCCACTCCGCCAGACCCAAACCCACTCCGCCAGACCCAAACCCACTCCGCTAGATCCAAACCCACTCCGCCAGACCCAAGCCCACTCCGCCAGACCCAAACCAACTCCGCCAGACACAAACCCATTCCGCCAGACCAAAACCCACTCCGCCAGACCAAAACCCACTCCGCCAGACCCAAACCCACTCCGCCAGACCCCAACCCTCTCCGCCAGACCCGAACCCACTCCGCCAGACCCACACCCACTCCGCTAGACCCAAACCCAAACCCACTCCACTGGACCCAAACACAAACCCACTCCGCCAGACCCAAACCCACTCCGCTAGACACAAACCCACTCCGCTAGACCCAAACCCACTCCGCCAGACCCAAACCCACTCAGCTAAACCCAAACGCAAACCCACTCCGCTACACCCAAACCCAAACCCACTCCGCTAGACCCAAACCCACTCCGCTAGACCCAAACCCTCTCTGCTAGACCCAAACCCACTCCGCCCGACCCAAACCCACTCCGCCAGACCCAAACCCTCTCCGCCAGACCCAAACCCTCTCCGCCAGACCCAAACCCACTCCGCCAGACCTCAAACCCACTCCGCCAGACCAAAACCCACTCCGCCAGACCCAAACCCACTCCGCCAGCCCCAAAACCACTCCGCCGGACCCAAACCCACTCCGCCAAACCCAAACCCACTCCGCCAGACCCAAACCCTCTCCGCCAGACCAAAACCCGCTCCGCAGGACCCAAACCCACTCCGCCAGTCCCAAACCCACTCCGCCAGACCCAAACCCGCTCCGCTAGATCCAAACCCACTCCGCGAGACCCAAACCCACTCCGCCAGACCCAAACCCACACCGCCAGACCCAAACCCACTCCGCCAGACCCAAACCCACTCCGCCAGACCCAAACCCACTCCGCCAGCCCCAAAACCACTCCGCCAGACCCAAACCCACTCCGCCAAACCCAAACCCACTCCGCCAGACCCAAACCCACTCCGCCAGACCAAAACCCGCTCCGCCGGACCCAAACCCACTCCGCCAGTCCCAAACCCACTCCGCCAGACCCAAACCCACTCCGCTAGATCCAAACCCACTCCGCCAGACCCAAACCCACTCCGCCAGACCCAAACCCACACCGCCAGACCCAAACCCACTCCGCCAGACCCAAACCCACTCCGCCAGACCCAAACCCACTCCGCCAGACCCAAACCCACTCCGCCAGACCCAAACCCACTCCGACAGACCCAAGCCCACTCCGCCAGACCCAACCCCACTCCGCCAGACCCAAACCCACTCCGCCAAACCCAAACCCACTCCGCCAGACCCAAACCCACTCCGCCAGACCAAAACCCGCTCCACCGGACCCAAACCCACTCCGCCAGTCCCAAACCCACTCCGCCAGACCCAAACCCACTCCGCTAGATCCAAACCCACTCCGCCAGACCCAAACCCACTCCGCCAGACCCAAACCCACACCGCCAGACCCAAACCCACTCCGCCAGACCCAACCCCACTCCACCAGACCCAAACCCACTCCGCCAGACCCAAACCCACTCCGCCAGACCCAAACCCACTCCGCCAGACCCAAGCCCACTCCGCCAGACCCATCCACACTCTTCCAGACACAAACCCACTCCGCCAGACCCAAACCCACTCCGCCAGACCAAAACCCACTCCGCCAGACCCAAACCCACTCCGCCAGACCCCAACCCTCTCCGCCAGACCCGAACCCACTCCGCCAGACCCACACCCACTCCGCTAGACCCAAACCCAAACCCACTCCGCTACACCCAAACCCAAACCCACTCCGCTAGACCCAAACCCACTCGGCTAGACCCAAACCCACTCTGCTAGACCCAAACCCACTCCGCCAGACCCAAACCCAATCCATCAGACCCAAACCCACTACGCCAGACCCAAACCCACTCCGCCAGACACAAACCCACTCCGCCAGACCCCCAACCCACTCCGCCAGACCCCAACCCTCTCTGCCACACCCGAACCCACTCCGCCAGACCCAAACCCACTCCGCTAGACCCAAACCCACTCCGCTAGACCCAAACACACTCAACTAGACCCAAACCCAAACCCACTCCACTATACCCAAACCCAAACCCACTCCGCTGGACCCAAACACAAACCCACTCCGCTAGACCCAAACCCACTCCACTAGACCCAAACCCTCTCTGCTAGACCCAAACCCACTCCGCCCGACCCAAACCCACTCCGCCAGACCCAAACCCACTCCGCCAGACCCAAACCCACTCCGCCAGACCCAAACCCACTCCGCCAGACCCAAACCCACTCCGCCAGACACAAACCCACTCCGCCAGACCTCAAACCCACTCCGCCAGACCAAAACCCACTCCGCCAGACCCAAACCCACTCCGCCAGCCCCAAAACCACTCCGCCAGACCCAAACCCACTCCGCCAAACCCAAACCCACTCCGCCAGACCCAAACCCACTCCGCCAGACCAAAACCCGCTCCGCCGGACCCAAACCCACTCCGCCAGTCCCAAACCCACTCCGCTGGACCCAAACCCACTCCGCCAGATCCAAACCCACTCCGCCAGACCCAAACCCACTCCGCCAGACCCAAACCCACACCGCCAGACCCAAACCCACTCCGCCAGACCCAAACCCACTCCGCCAGACCCATACCCACTCCGCCAGACCCAAACCCACTCCGCCAGACCCAAACCCACTCCGCCAGACCCAACCCCACTCCGCCAGACCCAACCCCACTCCGCCAGACCCAAACCCACTCCGCCAGACCCAAACCCACTCCGCCAGACCCAAACCCACTCCGCTAGATCCAAACCCACTCCGCCAGACCCAAGCCCACTCCGCCAGACCCAAACCAAGTCCGCCAGACACAAACCCATTCCGCCAGACCAAAACCCACTCCGCCAGACCAAAACCCACTCCGCCAGACCCAAACCCACTCCGCCAGACCAAAACCCACTCCGCCAGACCCAAACCCACTCCGCCAGACCCCAACCCTCTCCGCCAGACCCGAACCCACTCCGCCAGACCCACACCCACTCCGCTAGACCCAAACCCAAACCCACTCCGCTACACCCAAACCCAAACCCACTCCGCTAGACCCAAACCCACTCGGCTAGACCCAAACCCACTCTGCTAGACCCAAACCCACTCCGCTAGACCCAAACCCAATCCGTCAGACCCAAACCCACTACGCCAGACCCAAACCCACTCCGCCAGACACAAACCCACTCCGCCAGACCCCCAACCCACTCCGCCAGACCCCAACCCTCTCTGCCAGACCCGAACCCACTCCGCCAGACCCAAACCCACTCCGCTAGACCCAAACCCACTCCGCTAGACCCAAACACACTCAACTAGACCCAAACCCAAACCCACTCCACTATACCCAAACCCAAACCCACTCCGCTGGACCCAAACACAAACCCACTCCGCTAGACCCAAACCCACTCCGCTAGACCCAAACCCAAACCCACTCCGCTAGACCCAAACCCACTCCACTAGACCCAAACCCTCTCTGCTAGACCCAAACCCACTCCGCCCGACCCAAACCCACTCCGCCAGACCCAAACCCACTCCGCCAGACCCAAACCCACTCCGCCAGACCCAAACCCACTCCGCCAGACCCAAACCCACTCCGCCAGACACAAACCCACTCCGCCAGACCTCAAACCCACTCCGCCAGACCAAAACCCACTCCGCCAGACCCAAACCCACTCCGCCAGCCCCAAAACCACTCCGCCAGACCCAAACCCACTCCGCCAAACCCAAACCCACTCCGCCAGACCCAAACCCACTCCGCCAGACCAAAACCCGCTCCGCCGGACCCAAACCCACTCCGCCAGTCCCAAACCCACTCCGCTGGACCCAAACCCACTCCGCCAGATCCAAACCCACTCCGCCAGACCCAAACCCACTCCGCCAGACCCAAACCCACACCGCCAGACCCAAACCCACTCCGCCAGACCCAAACCCACTCCGCCAGACCCATACCCACTCCGCCAGACCCAAACCCACTCCGCCAGACCCAAACCCACTCCGCCAGACCCAACCCCACTCCGCCAGAACCAACCCCACTCCGCCAGACCCAAACCCACTCCGCCAGACCCAAACCCACTCCGCCAGACCCAAACCCACTCCGCTAGATCCAAACCCACTCCGCCAGACCCAAGCCCACTCCGCCAGACCCAAACCAACTCCGCCAGACACAAACCCATTCCGCCAGACCAAAACCCACTCCGCCAGACCAAAACCCACTCCGCCAGACCCAAACCCACTCCGCCAGACCCCAACCCTCTCCGCCAGACCCGAACCCACTCCGCCAGACCCACACCCACTCCGCTAGACCCAAACCCAAACCCACTCCACTGGACCCAAACACAAATCCACTTCGCTAGACACAAACCCACTCCGCTAGACCCAAACCCACTCCGCTAGACCCAAACCCACTCAGCTAAACCCAAACGCAAACCCACTCCGCTACACCCAAACCCAAACCCACTCCGCCAGACCCAAACCCACTCCGCTAGACCCAAACCCTCTCTGCTAGACCCAAACCCACTCCGCCCGACCCAAACCCACTCCGCCAGACCCAAACCCACTCCGCCAGACCCAAACCCTCTCCGCCAGACCCAAACCCACTCCGCCAGACCTCAAACCCACTCCGCCAGAACAAAACCCACTCCGCCAGACCCAAACCCACTCCGCCAGCCCCAAAACCACTCCGCCGGACCCAAACCCACTCCGCCAAACCCAAACCCACTCCGCCAGACCCAAACCCTCTCCGCCAGACCAAAACCCGCTCCGCCGGACCCAAACCCACTCCGCCAGTCCCAAACCCACTCCGCCAGACCCAAACCCGCTCCGCTAGATCCAAACCCACTCCGCGAGACCCAAACCCACTCCGCCAGACCCAAACCCACACCGCCAGACCCAAACCCACTCCGCCAGACCCAAACCCACTCCGCCAGACCCAAACCCACTCCGCCAGCCCCAAAACCACTCCGCCAGACCCAAACCCACTCCGCCAAACCCAAACCCACTCCGCCAGACCCAAACCCACTCCGCCAGACCAAAACCCGCTCCGCCGGACCCAAACCCACTCCGCCAGTCCCAAACCCACTCCGCCAGACCCAAACCCACTCCGCCAGATCCAAACCCACTCCGCCAGACCCAAACCCACTCCGCCAGACCCAAACCCACACCGCCAGACCCAAACCCACTCCGCCAGACCCAAACCCACTCCGCCAGACCCAAACCCACTCCGCCAGACCCAAACCCACTCCGCCAGACCCAAACCCACTCCGACAGACCCAAGCCCACTCCGCCAGACCCAACCCCACTCCGCCAGACCCAAACCCACTCCGCCAGACCCAAACCCACTCCGCCAGACCCAAACCCACTCCGCTAGATCCAAACCCACTCCGCCAGACCCAAGCCCACTCCGCCAGACCCAAACCAACTCCGCCAGACACAAACCCATTCCGCCAGAACAAAACCCACTCCGCCAGACCAAAACCCACTCCGCCAGACCCAAACCCACTCCGCCAGACCCCAACCCTCTCCGCCAGACCCGAACCCACTCCGCCAGACCCACACCCACTCCGCTAGACCCAAACCCAAACCCACTCCACTGGACCCAAACACAAATCCACTCCGCTAGACACAAACCCACTCCGCTAGACCAGAACCCGCTCCGCTGGACCCAAACCCACTCCGCCAGTCCCAAACCCACTCCGCCAGACCCAAACCCACTCCGCTAGATCCAAACCCACTCCGCGAGACCCAAACCCACTCCGCCAGACCCAAACCCACACCGCCAGACCCAAACCCACTCCGCCAGACCCAAACCCACTCCGCCAGACCCAAACCCACTCCGCCAGACCCAACCCACTCCGCCAAACCCAAACCCACTCCGCCAGACCCAAACCCACTCCGCCAGACCCAAACCCACTCCGCCAGACACAAACCCAAACCCACTCCACTGGACCCAAACACAAATCCACTCCGCTAGACACAAACCCACTCCGCTAGACCCAAACCCACTCCGCTAGACCCAAACCCACTCAGCTAAACCCAAACCCAAACCCACTCCGCTACACCCAAACCCAAACCCACTCCGCTAGAGCCAAACCCACTCGGCTAGACCCAAACCCACTCTGCTAGACCCAAACCCACTCCGCCAGACCCAAACCCAATCCGCCAGACCCAAACCCACTCCGCCAGACCCAAACCCACTCCGCCAGACACAAACCCACTCCGCCAGACCCCTAACCCACTCCGCCAGACCCAAACCCACTCCGCCAGACACAAACCCACTCCGCCAGACCCAAACCCACTCCGCCAGCCCCAAACCCACTCCGCCAGACCCAAACCCACTCCGCCAGACCCCAACCCACTCCGCCAGACCCAAACACACTCCGCCAGCCCCAAACCCACTCCGCCAGACCCCAAACCCACTCCGCCAGACCCAAACCCACTGCGCCAGACCCAAACACACTCCGCCAGACCCAAGCCCACTCCGCCAGAACCAAGCCCACTCCGCCAGACCAAACCCACTCTGCCAGACCCAAACCCACTCCGCCAGACCCACACCCACTGCGCCAGACCCAAACCCACTCCGCGAGACCCCAAACCCACTCCGCCAGACCCCAAACCCCCTCCGCCAGACCCCAAACCCACTCCGCCAGACCCAAACCACTCCGCCAGACCCAAACCCACTCCGCCAGACCCAAACCCACTCCGCCAGACCGAAACCCGCTCCGCCAGACCAAAACCCACTCTGCCAGACCCAAACCCACTCCGCCAAACCCAAACCCACTCCGCCACACCCAAGCCCACTCCGCCACACCGAACCCCACTCCGCCAGACCCAAACCCACTCCGCTAGACCAAAACCCACTCCGCCAGACCAAAACCCACTCCGCCAGACCAAAACCCACTCCGCCAGACCCAAACCCACTCCGCCAGACCCAAACCCACTCCGCCAGACCCAAACCCACTCCGCCAGACCCAAGCCCACTCCGCCAGACACAAGCCCACTCCGCCATACCCAACCCCACTCCGCCAGACCCAAACCCACTCCGCCAGACCCCAACCCACTCCGCCAGACCCCAACCCTCTCCGCCAGACCCGAACCCACTCCGCCAGACCCAAACCCACTCCGCCAGACCCACACCCACTCCGCTAGACCCAAACCCAAACCCACTCCACTGGACCCAAACACAAACCCACTCCGCTAGACACAAACCCACTCCGCTAGACCCAAACCCACTCCGCTGGACCCAAACCCACTCCGCTAAACCCAAACCCAAACCCACTCCGCTGGACCCAAACCCAAATCCACTCCGCTAGACCCAAACCCACTCCGCTAGACCCAAACCCACTCCGCTAGACCCAAACCCACTCCGCCAGACCCAAACCCAATCCGCCAGACCCAAACCCACTCCGCCAGACCCAAACCCACACCGCCAGACACAAACCCACTCCGCCAGACCCCTAACCCACTCCGCCAGACCCAAACCCACTCCGCCAGACACAAACCCACTCCGCCAGACCCAAACCCACTCCGCCAGCCCCAAACCCACTCCACCAGACCCAAACCCACTCCGCCAGACCCCAACCCACTCCGCCAGACCCAAACCCACTCCGCCAGCCCCAAACCCACTCCGCCAGACCCAAACCCACTCCGCCAAACCCAAACCCACTCCGCCAGACCCAAACCCAGTCCGCCAGACCCAACCCCACTCAACTAGACCCAAACCCAAACCCACTCCGCCAGACCCAAACCCACTCCGCCAGACCAAAACCCACTCCGCCAGACCCAAACCCACTCCACCAGACCCAAACCAACTCCGCCAGACACAATCCCGCTCCGCCAGACCAAAACCCACTCCGCCAGACCCAAACACACTCCGCCAAAGCCAAACCCACTCCGCCACACCCAAGCCCACTCCGCCAGACCCAACCGCACTCCGCCAGACCCAAACCCACTCCGCTAGACCAAAACCCACTCCGCCAGACCAAAACCCACTCCGCCAGACCCAAACCCACTCCGCCAGACCCAAACCCAATCCGCCAGACCCAAACCCACTCTGCCAGACCCAAGCCCACTCCGCCAGACCCAAGCCCACTCCGCCAGACCCAACCCCACTCCGCCAGACCCAAACCCACTCCGCCAGCCCCCAACCCACTCCGCCAGACCCCAACCCTCTCCGCCAGACCCAAACCCACTCCGCCAGACCCAAACCCACTCCGCCAGACCCACACCCACTCCGCAAGACCCAAACCCAAACCCACTCCGCCAGACCCAAACCCAAACCCACTCCGCTAGACCCAAACCCACTCCGCTAGACCCAAACCCACTCCGTTAGACCCAAACCCACTCCGCCAGACCCAAACCCAATCCGCCAGACCCAAACCCACTCCGCCAGACCCAAACCCACTCCGCCAGACCCAAACTTACTGGGCCAGACCCAAACCCACTCCGCCAGACGCAAACCCACTCCGCCAGACCCAAACCCACTCCGCCAGACCCGAACCCACTCCGCCAGACCCAAACCCACTCCGCAAGACCCAAACCCACTCCGCCAAACCCAAGCCCACTCCGCCAGACCCAAGCCCACTCCGCCAGACCCAAACCCACTCCGCCAGACCCAAACCCACTCCGCCAGACCCAATCCCACTGCGCCAGACCCAAACCCACTCCGCCAGACCCCAAACCCACTCTGCCAGACCCCAAACCCCCTCCGCCAGACACCAAACCCACTCCGCCAGACCCAAACCCACTCCGCCAGACCCAAATCCACACCGCCAGACCCAAACCCACTCCGCCAGACCCAAACCCACTCCGCCAGACCCAAACCCACTCCGACAGACACGAACCCACTCCGCCAGACACCAACCCACTCCGCCAGACCCAAACCCACTCCGCCAGCCCCAAACCCACTCCAACAGACCCAAACCCACTCCGCCAAACCCAAACCCACTCCGCCAGACCCAAACCCACTCCGCCAGACCCAAACCCACTCCGCCAGACCCAAACCCACTCCGCCAGACCAAAACCCGCTCCGCCAGCCAAAAATCCACTCCGCCAGACCCAAACCCACTCCGCCAAACCCAAACCCACTCCGCCACACCCAAGCCCACTCCGCCAGACCCAACCCCACTCCGCCAGACCCCAACCCACTCCGCCAGACCCAAACCCACTCCGCTAGACCCAAACACACTCAACTAGACCCAAACCCAAACCCACTCCGCTAGACCCAAACCCAAACCCACTCCGCTGGACCCAGACACAAACCCACTCCGCTAGACCCAAACCCACTCCGCTAGACCCAAACCCACTCCGCTAGACCCAAACCCACTCCGCCAGACCCAAACCCAATCCGCCAGACCCAAACCCACTCCGCCAGACCCAAACCCACTCCGCCAGACCCAAACTTACTGGGCCAGACCCAAACCCACTCCGCCAGACGCAAACCCACTCTGCCAGACCCAAACCCACTCCGCCAGACCCGAACCCACTCCGCCAGACCCAAACCCACTCCGCCAGACCCAAACCCACTCCGCCAGACCCAAACCCACTCCGCCAGAACAAAACCCACTCCGCCAGACCCAAACCCACTCCGCCAGACCCAAACCAACTCCGCCAGACCCAAACCCACTCCGCCAGACTCAAACACACCCCGCCAGACCCAAGCACACTCCGCCAGAACCAAGCCCACTCCGCCAGACCAAACCCACCCTGCCAGACCCAAACCCACTCCGCCAGACCCAAACCCACTGCGCCAGACCCAAACCCACTCCGCCAGACCCCAAACCCACTCCGCCAGACCCCAAACCCCCTCCGCCAGACCCCACACCCACTCCGCCAGACCTAAACCACTCCGCCAGACCCAAACCCACTCCGCCAGACCCAAACCCACTCCGCCAGACCAAAACCCGCTCCGCCAGCCAAAAACCCACTCCGCCAGACCCAAACCCACTCCGCCAAACCCAAACCCACTCCGCCGCACCCAAGCCCACTCCGCCAGACCCAACCCCACTCCGCCAGACCCCAACCCACTCCGCTAGACCCAAACCCACTACGCTAGACCCAAACCCACTCCGCCAGACCCAAACCCAAACCCACTCCGCTGGACCCAGACACAAACCCACTCCGCTAGACCCAAACCCACTCCGCTAGACCCAAACCCACTCCGCTAGACCCAAACCCACTCCGCCAGACCCAAACCCAATCCGCCAGACCCAAACCCACTCCGCCAGACCCAAACCCACTCCGCCAGACCCAAACTTACTGGGCCAGACCCAAACCCACTCCGCCAGACGCAAACCCACTCCGCCAGACCCAAACCCACTCCGCCAGACCCGAACCCACTCCGCCAGACCCAAACCCACTCCGCCAGACCCAAACCCACTACGCCAGACCCAAGCCCACTCCGCCAGACCCAAGCCCACTCCGCCAGACCCAAACCCACTCCGCCAGACCCAAACCCACTCCGCCAGACCCAATCCCACTGCGCCAGACCCAAACCCACTCCGCCAGACCCCAAACCCACTCTGCCAGACCCCAAATCCCCTCCGCCAGACACCAAACCCACTCCGCCAGACCCAAACCCACTCCGCCAGACCCCAAACCCACTCCGCCAGACCCCAAACCCCCTCCGCCAGACCCCACACCCACTCCGCCAGACCTAAACCACTCCGCCAGACCCAAACCCACTCCGCCAGACCCAAACCCACTCCGCCAGACCAAAACCCGCTCCGCCAGCCAAAAACCCACTCCGCCAGACCCAAACCCACTCCGCCAAACCCAAACCCACTCCGCCACACCCAAGCCCACTCCGCCAGACCCAACCCCACTCCGCCAGACCCCAACCCACTCCGCTAGACCCAAACCCACTACGCTAGACCCAAACCCACTCCGCCAGACCCAAACACACTCAACTAGACCCAAACCCAAACCCACTCCGCTAGACCCAAACCCAAACCCACTCCGCTGGACCCAGACACAAACCCACTCCGCTAGACCCAAACCCACTCCGCTAGACCCAAACCCACTCCGCTAGACCCAAACCCACTCCGCCAGACCCAAACCCAATCCGCCAGACCCAAACCCACTCCGCCAGACCCAAACCCACTCCGCCAGACCCAAACTTACTGGGCCAGACCCAAACCCACTCCGCCAGACGCAAACCCACTCCGCCAGACCCAAACCCACTCCGCCAGACCCGAACCCACTCCGCCAGACCCAAACCCACTCCGCCAGACCCAAACCCACTCCGCCAGACCCAAGCCCATTCCGCCAGACCCAAGCCCACTCCGCCAGACCCAAACCCACTCCGCCAGACCCAAACCCACTCCGCCAGACCCAATCCCACTGCGCCAGACCCAAACCCACTCCGCCAGACCCCAAACCCACTCTGCCAGACCCCAAATCCCCTCCGCCAGACACCAAACCCACTCCGCCAGACCCAAACCCACTCCGCCAGACCCAAATCCACACCGGCAGACCCAAACCCACTCCGCCAGACCCAAACCCACTCCGCCAGACCAAACCCACTCCGACAGACACGAACCCACTCCGCCAGACACCAACCCACTCCGCCAGACCCAAACCCACTCCGCCAGCCCCAAACCCACTCCAACAGACCCATACCCACTCCGCCAAACCCAAACCCACTCCGCCAGACCCAAACCCACTCCGCCAGACCAAAACCCACTCCGCCAGACCCAAACCCACTCCGCCAGACCCAAACCAACTCCGCCAGACACAAACCCACTCCGCCAGACCCAAACACACCCCGCCAGACCCAAGCACACTCCGCCAGAACCAAGCCCACTCCGCCAGACCAAACCCACCCTGACAGACCCAAACCCACTCCGCCAGACCCAAACACACTGCGCCAGACCCAAACCCACTCCGCCAGACCCCAAACCCAGTCCGCCAGACCCCAAACCCCCTCCGCCAGACCCCACATCCACTCCGCCAGACCTAAACCACTCCGCCAGACCCAATCCCACTCCGCCAGACCCAAACCCACTCCGCCAGACCAAAACCCGCTCCGCCAGCCAAAAACCCACTCCGCCAGACCCAAACCCACTCCGCCAAACCCAAACCCACTCCGCCACACCCAAGCCCACTCCGCCAGACCCAACCCACTCCGCCAGACCCCAACCCACTCCGCTAGACCCAAACCCACTAGCTAGACCCAAACCCACTCCGCTAGCCCCAAACACACTCAACTAGACCCAAACCCAAACCCACTCCACTATACCCAAACCCAAACCCACTCCGCTGGACCCAGACACAAACCCACTCCGCTAGACCCAAACCCACTCCGCTAGACCCAAACCCACTCCGCTAGACCCAAACCCAAACCCACTCCGCCAGACCAAAACCCGCTCCGCCAGCCAAAAACCCACTCCGCCAGACCCAAACCCACTCCGCCAAACCCAAACCCACTCCGCCACACCCAAGCCCACTCCGCCAGACCCAACCCCACTCCGCCAGACCCCAACCCACTCCGCTAGACCCAAACCAACTACGCTAGACCCAAACCCACTCCGCTAGACCCAAACACACTCAACTAGACCCAAACCCAAACCCACTCCGCTGGACCCAAACCCAAACCCACTCCGCTGGACCCAGACACAAACCCACTCCGCTAGACCCAAACCCACTCCGCTCGACCCAAACCCACTCCGCTAGACCCAAACCCACTCCGCCAGACCCAAACCCAATCCGCCAGACCCAAACCCACTCCGCCAGACCCAAACCCACTCCGCCAGACCCAAACTTACTGGGCCAGACCCAAACCCACTCCGCCAGACGCAAACCCACTCCGACAGACCCAAACCCACTCCGCCAGACCCGAACCCACTCCGCCAGACCCAAACCCACTCCGCCAGACCAAAACCACTCCGCCAGACCCAAGCCCACTCCGCCAGACCCAAGCCCACTCCGCCAGACCCAAACCCACTCCGCCAGACCCAAACCCACTCCGCCAGACCCAATCCCACTGCGCCAGACCCAAACCCACTCCGCCAGACCCCAAACCCACTCTGCCAGACCCCAAACCCCCTCCGCCAGACACCAAACCCACTCCGCCAGACCCAAACCCACTCCGCCAGACCCAAATCCACACCGCCAGACCCAAACCCACTCCGCCAGACCCAAACCCACTCCGCCAGACCCAAACCCACTCCGACAGACACGAACCCACTCCGCCAGACACCAACCCACTCCGCCAGACCCAAACACACTCCGCCAGCCCCAAACCCACTCCAACAGACCCAAACCCACTCCGACAAACCCAAACCCACTCCGCCAGACCCAAACCCACTCCGCCAGACCAAAACCCACTCCGCCAGACCCAAACCCACTCCGCCAGACCCAAACCAACTCCGCCAGACACAAACCCACTCCGCCAGACCCAAACACACCCCGCCAGACCCAAGCACACTCCGCCAGAACCAAGCCCACTCCGCCAGACCAAACCCACCCTGCCAGACCCAAACCCACTCCGCCAGACCCAAACCCACTGCGCCAGACCCAAACCCACTCCGCCAGACCCCAAACCCACTCCGCCAGACCCCAAACCCACTCCGCCAGACCCCACACCCACTCCGCCAGACCTAAACCACTCCGCCAGACCCAAACCCACTCCGCCAGACCCAAACCCACTCCGCCAGACCAAAACCCGCTCCGCCAGCCAAAAACCCACTCCGCCAGACCCAAACCCACTCCGCCAAACCCAAACCCACTCCGCCACACCCAAGCCCACTCCGCCAGACCCAACCCCACTCCGCCAGACCCCAACCCACTCCGCTAGACCCAAACCCACTAGCTAGACCCAAACCCACTCCGCTAGCCCCAAACACACTCAACTAGACCCAAACCCAAACCCACTCCACTATACCCAAACCCAAACCCACTCCGCTGGACCCAGACACAAACCCACTCCGCTAGACCCAAACCCACTCCGCTAGACCCAAACCCACTCCGCTAGACCCAAACCCAAACCCACTCCGCTAGACCCAAACCCACTCCACTAGCCCCAAACCCACTCCGCAGACCCAAGCCCACTCCGCCAGACCCAAGCCCACTCCGCCAGACCCAAGCCCACTCCGCCAGACCCAAACCCACTCCGCCAGACCCAAACCTACTCCGGCAGACCCAAGCCCACTCCGCCAGACCCAAACGCACTCTGTCAGACCCAAACCCACTCCGCCAGACCCAAACCAACTCCGCCAGACCCAAACCCACTCCGCCAGACCCAAACCCACTCCGCCAGACCCAAGCCCACTGCGCCAGACCCAAGCCCACTCCGCCAGACCCAAACCCACTCCGCCAGACCCAAACCCACTCCGTCAGACCCAATCCCACTGCGCCAGACCCAAACCAACTCCGCCAGACCCAAACCCACTCCGCCAGACCCAAACCCACTCCGCCAGACCCAAGCCCACTCCGCCAGACCCAAGCCCACTCCGCCAGACCCAAACCAACTCCGCCAGACCCAAACCCACTCCGCCAGACCCAATCCCACTCCGCCAGACCCAAGCCCACTCCGCCAGACCCAAACCAACTCCGCCAGACCCCTAACCCACTCCGCCAGACCCCAAACCCCCTCCGCCAGACCCCAAACCCACTCCGCCGGACCCAAACCCACTCCGCCAGACCCAAACGAGCTCCGCCAGACCCAAACCAACTCCGCCAGACCCCAAACCCACTCCGCCAGACCCCAAACCCCCTCCGCCAGACCCCAAACCCGCTCCGCCAGACCCAAACCCGCTCCGCCGTTCCAAAACCCTCTACGCCAGACCCAAACCGACTCCGCCAGACCCAAACCCACTGCGCCAGACCCAAACCCACTCCGCCAGACCCAAACCCACTCCGCCAGACCCAAACCCACTCCGCCAGACCCAAACCAACTCCGCCAGACCCAAACCAACTCCGCCAGACCCCAACCCACTCCGCCAGACCCGAACCCACTCCGCCAGACGCAAACCAACTCCGCCAGACCCCAACCCACTCCGCCAGACCCAAACCCACTCCGCCAGACCTAAACCCACTCCGCCAGACCCAAACCAACTCAGCCAGACCCAAACCAACTCCGCCAGACCCCAACCCACTCCGCCAGACCCGAACCCACTCCGCCAGACCCAAACCCACTCCGCCAGACCCAAACCCACTCCGCCAGACCCAAACGAACTCCGCCAGACCCAAACCAACTCCGCCAGACCCCAACCCATTCCGCTAGACCCAAACCCACTCCGCTAGACCCACACCCACTCCGCTAGACCCAAACACACTCAACTAGACCCAAACCCAAACCTACTCCGCTAGACCCAAACCCAAACCCACTCCGCTAGACCCAAACCCACTACGCCAGACCCAAACCCACTCTGCCAGACCCAAACCCACTCCGCCAGCCCCAAACCCACTCCGCCAGCCCCAAACCCACTCCGCCAAACCCAAACCCACTCCGCCAGACCAGAACCCACTCCGCCAGACCCAAACCCACTCCGCCAGACCCAAACCCACTCCGCCAGACCAAAACCCACTCCGCCAGACCCAAACCCACTCCGCCAGACCCAAGCCCGCTCCGCCAGACCCAAACCAACTCCGCCAGACCCAAACCCACTCCGCCAGACCCAATCCCACTCCGCCAGACCCAAGCCCACTCCGCCAGACCCAAACCAACTCCGCCAGACCCCTAACCCACTCCGCCACACCCCAAACCCCCTCCGCCAGACCCCAAACCCACTCCGCCAGACCCAAACCCACTCCGCCAGACCCAAACGAGCTCCGCCAGACCCAAACCAACTCCGCCAGACCCCAAACCCACTCCGCCAGACCCCAAACCCCCTCCGCCAGACCCCAAACCCGCTCCGCCAGACCCAAACCCGCTCCGCCGTTCCAAAACCCTCTACGCCAGACCCAAACCGACTCCGCCAGACCCAAACCCACTGCGCCAGACCCAAACCCACTCCGCCAGACCCAAACCCACTCCGCCAGACCCAAACCCACTCCGCCAGACCCAAACCAACTCCGCCAGACCCAAACCAACTCCGCCAGACCCCAACCCACTCCGCCAGACCCGAACCCACTCCGCCAGACGCAAACCAACTCCGCCAGACCCCAACCCACTCCGCCAGACCCAAACCCACTCCGCCAGACCCAAACCCACTCCGCCAGACCCAAACCAACTCCGCCAGACCCAAACCAACTCCGCCAGACCCCAACCCACTCCGCCAGACCCGAACCCACTCCGCCAGACCAAAACCCACTCCGCCAGACCCAAACCCACTCCGCCAGACCCAAACGAACTCCGCCAGACCCAAACCAACTCCGCCAGACCCCAACCCATTCCGCTAGACCCAAACCCACTCCGCTAGACCCACACCCACTCCGCTAGACCCAAACACACTCAACTAGACCCAAACCCAAACCGACTCCGCTAGACCCAAACCCAAACCCACTCCGCTAGACCCAAACCCACTACGCCAGACCCAAACCCACTCTGCCAGACCCAAACCCACTCCGCCAGCCCCAAACCCACTCCGCCAGCCCCAAACCCACTCCGCCAAACCCAAACCCACTCCGCCAGACCCAAACCCACTCCGCCAAACCCAAACCCACTCCGCCAGACCAGAACCCACTCCGCCAGACCCAAACCCACTCCGCCAGACCCAAACCCACTCCGCCAGACCCAATCCCACTCCGCCAGACCCATCCCACTCCGCCAGACCAAAACCCACTCCGCCAGACCCAAACCCACTCCGCCAGACCCAAACCAACTCCGCCAGACACAAACCCACTCCGCCAGACCCAAACACACCCCGCCAGACCCAAGCACACTCCGCCAGAACCAAGCCCACTCCGCCAGACCAAACCCACCCTGCCAGACCCAAACCCACTCCGCCAGACCCAAACCCACTGCGCCAGACCCAAACCCACTCCGCCAGACCCCAAACCCACTCCGCCAGACCCCAAACCCACTCCGCCAGACCCCACACCCACTCCGCCAGACCTAAACCACTCCGCCAGACCCAAACCCACTCCGCCAGACCCAAACCCACTCCGCCAGACCAAAACCCGCTCCGCCAGCCAAAAACCCACTCCGCCAGACCCAAACCCACTCCGCCAAACCCAAACCCACTCCGCCACACCCAAGCCCACTCCGCCAGACCCAACCCCACTCCGCCAGACCCCAACCCACTCCGCTAGACCCAAACCCACTAGCTAGACCCAAACCCACTCCGCTAGCCCCAAACACACTCAACTAGACCCAAACCCAAACCCACTCCACTATACCCAAACCCAAACCCACTCCACTATACCCAAACCCAAACCCACTCCGCTGGACCCAGACACAAACCCACTCCGCTAGACCCAAACCCACTCCGCTAGACCCAAACCCACTCCGCTAGACCCAAACCCAAACCCACTCCGCTAGACCAAAACCCACTCCACTAGCCCCAAACCCACTCCGCAGACCCAAGCCCACTCCGCCAGACCCAAGCCCACTCCGCCAGACCCAAGCCCACTCCGCCAGACCCAAACCCACTCCGCCAGACCCAAACCTACTCCGGCAGACCCAAGCCCACTCCGCCAGACCCAAACGCACTCTGTCAGACCCAAACCCACTCCGCCAAACCCAAACCAACTCCGCCAGACCCAAACCCACTCCGCCAGACCCAAACCCACTCCGCCAGACCCAAGCCCACTCCGCCAGACCCAAGCCCACTCCGCCAGACCCAAACCCACTCCGCCAGACCCAAACCCACTCCGTCAGACCCAATCCCACTGCGCCAGACCCAAACCAACTCCGCCAGACCCAAACCCACTCCGCCAGACCCAAACCCACTCCGCCAGACCCCAACCCATTCCGCTAGACCCAAACCCACTCCGCTAGACCCACACCCACTCCGCTAGACCCAAACACACTCAACTAGACCCAAACCCAAACCGACTCCGCTAGACCCAAACCCAAACCCACTCCGCTAGACCCAAACCCACTACGCCAGACCCAAACCCACTCTGCCAGACCCAAACCCACTCCGCCAGCCCCAAACCCACTCCGCCAGCCCCAAACCCACTCCGCCAAACCCAAACCCACTCCGCCAGACCCAAACCCACTCCGCCAAACCCAAACCCACTCCGCCAGACCAGAACCCACTCCGCCAGACCCAAACCCACTCCGCCAGACCCAAACCCACTCCGCCAGACCCAATCCCACTCCGCCAGACCCATCCCACTCCGCCAGACCAAAACCCACTCCGCCAGACCCAAACCCACTCCGCCAGACCCAAACCAACTCCGCCAGACACAAACCCACTCCGCCAGACCCAAACACACCCCGCCAGACCCAAGCACACTCCGCCAGAACCAAGCCCACTCCGCCAGACCAAACCCACCCTGCCAGACCCAAACCCACTCCGCCAGACCCAAACCCACTGCGCCAGACCCAAACCCACTCCGCCAGACCCCAAACCCACTCCGCCAGACCCCAAACCCACTCCGCCAGACCCCACACCCACTCCGCCAGACCTAAACCACTCCGCCAGACCCAAACCCACTCCGCCAGACCCAAACCCACTCCGCCAGACCAAAACCCGCTCCGCCAGCCAAAAACCCACTCCGCGAGACCCAAACCCACTCCGCCAAACCCAAACCCACTCCGCCACACCCAAGCCCACTCCGCCAGACCCAACCCCACTCCGCCAGACCCCAACCCACTCCGCTAGACCCAAACCCACTAGCTAGACCCAAACCCACTCCGCTAGCCCCAAACACACTCAACTAGACCCAAACCCAAACCCACTCCACTATACCCAAACCCAAACCCACTCCGCTGGACCCAGACACAAACCCACTCCGCTAGACCCAAACCCACTCCGCTAGACCCAAACCCACTCCGCTAGACCCAAACCCAAACCCACTCCGCTAGACCAAAACCCACTCCACTAGCCCCAAACCCACTCCGCAGACCCAAGCCTACTCCGGCAGACCCAAGCCCACTCCGCCAGACCCAAACGCACTCTGTCAGACGCAAACCCACTCCGCCAAACCCAAACCAACTCCGCCAGACCCAAACCCACTCCGCCAGACCCAAACCCACTCCGCCAGACCCAAGCCCACTCCGCCAGACCCAAGCCCACTCCGCCAGACCCAAACCCACTCCGCCAGACCCAAATCCACTCCGTCAGACCCAATCCCACTGCGCCAGACCCAAACCAACTCCGCCAGACCCAAACCCACTCCGCCAGACCCAAACCCACTCCGCCAGACCCAAGCCCACTCCGCCAGACCCAAGCCCACTCCGCCAGACCCAAACCAACTCCGCCAGACCCAAACCCACTCCGCCAGACCCAATCCCACTCCGCCAGACCCAAGCCCACTCCGCCAGACCCAAACCAACTCCGCCAGACCCCTAACCCACTCCGCCAGACCCCAAACCCCCTCCGCCAGACCCCAAACCCACTCCGCCAGACCCAAACCCACTCCGCCAGACCCAAACGAGCTCCGCCAGACCCAAACCAACTCCGCCAGACCCCAAACCCACTCCGCCAGACACCAAACCCCCTCCGCCAGACCCCAAACCCGCTCCGCCAGACCCAAACCCGCTCCGCCGTTCCAAAACCCTCTACGCCAGACCCAAACCGACTCCGCCAGACCCAAACCCACTGCGCCAGACCCAAACCCACTCCGCCAGACCCAAACCCACTCCGCCAGACCCAAACCCAATCCGCCAGACCCAAACCAACTCCGCCAGACCCAAACCAACTCCGCCAGACCCCAACCCACTCCGCCAGACCCGAACCCACTCCGCCAGACGCAAACCAACTCCGCCAGACCCCAACCCACTCCGCCAGACCCAAACCCACTCCGCCAGACCCAAACCCACTCCGCCAGACCCAAACCAACTCCGCCAGACCCAAACCAACTCCGCCAGACCCCAACCCACTCCGCCAGACCCGAACCCACTCCGCCAGACCCAAACCCACTCCGCCAGACCCAAACCCACTCCGCCAGACCCAAACGAACTCCGCCAGACCCAAACCAACTCCGCCAGACCCCAACAAATTCCGCTAGACCCAAACCCACTCCGCTAGACCCACACCCACTCCGCTAGACCCAAACACACTCAACTAGACCCAAACCCAAACCTACTCCGCTAGACCCAAACCCAAACCCACTCCGCTAGACCCAAACCCACTACGCCAGACCCAAACCCACTCTGCCAGACCCAAACCCACTCCGCCAGCCCCAAACCCACTCCGCCAGCCCCAAACCCACTCCGCCAAACCCAAACCCACTCCGCCAGACCCAAACCCACTCCGCCAAACCCAAACCCACTCCGCCAGACCAGAACCCACTCCGCCAGACCCAAACCCACTCCGCCAGACCCAAACCCACTCCGCCAGACCAAAACCCACTCCGCCAGACCCAAACCCACTCCGCCAGACCCAAGCCCACTCCGCCAGACCCAAACCAACTCCGCCAGACCCAAACCCACTCCGCCAGACCCAATCCCACTCCGCCAGACCCAAGCCCACTCCGCCAGACCCAAACCAACTCCGCCAGACCCCTAACCCACTCCGCCAGACCCCAAACCCCCTCCGCCAGACCCCAAACCCACTCCGCCAGACCCAAACCCACTCCGCCAGACCCAAACGAGCTCCGCCAGACCCAAACCAACTCCGCCAGACCCCAAACCCACTCCGCCAGACCCCAAACCCCCTCCGCCAGACCCCAAACCCGCTCCGCCAGACCCAAACCCGCTCCGCCGTTCCAAAACCCTCTACGCCAGACCCAAACCGACTCCGCCAGACCCAAACCCACTGCGCCAGACCCAAACCCACTCCGCCAGACCCAAACCCACTCCGCCAGACCCAAACCCACTCCGCCAGACCCAAACCAACTCCGCCAGACCCAAACCAACTCCGCCAGACCCCAACCCACTCCGCCAGACCCGAACCCACTCCGCCAGACGCAAACCAACTCCGCCAGACCCCAACCCACTCCGCCAGACCCAAACCCACTCCGCCAGACCCAAACCCACTCCGCCAGACCCAAACCAACTCCGCCAGACCCAAACCAACTCCGCCAGACCCCAACCCACTCCGCCAGACCCGAACCCACTCCGCCAGACCCAAACCCACTCCGCCAGACCCAAACCCACTCCGCGAGACCCAAACGAACTCCGCCAGACCCAAACCAACTCCGCCAGACCCCAACCCATTCCGCTAGACCCAAACCCACTCCGCTAGACCCACACCCACTCCGCTAGACCCAAACACACTCAACTAGACCCAAACCCAAACCGACTCCGCTAGACCCAAACCCAAACCCACTCCGCTAGACCCAAACCCACTACGCCAGACCCAAACCCACTCTGCCAGACCCAAACCCACTCCGCCAGCCCCAAACCCACTCCGCCAGCCCCAAACCCACTCCGCCAAACCCAAACCCACTCCGCCAGACCCAAACCCACTCCGCCAAACCCAAACCCACTCCGCCAGACCAGAACCCACTCCGCCAGACCCAAACCCACTCCGCCAGACCCAAACCCACTCCGCCAGACCAAAACCCACTCCGCCAGACCCAAACCCACTCCGCCAGACCCAAGCCCACTCCGCCAGAACCAAGCCCACTCCGCCAGACCAAACCCACTCTGCCAGACCCAAACCCACTCCGCCAGACCGAAACCCACTGCGCCAGACCAAAACCCACTCCGCCAGACCCCAAACACACTCCGCCAGACCCCAAACCCCTCCGCCAGACCCCAAACCCACTCCGCCAGTCCCAAACCCACTCCGCCAGACCCAAACCCACACCGCCAGACCCAAACCCACTCCGCCAGACCCAAACCCACTCCGCCAGACCCTAACCCACTCCGCCAGACCCAACCCCACTCCGCCAGACCCAAACCCACTCCGCTAGACCCAAACCCACTCCGCCAGACCCAAACCCACTCCGCTAGACCCAAACCCAAACCCACTCCGCTAGACCCAAACACAAACCCACTCCGCGAGACACAAACCCACTCCGCTAGACCCAAGCACAAACCCACTCCGCTAGACCCAAACCCACTCCGCTAGACCCAAACCCACTCCGCCAGACCCTAACCCACTCCGCCAGACCCCAACCCACTCCGCCAGACCCCAACACACTCCGCCAGACCCAAACCCACTCCGCCAGACCCAAACCCTCTCCGCCAGACCCAAACCCACTCCTCCAGACCCGAACCCACTCCGCCAGACCCGAACCCACTCCGCCAGACACGAACCCACTCCGCCAGACCCGAACCCAAACCCACTCCACTATACCCAAACCCAAACACACTCCGCTAGACCCAAACACAAACCCACTCCGCCAGACCCGAACCCACTCCGCCAGACCCCAAACCACTCCGCCAGACCACAACCCACTCCGCCAGACCCAAACCCACTCCGCCAGACCCAAACCCACTCCGCCAGACCCAAACCCACTCCTCCAGACCCGAACCCACTCCGCCAGACCCGAACCCACTCCGCCAGACCCGAAACCAATCCGCCAGACCCAAACCCACTCCGCCAGACCTGAACCCAATCCGCCAGACCCGAACGCACTCCGCCAGACCCAAACCCACTCCGCCAGACCCAAACCCACTCCGCCAGACCCAAACCCACTCCGCCAGACCCGAAACCACTCCGCCAGACCTAAACCCACTCCGCCAGACCCAAACCCACTCCGCCAGACCCTAACCCACTCCGCCAGACCCAAACCCACCGCCAGACCCAAACCCACTCCGCCAGACCCAAACCCACTCCGCCAGACCCAAACCCACTCCGCCAGACCCAAACCCACTCCGCGAGACCCGAACCCACTCCGCCAGACCCGAACCCACTCCCCCAGACCCGAACCCACTCCGACAGACCCAAACCCACTCCGCCAGACCCTAACCCACTCCGCCAGACCCAAACCCACTGCCAGACCCAAACCCACTCCGCCAGACCCAAACCCACTCCGCCAGACCCAAACGCACTCCGCCAGACCCAAACCCACTCCGCCAGACCCAAACCCACATTGCCAGACCCAAACCCACTCCGCTGGACCCAAACCCACTCCGCCAGACCCAAACCTACTCCGCCTGACCCAAGCCCACTCCGCCACACCGAAACCCGCTCCCTCAGACCCAAACCCACTCCGCCAGACCCAAACCCACTGTGCCAGACCCAAACCCACTCCGCCAGACCCCAAACCCACTCCGCCGGACCCCAAACCCACTCTGCCAGACCCCAAACCCACTCCGCCAGACCCAAACCCACTCCGCATGACCCAAACCCACTCCGCCAGACCCAAACCCACTCCGCCAGACGAAAACCCAATCCGCCAGACCAAAACACACTCCGCCAGACCCAAACCCACTCCGCCAGACCCAAACCCACTCCGCCAGACCCAAACCCACTCCGCCAGACCCAAAGCCACTCCGCCAGACCCAAACCCACTCCGCCAGACCCAAACCCACTCCGCCAGACCCAAACCCACTCCGCCAGACCCCAACCCACTCCGCCAGACCCCAACCCACTCCGCCAGACCCCAACCCACTCCGCCAGACCCAAACCCATTCTGCCAGACCCGAACCCACTCCGCCAGACCCGAACCCACTCCGCCACACCCGAACCCACTCGGCCAGACCCGAACCCACTCGGCCAGACCCGAACCCACTCCGCCAGACCCAAACCCACTGTGCCATACCCAAACCCACTCCGCCAGACCCCAAACCCACTCCGCCAGACCCCAAACCCACTCCGCCAAACCCAAACCCACTCCGCATGACCCAAACCCACTCCGCCAGACCCAAACCCACTCCGCCAGACGAAAACCCAATCCGCCAGACCAAAACACACTCCGCCAGACCCAAACCCACTCCGCCAGACCCAAACCCACTCCGCCAGACCCAAACCCACTCCGCCAGACCCAAACCCACTCCGGCAGACCCAAACCCACTCCGCCAGACCCAAACCCACTCCGCGAGACCCCAACCCACTCCGCCAGACCCGAACCCACTCCGCCACACCCGAACCCACTCGGCCAGACCCGAACCCAATCCGCCAGACCCAAACCCAGTGTGCCATACCCAAACCCACTCCGCCAGACCCCAAACCCCCTCCGCCAGACGAAAACCCAATCCGCCAGACCAAAACACACTCCGCCAGACCCAAACCCACTCCGCCAGACCCAAACCCACTCCGCCAGACCCAAACCCACTCCGCCAGACCCAAACCCACTCCGGCAGACCCAAACCCACTCCGCCAGACCCAAACCCACTCCGCGAGACCCCAACCCACTCCGCCAGACCCGAACCCACTCCGCCACACCCGAACCCACTCGGCCAGACCCGAACCCAATCCGCCAGACCCAAACCCACTGTGCCATACCCAAACCCACTCCGCCAGACCCCAAACCCACTCCGCCAGACGAAAACCCAATCCGCCAGACCAAAACACACTCCGCCAGACCCAAACCCACACCGCCAGACCCAAACCCACTCCGCCAGACCCAAACCCACTCCGCCAGACCCGAACCCACTCCGCCAGACCCAAACCCACTGTGCCATACCCAAACCCACTCCGCCAGAACCCAAACCCACTCCGCCAGACCCCAACCCGACTCCGCCAAACCCAAACCCACTCCGCATGACCCAAACCCACTCCGCCAGACCCAAACCCACTCCGCCAGACGAAAACCCAATCCGCCAGACCAAAACACACTCCGCCAGACCCAAACCCACTCCGCCAGACCCAAACCCACTCCGCCAGACCCAAACCCACTCCGCCAGACCCAAACCCACTCCGCCAGACCCAAACCCACTCCGCCAGACCCAAACCCACTCCGCCAGACCCCAACCCACTCCGCGAGACCCCAACCCACTCCGCCAGACCCCAACCCACTCCGCCAGACCCAAACCCACTCCGCCAGACCCGAACCCACTCCGCCACACCCGAACCCACTCCGCCAGACCCGAACCCAATCCGCCAGACCCAAACCCACTGTGCCATACCCAAACCTACTCCGCCAGACCCCAAACCCACTCCGCCAGACCCCAAACCCACTCCGCCAGACCCCAAACCCACTCCGCCAGACCCAAACCCACTCCGCCTGACCCAAACCCACTCCGCCAGACCCAAACCCACTCCGCCAGACGAAAACCCACTCCGCCAGACCAAAACACACTCCGCCAGACCCAAACCCACTCCGCCAGACCCAAACCCACTCCGCCAGACCCGAACCCACTCGGCCAGACCCGAACCCAATCCGCCAGACCCAAACCCACTGTGCCATACCCAAACCCACTCCGCCAGTCCCCAAACCCACTCCGCCAGACCCCAAACCCACTCCGCCAGACCCAAACCCACTCCGCCAACCCAAACCCACTCCGCCAGACCCCAACCCACTCCGCCAGACCCCAACCCACTCCGCCAGACCCCAACCCACTCCGCCAGACCCAAACCCACTCCGCCAGACCCGAACCCACTCCGCCAGACCCGATCCCACTCCGGCACACCCGAACCCACTCGGCCAGACCCGAACCCACTCGGCCAGACCCCAACCCACTCCGCCAGATCCAAACCCACTCGGCCAGACCCCAACACACTCCGCCAGACCCAAACCCACTCCGCCAGACCCAAACACAAACCCACTTCGCTAGACCCAAACACACTCCGCTAGACCCAAACACACTCAACTAGACCCAAACCCAAACCCACTCCGCGAGACCCCAACCCACTCCGCCAGACACGAACCCACTCCGCCAGACCCCAACCCACTCCGTCAGACCCAAACCCACTCCGCCAGCCCCAAACCCACTCCGCCAGACCCAAACCCACTCCGCCAGACCCAAGCCCACTCCCCAGACCCAAACCCACTCCATCAGACCCAAACCCACTCCCCCAGACCCAAACCCACTCCGCCAGTCCCCAAACCCACTCCGCCAGACCCAAACCCACTCCGCCAGACCCAAACCCACTCCGCCAGTCCCCAAACCCACTCCGCCAGACCCAAACCCACTCCGCCAGAGCCAAACCCACTCCGCCAGACCCAAACCCACTCCGCCAGTCCCCAAATCCACTCCACCAGACCCAAACCCACTCCGCCAGACCCGAACCCACTCCGCCAGACCCAAACCCACTGCGCCAGACCCAAACCCACTCCGCCAGACCCAAACCCCCTCCGCCAGACCCAAACCCACTCCGCCAGACCAAAACGCACTCCGCCAGACCCAAACCCACTCTGCCAGACACAAACCCACTCTGCCAGACACAAACCCACTCCGCCAGACCCAAACCAACTCCGCCAGACCCAAACCCACTCCGCCAGACCCAAACCCACTCAGCCAGACCGAAGCCCACTCCGCCAGACCCAAACCCACTCCGCCAGACACGAACCCACTCCGCCAGACCCCAACCCACTCCATCAGACCCAAACCCACTCCGCCAGCCCCAAACCCACTCCGCCAGACCCAAACCCACTCCGCCAGACCCACGCCCACTCCCCAGACCCAAACCCACTCCATCAGACCCAAACCCACTCCCCCAGACCCAAACCCACTCCGCCAGTCCCCAAACCCACTCCGCCAGACCCAAACCCACTCCGCCAGACCCAAACCCACTCCGCCAGTCCCCAAACCCAGTCCGCCAGACCCAAACCCACTCCGCCAGAGCCAAACCCACTCCGCCAGACCCAAACCCACTCCGCCAGTCCCCAAAACCACTCCACCAGACCCAAACCCACTCCGCCCGACCCGAACCCACTCCGCCAGACCCAAACCCACTCCGCCAGACCCAAACCCACTCCGCCAGACCCAAACCCCCTCCGCCAGACCCAAACCCACTCCGCCAGACCAAAACGCACTCCGCCAGACTCAAACCCACTCTGCCAGACACAAACCCACTCTGCCAGACACAAGCCCACTCCGCCAGACCCAAACCAACTCCGCCAGACCCAAACCCACTCCGCCAGACCCAAACCCACTGAGCCAGACCGAAGCCCACTCCGCCAGACCCAAACCCACTCCGCCAGACCCACATCCACTCCGCCCTACCCCAAAACCATTCCGCCAGACCCCAAACCCCCTCCGCCAGACCCCAAACCCCCTCCGCCAGACCCAAACCCACTCCGCCAGACCAAAACGCACTCCGCCAGACCCAAACCCACTCTGCCAGACACAAACCCACTCTGCCAGACACAAACCCACTCCGCCAGACCCAAACCAACTCCGCCAGACCCAAACCCACTCCGCCAGACCCAAACCCACTGAGCCAGACCGAAGCCCACTCCGCCAGACCCAAACCCACTCCGCCAGAACCACATCCACTCCGCCCTACCCCAAAACCATTCCGCCAGACCCCAAACCCCCTCCGCCAGACACCAAACCGACTCCGCCAGTCCCAAACCCACTCCGCCAGACCCAAACCCACTCCGCCAGACCCAAACCCACTCCTCCAGACCAAAACCCACTCCGCCAGAACAAAACCCACTCCACCCGACCCAAACCCACTCCACCAGACCCAAACCCACTCCGCCAGACCCAAACCCACTCCGCCAGACCAAAACCCACTCCGCCAGACAAAAACCCACTCCGCCAGACCCAAACACACTCCGCCAGACCCAAACCCACCCCGCCAGACCCAAACCCACTCCGCCAGACCCAAGCCCACTCCGCCAGACACAAACCCACTCCGCCAGACCCCAACCCACTCCGCCAGACCCCAACCCACTCCGCCAGACCCCAACCCACTCCACCAGACCCCAACCCACTCCGCCAGACCCAAACCCACTCCGCCAGACCCAAACCCAATCCGCCAGACCCAAACCCACTCCGCCAGACCCCAACCCACTCCGCCAGATCCCAACCCACTCCGCCAGACCCGAACCCACTCCGCCAGACCCAAACCCACTCCGCTAGACCCAAACCCACTCCGCTAGACCCAAACACACTCAACTAGACCCAAACCCAAACCCAAACCCACTCCGCTGGACCCAAACACAAACCCACTCCGCTAAACACAAGCCCACTCCGCTAGACCCAAACCCACTCCGCTAGACCCAAACCCACTCTGCTAGACCCAAACCCACTCCGCTAGACCCAAACCATCTCCGCTGGACCCAAACCCACTCCGCCAGACCCAAACCCACTCCGCCAGACGTAAACCCACTCCGCCAGACCCAAGCCCACTCCGCCAGACCCAAACTTACTCCGCCAGACCCAAACCCACTCCGCCAGACACAAACCCACTCCGCCAGATCCCAAACCCACTCCCCCAGACCCAAACCCACTCCGCCAGACACGAACCCACTCCGCCAGACCCCAACCCACACCGCCAGACCCAAACCCACTCCTCCAGCCCCAAACCCACTGCGCCAGCCCCAAACCCACTCCGCCAAACCCAAACCCACTCCGCCAGACCCAAACCCACTCCGCCAGACCCAAACCCTCTCCGCCAGACCCGAACCCACTCCGCCAGACCCCAACCCACTCCGCCAGACCCAAACCCACTCCGCTACACCCAAACCCAAACCCACTCCGCTAGACCCAAACCCAAACCCACTCAGCTAGACCCAAACACAATCCGCTAGACCCAAACCCACTCCGCTAGACCCAAACCCACTCCGCCAGACCCAAACCCAATACGCTAGACCCAAACCCACTCCGCTAGACCCAAACCCAATCCGCTAGACCCAAACCCACTCCGCCAGACCCAAACCCACTCCGCCAGACCCAAGCCCACTCCGCCAGACCCAAACTTACTGCGCCAGACCCAAACCCACTCCGCCAGACCCAAACCCACTGCGCCAGACCGAAACCAACTCCGCCAGACACGAACCCACTCCGCCAGACCCCAACCCACTCCGCCAGACCCCAACCCACTCCGTCAGACCCAAACCCACTCCGCCAGCCCCAAACCCACTCCGCCAGACCCAAACCCACTCCGCCAGACCCAAGCCCACTCCCCAGACCCAAACCCACTCCATCAGACCCAAACCCACTCCCCCAGACCCAAACCCACTCCGCCAGTCCCCAAACCCACTCCGCCAGACCCAAACCCACTCCGCCAGACCAAAACCCACTCCGCCAGACAAAAACCCACTCCGCCAGACCCAAACACACTCCGCCAGACCCAAACCCACCCCGCCAGACCCAAACCCACTCCGCCAGACCCAAGCCCACTCCGCCAGACACAAACCCACTCCGCCAGACCCCAACCCAATCCGCCAGACCCCAACCCACTCCACCAGACCCCAACCCACTCCGCCAGACCCAAACCCACTCCGCCAGACCCAAACCCAATCCGCCAGACCCAAACCCACTCCGCCAGACCCCAACCCACTCCGCCAGATCCCAACCCACTCCGCCAGACCCGAACCCACTCCGCCAGACCCAAACCCACTCCGCTAGACCCAAACCCACTCCGCTAGACCCAAACACACTCAACTAGACCCAAACCCAAACCCAAACCCACTCCGCTGGACCCAAACACAAACCCACTCCGCTAAACACAAGCCCACTCCGCTAGACCCAAACCCACTCCGCTAGACCCAAACCCACTCTGCTAGACCCAAACCCACTCCGCTAGACCCAAACCATCTCCGCTGGACCCAAACCCACTCCGCCAGACCCAAACCCACTCCGCCAGACGCAAACCCACTCCGCCAGACCCAAGCCCACTCCGCCAGACCCAAACTTACTCCGCCAGACCCAAACCCACTCCGCCAGACACAAACCCACTCCGCCAGATCCCAAACCCACTCCCCCAGACCCAAACCCACTCCGCCAGACACGAACCCACTCCGCCAGACCCCAACCCACACCGCCAGACCCAAACCCATTCCGCCAGCCCCAAACCCACTCCGCCAGCCCCAAACCCACTCCGCCAAACCCAAACCCACTCCGCCAGACCCAAACCCACTCCGCCAGACCCAAACCCTCTCCGCCAGACCCGAACCCACTCCGCCAGACCCCAACCCACTCCGCCAGACCCAAACCCACTCCGCTACACCCAAACCCAAACCCACTCCGCTAGACCCAAACCCAAACCCACTCAGCTAGACCCAAACACAATCCGCTAGACCCAAACCCACTCCGCTAGACCCAAACCCACTCCGCCAGACCCAAACCCAATACGCTAGACCCAAACCCACTCCGCTAGACCCAAACCCAATCCGCTAGACCCAAACCCACTCCGCCAGACCCAAACCCACTCCGCCAGACCCAAGCCCACTCCGCCAGACCCAAACTTACTGCGCCAGACCCAAACCCACTCCGCCAGACCCAAACCCACTGCGCCAGACCCAAACCCACTCCGCCAGTCCCCAAACCCACTCCGCCAGACCCAAACCCACTCCGCCAGACCCAAACCCACTCCGCCAGTCCCCAAACCCACTCCGCCAGACCCAAACCCACTCCGCCAGAGCCAAACCCACTCCGCCAGACCCAAACCCACTCCGCCACTCCCCAAAACCACTCCACCAGACCCAAACCCACTTCGCCAGACCCGAACCCACTCCGCCAGACCCAAACCCACTCCGCCAGCCCCAAACCCAGTCCGCCAGACCCAAGCCCACTCCGCCAGACCCAAACCCACTCCGCCAGACCCCAACCTACTCCGCCAGACCCCAACCCACTCCGCCAGACCCAACCCCACTCCGCCAGACCCGGACCCACTCCGCCAGACCCAAACCTACTCCGCCAGACCCCAACCCACTCCGCCAGACCCAAACCCACTCCGCCAACCCAAACCCACTCCGCTAAACCCAAACCCACTCCGCTAGACCCAAACACAAACCCACTCCGTTAGACACAAGCCCACTCCGCTAGGCCCAAACCCACTCCGCTAGACCCAAACCCACTCCGCTAGACCCAAACCCAAACCCACTCCGCTAGACCCAAACCCAAACCCACTCCGCTAGACCCAAACCCACTCCGCCAGACCCAAACCCACTCCGCCAGACCCAAACCCACTCCGCCAGACCCAAACACACTCCGCCAGACCCAAACCCACTCCGCTAGACCCAAACCCAAACCCACTCCGCCAGACACAAACCCACTCCGCCAGACCCCAAACCCACTCCACCAGACCCAAACACACTCCGCCAAACCCAAACCCACTCCGCCAGACCCAAACCCACTCCGCCAGACCAAAACCCACTCCGCCAGACCCAAACCCAATCTGCCAGACCCAAACCCACTCCGCCAGACCAAAACCCACTCCGCCAGACCCAAACCCACTCCGCCAGACCCAAACCCCCTCCGCCAGACCCAAACCCCCTCCGCCAGACCCAAACCCACTCCGCCAGACCCAAACCCACTCCGCCAGACCCAAACCCACACTGCCAGACCAAAACCCACTCCGCCAGACCAAAGCCCACTCCGGCAGACCCAAACCCACTCCGCCAGACCCAAACCCACTCCGCCAGTCCCCAAACCCACTCCGCCAGACCCAAACCCATTCCGCCAGACCCAAACCCACTCCGCCAGACCCAAACCCACTCCGCCAGACCCAAACCCCCTCCGCCAGACGCAAACCCACTCCGCCAGACCCAAACCCACTCCGCCAGCCCCAAATCCACTCCGCCAGACCCAAACCCACTCCGCCAAACCGTAACCCACTCCGCCAGACCCAAACCCACTCCGCCAGACCAAAACGCACTCCGCCAGACCCAAACCCACTCTGCCAGACACAAACCCACACCGCCAGACCCAAACCAACTCAGCCAGACCCAAACCCACTCCGCCAGACCCAAACCCACTCAGCCAGACCGAAGCCCACTCCGCCAGACCCAAACCCACTCCGCCAGACCCACATCCACTCCGCCCTACCCCAAAACCATTCCGCCAGACCCCAAACCCCCTCCGCCAGACCCCAAACCGACTCCGCCAGTCCCAAACCCACTCCGCCACACCCAAACCCACTCCGCCAGACCCAAACCCACTACTCCAGACCAAAACCCACTCCGCCAGAACAAAACCCACTCCACCAGACCCAAACCCACTCCACCAGACCCAAACCCACTCCGCCAGACACGAACCCACTCCGCCAGACCCCAACCCACTCCGCCAGACCCCAACCCACTCCGTCAGACCCAAACCCACTCCGCCAGCCCCAAACCCACTCCGCCAGACCCAAACCCACTCCGCCAGACCCAAGCCCACTCCCCAGACCCAAACCCACTCCATCAGACCCAAACCCACTCCCCCAGACCCAAACCCACTCCGCCAGTCCCCAAACCCACTCCGCCAGACCCAAACCCACTCCGCCAGACCAAAACCCACTCCGCCAGACAAAAACCCACTCCGCCAGACCCAAACACACTCCGCCAGACCCAAACCCACCCCGCCAGACCCAAACCCACTCCGCCAGACCCAAGCCCACTCCGCCAGACACAAACCCACTCCGCCAGACCCCAACCCACTCCGCCAGACCCCAACCCACTCCACCAGACCGCAACCCACTCCGCCAGACCCAAACCCACTCCGCCAGACCCAAACCCAATCCGCCAGACCCAAACCCACTCCGCCAGACCCCAACCCACTCCGCCAGATCCCAACCCACTCCGCCAGACCCGAACCCACTCCGCCAGACCCAAACCCACTCCGCTAGACCCAAACCCACTCCGCTAGACCCAAACACACTCAACTAGACCCAAACCCAAACCCAAACCCACTCCGCTGGACCCAAACACAAACCCACTCCGCTAAACACAAGCCCACTCCGCTAGATCCAAACCCACTCCGCTAGACCCAAACCCACTCTGCTAGACCCAAACCCACTCCGCTAGACCCAAACCATCTCCGCTGGACCCAAACCCACTCCGCCAGACCCAAACCCACTCCGCCAGACGCAAACCCACTCCGCCAGACCCAAGCCCACTCCGCCAGACCCAAACTTACTCCGCCAGACCCAAACCCACTCCGCCAGACACAAACCCACTCCGCCAGATCCCAAACCCACTCCCCCAGACCCAAACCCACTCCGCCAGACACGAACCCACTCCGCCAGACCCCAACCCACACCGCCAGACCCAAACCCACTCCGCCAGCCCCAAACCCACTCCGCCAGCCCCAAACCCACTCCGCCAAACCCAAACCCACTCCGCCAGACCCAAACCCACTCCGCCAGACCCAAACCCTCTCCGCCAGACCCGAACCCACTCCGCCAGACCCCAACCCACTCCGCCAGACCCAAACCCACTCCGCTACACCCAAACCCAAACCCACTCCGCTAGACCCAAACCCAAACCCACTCAGCTAGACCCAAACACAATCCGCTAGACCCAAACCCACTCCGCTAGACCCAAACCCACTCCGCCAGACCCAAACCCAATACGCTAGACCCAAACCCACTCCGCTAGACCCAAACCCAATCCGCTAGACCCAAACCCACTCCGCCAGACCCAAACCCACTCCGCCAGACCCAAGCCCACTCCGCCAGACCCAAACTTACTGCGCCAGACCCAAACCCACTCCGCCAGACCCAAACCCACTGCGCCAGACCGAAACCAACTCCGCCAGACACGAACCCACTCCGCCAGACCCCAACCCACTCCGCCAGACCCCAACCCACTCCGTCAGACCCAAACCCACTCCGCCAGCCCCAAACCCACTCCGCCAGACCCAAACCCACTCCGCCAGACCCAAGCCCACTCCCCAGACCCAAACCCACTCCATCAGACCCAAACCCACTCCCCCAGACCCAAACCCACTCCGCCAGTCCCCAAACCCACTCCGCCAGACCCAAACCCACTCCGCCAAACCCAAACCCACTCCGCCAGTCCCCAAACCCACTCCGCCAGACCCAAACCCACTCCGCCAGAGCCAAACCCACTCCGCCAGACCCAAACCCACTCCGCCACTCCCCAAAACCACTCCACCAGACCCAAACCCACTTCGCCAGACCCGAACCCACTCCGCCAGACCCAAACCCACTCCGCCAGCCCCAAACCCAGTCCGCCAGACCCAAGCCCACTCCGCCAGACCCAAACCCACTCCGCCAGACCCCAACCTACTCCGCCAGACCCCAACCCACTCCGCCAGACCCAACCCCACTCCGCCAGACCCGGACCCACTCCGCCAGACCCAAACCTACTCCGCCAGACCCCAACCCACTCCGCCAGACCCAAACCCACTCCGCCAACCCAAACCCACTCCGCTAGACCCAAACCCACTCCGCTAGACCCAAACACAAACCCACTCCGTTAGACACAAGCCCACTCCGCTAGGCCCAAACCCACTCCGCTAGACCCAAACCCACTCCGCTAGACCCAAACCCAAACCCACTCCGCTAGACCCAAACCCAAACCCACTCCGCTAGACGCAAACCCACTCCGCCAGACCCAAACCCACTCCGCCAGACCCAAACCCACTCCGCTAGACCGAAACACACTCCGCCAGACCCAAACCCACTCCGCTAGACCCAAACCCAAACCCACTCCGCCAGACCCAAACCCACTCCGCCAGACCCCAAACCCACTCCACCAGACCCAAACACACTCCGCCAAACCCAAACCCACTCCGCCAGACCCAAACCCACTCCGCCAGACCAAAACCCACTCCGCCAGACCCAAACCCAATCTGCCAGACCCAAACCCACTCCGCCAGACCAAAACCCACTCCGCCAGACCCAAACCCACTCCGCCAGACCCAAACCCCCTCCGCCAGACCCAAACCCCCTCCGCCAGACCCAAACCCACTCCGCCAGACCCAAACCCACTCCGCCAGACCCAAACCCACACTGCCAGACCAAAACCCACTCCGCCAGACCAAAGCCCACTCCGGCAGACTCAAACCCACTCCGCCAGACCCAAACCCACTCCGCCAGTCCCCAAACCCACTCCGCCAGACCCAAACCCATTCCGCCAGACCCAAACCCACTCCGCCAGACCCAAACCCACTCCGCCAGACCCAAACCCCCTCCGCCAGACGCAAACCCACTCCGCCAGACCCAAACCCACTCCGCCAGCCCCAAATCCACTCCGCCAGACCCAAACCCACTCCGCCAAACCGTAACCCACTCCGCCAGACCCAAACCCACTCCGCCAGACCATAACGCACTCCGCCAGACCCAAACCCACTCTGCCAGACACAAACCCACTCCGCCAGACCCAAACCAACTCAGCCAGACCCAAACCTACTCCGCCAGACCCCAACCCACTCCGCCAGACCCAAACCCACTCCGCCAACCCAAACCCACTCCGCTAGACCCAAACCCACTCCGCTAGACCCAAACACAAACCCACTCCGTTAGACACAAGCCCACTCCGCTAGGCCCAAACCCACTCCGCTAGACCCAAACCCACTCCGCTAGACCCAAACCCAAACCCACTCCGCTAGACCCAAACCCAAACCCACTCCGCTAGACGCAAACCCACTCCGCCAGACCCAAACCCACTCCGCCAGACCCAAACCCACTCCGCTAGACCGAAACACACTCCGCCAGACCCAAACCCACTCCGCTAGACCCAAACCCAAACCCACTCCGCCAGACCCAAACCCACTCCGCCAGACCCCAAACCCACTCCACCAGACCCAAACACACTCCGCCAAACCCAAACCCACTCCGCCAGACCCAAACCCACTCCGCCAGACCAAAACCCACTCCGCCAGACCCAAACCCAATCTGCCAGACCCAAACCCACTCCGCCAGACCAAAACCCACTCCGCCAGACCCAAACCCACTCCGCCAGACCCAAACCCCCTCCGCCAGACCCAAACCCCCTCCGCCAGACCCAAACCCACTCCGCCAGACCCAAACCCACTCCGCCAGACCCAAACCCACACTGCCAGACCAAAACCCACTCCGCCAGACCAAAGCCCACTCCGGCAGACTCAAACCCACTCCGCCAGACCCAAACCCACTCCGCCAGTCCCCAAACCCACTCCGCCAGACCCAAACCCATTCCGCCAGACCCAAACCCACTCCGCCAGACCCAAACCCACTCCGCCAGACCCAAACCCCCTCCGCCAGACGCAAACCCACTCCGCCAGACCCAAACCCACTCCGCCAGCCCCAAATCCACTCCGCCAGACCCAAACCCACTCCGCCAAACCGTAACCCACTCCGCCAGACCCAAACCCACTCCGCCAGACCATAACGCACTCCGCCAGACCCAAACCCACTCTGCCAGACACAAACCCACTCCGCCAGACCCAAACCAACTCAGCCAGACCCAAACCCACTCCGCCAGACCCAAACCCACTCAGCCAGACCGAAGCCCACTCCGCCAGACCCAAACCCACTCCGCCAGACCCACCTCCACTCCGCCCTACCCCAAAACCATTCCGCCAGACCCCAAACCCCCACCGCCAGACCCCAAACCGACTCCGCCAGTCCCAAACCCACTCCGCCACACCCAAACCCACTCCGCCAGACCCAAACCCACTACTCCAGACCAAAACCCACTCCGCCAGAACAAAACCCACTCCACCAGACCCAAACCCACTCCACCAGACCCAAACCCACTCCGCCAGACCCAAACCCACTCTGCCAGACCAAAACCCACTCCGCCAGACCAAAATCCACTCCGCCAGACCCAAACACACTCCGCCAGACCCAAACCCACCCCGCCAGACCCAAACCCACTCCGCCAGACCCAAGCCCACTCCGCCAGAGCCAAACCCACTCCGCCAGACCCCAACCCACTCCGCCAGACCCCAACCCACTCCACCAGACCCCAACCCACTCCGCCAGAGCCAAACCCACTCCGCCAGACCCAAACCCAATCCGCCAGACCCAAACCCACTCCGCCAGACCCCAAACCACCCCGCCAGATCCCAACCCACTCCGCCAGACCCGAACCCACTCCGCCAGACCCAAACCCACTCCGCTAGACCCAAACCCACTCCGCTAGACCCAAACCCACTCCGCTCGACCCAAACACACTCAACTAGACCCAAACCCAAACCCAAACCCACTCCGCTGGACCCAAACACAAACCCACTCCGCTAGACACAAGCCCACTCCGCTAGACCCAAACCCACTCCGCGAGACCCAAACCCACTCTGCTAGACCCAAACCCACTCCGCTAGACCCAAACCATCTCCGCTAGACCCAAACCCACTCCGCCAGACCCAAACCCACTCCGCCAGACGCAAACCCACTCCGCCAGACCCAAGCCCACTCCGCCAGACCCAAACTTACTCCGCCAGACCCAAACCCACTCTGCCAGACACAAACCCACTCCGCCAGATCCCAAACCCACTCCCCCAGACCCAAACCCACTCCGCCAGACACGAACCCACTCCGCCAGACCCCAACCCACACCGCCAGACCCAAACCCACTCCGCCAGCCCCAAACCCACTCCGCCAGCCCCAAACCCACTCCGCCAAACCCAAACCCACTCCGCCAGACCCAAACCCACTCCGCCAGACCCAAACCCTCTACGCCAGATCCGAACCCACTCCGCCAGACCCCAACCCACTCCGAAAGACCCAAACCCACTCCGCCAGCCGCAAACCCAGTCCGCCAGACCCAAACACACTCCGCCAACCCAAACCCACTCCGCCAGACCCCAACCCACTCCGCCAGACCCAAACCCACTCCGCCAACCCAAACCCACTCCGCTAGACCCAAACCCACTCCGCTAGACCCAAACCAACTCCGCTAGACCCAAACCCACTCCACTAGACCCAAACACAAACCCACTCCGCTAGACCCAAACCCACTCCGCCAGACCCAAACCCACTCCGCCAGACCCAAACCCACTCCGCCAGACCCAAACACACTCCGCCAGACCCAAACACACTCCGCCAAACCCAAACCCACTCCGCCAGACCCAAACCCACTCCGCCAGACCAAAACCCACTCCGCCAGACCCAAACCCACTCTGCCAGACCCAAACCCACTCCGCCAGACCAAAACCCACTCCGCCAGACCCAAACCCCCTCCGCCAGACCCAAACCCCCTCCGCCAGACCCAAACCCACTCCGCCAGACACAAACCCACTCCGCCAGACCCAAACCCACTCCGCTAGACCCAAACCCAAACCCACTCCGCCAGACCCAAACCCACTCCGCAAGACCCCAAACCCACTCCACCAGACCCAAACACACTCCGCCAAACCCAAACCCACTCCGCCAGACCCAAACCCACTCCGCCAGACCAAAACCCACTCCGCCAGACCCAAACCCAATCTGCCAGACCCAAAGCCACTCCGCCAGACCAAAACCCACTCCGCCAGACGCAAACCCACTCCGCCAGACCCAAACCCCCTCCGCCAGACCCAAACCCCCTCCGCCAGACCCAAACCCACTTCGCCAGACCCAAACCCACTCCGCCAGACCCAAACCCACACCGCCAGACCCAAACCCACTCCGCCAGACCCAAACCCACTCCGCCAGACCCAAACCCACACGGCCAGACCAAAACCCACTCCGCCAGACCAAAACCCACTCCGCCAGACCCAAACCCACTCCGCCAGACCCAAACCCACTCCGCCAGACCCAAACCCACTCCGCCAGACCCAAACCCCCTCCGCCAGACACAAACCCACTCCGCCAGACCCAAACCCACTCCGCCAGCCCCAAACCCACTCCGCCAGACCCAAACCCACTCCGCCAAACCAAAACCCACTCCGCCAGACCCAAACCCACTCCGCCAGACCAAAACGCACTCCGCCAGACCCAAACCCACTCTGCCAGACACAAACCCACTCCGCCAGACCCAAACCAACTCCGCCAGACCCAAACCCACTCCGCCAGACCCAAACCCACTCAGCCAGACCGAAGCCCACTCCGCCAGACCCAAACCCACTCCGCCAGACCCACATCCACTCCGCCCTACCCCAAAACCATTCCGCCAGACCCCAAACCCCCTCCGCCAGACCCCAAACCGACTCCGCCAGACCCAAACCCACTCCGCCAGACCCAAACCCACTCCTCCAGACCAAAACCCACTCCGCCAGAACAAAACCCACTCCACCAGACCCAAACCCACTCCACCAGACCCAAACCCACTCCGCCAGACCCAAACCCACTCCGCCAGACGAAAACCCACTCCGCCAGACCAAAATCCACTCCGCCAGACCCAAACACACTCCGCCAGACCCAAACCCACCCCGCCAGACCCAAACCCACTCCGCCAGACCCAAGCCCACTCCGCCAGTCCCAAACCCACTCCGCCAGACCCCAACACACTCCGCCAGACCCCAACCCACTCCACAAGACCCCAACCCACTCCGCCAGACCCAAGCCCACTCCGAAAGACCCAAACCCACTCCGCCAGCCCCAAACCCAGTCCGCCAGACCCAAACCCACTCCGCCAACCCAAACCCACTCCGCCAGACCCCAACACACTCCGCCAGACCTAAACCCACTCCGCCAACCCAAACCCACTCCGCTAGACCCAAACCCACTCCGCTAGACCCAAACCAACTCTGCTAGACCCAAACCCACTCCACTAGACCCAAACACAAACCCACTCCGCTAGACCCAAACCCACTCGGCCAGACCCAAACCCACTCCGCCAAACCCAAACACACTCCGCCAGACCCAAACCCACTCCGCTAGTCCCAAACCCAAATCCACTCCGCCAGACCCAAACCCACTCCGCCAGACACAACCCCACTCCGCCAGACCCCAAACCCACTCAACCAGACCCAAACACACTCCGCCAAACCCAAACCCACTCCGCCAGACCCAAACCCACTCCGCCAGACCAAAACCCACTCCGCCAGACCCAAACCCACTCTGCCAGACCCAAACCCACTCCGCCAGACCAAAACCCACTCCGCCAGACCCAAACCTACTCCGCCAGACCCAAACCCCCTCCGCCAGACCCAAACCCCGTCCGCCAGACCCAAACCCACTCTGCCAGACCCAAACCCACTCCGCCAGACCCAAACCCACTCCGCTAGACCCAAACCCAAACCCACTCCGCCAGACCGAAACCCACTCCGCCAGACCAAAACGCACTCTGCCGGACCCAAACCCACTCTGCCAGACACAAACCCACTCCGCCAGACCTAAACCAACTCCGCCAGACCCAAACCCACTCCGCCAGACCCAAACCCACTCAGCCAGACCGAAGCCCACTCCGCCAGACCCAAACCCACTCCGCCAGACCCACATCCACTCCGCCCTACCACAAAAGCATTCCGCCAGACCCCAAACCCCCTCCGCCAGACCCCAAACTGACTCCGCCAGTCCCAAACCCACTCCGCCAGACCCAAACCCACTCCGCCAGACCCAAACCCACTCCTCCAGACCAAAACCCACTCCGCCAGAACAAAACCCACTCCACCAGAATCAAACCCACTCCACCAGACCCAAACCCACTCCGCCAGACCCAAACCCACTCCGCCAGACCAAAACCCACTCCGCCAGACCAAAACCCACTCCGCCAGACCCAAACACACGCCGCCAGACCCAAACCCACCCCGCCAGACCCAAACCCACTCCGCCAGACCCAAGCCCACTCCGCCAGACCCAAACCCACTCCGCCAGACGCCAACCCACTCCGCCAGACCCCAACCCACTCCGCCAGACCCAAACCCACTCCGCCAGACCCAAACCCAATCCGCCAGACCCAAACCCACTCCGCCAGACCCCAACCCACTCCGCCAGATCCCAACCCACTCCGCCAGACACGAACCCACTCCGCCAGACCCAAACCCACTCCGCTAGACCCAAACCCACTCCGCTAGACCCAAACCCACTCCGCTAGACCCAAACACACTCAACTAGACCCAAACCCAAACCAAAACCCACTCCGCTGGACCCAAACACAAACCCACTCCGCTAGACACAAGCCCACTCCGCTAGACCCAAACCCACTCCGCTAGACCCAAACCCACTCTGCTAGACCCAAACCCAAACCCACTCCTCTAGACCCAAACCCAAACCCACTCCGCCAGACCCAAACCAACTCCGCCAGACCCAAACCCACTCCGCCAGACCCAAACCCACTCAGCCAGACCGAAGCCCACTCCGCCAGACCCAAACCCACTCCGCCAGACCCACATCCACTCCGCCCTACCACAAAACCATTCCGCCAGACCCCAAACCCCCTCCGCCAGACCCCAAACCTACTCCGCCAGTCCCAAACCCACTCCGCCAGACCCAAACCCACTCCGCCAGACCCAAACCCACTCCTCCAGACCAAAACCCACTCCGCCAGAACAAAACCCACTCCACCAGACCCAAACCCACTCCACCAGACCCAAACCCACTCCGCCAGACCCAAACCCACTCCGCCAGACCAAAACCCACTCCGCCAGACCCCAACCCACTCCGCCAGACCCCAACCCACTCCGCCAGACCCCAACCCACTCCGCCAGACCCAAACCCACTCCGCCAGATCCAAACCCAATCCGCCAGACCCAAACCCACTCCGCCAGACCCCAACCCACTCCGCCAGATCCCAACCCACTCCGCCAGACACGAACCCACTCCGCCAGACCCAAACCCACTCCGCTAGACACAAACCCACTCCGCTAGACACAAACCCACTCCGCTAGACCCAAACACACTCAACTAGACCCAAACCCAAACCAAAACCCACTCCGCTGGACCCAAACACAAACCCACTCCGCTAAACACAAGCCCACTCCGCTAGACCCAAACCCACTCCGCTAGACCCAAACCCACTCTGCTAGACCCAAACCCAAACCCACTCCTCTAGACCCAAACCCAAACCCACTCCGCTAGACCCAAACCCACTCCGCTAGACCCAAACCATCTCCGCTAGACCCAAACCCACTCCGCCAGAAGCAAACCCACTCCGCCAGACCCAAACCCACTCCGCCAGACCCAAGCCCACTCCGCCAGACCCAAACTTACTCCGCCAGACCCAAACCCACTCCGCCAGACACAAACCCCCTCCGCCAGACCCAAACCCACTCCGCCAGACCCAAACCCACTCCGCCAGACCCAAACCCACACTGCCAGACCAAAACCCACTCAGGCAGACCGAAGCCCACTCCGCCAGACCCAAACCCACTCCGCCAGACCCAAACCCACTCCGCCAGACCCAAACCCACTCCGCCAGACCCAAACCCACTCCTCCAGACGAAAACCCACTCCGCCAGAACAAAACCCACTCCACCAGACCCAAACCCACTCCGCCAGACCCAAACCCCCTCCGCCAGACGCAAACCCACTCCGCCAGACCCAAACCCACTCCGCCAGCCCCAAACCCACTCCGCCAGACCCAAACCCACTCCGCCAAACCGAAACGCACTCCGCCAGACCCAAACCCACTCCGCCAGACCAAAACGCACTCCGCCGGACCCAAACCCACTCTGCCAGACACAAACCCACTCCGCCAGACCCAAACCAACTCCGCCAGACCCAAACCCACTCCGCCAGACCCAAACCCACTCAGCCAGACCGAAGCCCACTCCGCCAGACCCAAACCCACTCCGCCAGACCCACATCCACTCCGCCCTACCCGAAAACCATTCCGCCAGACCCAAACCCCCTCCGCCAGACCCCAAACCGACTCCGCCAGTCCCAAACCCACTCCGCCAGACCCAAACCCACTCCTCCAGACCTAAACCCACTCCGCCTGAACAAAACCCACTCCACCAGACCCAAACCCACTCCACCAGACCCAAACCCACTCCGCCAGACCGGAACCCACTCCGCCAGACCAAAACCCACTCCGCCAGACCAAAACCCACTCCGCCAGACCCAAACACACTCCGCCAGACCCAAACCCACCCCGCCAGACCCAAACCCACTCCGCCAGACCCAAGCCCACTCCGCCAGACCCAAACCCACTCCGCCAGACCCCAACCCACTCTGCCAGACCCCAACCCACTCCGCCAGACCCCAACCCACTCCGCCAGACCCAAACCCACTCCGCCAGACCCAAACCCAATCCGCCAGACCCAAACCCACTCCGCCAGACCCCAACCCACTCCGCCAGATCCCAACCCACTCCGCCAGACCCGAACCCACTCCGCCAGACCCAAACCCACTCCGCTGGACCCAAACCCACTCTGCTAGACCCAAACCCAAACCCAAACCCACTCCGCTGGACCCAAACACAAACCCACTCCGCTAGACACAAGCCCACTCCGCTAGACCAAAACCCACTCCGCTAGACCCAAACCCACTCTGCTAGACCCAAACCCAAACCCACTCCTCTAGACCCAAACCCAAACCCACTCCGCTATACCCAAACCCACTCCGCTAGACCCAAACCATCTCCGCTAGACCCAAACCCACTCCGCCAGAACCAAACCCACTCCGCCAGACCCAAACCCACTCCGCCAGACCCAAGCCCACTCCGCCAGACCCAAACTTACTCCGCCAGACCCAAACCCACTCCGCCAGACACAAACCCACTCCGCCAGATCCCAAACCCACTCCGCCAGACCCAAACCCACTCCGCCAGACACGAACCCACTCCGCCAGACCCCAACCCACACCGCCAGACCCAAACCCACTCCGCCAGCCCCAAACCCACTCCGCCAGCCCCAAACCCACTCCGCAAACCCACACCCACTCCGCCAGACCCAGACCCACTCCGCCAGACCCAAACCCACTCCGCCAGACCCGAACCCACTCCGCCAGACCCCAACCCACTCCGAAAGACCCAAACCCACTCCGCCAGCCCCAAACCCAGTCCGCCAGACCCAAACCCACTCCGCCAACCCAAACCCACTCCGCCAGACCCCAACCCACTCCGCCAGACCCAAACCCACTCCGCCAACCCAAACCCACTCCGCTAGACCCAAACCCACTCCGCTAGACCCAAACCAACTCCGCTAGACCCAAACCCACTCCACTAGACCGAAACACAAACCCACTCCGCTAGACCCAAACCCACTCCGCCAGACCAAACCCACTCCTCCAGACCCAAACCCACTCCGCCAGACCCAAACACACTCCGCCAGACCCAAACCCACTCCGCTAGACCCAAACCCAAACCCACTCCGCCAGACCCAAACCCACTCCGCCAGACACAACCCCACTACGCCAGACCCCAAACCCACTCAACCAGACCCAAACCCACTCCGCCAAACCCAAACCCACTCCGCCAGACCCAAACCCACTCCGCCAGACCAAAACCCACTCCGCCAGACCCAAACCCACTCCGCCAGACACAAACCCACTCCGCCAGACCAAAACCCACTCCGCCAGACCCAAACCCACTCCGCCAGACCCAAACCCCCTCCGCCAGACCCAAACCCCCTCCGCCAGACCCAAACCCACTCCGCCAGACACAAACCCACCCCGCCAGACCCAAACCCACTCTGCCAGACCAAAACCCACTCCGCCAGACCAAAACCCACTCCGCCAGACCCAAACCCACTCCACCAGACCCAAACCCACTCCGCCAGTCCCCAAACCCACTCCGCCAGACCCAAACCCACTCCGCCAGACCCAAACCCACTCCGCCAGCCCCAAACCCACTCCGCCAGACCCAAACCCACTCCGCCAAACCCAAACCCACTCCGCCAGACCCAAACCCACTCCGCCAGACCAAAACGCACTCCGCCAGACCCAAACCCACTCTGCCAGACACAAACCCACTCCGCCAGACCGAAACCAACTCCGCCAGACCCAAACCCACTCCGCCAGACCCAAACCCACTCAGCCAGACCGAAGCCCACTCCGCCAGACCCAAACCCACTCCGCTAGACCCAAACCCAAACGCACTCCGCCAGACCCAAACCCACTCCGCCAGACACAACCCCACTCCGCCAGACCCCAAACCCACTCCACCAGACCCAAACACACTCCGCCAAACCCAAACCCACTCCGCCAGACCCAAACCCACTCCGCCAGACCAAAACCCACTCCGCCAGACCCAAACCCACTCTGCCAGACCCAAACCCACTCCGCCAGACCAAAACCCACTCCGCCAGACCCAAACCCACTCCGCCAGACCCAAACCCCCTCCGCCAGACCCAAACCCCCTCCGCCAGACCCAAACCCACACCGCCAGACCCAAACCCACTCCGCCAGACCCAAACCCACTCTGCCAGACCCAAACCCACTCCGCCAGACCAAAACCCACTCCGCCAGACCCAAACCCACTCTGCCAGACCCAAACCCACTCCGCCAGACCAAAACCCACTCCGCCAGACCCAAACCCACTCCGCCAGACCCAAACCCCCTCCGCCAGACCCAAACCCCCTCCGCCAGACCCAAACCCACTACGCCAGACCCAAACCCACTCCGCCAGACTCAAACCCACTCCGCTAGACCCAAACCCAAACCCACTCCGCCAGACCCAAACCCACTCCGCCAGACCCCAAACCCACTCCACCAGACCCAAACACACTCCGCCAAACCCAAACCCACTCCGCCAGACTCAAACCCACTCCGCCAGACCAAAACCCACTCCGCCAGACCCAAACCCAATCTGCCAGACCCAAACCCACTACGCCAGACCGAAACCCACTCCGCCAGACGCAAACCCACTCCGCCAGACCCAAACCCCCTCCGCCAGACCCAAACCCCCTCCGCCAGACCCAAACCCACTCCGCCAGACCCAAACCCACTCCGCCAGACCCAAACCCACACTGCCAGACCAAAACCCACTCAGCCAGACCGAAGCCCACTCCGCCAGACCCAAACCACTCCGCCAGACCCAAACCCACTCCGCCAGACCCAAACCCACTCCTCCAGACCAAAACCCACTCCGCCAGAACAAAACCCACTCCACCAGACCCAAACACACTCCGCGAGACCAAAATCCACCCCGCCAGACCCAAACCCACTCCGCCAGACCCAAGCCCACTCCGCCAGACCCAAACCCACTCCGCCAGACCCCAACCCACTCCGCCAGACCCCAACCCACTCCGCCAGACCCCAACCCACTCCGCCAGACCCAAACCCACTCCGCCAGACCAAAACCCAATCCGCCAGACCCAAACCCACTCCGCCAGACCCCAACCCACTCCGCCAGATCCCAACCCACTCCGCCAGACACGAACCCACTCCGCCAGACCCAAACCCACTCCGCTAGACCCAAACCCACTCCGCTAGACCCAAACCCACTCCGCTAGACCCAAACACACTCAACTAGACCCAAACCCAAACCAAAACCCACTCCGCTGGACCCAAACACAAACCCACTCCGCTAGACACAAGCCCACTTCGCTAGACCCAAACCCACTCCGCTAGACCCAAACCCACTCTGCTAGACCCAAACCCAAACCCACTCCTCTAGACCCAAACCCAAACCCACTCCGCTAGACCCAAACCCACTCCGCTAGACCCAAACCATCTCCGCTAGACCCAAACCCACTCCGCCAGAAGCAAACCCACTCCGCCAGACCCAAACCCACTCCGCCAGACCCAAGCCCACTCCGCCAGACCCAAACTTACTCCGCCAGACCCAAACCCACTCCGCCAGACACAAACCCCCTCCGCCAGACCCAAACCCACTCCGCCAGACCCAAACCCACTCCGCCAGACCCAAACCCACACTGCCAGACGAAAACCCACTCAGCCAGACCGAAGCCCACTCCGCCAGACCCAAACCCACTCCGCCAGACCCAAACCCACTTCGCCAGACCCAAACCCACTCCGCCAGACCCAAACCCACTCCTCCAGACGAAAACCCACTCCGCCAGAACAAAACCCACTCCACCAGACCCAAACCCACTCCGCCAGACCCAAACCCACTCCGCCAGACGCAAACCCACTCCGCCAGACCCAAACCCACTCCGCCAGCCCCAAACCCACTCCGCCAGACCCAAACCCACTCCGCCAAACCGAAACCCACTCCGCCAGACCCAAACCCACTCCGCCAGACCAAAACGCACTCCGCCGGACCCAAACCCACTCTGCCAGACACAAACCCACTCCGCCAGACCCAAACCAACTCCGCCAGACCCAAACCCACTCCGCCAGACCCAAACCCACTCAGCCAGACCGAAGCCCACTCCGCCAGACCCAAACCCACTCCGCCAGACCCACATCCACTCCGCCCTACCCGAAAACCATTCCGCCAGACCCCAAACCCCCTCCGCCAGACCCCAAACCGACTCCGCCAGTCCCAAACCCACTCCGCCAGACCCAAACCCACTCCGCCAGACCCAAACCCACTCCTCCAGACCAAAACCCACTCCGCCAGAACAAAACCCACTCCACCAGACCCAAACCCACTCCACCAGACCCAAACCCACTCCGCCAGACCCAAACCCACTCCGCCAGACCAAAACCCACTCCGCCAGACCAAAACCCACTCCGCTGGACCCAAACCCACTCCGCTAGACCCAAACCCACTCCGCTAGACCCAAACACACTCAACTAGACCCAAACCCAAACCCAAACCCACTCCGCTGGACCCAAACACAAACCCACTCCGCTAGACACAAGCCCACTCCACTAGACCAAAACCCACTCCGCTAGACCCAAACCCACTCTGCTAGACCCAAACCATCTCCGCTAGACCCAAACCCACTCCGCCAGAACCAAACCCACTCCGCCAGACCCAAACCCACTCCGCCAGACCCAAGCCCACTCCGCCAGACCCAAACTTACTCCGCCAGACCCAAACCCACTCCGCCAGACACAAACCCACTCCGCCAGATCCCAAACCCACTCCGCCAGACCCAAACCCACTCCGCCAGACGCGAACCCACTCCGCCAGACCCCAACCCACACCGCCAGACCCAAACCCACTCCGCCAGCCCCAAACCCACTCCGCCAGCCCCAAACCCACTCCGCCAAACCCACACCCACTCCGCCAGACCCAAACCCACTCCGCCAGACCCAAACCCACTCCGCCAGACCCGAACCCACTCCGCCAGACCCCAACCCACTCCGAAAGACCCAAACCCACTCCGCCAGCCCCAAACCCAGTCCGCCAGACCCAAACCCACTCCGCCAACCCAAACCCACTCCGCCAGACCCCAACCCACTCCGCCAGACCCAAACCCACTCCGCCAACCCAAACCCACTCCGCTAGACCCAAACCCACTATGCTAGACCCAAACCAACTCCGCTAGACCCAAACCCACTCCACTATACCCAAACACAAACCCACTCCGCTAGACCCAAACCCACTCCGCCAGACCAAACCCACTCCTCCAGACCCAAACCCACTCCGCCAGACCCAAACACACTCCGCCAGACCCAAACCCACTCCGCTAGACCCAAACCCAAACCCACTCCGCCAGACCCAAACCCACTCCGCCAGACACAACCCCACTCCGCCAGACCCCAAACCCACTCAACCAGACCCAAACACACTCCGCCAAACCCAAACCCACTCCGCCAGACCCAAACCCACTCCGCCAGACCAAAACCCACTCCGCCAGACCCAAACCCACTCCGCCAGACTCAAACCCACTCCGCCAGACCAAAACCCACTCCGCCAGACCCAAACCCACTCCGCCAGACCCAAACCCCCTCCGCCAGACCCAAACCCCCTCCGCCAGACCCAAACCCACTCCGCCAGACCCAAACCCACTCCGCCAGACCCAAACCCACTCTGCCAGACCAAAACCCACTCCGCCAGACCAAAACCCACTCCGCCAGACCCAAACCCACTCCACCAGACCCAAACCCACTCCGCCAGTCCCCAAACCCACTCCGCCAGACCCAAACCCACTCCGCCAGACCCAAACCCACTCCGCCAGCCCCAAACCCACTCCGCCAGACCCAAACCCACTCCGCCAAACCCAAACCCACTCCGCCAGACCCAAACCCACTCCACCAGACCAAAACGCACTCCGCCAGACCCAAACCCACTCTGCCAGACACAAACCCACTCCGCCAGACCCAAACCAACTCCGCCAGACCCAAACCCACTCCGCCAGACCCAAACCCACTCAGCCAGACCGAAGCCCACTCCGCCAGACCCAAACCCACTCCGCTAGACCCAAACCCAAATGCACTCCGCCAGACCCAAACCCACTCCGCCAGACACAACCCCACACCGCCAGACCCCAAACCCATTCCACCAGACCCAAACACACTCCGCCAAACCCAAACCCACTCCGCCAGACCCAAACCCACTCCGCCAGACCAAAACCCACTCCGCCAGACCCAAACCCACTCTGCCAGACCCAAACCCACTCCGCCAGACCAAAACCCACTCCGCCAGACCCAAACCCTCTCCGCCAGACCCAAACCCCCTCCGCCAGACCCAAACCCCCTCCGCCAGACCCAAACCCACTCCGCCAGACCCAAACCCACTCCGCCAGACCCAAACCCACTCTGCCAGACCAAAACCCACTCCGCCAGACCAAAACCCACTCCGCCAGACCCAAACCCACTCCTCCAGACCCAAACCCACTCCGCCAGTCCCCAAACCCACTCCGCCAGACCCAAACCCACTCCGCCAGACCCAAACCCACTCCGCCAGACCCAAACGCACTCCGCCAGACCCAAACCCCCTCCGCCAGATGCAAACCCACTCCGCCAGACCCAAACCCACTCCGCCAGCCCCAAACCCACTCCGCCAGACCCAAACCCACTCCGCCAGACCAAAACGCACTCCGCCAGACCCAAACCCACTCTGCCAGACACAAACCCACTCCGCCAGACCCAAACCAACTCCGCCAGACCCAAACCCACTCCGCCAGACCCAAACCCACTCAGCCAGACCGAAGCCCACTCCGCCAGACCCAAACCCACTCCGCCAGACCCACATCCACTCCGCCCTACCCCAAAACCATTCCGCCAGACCCCAAACCCACTCCGCCAGACCCAAACCAACTCCGCCAGACCCAAACCCACTCCGCTAGACCCAAACACACTCAACTAGACACAAACCCAAACCCAAACCCACTCCGCTGGATCCAAACACAAACCCACTCCGCTAGACACAAGCCCACTCCGCTAGACCCAAACCCACTCCGCTAGACCCAAACCCACTCCGCTAGACCCAAACCCAAACCCACTCCTCTCGACCCAAACCCAAACCCACTCCGCTAGACCCAAACCCACTCCGCTAGACCCAAACCATCTCCGCCGGACCCAAACCCACTCCGCCAGACCCAAACCCACTCCGCCAGACCCAAACCCACTCCGCCAGACCCACGCCCACTCCGCCAGACCCAAACTTACTCCGCCAGACCCAAACCCACTCCGCCAGACACAAACCCACTCCGCCAGATCCCAAACCCACTCCGCCAGACCCAAACCCACTCCGCCAGACACGAACCCACTCCGCCAGACCCCAACCCACACCGCCAGACCCACACCCACTCCGCCAGCCCCAAACCCACTCCGCCAGCCCCAAACCCACTCCGCCAAAACCAAACCCACTCCGCCAGACCCAAACCCACTCCGCCAGACCAAAACCCACTCCGCCAGACCCAAACGCACTCCGCCAGACCCGAACCCACCCCGCCAGACCCGAACCCACTCCGCCAGACCCGAACCCACTCCGCCAGACCCGTACCCACTCCGCCAGACCGAACCCCAATCCGCCAGACCCAAACCCACTACGCCAGACCCCAACCCACTCCGCCAGACCCCAACCCACTCCGCCAGACCCCAACCCACTCTGCCAGACCCAAACCCACTCTGCTAGACCCAAACCCACTCCGCTAGATCCAAACCCACTCCGCTAGACCCAAACACACTCAACTAGACCCAAACCCAAACCCAAACCCACTCCGCTGGATCCAAACACAAACCCACTCCGCTAGACACAAGCCCACTCCGCTAGACCCAAACCCTCTCCGCTAGACCCAAACCCACTCCGCTAGACGGAAACCCAAACCCACTCCTCTAGACCCAAACCCAAACCCACTCCGCTAGACCCAAACCCACTCCGCTAGACCCAAACCATCTCCGCTAGACCCAAACCCACTCCGCCAGACCCAAACCCACTCCGCCAGACCCAAACCCACTCCGCCAGACCCAAGCCCACTCCGCCAGACCCAAACTTACTCCGCCAGACCCAAACCCACTCCGCCAGACACAAACCCACTCCGCCAGATCCCAAACATACTCCGCCAGACCCAAACCCACTCCGCCAGACACGAACCCACTCCGCCAGACCCCAACCCACACCGCCAGACCCACACCCACTCCGCCAGCCCCAAACCCACTCCGCCAGCCCCAAACCCACTCCGCCAAACCCAAACCCACTCCGCCAGATCCAAACCCACTCCGCCAGACCAAAACCCACTCCGCCAGACCCAAACCCACTCCGCCAGACCCGAACCCACCCCGCCAGACCCGAACCCACTCCGCCAGACCCGAACCCACTCCGCCAGACCCGTACCCACTCCGCCAGACCCGAACCCACTCCGCCAGACCCGAACCCACTCCGCCAGACCCAAACCCACTCCGCCAGACCAAAACCCACTCCGCCAGACCCAAACCCAATCCGCCAGACCCAAACCCATTCTGCCAGACGCCAACAAACTCCGCCAGACCCCAACCCACTCCGCCAGACCCAAACCCACTCCGCCAGACCCAAACCCACTCCGCCAGACCCAAACCCACTCCGCCAGACCTGAACCCACTCCGCCAGACCCGAACCCTCTCCGCCAGACACGAACCCACTCCGCCAGACCCGAACCCACTCCGCTAGACCCGAACCCAATCCGTCAGACCCCAACCCACTCCGCCAGAGCCAAACCCACTCCGCCACACCCAAACCCACGCCACCAGACCCCAACCCACTCCGCCAGACCCAAACCCACTCCGCCAGACCCGAACCTGCTCCGCCAGACCCGAACCCACGCCACCAGACCCCAACACGCTGCGACAGACCCAAACCCACTCCGCCAGACATAACCCACTCCGCCAGACCCAAACCCACCGCCAGACCCAAACCACTCCGCCAGACCCAAACCCACTCCGCCAGACCCAAACCCATTCCGCCAGACCCAAACCCACTCCGCCAGACCCAAACCCACTTTGCCAGACCCAAACCCACTTTGCCAGACCCAAACCCATTCCGCCAGACCCAAACCCACTCCGCCAGACCCAAACCCACTCCGCCAGACCCAAACCCACTCCGCCAGACCCGAACCCACTCCGCCAGACCCGAACCCACTCCGCCAGACCCGAACCCACTCGGCCAGACCCCAACCCACTCCGCCAGACCCAAACCCACTCCGCCAGACCCAAACCCACTCCGCCAGACCCAAACACACTCAACTAGACCCAAACCCACTCCGCCAAACCCAAACCCACTCCGCCAGATCCAAACCCACTCCGCCAGACCAAAACCCACTCCGCCAGACCCAAACCCACTCCGCCAGACCCGAACCCACCCCGCCAGACCCGAACCCACTCCGCTAGACCCGAACCCACTCCGCCAGACCCATACCCACTCTGCCAGACCCGAACCCACTCCGCCAGACCCGAACCCACTCCGCCAGACCAGAACCTACTCCGCCAGACCCGAACCCACTCCGCCAGACCAGAACCCACTCCGCCAGACCCAAACCCACTCCGCCAGACCTGAACCCACTCCGCCAGACCCTGACCCACTCTGCCAGACCCAAACCATCTCCGCTAGACCCAAACCCACTCCGCCAGACCCAAACCCACTCCGCCAGACCCAAACCCACTCCGCCAGACCCAAGCCCACTCCGCCAGACCCAAACTTACTCCGCCAGACCCAAACCCACTCCGCCAGACACAAACCCACTCCGCCAGATCCCAAACCCACTCCGCCAGACCCAAACCCACTCCGCCAGACACGAACCCACTCCGCCAGACCCCAACCCACACCGCCAGACCCACACCCACTCCGCCAGCCCCAAACCCACTCCGCCAGCCCCAAACCCACTCCGCCAAACCCAAACCCACTCCGCCAGACCCAAACCCACTCCGCCAGACCAAAACCCACTCCGCCAGACCCAAACCCACTCCGCCAGACCCGAACCCACCCCGCCAGACCCGAACCCACTCCGCCAGACCCGAACCCACTCCGCCAGACCCGTACCCACTCCGCCAGACCCGAACCCACTCCGCCAGACCCGAACCCACTCCGCCAGACCCAAACCCACTCCGCCAGACCAAAACCCACTCCGCCAGACCCAAACCCAATCCGCCAGACCCAAACCCATTCTGCCAGACCCCAACAAACTCCGCCAGACCCCAACCCACTCCGCCAGACCCAAACCCACTCCGCCAGACCCAAACCCACTCCGCCAGACCCAAACCCACTCCGCCAGACCTGAACCCACTCCGCCAGACCCGAACCCTCTCCGCCAGACACGAACCCACTCCGCCAGACCCGAACCCACTCCGCTAGACCCGAACCCAATCCGTCAGACCCCAACCCACTCCGCCAGAGCCAAACCCACTCCGCCACACCCAAACCCACGCCACCAGACCCCAACCCACTCCGCCAGACCCAAACCCACTCCGCCAGACCCGAACCTGCTCCGCCAGACCCGAACCCACGCCACCAGACCCCAACACGCTGCGACAGACCCAAACCCACTCCGCCAGACCCTAACCCACTCCGCCAGACCCAAACCCACCGCCAGACCCAAACCACTCCGCCAGACCCAAACCCACTCCGCCAGACCCAAACCCATTCCGCCAGACCCAAACCCACTCCGCCAGACCCAAACCCACTTTGCCAGACCCAAACCCACTTTGCCAGACCCAAACCCATTCCGCCAGACCCAAACCCACTCCGCCAGACCCAAACCCACTCCGCCAGACCCAAACCCACTCCGCCAGACCCGAACCCACTCCGCCAGACCCGAACCCACTCCGCCAGACCCGAACCCACTCGGCCAGACCCCAACCCACTCCGCCAGACCCAAACCCACTCCGCCAGACCCAAACCCACTCCGCCAGACCCAAACACACTCAACTAGACCCAAACCCAAACCCAAACCCACTCCGCTGGATCCAAAGACAAACCCACTCCGCTAGACACAAGCCCACTCCGCTAGACCCAAACCCTCTCCGCTAGACCCAAACCCACTCCGCTAGACGGAAACCCAAACCCACTCCTCTAGACCCAAACCCAAACCCACTCCGCTGGACCCAAACCCACTCCGCTAGACCCAAACCATCTCCGCTAGACCCAAACCCACTCCGCCAGACCCAAACCCACTCCGCCAGACCCAAACCCACTCCGCCAGACCCAAGCCCACTCCGCCAGACCCAAACTTACTCCGCCAGACCCAAACCCACTCCGCCAGACACAAACCCACTCCGCCAGATCCCAAACATACTCCACCAGACCCAAACCCACTCCGCCAGACACGAACCCACTCCGCCAGACCCCAACCCACACCGCCAGACCCACACCCACTCCGCCATCCCCAAACCCACACCGCCAGCCCCAAACCCACTCCGCCAAACCCAAACCCACTCCGCCAGATCCAAACCCACTCCGCCAGACCAAAACCCACTCCGCCAGACCCAAACCCACTCCGCCAGACCCGAACCCACCCCGCCAGACCCGAACCCACTCCGCTAGACCCGAACCCACTCCGCCAGACCCGTACCCACTCTGCCAGACCCGAACCCACTCCGCCAGACCCGAACCCACTGCGCCAGACCAGAACCCACTCCGCCAGACCCGAACCCACTCCGCCAGACCAGAACCCACTCCGCCAGACCCAAACCCACTCCGCCAGACCTGAACCCACTCCGCCAGACCCTGACCCACTCTGCCAGACCCAAACCATCTCCGCTAGACCCAAACCCACTCCGCCAGACCCAAACCCACTCCGCCAGACCCAAACCCACTCCGCCAGACCCAAGCCCACTCCGCCAGACCCAAACTTACTCCGCCAGACCCAAACCCACTCCGCCAGACACAAACCCACTCCGCCAGATCCCAAACCCACTCCGCCAGACCCAAACCCACTCCGCCAGACACGAACCCACTCCGCCAGACCCCAACCCACACCGCCAGACCCACACCCACTCCGCCAGCCCCAAACCCACTCCGCCAGCCCCAAACCCACTCCGCCAAACCCAAACCCACTCCGCCAGACCCAAACCCACTCCCCCAGACCAAAACCCACTCCGCCAGACCCAAACCCACTCCGCCAGACCCAAACCCACTCCGCCAGACCAAAACCCACTCCGCCAGACCAAAACCCACTCCGCCAGACCCAAACCCATTCTGCCAGACCCCAACAAACTCCGCCAGACCCCAACCCACTCCGCCAGACCCAAACCCACTCCGCCAGACCCAAACCCACTCCGCCAGACCCAAACCCACTCCGCCAGACCTGAACCCACTCCGCCAGACCCGAACCCTCTCCGCCAGACACGAACCCACTCCGCCAGACCCGAACCCACTCCGCTAGACCCGAACCCAATCCGTCAGACCCCAACCCACTCCGCCAGACCCAAACCCACTCCGCCACACCCAAACCCACGCCACCAGACCCCAACCCACTCCGCCAGACCCAAACCCACTCCGCCAGACCCAAACCCACTCCGCCAGACCCAAACCCACACCGCCAGACCCAAACCCACTCCGCCAGACCCGAACCCACTCCGCCAGACCCGAACCCACTCCGCCAGACCCGAACCCACTCGGCCAGACCCCAACCCACTCCGCCAGACCCAAACCCACTCCGCCAGACCCAAACCCACTCCGCCAGACCCAAACACACTCAACTAGACCCAAACCCAAACCCAAACCCACTCCGCTGGATCCAAAGACAAACCCACTCCGCTAGACCCAAACCCACTCCGCTGGACGGAAACCCAAACCCACTCCTCTAGACCCAAACCCAAACCCACTCCGCTAGACCCAAACCCACTCCGCTAGACCCAAACCATCTCCGCTAGACCCAAACCCACTCCGCCAGACCCAAACCCACTCCGCCAGACCCAAACCCACTCCGCCAGACCCAAGCCCACTCCGCCAGACCCAAACTTACTCCGCCAGACCCAAACCCACTCCGCCAGACACAAACCCACTCCGCCAGATCCCAAACATACTCCGCCAGACCCAAACCCACTCCGCCAGACACGAACCCACTCCGCCAGACCCCAACCCACACCGCCAGACCCACACCCACTCCGCCTGCCCCAAACCCACTCCGCCAGCCCCAAACCCACTCCGCCAAATCCAAACCCACTCCGCCAGATCCAAACCCACTCCGCCAGACCAAAACCCACTCCGCCAGACCCAAACCCACTCCGCCAGACCCGAACCCACCCCGCCAGACCCGAACCCACTCCGCCAGACCCGAACCCACTCCGCCAGACCCGTACCCACTCTGCCAGACCCGAACCCACTCCGCCAGACCCGAACCCACTCCGCCAGACCAGAACCCACTCCGCCAGACCCAAACCCACTCCGCCAGACCCGAACCCACTCCGCCAGAACCGAACCCACTCCGCCAGACCCGAACCCACTCCGCCAGACCTGAACCCACTCCGCCAGACCCTGACCCACTCTGCCAGACCCGGACCCACTCCGCCAGACCCGAACCCACTCCGCCAGACCCGCACCCACTCCGCCAGACCCGAACCCACTCCGCCAGACCCGAACCCACTCCGCCAGACCCGAACCCACTCCGCCAGACCCGAACCCACTCCGCCAGACCCGAACTCAATCTGCCAGACCCCAACCCACTCCGCCCGACCCAAACGCAGTCCGCCAGACCCAAACCCACTCCGCCAGACCCAAACCCACTCCGCCAGACCAAAACACAAACCCACTCCGCTAGACCCAAACCCAAACCCACTCCTCTAGACCCAAACCCAAACCTACTCCGCTAGACCCAAACCCACTCCGCTAGACCCAAACCATCTCCGCTAGACCCAAACCCACTCCGCCAGACCCAAACCCACTCCGCCAGACCCAAACCCACTCCGCCAGACCCAAGCCCACTCCGCCAGACCCAAACTTACTCCGCCAGACCCAAACCCACTCCGCCAGACACAAACCCACTCCGCCAGATCCCAAACATACTCCGCCAGACCCAAACCCACTCCGCCAGACACGAACCCACTCCGCCAGACCCCAACCCACACCACCAGACCCACACCCACTCCGCCAGCCCCAAACCCACTCCGCCAGCCCCAAACCCACTCCGCCAAACCCAAACCCACTCCGCCAGATCCAAACCCACTCCGCCAGACCAAAACCCACTCCGCCAGACCCAAACCCACTCCGCCAGACCCGAACCCACCCCGCCAGAGCCGAACCCACTCCGCCAGACCCGAACCCACTCCGCCAGACCCGTACCCACTCTGCCAGACCCGAACCCACTCCGCCAGACCCTAACCCACTCCGCCAGACCAGAACCCACTCCGCCAGACCCAAACCCACTCCGCCAGACCCGAACCCACTCCGCCAGAACCGAACCCACTCCGCCAGACCCGAACCCACTCCGCCCGACCCAAACGCAGTCCGCCAGACCCTGACCCACTCTGCCAGACCCGGACCCACTCCGCCAGACCCGAACCCACTCCGCCAGACCCGCACCCACTCCGCCAGACCCGAACCCACTCCGCCAGACCCGAACCCACTCCGCCAGACCCGAACCCACTCCGCCAGACCCGAACCCACTCCGCCAGACCCGAACCCAATCCGCCAGACCCCAACCCACTCCGCCCGACCCAAACGCAGTCCGCCAGACCCAAACCCACTCCGCCAGACCCAAACCCACTCCGCCAGACCAAAACACAAACCCACTCCGCTAGACCCAAACACAAACCCACTCCGCTAGACCTAAACCTACTCCGCTAGACCCAAACCCAACCCACTCCGCTAGACCCAAACACAAACCCACTCCGCTAGACCCAAACCCACTCCGCTAGACCCAAGCCCACTCCGCTACACCCAAATCCACTCCGTTACACCCAAACCCAAACCCACTCCGCAAGACCCAAACCCAAACCCACTCCGCCAGACCCAAACCAAATCCGCCAGACCCAAACCCACTCCACCAGACCCAAACCCACTCCGCCAGACCCAAACTTACTGCGCCAGACCCAAACCCACTCCGCCAGACACAAACCCACTCCGCCAGACCCAAACCCACTGCGCCAGACCCAAACTCACTCCGCCAGACCCCAAACCCACCCGCCAGACCCCAAACCCCCTCCGCCAGACCCCAAACCCACTCCGCCAGACTCAAACCCACTCCGCCAGACCCAAACCCGCTCCGCCAGACCCAAACCTGCTCCGCCAGACACAAACCCGCTCCGCCAGACCAAAACCCACTCCGCCAGACCCAAACCCACTCCGCCAGACCCAAACCCACTCCGCCAGAACCCAAACCCACTCCGCCAGACCCAAACCCACTCCGCCAGACCCAAACCCACTCCGCCAGACCCAAGCCCACTCCGCCAGACCCAAACTTACTCCGCCAGACCCAAACCCACTCCGCCAGACACAAACCCACTCCGCCAGATCCCAAACATACTCCGCCAGACCCAAACCCACTCCGCCAGACACGAACCCACTCCGCCAGACCCCAACCCACACCACCAGACCCACACCCACTCCGCCAGCCCCAAACCCACTCCGCCAGCCCCAAACCCACTCCGCCAAACCCAAACCCACTCCGCCAGATCCAAACCCACTCCGCCAGACCAAAACCCACTCCGCCAGACCCAAACCCACTCCGCCAGACCCGAACCCACCCCGCCAGAG